>OX638130.1:70559151-71239056 GCA_951804985.1 Dryomyza anilis
TTATATTTATATTTATATTTATATTTATATTTATATTTATATTTATATTTATATTTATATTTATATTTATATTTATATTTATATTTATATTTATATTTATATTTATATTTATATTTATATTTATATTTATATTTATATTTATATTTATATTTATATTTATATTTATATTTATATTTATATTTATATTTATATTTATATTTATATTTATATTTATATTTATATTTATATTTATATTTATATTTATATTTATATTTATATTTATATTTATATTTATATTTATATTTATATTTATATTTATATTTATATTTATATTTATATTTATATTTATATTTATATTTATATTTATATTTATATTTATATTTATATTTATATTTATATTTATATTTATATTTATATTTATATTTATATTTATATTTATATTTATATTTATATTTATATTTATATTTATATTTATATTTATATTTATATTTATATTTATATTTATATTTATATTTATATTTATATTTATATTTATATTTATATTTATATTTATATTTATATTTATATTTATATTTATATTTATATTTATATTTATATTTATATTTATATTTATATTTATATTTATATTTATATTTATATTTATATTTATATTTATATTTATATTTATATTTATATTTATATTTATATTTATATTTATATTTATATTTATATTTATATTTATATTTATATTTATATTTATATTTATATTTATATTTATATTTATATTTATATTTATATTTATATTTATATTTATATTTATATTTATATTTATATTTATATTTATATTTATATTTATATTTATATTTATATTTATATTTATATTTATATTTATATTTATATTTATATTTATATTTATATTTATATTTATATTTATATTTATATTTATATTTATATTTATATTTATATTTATATTTATATTTATATTTATATTTATATTTATATTTATATTTATATTTATATTTATATTTATATTTATATTTATATTTATATTTATATTTATATTTATATTTATATTTATATTTATATTTATATTTATATTTATATTTATATTTATATTTATATTTATATTTATATTTATATTTATATTTATATTTATATTTATATTTATATTTATATTTATATTTATATTTATATTTATATTTATATTTATATTTATATTTATATTTATATTTATATTTATATTTATATTTATATTTATATTTATATTTATATTTATATTTATATTTATATTTATATTTATATTTATATTTATATTTATATTTATATTTATATTTATATTTATATTTATATTTATATTTATATTTATATTTATATTTATATTTATATTTATATTTATATTTATATTTATATTTATATTTATATTTATATTTATATTTATATTTATATTTATATTTATATTTATATTTATATTTATATTTATATTTATATTTATATTTATATTTATATTTATATTTATATTTATATTTATATTTATATTTATATTTATATTTATATTTATATTTATATTTATATTTATATTTATATTTATATTTATATTTATATTTATATTTATATTTATATTTATATTTATATTTATATTTATATTTATATTTATATTTATATTTATATTTATATTTATATTTATATTTATATTTATATTTATATTTATATTTATATTTATATTTATATTTATATTTATATTTATATTTATATTTATATTTATATTTATATTTATATTTATATTTATATTTATATTTATATTTATATTTATATTTATATTTATATTTATATTTATATTTATATTTATATTTATATTTATATTTATATTTATATTTATATTTATATTTATATTTATATTTATATTTATATTTATATTTATATTTATATTTATATTTATATTTATATTTATATTTATATTTATATTTATATTTATATTTATATTTATATTTATATTTATATTTATATTTATATTTATATTTATATTTATATTTATATTTATATTTATATTTATATTTATATTTATATTTATATTTATATTTATATTTATATTTATATTTATATTTATATTTATATTTATATTTATATTTATATTTATATTTATATTTATATTTATATTTATATTTATATTTATATTTATATTTATATTTATATTTATATTTATATTTATATTTATATTTATATTTATATTTATATTTATATTTATATTTATATTTATATTTATATTTATATTTATATTTATATTTATATTTATATTTATATTTATATTTATATTTATATTTATATTTATATTTATATTTATATTTATATTTATATTTATATTTATATTTATATTTATATTTATATTTATATTTATATTTATATTTATATTTATATTTATATTTATATTTATATTTATATTTATATTTATATTTATATTTATATTTATATTTATATTTATATTTATATTTATATTTATATTTATATTTATATTTATATTTATATTTATATTTATATTTATATTTATATTTATATTTATATTTATATTTATATTTATATTTATATTTATATTTATATTTATATTTATATTTATATTTATATTTATATTTATATTTATATTTATATTTATATTTATATTTATATTTATATTTATATTTATATTTATATTTATATTTATATTTATATTTATATTTATATTTATATTTATATTTATATTTATATTTATATTTATATTTATATTTATATTTATATTTATATTTATATTTATATTTATATTTATATTTATATTTATATTTATATTTATATTTATATTTATATTTATATTTATATTTATATTTATATTTATATTTATATTTATATTTATATTTATATTTATATTTATATTTATATTTATATTTATATTTATATTTATATTTATATTTATAGTTGTGGAAATTTGTCCGTTTTTGTCTCTGGATAGCAAATATCTGAACGACCATACCCATCTGTCTCGTGGATTCTATACATCATTATTCTTTTCTTTTTTTACGGACCCAACTTTCAACTCACAAACCCGCAAAATACTTACCAGTTAAATGACATGATCTGTTACAGAATTAATAACTATATAAATACATAAAGTAGAAACCAATATGAGTGGAAAAATGTAAGAGGAATCACTCCTTTTAGAAGAAAGTGATGAAATGCAGGACAACAATAGAACAAGTAGCAAACATATCCAAGGTGATAACTGGCGGCTCTTTGAATGTCGCTTGCTTCTAGCGCTAACCCTCCAGCCTACCCCCGTACTTTGGCAATATCACCAACAATAACGGGTACAAAGTCTTGTCGTGCAATTGGATGGGCTATGGGATGGGGTTCAACTGGAGGTGATTCCAATAGAGGACATACCGAGACGTCCCAGGGTCCGAATCTTCATCACTGGACAAACGATCTCAAAGAAACGACTGAAAGAGATGTTGCACCGTCAAAACAGATACATCTACCCATCACATGACTGGGAGATCGTACGTATGGAAGAGCCTACACATGTAGGACAATCAGTATTATTATCTGTCAACAAGGAGACAGAGGCACTAGTGGACAAAAATGAAGCGAGAATCAGCATTGGTCTAAGCAGTGTGATGACACGTCCGGTGGTGTGGATGGCAAATAGGACACAACCAGATCTGAATGATAAAAGTAATACAAATAAACCTTCATCATAGTATTACAGCCTCCGCAAATCTGTTAGTCCAAATTACAAAAAACAATATTGACATGATTTTAATACAGAAACCATGGAAATAGTGACAAAACTTCAGGACTAGACCATATTTACTACATTGTCTACAGTTGCGCAATGGTAGAGAAGGATAGAACATGTATTCTGGCAAAGTCAGCGTTAAACTCTATTCTTCTGTCCCAATTTAGCAACAGGGACCAAACCACTATAAGAATGGAATCGAACAGGGGCCATCTGCTTATTCAATCTGCATACTATCCGCATGATGATCCAGACCAACTTCCGCCAAGAATAGTAAGAGAACTGATAAGAACTATAAATAGAGAAAAATAAACACGATAATTGGTTGTGATGCGAACGCTCATCACATTCTCTGGGGTAGTACTGATACCAATGACAGGGGTGAGTCCGTGCTAGACTTTGTCTTAGAAAACAACCTATCGATACTAAACGCAGGATCAGAACCAACTTCCGCATATTTTCCGCATGATGATCCAGACCAACCTCCGCCAAGAATAATAAGAGAACTGATAAGAACTATAAATAGAGACAAATAGACACAATAATTGGTTGTGATGCGAACGCTCATCACATTCTTTGGGGTAGTACTGATACTAATGACAGGGGTGAGTCCGTGCTAGACTTTGTCTTAGAAAACCATCTATTGATACTAAACGTAGGATCAGATCCAACCTTTGAAACACGTAGTACGAAAGAAGTGCCAGACGAGACACTTTCTACACCATCGGACAATATAAAAGTCGATCAATGTAAAGTCCTAGATGTTATGAGCTTTTCAGACATTAAATATATAGAATTTACAGTGAACTTAGTTAAAAAAGTCTGAAAACTATATAGAAATCCAAAGAAAATAAACTGGGAAAAATTGATAGAGGTTGTAAGGAAATCTTGCAACAATGTGAATCACAAACAGATCATAAACGAATCAGACATAGGCCCGTTATCTCATCTCAAAAGTTAAACTTTCTAAAACAGTGATTTGCTAACCTCTGATTTAATTCTAAACATGTTTAAATTTTTGATCATAACTTATCTAAATTTTATCGGCTGTTTACTTAAACAAGTGTAGTACTTGAAAATAATTCTCCAATTAGAAATTAATGTCACAAAGTAAAAGGAAACATTGGATTAAATGTGTAATACAGATGTCCCTTGGTGAATCGCCGCGGCATTTATTAATTTTAAATCTAATTCCGTGATTAGTTCGCTTTTTGTGTGGTGTTTTGTGATAATTTATAATGATGAATTAAAGAATTGCATTTTATCCCATTTTAAAAACGCGGAAATGTTTATTTCAATATATGCATATTCAAAATATTTATTAAATTAATACCAAATCATATACATATGTTAAGATTATCATAGAACGATATGTTGATAAAAGGATTGTGATCTTGCAGTTTGTGATTTTTTTCTCCGAATAAATTTCATATTTAACAAAGTTTAACTTTCGTAAACACAGGCATTTCTGTTTTTAAATTTAAACATGCATCACCGAGTTAAACATTGCTATGTTGAGATAAGTTATCGACACACAAATTTAAACATTGTTTAAACACTGTTTAGACTTAAACAATGTTTAAGGTTGAGATGAGTTAACGGGCCATAGAGTATACGACAAACAAAATTAATACGGTTTTAGGATTCGCGTATAAGAACACCGGCCCACTCACTAGGAGCAAAAGAATAAGAGCCAAACATGGTGAAACACCCACCTAAAGGTTTTACGAACCGAGTTGAGGAAACAATTTAACAGGGCCTGGAATACAAGAGATGCAAACCTATGGGAGGAATATAAAAACCTCCTCAGAAATTTTAAAAAAGAATTACGCTTATCTAAGAGGGAAGTCCAAAAAAGGAACATAAAAGACACCTCTAGGCTACTTAAATTTCTTTTTAAAAACAGGTATATGCTCCATGTAACATACACTAAGAAAAAAAAGATGATTACCAGAAATATCACAGCCCTAAATATCAAGATATTTACAAATTATTTAGATCGTGTTTGAGACAACCATCTCTTAAACACCCAACAAATACGATAAATATTGCTGGCAACCATCTTTCAAATTTACGATTATGTGTAGCAACCATCAATTAAACATCTTACAAATATGAAGATAGTTGATGAATATTTGGAAAGGGACTCCATTAGAATTCGCGGAGTAATTTTTATTGAATTGAAAGAAAATTAATCAAATGTATTTTTAATTATTATAAAATTAATACAGTATCCTGTTTATATATCGCTATCATCATTATAAATCCTTCGAAGGTAAAATTGTACGACTTGAAATTTCTTCGCAGAAGAACCAAGTCCGACCTGCGATGCTGTCATCAAAGTAAACTCTGAAAAGAAATATTTTCCATCAAGTGTTGATAATTTAAATTACAGGATATTTTAGTTTCACTTGTACCATTAAAATGTAATATTTGAGTTGGCACTTTTTTACACAATTTAATTTACTTCATTGTTGTGTTAGTCAAATGTCAAAATACCTTAAAAGTTTTGCTGCAAATGTCCAAGAACTCTGGATGTTTGCTATCAGTCAACTGTAAATATCTCCACTTTCATTGCTGTTGTGGCAAACATCTCGTAACTATCTGCATATACGTCATATTTAAAAAATATTAATAGTTTTGCTGAAACTTTATTGAAACTTATGGGATGTTTGAATATTTGCTACAAGGCGTAAATTTAAAAGTATAGTTGCAGCAAGACTTTCATAAACATCTTCTTTTCTTGTAAGAGACGCAAATGGTACTTGGACACAATCCACCGGAGAAACAGTGAAATTACTCGTAGATACCCATTTACCGGGTTGTAGACACCTCCCACATAGAGAATGCTTCAAGTTCTCAACAAACAACACAGAATAAAACTGTGCTGCGTATCGGGTCACACAGATATACTAGGCAACGACAAAGCGGACGAAGTAGCAAAATTGGGAACGGAACAAACAACCGACACAACTGAATTGGCAGTTAAACTTCCCGGACGGAGTATAGTCTCCAAATATCAAACACTCTTGGAATAATTATGATTAGTAAATGGGAGAGATCAGACACATATCAAACTACTAAAAAGCTTTGGCAAGGGCAAAATAGCAGCAGTAGCAAAGATATACTAGATCTAAAAAAAAAAGATCTTAGAATGTTACTTGGACTTATTACAGGACATAACACGTTAGGAGTCCATCTTAAAAGAATGGATTCCCCGATAAGTGAGACATGTAGATGGTGCGGGGATAGTGACTCAATGGAGGATTGCTATCATCTTATTTACAAATGCCCGGCACTATCGCAGAGAAGAAACAAATTCCTAGGATCTATTTTCTGTCAGGAACTAGAGGACGTAAAGAAACACCCGCTGCAATTGATGAAGTTCATAAGGGCATCCCAGCTTCCTCTTTTTATTTATCTTTTAATTCTGTATTTTTAATTAAACTGAATGAACTTCTAGATATAAAAATGTAATTTAGGGTTTGTGAGAATTCGACTAATAGCCCTATTCTGACGAGCATCACAAATTCTCACAACAGAATTTTACGTCAAAAGTGTCTCAAAAATTGGGGTGAATTTCAAATTGAGATTTTTTTGTATTCTGCTAAAAAGTTGAGACGCTGATAGGGTCATAAAAATTAGGAATATTGTGATGCTCAAAAAGGCAGATCAGAACGTTTTTTGTGTATTGACATTTGTTATTTAAAATTGTTATTGTGGTTAATAATTGTATGCATTTCTTGTGTTCAGAAGATAAAGTGAGTATAAATATATGTAAATGTTATTAGTATTCTGAAAAGACTTTTTCAGGCTTATAATGGAAGAAGAGTTGCTGTTAGTATATCTGGCTTGTGAAATAGAAGATCAGAATGCAACGTATGTACATTTTCTATGCAATTCATAATGTTTGTGTTGCACTTAATGCCCTGATGCTTTTTTTATAGATTGGAGGGAAAACGTCTGCTCAAACATTTAAGGGACGAAAGCAATCCATTTATATTGACCGATTGCGTCTTTATAAGTTTATTTCGAATCCCTAAAACATTATGCTGGGACATTATACAGGATCTTCAACCTTTCGATGATCAGCCAACAAGTATACCATTTATACTCCGGGTACATTTGTTTCTTAATAAGTATATATATAACCAAGGAATGCATTTATTTGCAGTTCTTGTCTGTTTTAAATTTCTTTGCGCATTGTTCATACCAAAAAAGCGTTGGCGACAGTTACACAACACCCCTAAGCCAACCATCAGTTTCGCGCTGCGTCCACCATATATGCGATTTAATAGTAAGTGTGAAGGGCAGCATTGTGCAGTTCCCAGTGACAGACGAAGAATGTAATTCAATCAAAACAGGGTAAATAACAATTGATAATAATTTAAGGTTTGTTATTTATAAGGTTATAAGTAGTTAGTATTTAAAATTATTGGACGTCATTAGATCCAAATTTTATATCTAAAAAAACAGCATGATACTTTGACCCTATTTAATAACAACCCTTTAATTATGAAGTATTGTAGAAAAGGTTTGTAGCATATGCCACGAGGTTTTTATTATAATTTCTTATACTTCCACTATTATAGTTTTTACAAGAAATACAACATCAAGAGTACAATTGGAGCTATAGATTGTACCCATGTCGCAATTGTTACTCCTCACTCCTCAAATCTAGCCACGCCTGCACAATTGTACACGAATAGGGTTATTATAGTGTTAATGTGGCAGCAGTAAGTAAATATTGTATTTAAGTTGCAACCATTTTAAACATTCTCTTGAAGATTTGTGACCATAAACTACGCTTTATGCATGTTAATGCAAAGTATCCAGGATCGTGTCACGATTCGGGCATGTGGACGACATCCAATGTGCGTATTAAACTTATGCGGGAGTATGCGAACTAGATCAAAGTGGCTTCTAGGAGATTCGGGTTATCCCCTAGAGCCGGTGCTGGTGATACCAGTTTCCGCACCATCCCCGCCGAAGGAACAATATTTCAATAAGCTTCAAATAAAAGCACGAAATGTGGTGGAACGATCTTTTGGCGTGCTGAAGTCTCGATTCAGATGTTTGTTAAAAGACAGGACATTGCATTACAAACACGACAAGGCTTCCTTAATCATATATTCATGTTGCATATTGCACAACATAATGCAATGTAATCGCATATATTACGACGAATCGACCATATTAACAGAAGCTATGGAAGATATAGATGGTGGTACTCCAGCGCAGAGCGCAACTGAATGCCTCAAAGAGGGGAAACGCGTTAGAAATGCGTATATAAACTCATTACAAATATCTCCAAACTAATTTTGTATAACGCTATAACCATATTAAAAAAACTTAATAATTTTAACAAAAAAACAAACTTCCGCGTCTTATTTATTGGATAAAATTACCCTGTTGCTGACCGCCTAGTAATTAGAGCGCTGTATTGCGAGTCATGGCACAGATTCAAATACTAGCTAGAGACATCTAAAACAAAGATTTTCTGTACGGCGTTACCTGTAAGTAGACACCATTAACATTTCCACTTTTAAGTACAATTACAAAATGACAGGTTCTTCTTGCATAATATTATTTATATTGTCCAGAACCGGGGTAACAAAATGAAACAAAATAAATTGTAAAAAATATAAATTTTTAATTGCATAATTAATAATGAATTAACATGTGAAATTAAATGTTTAATGAAAATTAACAAAAACAAGATCTATTTTTTTATCGCATCTGCTATTGCTTTCATCCCATCTCTAATCGATTTCATGCCTTCTCCTATAACCAGCAAAGCATCACTCAATGATGTCTGCATTACTTTATTTTCAGAATGCCATTGTTGTTTTCTTGTATCTCTTGTTTCTACCATCTTCTGGACGATTTCTAAAATATTTTGATATTTTTTTTGGTTGTTGTATTGGTGCGGTGTATTGTAGAGTGTTGTGCATGGTGATGATGTTCTATTGTTAATGTGTCTTAAATTGTTTGTGGGTGTTGTGTTTTGAGATGGAGTGTTTGTAGGTAATGTGTTTGAAGCTGTTGTAATTGTGTGCGATATGTTTGTGGCTGATGTGACTGGTGATGATGTGAGTGAGTCGAGTACAGTGTTTGTTGGTGATGAAAGAGTTGTGCTTGGACGTGATGTGTGTGCGAATAAAGAGTTCAACAATTCTATAGATGTTGAAGGCATTTCGTCGTCTATTTCCTGCAAATTTTAAATTGATTATTATTAATCATTATTTTCGGTTTAAAAACATACCCTTAATCCTAATGTTGGAACATTTGGCAGTTCTTCAACTGCCATTGAACCGAAAATGTCGAGCGCCACTATCTCGACATCTTCCAATTCATCTGCAGCTGGAGAGCCACCTCCAGTTAATAAGCGGTGCACCTTTGCCTTCCTGGCTCGAGATCGCACTTGATGCTTCCAATGGCTAAGTGTCTGCAAATTAATTTTATACAATTTAATACAATTTCTCAGTATTTAATATTATTTACCTCCTTTCACCTAGCTGCAGTGCGTGTTGGCCCTTTTAGACCATTTTTCATCCTGTTTGGGGACGTCGGGTCATTCTTGTTTGCCTGCATTTCCTGATGGCTTCGTAAAAATGTCACGTAAAACTCGAGCTGTTCTTATGTTGTCCGTTGGTATTTTGCGTTATCTAAAAGAGTTATTTTTAATTTGCATCATGTTGCATGCAATTGCATATTTTAATAACTTACCTTTTTCCATTTTACACAAATGCAATTGAAATTTATTGTTTGAAAACTACATACAAACAAAAATTCAAATGTTTTTATGTTGTTTGTTTACAAATTATTAAAAATTAAACATGAAATATGACGTGAAACTCTCTTCCCCACAGTGTGTGGTATTTGTTAAGAGTTTTTTTTTTTTGTTAGATTTTTGCCAGAATACGAATTTGAGACTTTAATCACAATTACTAACAAGAAAAACGCCTATCATTGAGATGTGACTTGTGAGCGCTCACAATGCCAGAATAGGGCTATAAATTGCTGACTAAACTAAATTTTGTCGGTAATGCAGTGTTCGACTTTTCAATTTAGCAAATTTTCAAGCAAAATAAATTGAACTAAAAAGGATGACAGCAAACAAACATGTGATAATCGATTTATTGTTGACTTTAACAAAACCGGTTACCGAATGGCGATCGAATGAAAACCCGTACAATTTAGTTTTATTTTATTTTAATGTGGGATAAAAAATAGAGCCACAGCACTCAGACAGGGTAATATCCATTGTGCTGTGACCCAGTTGCCTGGTTTTTAATGATACTTCTTAGATTCATTATTGAATCTAAGAATGCTATTGTGTGATAGAGAGTGAAGCTGATCCTCTCTCATCACGTCTGTGCCAAAGATCTGCCTTCCAATTCTAGAAAATGCTGGACAGTCACAGAGATAGTGCTCTGTGGTGCCAGTTTCTTCGTAGCAGGCAGAACATAAGGCGCTTTCGCCCAGGCCGATTGCTTTCATGTGTTTTTCACATGCGTGGTGTCCCGTTAGAAGTCCCGTCAGTTTTCTGCACTCCTTTATACTTAAGGAAAGTAGAAACGAGGCCGATCTTTTGGTTATCGTCGGTGTCATGAGCTTGGAGAATCTGCATTTCGTCTCATTCAGCCATCTGCTCTTGTGTGCAGAGGCGACCCAAGAGTTGATGACGAATTTTCCCGTAGATGCAGGTAGTCCAAGCACAGGTTCTGGTCCAAATGGATTATCCTCAGATCAAGCACGTGCTAGTTCGTCAGATGTTTCATTGCCCGAAACTTCTTTATGGCCCGGCACCCAAATCAGTTTCAGTGTATTGTATTTACCAACACAATTGAGACGTGATATGCATTTACGTACAATTTTGGATGTGATGACCTGGTTGTTCAAAGCCCTAAAAGCAGCCTGACTATCGCTGCAAACTGATATAGCCCTGTTCTATTATCCGCAATGTAGTCCATAGGCATAAGTATAGCATAGACTTCGGCTTGAAATACCGAGACATTGTCGACTAATGCGAAGTAAAGTCTGCGGTCATCCGGTTCCACAAACACTCCAGCACCAGATCCCTGATCGGTTCTGGAGCCGTCTGTGAAAATGCGGTGTGACCCTCTACCTGGCTCACAGTCAGGCGTTAGTCTTGAATGTCAGGTTGGCAGACCTCAAAATTTCGTCTTGGTAATATTTCTGTTTTCATTGCATCAGAGGACATCTCCAGTAGACAGGTGTCTAATGGAGTGTCAAGTGCAATGTCAGAGATATTCCAGGGAACATTAAACCAGAAACCACCTCGTTTTAGTCTCCAGCAGCCTTTCATGACTTCGCCTCTGATGAAGATGTCAAGTGGTGGTAGCTTTAAGATTGCATTAAGTGCTGGACCAGGTGTAGTGGGAAAGGCACCCGTAACACCCAGACACACGGTTCTCTGAATCTTGGCAAGACTAGTTGTCACGCATTTTCGCGACAGCTTGTTCCACCAGACTACCGATGCATATGATATCATCGGTCTTATCATTGCCGTGTATATCCATAAGGTTTTGCTCGGCGATAGTCCCCATGTCTTCCCCAAAATTCCTCTGCATTGCCAGAAGACATTCAATGCTCGCGAAATTTTATTTTCAAAATGTTTTGTCAAAAGTAGTTTACTATCTAGAGTTAAGCCCAGATATTTTACTTCGTTAGACAGGGGAATAGTGACACCCTTAAGTACTGGTAGAGATAATCCTGTCATTATTCTTTTCTAGTGAAGAGAACAATGTAGTTTAGTTAGCAATTTATAAATATATAGATATATATATATATATATATATATATATATATATATATATATATATATATATATATATATATATATATATATATATACATATATATATAATAAAGATAAAGGAAACACAATGGACCAGATTTGGTCTAAGTGGGTTGGCAATTCTCGTCAATTATGTTGTTGGAAATTGTCAACATCCTCACAACCTAAACCTACCTAAAAAATGAGAATTTACATATAATTTCATAAAATTAACTGATTGCTTCTACATGCGAAAATATGTAAAAATGTTTTTCTGCTTTAATAATTATAAACTAAAACTAAAATTCGGCAGAAGTTCAATCATTTAGATAGCATTCTTTTTCTTAAGTATTATTTTAAAAAATCCACAAAGTTTTGATCTATATATTTACAAATATTTTATTTATTTAGGATTACAATTATGAATATAATTTATATAACCTGAATTTTAAAGTACAAATTAAATATTTATATTAAGTTTTTGTTTAAAAGCCCATCTATTTTTGTGATTAACATGTGATAACATCGAACATTACTCCTTAAAAAAGTGTGTTTGATATTAAAATTGATACATATGTTTCCTTTTAAATGTTAAAAGTTTTAATTTTGAAAGACATGTTTAAACCGGTTTAAAAATTAAAACCCAAACCAGTTTCGGTTTTTTTTTAAATCAACAAACCGGTTTTTTGACATGCCCTAGTTGAATTACGCAACGAAATACGTAACAGTGATTCAAGTACACGCCAGTTCAAAGGCAACACACTTGTGACCACATTTTCTCCGCCACTGGAACCACTGACTACAACTTCACCGATGTCGTATACACCTCTTAATGCAGACATTACTAATGTATACAGTCAATAGTCTTTAACACAGAGACATATAGAAATTTATCCTCTGCCAAAATTTTCGGGACTTCCAGAGGACTGGCAAACTTTTCTCGAATCTTTGAAATCCTCTACACAAGAGTTTAAATACATAGTCCCGAAATGTAGAAGCTATTGTCAGAACTTTGGCAGAAACGTTTGGGCGACTTGAACAATTAATTAAGTCGCAAATACACAGGGTCCGATCTCTTCCTGTCGCCATTGAACGAGTCTTAAATGCGCTCATAAGCATAGCCATTAAAGTAAAAAACATGGCTTTATTTCTTGAATCAGTGCAATGATGATCATCTTTCAATTCCAATACTCCTAAGTGAACTCGTTGAAAAATTGCCAATATCTCGACAACTTTAGTGGGTCGAAAAATGCTTAAGTTTGGACAAGGCATCAACCATTCTGGATCTACGAAAATAAATAAACATGGTTAGAGACTCTTTACCTTGTACATTCCAGACAGATAAAAATAACCAACAAAAATTATCTAGCCAGATGAAAGCCTACCGAAATTTGCCTATGATACTGTGGCGAAGAAAAAGTGCTCAATGCCGATTTGAACAAAAGTAATACATATATCATCACCGTGCTTTTTCCGGTATTGGTCGGTATAGAAAAGTATATATATGCTTGATCAGAATCACTCACCCAGTCCGTTTAGACATGGCCGTCTGTTCATATTTCTTCTGTATCTATGACTGTCTGTATTTATGTCTGTCTGTCTGTATCGCTGTCTGCGGAAATCACGGTTACTAGAAAAATACTGTTCAGAATAAGATGAAATTTTGCTTCAATCCTCTACACAAGAGTTCATCAGAATTTCCGGTAAAATGATTCATCGCACAGCCCTAATTATAACAGTACTTGTTTGTTCTAAATTGAATTCGGAATATTGAAAGAAATTAATGTACGTGAACTTTGCTCTATTGAATGAGAAAATCGATGTGGAGAAAGAAAATTCTTCAGGGATGGAAATTTTGTAGTTATTTTCAGGATTCGTATACCCTGGTGACCTATATACCACTTTGAATGGTAACCACACATATGTGTAGGGTATTTATAGTCGGCTTATACCGACTATAATCTTAACTATCATAATAACACCTACTTTAAAATTTTCCATGTGATCTAACCTTCCCAACTGGTTAAATTTAGTCTTAAAATACTATCCGAAACATATTCTTAAAAAACGATTTGCTCCCACGACTTTTGGGTTGAAAGTGTTTCGGGCTTAGTATTTGAAGCAGTTTTAATATTATTATCACATTATTATCAATGTCAATATATATTTGACCAAAAAAGTTTACCTAAGCACGTATACATAAAAATTGATCTTTATATGTACATTTTATATGAGGTATTTGAACATACGTGGTCGGATCATAGGTCACAATGGACCGATTTCGCACATACAGCGTAGGTATATTAGTTATCTAAGTTATAAGTTTCATTTATCTAGCTCTTCAATTTTAAAAGTAGTAGGGATTTCAACAGACAGACGGACAGACAGACGGACATCGCTAAGTCGACTCAGGAGGTCATGCTGATCAAGAATATATATACTTTTCCATACCCGAGATGCTTCCTTCTGGGTGTAACAAACGGCGTACCAAACTGAATATACCCTTTCACTCTTAGTGTAGGGTATAAATATAGCTCTTAATGCAAAAAGCTATATTTCTTTATTCGTTATTTTTCAGTTTTTTATTCAAACATTTTGAATATCGAATACATTGTATTTGTATGGAAATCATTTAAAATGCCTTTGAGTTTTTTAAAACGTTACTCAAAAGTTTGTAGCTCTTCTGGTTAGTGCGTTGGACTACGAGCGTAAAGTCGCTGGTGCGTTCGACTCCGAGCCGAAAGTTCCCCGGTTCGATCTCGATCCCCAGTAACTGCCAACATCTTTTTCATAGAAAACATTTTTCTATGCGACGCTACCTCTCGGCAGTAAATGGCAAACCTACGAGAGTAAAACATTAACTATGAAAAGCTCACACCCGCCCTTCGGATTCGGCAATAAACTGTAGGTCCCACCAATTTGTGTACAAATATAACACGCACAGCTCAAATGGTGAGAAGATCTACACAGGACTGTAGCGTCAAACTATTATATTATTATTATTCAAAAGTTTATTTAGAATAAATTTGTATTCACAAATATTTTTTTTTATTAAATTTATGTAGGTTTGAAAATTGACGATTTAAAAATTTATTAAGTAAATTATATATGAATTGTTATTTAAATAAAAATGTATTTGGATAATGCCCTAATCTTTTGTCTAGTGTTATTTTTATATATATTTTTAAAGCAAATCAAGTGATCTAAAGTAAACAAATAAATTTGAGGAATTAAAATTTAATATTTCGCCAAAATTGAATGCCACGAAAAGAACTTCATTCACATTTTCTCTACAAACAAAAACATAACTTTATAATTCCCACGAACAGAAACACATTTATATTGTATCTATGAACAAAAGAACATTTTCAATTTCACCACGAATAAAAGCATATATGTATTTTCGATACAGATATCCCAATAGACAATTTTGTGGGTTATGTTGATTATGGAGGTGATATTGTATTATAAGTAAATTTGTTGATTTTTCATTGATGACATGGTTTCCAGGTGTGTCACTGGACATTATTTGCTGAAACTGTTCCAATGAAACTATTCTAATCTATATACATAAAACTCTTGGTCCGTCTGTCAGTCAGTCTGTCGGTCTGTCTGTTTGTTCCAGCATCACGTCTAAACCGCTGAACCGATTTAACTGAAATTTTGCACCAGGATACTATGGAGTCCGGAGGGTGTCATAGGATATATATGGGCGGGATTGGACAAAGGGGCGTAGCACTTCCCATACATCCTAAACATTCCAAACGATATAACTCGGCACATACACAAGCAAAGAAGATGAAACAAAAACCTCAAATATGAAAAAATAATATACAAAAGCAACCTCACCATAATGAAACTCACCACACTAAAATTCACCACACTAAAACTCACCACACTAAAACTCACCACACTAAAACTTACCACACTAAAACTCACCACACCAAAATTCAATTCACCTAAACTCACCACACTGAAACTCACCACATTAAAACTCTACGGAAAAATTTGTTCTTTTGGGATTTGGCCAGAACCCACTTGCGTCATTGGACAATTTTTTGGAAAAATTTGTTCCTTTGTGATTTGGCCAGAACCCACTTGCGCCATTGGACATTTTTTTTTGGCAAAATTTCCGCTTTTGGGATTTGGCAAGAACTCACTTGCGTCATTGGGCATATTTTTGGAAAAATTTGTTCCTTTGGGATTTGGCCAGAACCCACTTGCGTCATTGGACATTTTTTTGGAAAAATTTCCGACTTTGGGATTTGGACAGAACTCACTTGCGTCATTGGACAATTTTAGGGAAAAATTTGTTCCCTTGGGATTCGGCCAGAACCCACTTGCGTCATTGGGCATATGTTTGGAAAAACAGTCTACTGTGATAACTTTCTTAAATAAATATATATGCTTTTATTCTTGGGGAAATGATAGATGAGCTTTTTTTCATAGCTAAATGTAAAATTGTTTCTTTTCGTGGCGAAAATAGAGTTATACTTCATTTCGTGGCTATAAAACATATATGCTTCATTTCTTGGTTATAATAGAGATGTGGTTGTTTTCGTGGGGAAACTGAACTTGTGCTTCTTTTCGTAGTTTCGAAAAAGGTGCTGTTTTTCGTAAGCAAATTGATTCTTGTGGGTTTTCGTAAGAGGCGTCGATATAGTCAAGTGATTTCAATATATAATGTGGATTAATTTTACTATACATTTGTTTGAATATGTGTGTTTAATTTAACGTGAATCATCCTACACCCAGAAAAAAAATCCATCAAATCCCATTATAATTGGTCAATAGGACAATTGAACGGTTTGGTGCAAAAAAGGGTCAAGTCCACATTTTTTCGAAATTGAGTTTTTGATGACATATGACAGATTTTTATATTTCACGTCGTTTGGTACCATAATAATCCATATCCGAAGTATATATACTGAGATACCATGTTTTGAAAGGTAAATTACGCATTATATCCGAATTAAAAACTAAAAGAATCACATTTTCACCTTTTACAATATTATACTATCAATGTTGATTTTTATAAATTTATCATTGTCAATCAATAAAAATAAAGTTGAAAATGTTTTACCGTTGAAAAAGTAATAATTGCCTATGATGAATATGTGATTTTAACACTTTCTAAAACACGCAAATATCACATCGACCTTACCACCACACATCTGAAGGTTAAAACCACGAATTTTAATATAAGATTAATATTGATACAATAAAATGCTACGTCTGTATGAAACACAATTTTGTTACAAATTTTTTGGTCAAAAAAGGGTCCAGCAGTTTAAATTACGTTTTTAAGCCAAGTTACATGGAAAATTTAAGTTTTTTCTTTGCAAACCCAACAATACGTACATAGTTAATACGAAAAATCGCAAAATTGGCATTTTTAAACAGTTTTTTGATTTACCAGATAAGTGAAAAAATGGACTTAGCCTTTTTTTTGTACCAAACCCTTCAATTATTGATTTAATATTATATAAAAAATAAACCTTTTCATATAAACTCAATGGCAATGTCATGGTATTTTCCAGTATTTAATGATGTCCTCTATCGATTTCAATAGTTTAAAAAATGGGTCATAAATGCTGTTTGACTCTCTTTTGAGGGGTCATGGACCACTCCAAGGGGTAGCATATGGCATCTAATGATCGATTTCCGCAATAAATTATGTTTGACCCCGTTTTGGTTCCATTCGATTTCCAACGATGTCTGCTATCGATTTCTGCAATACATTTTCTTTTTCGCACTTTCCACCCACTTTTGCCCACCCACATTTCTGGAAAATGTCAATTCGAGGACGTGTCCATTTTGGGGTAGTGTCCGTTTCGGGGAAATTTCCATTCGATGAAGTGTCCATTTTAGGGAAATGTCCATTCGGGGAAGTGGCCGTTCGGGGAAATGACTTCGGTGAAATGTCTTACGGAGTAATGGTAATGGCTTTCGGGGAATTGTACATGAACCAAAAAATTAAAGTACTATTTTTATATGGTGCACCGAGAAAAAACTTTAAACTCCGATGCAAAACACTTTATAATTAAAAGTATGCATATATGAAAGTCAGCCGTATTTAAAAACTTCAAAATTCAAAATGTTTACTTTAAATTTAAAAAATATATATATTATATTTTAATGTGACACTTTAAATATTATAGTGGGACTTTTACTTCTAAAGTGTAACTTTTATTTTTAGTATGAGTACAAAATGTCAATGTCGTTTTCGGCTTTATGACCGCTTTAGAGGGGGCCAAATTCCCAAAGAAAAAGGGTGACATAATCCAAAATCTATTTTTTCATGAAAAACTTAATTTTTGTTACATTTTGAATATACAGAAAAAATAAGTTTTGTAAATAATTTATTTTGTGAAATTTGTTTTGTAAACAAAACGGATACAATTCTAAAACCATTTGACGAACTCGATCATCGGATGTTATTTGATTAATGTGTTAGTCGTATTGATGTACAAGTTCGTAGAATTCACAGAATTTTGTGGTTCAGTGTAGCGAGAGTTATAAAAAAAGGTGATTCTCATATGATATTTGTCGCTAAATTTAGTGTAGTTAACGATATTGATTTTTTCGATGTGTTGTTAGGGAATCGCAAGTGTATTGTAAAGGGAAATACACAGAATTGAACATTGTAAGTATTGCACTTACCTGCTTTGCGTAAAGGAGTTGAAAAATCAGCTAACACATCTCGAATGGTCTTCTTTTGTCCCGCCTTGTCTAAAGGCATAATTAGCTTTTGGATGTATGTGGTATCCTTTATACAATGAAACAAATTATTAATTTATTTAGTTTTTAATTTTGGCATACTTTAAATTTGAATTAAGGATTTTTTAAGATTTTTCACAGTCTCCACTTAAGTGGTCACATATATATTATAAAGCATATGGCAGCACTATATATATTTGGGATGTAACGGATGTCAGATCCGCGGATCAGGATTTCCCATTACAAATTATAAATGTATATTCAGTCTAATATACATTTATGGCTTTGTATGAAAAATTATTGAATTTGAATGAAAATGTCAACCTCAATAAATGATCTATTGGTCTCATGAAACTGTATGTATGTGCAAGAAATATGGAAATTTGTTTATATTACCCTTTATGACGGCATGCAATTACACATACATATTTTTGTTGTTGTGTTTATGCGCTAAGGTATTTAATATTCCTTTTTTCCCTCTTTTTATCTCATTACGAATTTTGGCGATTATAATTAATTTAAAAGTGAATTTGAATTGTGGTTTTTTGAAATTATAAATAATTATTCAATAGCTTAATTTTAGTTTATTGTTATGTTTATATAACATATATAATGGATTTTTTAATTAACAGATTATACTGCATTCTCCCTATCTTTGCTATTGATGTTTCATAACATGAATTTAGGACAGTGGATCCCAACCTTTTTGATGTCGCGACCAGTTTTTTAACTCCAAATGTCTCCTGAAATAATTAAATAGTGATAATTTGTTTATAATCCATATATTTGAATTAATTTATCACTGTTCTTACAGTGTTCTATAAATAGAGGGTTGTTGGATTTCACAGAAATGAAACTTACAATTTCTTGTAGAGAATCTGTCTCCACATATAAGTTTTTGTAGAAAATCAGAAAGAAATGTGTGTTACCAAAAATGTGTGTCGAGAGAGTAACTTATTCACAATTCTCTTATTTCACTTATATTTTTGTTAAATATAAATTTCGAAACAATGTTTTAAATTTTATCTTACTGAAATAATAATATATGAAAGAAATAATGTAGTAGAGCTAGGTGCAAACACTTATAAAATTATTTGGATCCGATGTCCGCTTTTTGGGGAAACTTAATTGGGGAAATATTCACTGCGTAATTTTGTAGAGTATATTTGACTCGGCAGTAGGGCTTCCAATCCCGGGATCCCGAAATTTCGGTAGTATTTTTTTGCTAGTATTTTTCACAAGCTTTTATTTTTATATCAAATTGTAATAAGGCATAAAAGTTTCATAAAGCTATAAGAGAATGCCACAAACTGTGACTGAATAAAGATTACGTATGCTATTTGCATTGCGGATGTATTTAAAAAAAAACAAATTCCTATTTTTTTATCATCTACATAAAATAGTACACAGCTTAAATAACTTAAAAAAAAAAGAGTTAACATGTATTAATATCCTCCTTAATAACATTCGTGTTTTATAAAAGAAAATAACGTTTTTTTTTGTGTGTTTCAGGAGAATGATAAAAGATTCAAACTCTAATTTTAGGAGCCTCTTATTTTTCAGATCCAAAATACATTTTTTTACCCTCAACATAAATTTATATTTCTTAAAGGTGTTTTTTTACCTTCGGTTTCAGTGCGCGAACACAGATTGATTTTCGTACTGAAATTTTTTGTGATAAATTATATTTCTTTAAAGCGCAATAACGCCAACAAATCTTAAATCAATATGATGTAACCAGCAAAAATTGTATAATTGGCAACCAACCATACTTTAGGATTTTTTTTTAAAAAACTAAAAGGGACCGAAATTATTGGATAACAGATTTGGATTCAGCAGACCTAAGAATGTAATTTCTAATTTCTTGAGCATTGAGCATTGTGACAAACTCAGCAGCACTACGTAACTTTTAAGATCTATTTCAACTATGGGAAAAAATGTCGATCCCGCCTTCAACGCATGCTTTTGAGCGATTTGAAAATTTGACATATATATAAAAAAAAAGAAACGAAATTAAGAAATATATATTTGGTATGGAAATATATTTCGTGACGTATTATTATGCTTAGCATTATGTTTTAAATTTATAAACGAAATTGAGATATTTCATGTTTAATTGAGATTATTCCAAACGAAATTGGGATTTAACAATTGATATTTAAAAAATTACAATAAAAATTAAAATTTTTCTATTTATAATTGAGAAAATTCAAAATGGAATCGTAATTTTTATTTTGAAAAAAATTCAAATTGTATTAATATTTGGAATTAAAAATTTGGAAAAGATATTCAGATTTTACTTATAAAATTTTGAACAAATAAAATTGAAATAACAAAAAAAAAATAATATTTTTCATTGAAAATTAATATTTTTATTATCTCACGCCGAAGGTACATAAATCGTTTATTAAAGTCAAACATTTGTGAAAACGCGCGCATGGCGTTTCGTTTAATCTGACGCTTAAACTACACGAGATCTGATAATGTCTGGTAGATATGATTTAAAGAAAATTCTTTGATGAATTAAATGCTGCATTTATATTTCAATTTGAAAGCACCTTACAGTCATACCCAACACCAGAAATTCGTTTTTGGACTGAAGTATACTTTACTCAAAATGTTTAAAAAGAAATTGCCACGCCCTTCCTAATAGGCTGAGAGTTCCGAAAGTCCGAAAATTTTGCCTCTCGGTCCCCTGGAACCGATCAAAAATCGAAATCCAACCGAGGTCAGAACTAGTTTTTGCATTATATCAAAGTGGTCGGGGAACAAAAAAATAAAATTGTCTTGTCTTGCGTAAAGTAGGACGCAAAATTATAAAAATATTAAAAGTGATCTCAAGGTCAAGGTCACGCGGTACCCCCTAAAAATCACAAACTCTTTTTTTTTTAAACATTATTTTCTGAATTATGAAAGTCGAAAAATTAAATTTGAAAAACTTAAAATACCTTACATACACGTAAACAAAACTACAAAAATGTTTTTGGCCAGAAAATTTCTGAAACACTGAAAAAAAAACTAACCTCAAAATAAATAAATAAGTTTTTTCCAATTTAATTTGTTCATTTTCCATATTTCAGAAAATATAGTTTGAAAAAATGGGGTTTTGATTTTTAGAAAAACTAAGTTTGCTTTTTTTTACACTTTATGACGTAAACAATTGTACCGAAAAGTGTAATTTTAAAGAATCTACGGTACTTATTCATTCAAATTATGTCAAAATTAATATTTATTTAATATTCTATACAAAAGTAAGAATGAAAATAAAAGACTCTCTCTCATCTTATTAGCTGAAGTGAAATTTTTAATTACTCCTTTTAAAATATGCTAGAACTTAAAATATTTAACCCGCCACCAGCGATACACTAAAAAATCGAAATTTGTTGCACGTACCCATACGTACAAATGCATTTCAACATTACGCTACCAAGATAAATATTAATTCAAACTCGGTTAGGGGCCCTGCTTCACATAACTCAAGTGGAGCCATCTCTTTATAAAAAAAGGTAGATAATTTGTTTTAGTATAAGAATTTTATTATAATACAAAAACTAATTTGTCGGCCTCTAGGTCTACCAAATGCAATATGTATTTTGCACTGGTTCAAAAAACAATTGACAAAAAATCAAAAACTGTTTGGCCGACCGTACAGCTGTTTCGGAAGCAGCCAAGCTTCCTCATCAGCGGTCTTGTATGCAGTTTGTGCTTAACTAAACCTATAACATTACTTTGTATAATGAACAAAATGCGAATACCTGTTCTGCACAAAGCAAAGAGTAGGCAAGCAGCAAAAACTGCACCAAGTTTAATTTATGTCAATTACTCTAGTTGTGTTGCAGCAAGTTCGTATATGCTGTAGAGTCTCTACAGTGTTCAAATACGAGAACTGCACTGTGTATAAAAATTAAATCAATGGATTTGTGTATTTTTATGCGACGTGCCCGGAAAGTAACTTAAAGTAAGTACATTTTCATTACTCCATACAATTTATTCATATTCCAATGTCTATTGTTGCTATATTAGCACTTTCATGCAAACAATTTGGATGTCGCTGAAATCGTTAGACATTCTACTTTCAAGATACAGGTGTAAATGCTCCTAAATTTAAAAGTTTGCTATGAACATGTTGCTGTACAACATGATATGAAAAACATGATGCGCTCAACATGTGTACAGCGACATCCAAAACTGAATGAATAGTGAAGAACCACCATAAAGAAAAGAAAATTGTGTGAACTAATTCACAACATTCCTCCCCCCTTATGGAAAAAAAAAATATTATTAATATTAAGAATAATAATAATTTTTACTAAATGTCTTAAGTATATTTTTGAATTTATAGAAATGATGTTTTCTTAGAATTAATATTAAGAATAATAACGATTATATGTATATTTTAAAATAATGATAACATGTTATTTTAACAATTATAATATGTTTATTTTTTTCTCAAGTTATCTATAAAAATATTTTTGAATATTTGAATGTGTGCCAATAATAATAATGATATGTTTTTTTTTATATATAAATATCTGTTGTTTAATTTGTTAATACTTATAATGATAATCCAACCGAATTAATACTTGTGATTGAATTAATATATATATATATATATATATATATATATATATATATATATATATATAAATATATATATATATATATATATATATATATATATATATATATATATATATGTTCCGGTTACGAAATGTTGCGGTTAAAATTCACGATAATGTGAAATTTTATTTCTAAAATAATTTACATGTTTTTTAAGATATTATAAAGAATAAATAAAAACAATAAATAAAAACAACTTACCGCAGTTTCTCCTTTTCGTAACGTTCTATTTCAAATGAAAATTTATAATTTTCCAAATGAAATATATGAACAGGAGAAATCTGAGCAACTTATGTAAATTAATATTAAATCAAACAAGTAAAAAACATTAAAGTAAAAAACAATACATAACATTCCCTGCCCCGTGAAACGTCTACGTTTCACCACTTTCAATATCTAGCTTGGCAAGCTTTGCGACAGCACGTTGAAATAATCCTTTTGCTGTACGAACATCTACACGTCGTATTGTTGCATCAGTTCCGGGATAAACTCGTTCAATACGTCCTCGACTCCACTCTCTTCTTGGCACATTAGCATCGCATATGAAAACTAAATCACCTTCACTGAGTGGCTTTGAATTTTGGCACCATTTTACTCGACGTGTTAAAGTTGGAAGGTATTCGGCAACCCATTTTCTCCAAAAACAATTTCTTAATTGTCTTGCGATACGCCATTGCTTGCGTAGGCAGCATAACATTACATCGTCCTCCTTTATTCCAGGTGTGTTTGCGATGTTAGAAGTCCCAAGAAGAAAATGATTCGGTGTGAGCGGTTCTTCTTGCTCAATTCCAACTGGCAAGTGCGTGAGAGGCCTTGAATTAACGATATTCTCTGCTTCGAGAATAAAAGCAGTCATCGTATGTTCACGCGGTACCACTTCCTTTAACGTGCAACGTAGAACTCGTTTGACGCACTGAACCATGCGCTCCCATACACCGCCTTCTGATGGATTTGCAGGACAGTTACATAACCACTCGATACCTTTATATGACAGTTCTGCTTGTACTGCTACATAGTCGAACACTTCAGAAAATCTGGTTGCTTCTTCATTGGCTCCAACGAAGTTCTTTCCATTGTCGGAGCGTATTCGACTAGGCACCCCACGACGATTTATGAAATTTCGAATGGCAAATCATAAGCCACTTCAAGATGGACGGCTCGAATGGTGAGACACGTGAACAGTGCTATCCAGCGTTTTTCACGACGACGTCCAACAGATACTATTATTGGTCCAAAGTAATCGAGTCCAGTGTATGTGAAAGGTCTTACAAATGGTGTAAGCCGATCACATGGCAGTTGTCCCATTAATGGTATTGACGGCGTAGATTTGGCAATTTTACAGATCACACAATTAGCAGATATTGATCGTAAAACTTGACGTAAACGTGGGACCCAAAAATGTCTTCGTATTTTGCATATCACCGCTTCAAAATTTTGATGTCTCATCAGACAATGTTCATAAGCAATCATTAATTTTGTAATAAGGTGATCTGGTGGCAAGATAATTGGCCGTTTAGTGGCATATGCCAAACAACTGGCAGCATCCAAACGACCGTTCACACGAAGAAGACCATTGCTGTCAATATACGGCGTCAATTTGTGGAGACTGTTGTCTAGAAGTAACTGTTGTCCGCTTTGTATTAGTTTCAATTCATCACCATATCTCTCTTTCTGAGCGAATCGAACTAATGTATTTTCCGCAATTTCCAGTTCAACTGCCGTGAGCCCATATTCGAAATGTTGAATTTTTTCCTTCTTACAGTGTTGAATAAAGCGATGAACCCAAGCGACGGTTCTTTTCAGTCACATATATAAAGAAAAGCGACTTACATCTAAAAGACTATTTGTAACAATGACTAAAGTAACTTTAGCACGAACTTCTTCATCGTCTCTAGCTAGGTCATTTGTATTCGAAGCGATAACTGGCCAACAATCTTCTTTTTCTTGTAAAAATGCAGAACCTCGGCACCAGCGCGACATAGGGTTAAAATCAATTCGGTTTTTCGTCCGTGTTGCTTCGTCAGCCACATTTTCATTGGTTGGGATCCACCTCCAATTTTCTGGCTTAGATACATCCAAAATCTCCGCAATCCTATGAGCTACAAATGACTTGTAATGACGATGTTCACTCTGTATCCATTTTAAAACCGTTTTAGAGTCACTCCATAACACGCACCGAGTTATGTTGACTGTGTGCATTTTCAATATGGTTTTCATCAGGCGTGTTCCCAACACTGCAGCTTGTAATTCAAGGCGTGGTACCGACAATAGCTTCAAAGGTGCGCTTTTTGATTTAGCGCAAATAAGGGAAACGTTGATGCCAATTTCTGCACTATATGACCTCCAGTATGCTACGGCAGCGAAGGCTTATTCGCTGGCATCTACAAACACATGCAATTGCAAATCATGTGGAGTTAAAGAACAATGTTGAAAATAGTGTCGGGGAATACGAAATGATGAAACATTTTTTAGTTGCACTCGGAATTTTTCCCACATTTCTGCGACTTCATATGGTAAAGGGTCATCCCAACGCACGCTTCGCTTCCACACTTCGCGTAACAGCGTTTTTCCAATGACAGTAAAGTGGCTTAACAATCCAAGAGGGTCGAATATAGACATTACAATACTCATAAGCTCCCTCTTTGTCGGTGTACGGCCAGTGTTGATAACGCTCTTGTCAACATAATTGAATTTCAGATGAAATACAAAGCTGTCGGTCTGAGGCTGCCAAAACATACCAAGAATTTTTTCAGACGATAGACATTCTTTGGTATTAATCGCCATATCTGCTTCAGAACCATCAAGCGCTTCAATAACTTCCGGCGAATTCGAAGAAAACTTTCGCAGATCAAAACCCGCCTTTTTATGGATGTCTCGTACTTGTGTTGATACCATAATTGCTTCTGGAACCGACATGAAACTGTCAACAAAATCATCTACATAGTGGTAGTCTATAATGGACTGAACTGCTCGTGGATATTTCTCCTTGTACGCCAGAGCATTTCTTGTTTTGACGTAGTTAGCAGAGCACGGCGAACATGCAGCACCGAATGTCATTGAGACCATTTCGTATACGTCTGGTGATCTTGTGTTATCGCCGTCACGCCATAGAAAACGTTGAGCACATCTATCTTCCGGCTGGATCAGCACCTGATGAAACATCTCCTTGATGTCTCCGCACACAGCAATGGGACCTTCACGAAAGTGGAACAGGATTGCTGGCAGTGCTCTATAGTCCTGTGGTCCCTTCAGTAACTGTGAGTTGAGCGATATTCCTCCAACCTCCGCAGCAGCGTCGAAAACTAACCGAACCTTCCCTGGCTTGTTAGGATTTATGACTGGGAAGTGGGGCAAATACCACGTCTTTGGTCCAACTTTGGCTGCTTCCTTTGAACTCAACTTTCGGGCATAATTTTTCTCTACGTAGCTATCGATGTTTGCCTTATATGATTCGGCAAACTGCTTATCACGTGCCATCTTCCTCTCCACTCCAACTAAACGCTGTCTCGCCATATCAAAACTCGCAGGAAGCTTTACGTGATCGCTTTTCCATAATAACCCCGTTTGGAATCTTTCATTGACGTGTACAGTTGTTGCCTTCAGGATTTGTCTTGCGCGGAGATCAACATCACTTTCAATCGGAGGCGACGCTCTTACACCAAACGCTTCAGTGTTGAAGAAATTAGATACTAGCTGGTGTAGGTTATCTTCTGCTGGAGAGTCTACGAATAAGCATGTAGACGTTGACGTGAGTCCTTCTTTGGTTGGTCCAAAAATAACCCATCCTAATTCGGTGTTGGCGGCGTATGGTCCATTTTGGTTTAAACGCATGGACTCAAATGGCAGACCCAAATGGCAGTGGTCAAGTCCGATTAGAAGTTTAGGAGTTGCATTAGTATACGACTGCGTTGAAATTGCTTTTGAAGAAATTGCATTTAGTGATATTTCGCTTATATGCATGCTTTGCGTAGGTAGATTCAAGTTTTCGACACCAAATACAATGCTTAATGTATGGTGTTTCTTCATTTTTAAACCGCTGACCTTCAAATCCACGACTAGGGCTGGCTCATGCGCAGAACGTCCTCCGAGCCACTGTATATCTAATTTTTGTTGTCGGCCTTCCAATCCAAGTTCTTCTATCAAGGTTTTGTCGATCATTGTGATAGATGAACCTTCGTCCAATAATGCGTGTGTTTACCTTTTTCGAGACTCCATATAGAGTAACAGGCAAAACTCGAAAAAGTAATTTATTGGTTCTTGCTTCAACAGATGAACAGCTGAGAACCGGCCTAATATCATCTGATGTATTTGCTTGTTGAGGTTCCACAGATGTGTTGGTTGTACGTGAGTCATCATGCAGCAACTTATGATGCATTCGTTCACATCCATTGACATTGCATGGTTTTCGGCGACGACAGGTACGAGTTGAATGTCCGGTAGCCATGCAACTGAAACAAAGATGATGGCGTTTAACTATGATCCACCTATTTGGCACGGTGGCATCAGTAATGCGGTGACAATCAGAAATCGTGTGTCCTCCATCACAAATG
Source organism: Dryomyza anilis (assembly GCA_951804985.1). Lineage (NCBI taxonomy): Eukaryota > Metazoa > Arthropoda > Insecta > Diptera > Dryomyzidae > Dryomyza > Dryomyza anilis. The sequence goes on from OX638130.1 coordinate 70,587,563, forward strand.
ATGCATTTGACATTTTTGAACTGCTTGGTATTTGCATGCAGCACCGGGCGACGTTTTGATTCTTCAGAAGAACAATCTGGAACCAAGCAAATATATCTTGCTAATTCTGACAGCCAGTCACTAAAATCCTTGACAGTTGGATACGGCATAATTGATGCGGCACATCTAGCCCACTCAATGCGTTTGGTCATTGGTAATTTGGCAACCAATTCTTCCAACAATGTGGGATTTGCTAGATGATGCATCCCGTTGACGGACTGTAGAAAAACTGCGAGGTTTTTAGCTGCAATCGCAAATGGTACAAGTTTTGGCAGTTGATTTTCCGGAACTGGTACAATTTCTCGAACTTTCTTTAGCTGACTTCGGATTAACTGCTCTGGACGACCGTATGAAAATGAGAGTTGTTGTATAACCTCATTAACGTTATTGGAATGAATTAAATGAGACTTCAAGGCTTCTTTTGCTTCGCCTTTAAGACATTTATTTAACCGCAGATTGTTTTCCAAATTTGAATAATTATATGCTGCCGTAGTTTCAACAAACGCTGTATAAAAAACTGGAGAGTCTTCCGGTTTGCCGGAGAATTCTGGTAAATCTTGAGGTTTTCTCGGCATCAACGGGATGCTATGATGCATATTCTGAACGCATGGATTGTTGACTTCAGAATACATATAGTTATATTCTGACGAATGTAATGATGTAGTCGGAAGAGTACCGCGACTGTCGCCGAATAAAGTTTGCGAGCTTGCACCAGGAAGCATATAGTTGTAGACTGAAGATTGAACTGCAGCTGTTGGAGCTATGCGATTGTTGCCAAATAAAGTTTGCGAACTAGGTCCAGGACGTATATAGTTGGTGGCCGAAGATTGAACAGCAGCAGCAGTTGGAAAAGCAGTGCGACTGTTGCAAAATAAAGTTTGCGAACTTGGTCCAGGGGGCACATAGTTGCTGGCCGAAAATTGAACAGCAGAAGATGGATTAGCGGAGCGACTGTTGCAAAACACTATTGTGTATCTGCATGTGCTGGAAATGGCTGCTGCGCTAGATGTAGCATGTTGGTGGATGCGTTCGCTGACTGCTGATACCAATTCGTTGCTTGTGGCGGCTGTGAAGCAGGAGCGTGTATATTTTCAGGCGCAATCAACGGTCGCGCTTGAACATTTTGAATTTCAGCTTCTCTCAGACGGCGTTCTAGGTCAGCAATTGTATTCCTCATAGCTGCAACATGATCGTCCGGATGAACTATGATGGCGTTGGTGCAAGAAGCAACTCTTCCGGAAGAACATGCCTCTGTTGAGCTTAAACTTGCAACGTTCCTAGCGCAGGCAACGTTAATGTTGCTTGTAACTTCAGCAACTGGAGATGATTCTTGCCTTGTTACTGGAACAAAGAATGCAGCATGGGATGCCGCATCCAAAACTTCAGAATTAGTTTCCGGCATGCTGGACGTGCGAGACCTTGAAGCTTCAATAATACGCTGACTCCGACGAGGTGGCGTATGTTGCATTTCCACGGACTATACAAAAGTAGACGACAATATTAATTTGCAAAAAGAGATCAGTCGTTTAATACGCAGTGTCGCAGACAATTAATATTATTCTTTAATCTTGTATCTTGATCTTGCAAATAGGCGCAGGCGTGAGTTTGCGCAGCGATGCAGACAATCGAAGACAAATTGCGAAGTGTGCAGGCGTCGATATGCACAATATCGCAGACAAATCGGCTTGAGATGCGAAATAAAATGTTCCGGTTACGAAATGTTGCGGTTAAAATTCACGATAATGTGAAATTTTACTTCTAAAATAATTTACATGTTTTTTAAGATATTATAACGAATAAATAAAAACAACTTACCGCAGTTTCTCCTTTTCGTAACGTTCTATTTCAAATGAAAATTTATAATATATATATATATATATCGACTCCCCTTACGAAAACCATTATATTTAAATTGTCTTACGAAAAAAAGTATATATCACTTTTAAACGAATACGATTTCATTTTTACTTCAATAACGAATATTAAATTGTTCTCAAAATTTTACAGAAAATTAGTACAACAAACATTTTTCTGTGGAAAATTATTATGTTTCAAATTTTTAGACGAAAATTGGAGCTTTTTATTGAAATAGATTTTTTTCAAAATCATATTGCGTTGCTTTTATGTATTGATATATGTCATTTGTAAAATTTGTTTGACAAAATTCAAAATAATTACGCTGTAATGATATAAAATATGCATTACCATATACTATGTAGGTGACTCAGAGGATTAGTTTTTTGGTTCACAAGCCGTAAAGTCGCTGGTTTAAACACCAGCGAATGCAACATCAGAGAGAAGTTTTATTCACTGATCTACCTCTTGGTAGATAACCTTCAAGAGTAAAAACATCACCCATGAAAAGTTATGATTCGGCGTTAAACTGTAGGTTCCGTCTGCGGTCTTTATTAAACGATACATTTATTTATTACAGTGCTATAATATGTACAGGTCTTATATGAAGGGCCCAATCATAAATGCATTATTCATGTTCAACAAAAGATTCCAATCTTCGTCGCAAAATTTGAATCATTTTTATATTCGTAGATACACGGATATACATATTCTCGGAAATATAAAAAACATAATAGAGTTCCTTGCAAAACCATAAAACGTATTATTTTTCTCATCAAAAACAATAACATACTTTTATTGCGAACCTCAAATAATAACGTATTTATTTACGTAAGGGAAAAAATATATAATAGTTTTCGTAAGGGGCGTCGATATATATATATATGTATATAGATAAACTTATGCAACTGATTTAACTTATATGTGTTTTGCATGTGTATTGAGTGTGTCTGTTGGTTCTGAATTTATTTTATATTTCGTTTGGAGAGGTGCAAAAAATTATATGAATGACTTTTATATGCCCTACTGTTGGACCAGATTTCTCCTCTTGTTCTTCTGTGTGCTGGGACGGACTTGCCTTGTTCATCTTCAATGGTTCGTTGTATGTGGTGCGTTGGGGCTTTTGGACTTCGATGGTTCTTGTGGAATTTGCAAACGGTGCTATCTCCAGTGGGTGTCGTCATGGTAATACTCTGGACTCTAAATCGTTCAGGAGAGTTTTGTCCCGTTGACTTGGTTGTCGATATGAACGAGATGAGTGTATTTTTTTCTCTGCGATCTTGTCAAACAAATTGTTGAATCATCTTGGTGCTCATGTCGCGTTTTATAAGATATTTTAGATTTCCGAATTGTTGATATCGGAAAACCTCGTGGTCGATATTGCATTGTTTCTTATTTATGTAAGATAGAAGACATAATAATGCGATTTCTCCTTTTTTTTCTTATCATACATTTTTAAATTTGCATCTAGTATCTGGTAATTGTGTCAATTTTCAAGGTCCATTTTGTATCTTGTTATTTGCATTTTGTATTTGGCATTTTATGCCAAATAACTCATAAAAAAATCATTGCAATCTACTTGTATTTGGAATAACAACAAGTTTGCGTTTAGTGTGTCCTCGTTTTCAAATATGCTGCCACTCTGCTTCGTTTCTTCGCTTTTCTTTTATTCGAATCTGCTGGGCCTCTGCTTCATTACTCCTTCTTGTTGATAACACCAAGAGCTCCTTCCACATGTCCCATTAAAGTCCCAAGACCCCAACGATTATCTATGCGTCTTCTGAGTCAGTATCCAGCGCTGTTGGTCACTCTAAATAACAATTTTTGTGTACTCGGATATTTTAAATTTATATGAATATTTTACGCTTTGCCAAATTATTGCAAGCTTCTGTTAACTGTGCAAGCTAACCTGAAAGAGGTGTGGGCTAAGCAAAGCTTTAGCGCTTTGCCAATTTATTATCATTGTTGGCAACGTGAAGCGTTGGGACAATGCTATGAACATGTTGCTGTACAACATGATATGAAAAACATGATGAACTCAACATGTGTACAGCAACATCCAAAACTGAATGAATAGTGAAGAACCATAAAGAAAAGAAAAATGTGTGAAATAATTCACAACAGAGGGTGTAATGACCGACGAGAACTTAAGAGCTCCAACATCTACGATATAACCCTGAAAACAGACACCATCCGTCGGTGCGGTGTCGAAATAATTTCAACCGCTCGATGTTTGCATGTACATATGTAAGTAATATAAAATTTATTTGAAATTATAATATATAATAAAAATGCATTACATTTCCAGTGTACCACAAATGGAGTCTAAATGGCCGAAAGGACTGAAACATTGCCCACATACGACGAGGATCATCTTCGATTACCCATGAACCGGACCACGTATACTCTGATTGTTTCATAATGTTGAACCCCCCATGTTCGGCTGCACTACACTCCGAAGAAAATGTACCATTAAGTACTTTATGGTACGACCACTGATCTTATGGTTCATGTATTAATAGTTTTTTTTTTTTTTAAATCAATAGTTTTCTAATTAATTCAATAGTATTTGAAAAATAAAGTACTATAAATTTAAATATTTCAATATTATTATTTTAAATAGAATAAATACTGTTATTTTAATGGTTTCCTCCTATAATAATAAACGTGGTGTAAAAAAACAAAAACGAATATGTTCGTTTTGTACGTCATTCTGCGGGTTTACTCAAAATGGTCGCATGTATTTTGTAATAATCTACATTATTAAATGCGACATTAGTAAGGACTCAATATATTTAATGTAAATAAATTATATTTAAAAATTTATTTATATTTATATTTTTATTTATTACAGAAAATAAATAGTACATCGAACTTCTATTATGGCACCGGACTCACAAATAACTGCAGACTCAAGTACTACAATGAATTATTGGAAACCAAAACAAACATTAAATGAGCTATAACCTTTTGCAGCAAGAAATGTCTATTTATGTGTGTGTTGTAAAAGTGAACATCAAGTTCGACATTTAAATAAAATAATATATACAATAAATTAACTAAAATAAATTTTTGTTTTAATAAATTATTAGAAACTTACCATATTTTTAGGACTATACCATAAAATTAATAATACGTATCATTAAATTTATATAGGTCTTTCTTATTGTAATTAAAATATCACATTATAAAATTTATGGTACAACCACACATTGTATTTACAGTTTCAATATTACTGAACTAATGGGACGCATCCTATTGACCAATTTTAATGGTACAAATTATTGTCTTTCTATTGAAATACTATCAATTTACCATGATTTTTTTCTGGGTGTACTGAAACGACGTACTCATTATCATCTTCAACCAGAATATTCTTGTGATGCACTGAAATAATTTCTGCACGATTTTATATTTTTATTTCTATTAAATGAACGTTATTTTTCCAATAAAAATAACATTACATTTCAAAATTAGTTTTGTTTACTTTTTTATAATAATATTTCAAAAAAAAATTAAAAATAACAATTCAAGTTTTCTAAAACAATAATTTTATTTTTAATTCTTGATTTAAAATTTTATTGTCGAAACCGACAATAATTTGAAAATAATATTTGTGGATCCATTTTAACATGAAATATTTTCAAATTATTTTCGGATTCGACAATAATTTTCTATGTGTGTAGGCAAATGTAACTGGTGGTGCCCTACGTCCGTTGTCGATGGTAACATTCGCGGACTCAGCGATCTGGTTCTTGCATGCAGTGTTTCCAGCTCTTCTAGTCGCGCTGCTGCCTCATACTTCATGTCTTCACCCTTGACGAACGTTGTGAACCGTCTACGCAATTCATCGACGGTACCAGCGTCCTCGAATACATTTTATTTTCTCTTCAATTTTTTTTTTAATTTTCTTTATTTCCGCTTTCGCTTAACCAAACAATTATGTACTCGTTGCAGATGGAAAAATTTTGGGATTCTAAGTAGTAATCGTTAAAGCAAACCCGATGAAAATTATGGCACAATTAATTACGATTAGTTCGTTTTCCGCGATCTCGTTGTTGCAAATCTTGCACATCATATTTCAAGGACTTGAAGTGTCCATTTTAATTTTTCTTATTTTGTTCTTTATTTTTATTATATGTGTTCTTGATTTTATACTCTTATTTATTTACCAATTGTGAATTTAGGGTCCAACAAATATACCTATACATATGATTCTTATTGTTTGGGAACTTAAGGTCCTCCAAACATATACTTATTGCTATCCTTAATTTGGGAATTTAGGATCCACCAAATATACTTAATAATATTTATTTTAGGAACTGAAAGCTAATTACTACCAGTCCGGTTCCTTGTCGGAAACGAACTGCCGTCCACTAAAAATATCAGCTCCTTATATACCAATTATTTTGTTCTTCAGTGTACTTTCGGTGACTGCGCTGCCGCTGCGTCCGCGTCTCCTTTATCCATCATGTGTGAATGTCGGTAATATTTTTGGCGCGAGTTTTCGCGCTATCCCTTGCCCATGTGCATTTGTTGTTGCTTTTTGTGGCGTAAAATATCGACATTCCCGCGCTTTTTATAACAGTATGGTAGTTGTAGGCATTGTTGCACTGAGCATTGGTCAATGCGTGTGTTTGTTGTTGTTGTTGTTGCTCCACTGATCATCGTGCGTGTGTTTACTGTTGTTGTTGTTGCTCCACTGATCATCGTTCAATGCGTGTGTTTACTGTTGTTCTTGTTGCTCCACTGAACATCGTTCATTGCGTGTGTTTGCTGTTGTTATTGTTGTGGCCCACTGAGCATCAGTCAGTGCGTATGGTTGTTGCTGCAGCACTGAGCATCAGTCAATGCGTGTGTTTGTTGTTTTTCTCCATTATCACAGCATTGTTGTTGTTATTTTGTGTGCTTTGGTCAGCCACTGTGTTTGCGCTGTTACATCGGCATCAAATATTTTAAATATTGAGAAATTTGAATACAATAATAAAACATTTGTGGGATCAACATTCAGTTTACAGACCATTAATAAGAATTAAAAATATATAATATTGACATTTTATATACATTTTTTTCATCAAATAAACTTTTTTAGAATTTCGGAAAAAGTTATTTCACTCTAGTGCACATTGTGCAGAGGGAACTTAAAATACATTTATGCGGGTGGCTATATTGTATGTAAGTATCGTTTTTTATATTACATATTTACATATAAAAATTACTTACTTCATTATAAATTCTAATTGGTATGTTTCGGAAGGATTCATGTTCGTTACTCGGTTCCATCAAACGTCTATTTACAGCCCAAAATTGATCAAATTTATCTAAAAGAAAAAAACAAAGGTAAATCTTATTTCGTATTATTCAACTTAGTCCATATTTTAATCAAATTCTATTCTGAAAATAATGCAGTAAAAACGTATTAATGCAAAAACAATCTTAATATTTTTTTTATTTTATACTTTTGTTGTAAGTCAATAAAGGTAAATTTTGGTTTTTGTCTTCAAAAAAAAAAAAAAAAACAATGAATGCGTGTGTAAACAGTATTTTGCACACTTGAAAAAATCGGAATTCTATAAATTTACGTGTACCCAGTTCTTTTAGATCAATTCGTTTGTTTTTTATTTACATTTGAAATGCAATGCGTATATTATGTTCATAACAAATAATAAAAAATACAAACTAATTTGGCGCACATATTTTCTAGCTGAGATCTCTCTGTGTCTGAATATGGAAAACCGTATTAATTTAAATGTTTTATTGATTAAACGCAATAGTGCGCAAAGCCGAAGGCCCGGTTTGTACTTAAAAAGTTCGTTGCTTTGGCGTGTAGCCAAATATCGCAACGTTCCTTTACTTACACATGATGTCCTACCAGAGAATGTCCAACGTTCAATTGCCATTTCAATCAAACACATTGTTTTCTATTTATATTATTATATTTTTTTATTAATTAACAACTACTCAAAAGAAGCTTGACTTCACTCTACTGCAGTTAAGATGACAACTATTCACTTTAACTTCCAACTTAGAACTCCTGATTTACAACTGACTTAAAATCTAACTTAAACTATTATATTAAGGCATGTTCCAAATCAACATGTTCCGGCAGAGTGCAAATTCCACTCAACGGATTTACTTCCGTAAAGACGTTGCCAGCCAATCGCGCTACAGCTGGTGACCCAGCTTTGCCAATACTGTTGGCTGACAATGCCCTACATTGCGCTTTAATGCAAAAATACGATAACTGCATGAGGTAAATTAAATATTTAAATTTATTTTTGTTTAATATTCTTTTACTTAGTAATTTACTATTTTACTTTACTTTAAATAACATTTTTCTTTACTTTCTTTCTTTTATTCTTATTTATATTGTAGAAAATTTATAATGTTTGTTAACTTTGTTAACTGTTACTATATTCTACTTCCATTTTTCCTTCTTTTACTATAATTTTATTCCAGTTTACTTTAACTTACAATTTCTTTTAATTTTGTTACTTAATTGTAACCGTAAGTTTTATTTATTTTATTTGAATTTTACTATATTTCAACATCAATTTATATTAACTTTTATTTAACATGGTTATAATATTTTAATAATATTAACATGCTGCGATCGCACGTTACTCGTGTATATTATGTTGGCTGCATTTCAACTCTCGATTTTTCTCCCGCTTTCCCGTATAGAATGGATAATAGCTGAGCTTCTTCGCCTTGATGTTAAATGCTTGAAAATTTTTCGTCATCGATGTAATTTAATTTCGGTTTTTCCTCGTCCTCGATATTGCTTTGTATTTTTGCCAAGTAAATAGAATTTTGTTGAGAGCGGATACTAAAATGGATAAAAAAATGTAATCGTATATTTCTGGATCTTATTATAACTTGTCTTCCTCTAGCGAATTCTTCTATCGATCTGTAATTACTATCTTTTAATTATACGTACATGTGATCATTTTGATTTGACGTTGTTGTTTTAGTACAGGTTCGCATTCACAGCTAAGTAAGTATATATGGAAACGCTCCTTCATCATATAATATTAGCTTGTATATTGACATGTTTTAATTATATGTATGTAAAGATGTAAAACGTTGTTGTCTCATTATGGTACAATAGTCGCAACTTTGCATATATGTCAAATTTCTACATCCATATTATAATAAATCATGTGATTGAAGCCCAATTGTTGTCGTCCGCGCCATAACTCTCACATGTTGTTTCGTACGTCATTACATAACATTACCAGTTCAGTCCTTTTCCCAACAAACTTTCTTCTTTGACGTGCATGAATTGTGCTTCTTTATTTTGTAATTCTTCGTTTCGCTGTGTCTCTTCGTCTATTTGTTACTTCTTCGTCTCTTCGTGTACATCTTGTCCATTGCCAGAACCAGGATCATTAATTAAATACTCTTATTACTTTACATTATAAAATTTTTAAATTGTATACATAATAAATTTTTAAATCTTTAACTTATTTCTATTTCCTTTATCTTATATCAGAATATTGTACTTCTAAAATCTTTAGTTTCTTACTATTATTCTAAACCAATTATTCTATATACAAATTCATTAGCATAGGAATCAATGCTAGTCATTTTTAATAAGTAATACATAGCTATTTATTCTTGCACTAATTTCCGAATTTAATCATGTTCATATTCATATAATTCAATTTTTACTCCCTACTCCGCATTACTCTTGGTATGCAATTATATTTCAACCTATTTTGGCTAATGTGCACTTTCTCTTGACTCCTCTTCACACCGTCTCGCACATGCTATCCGTTTATTATTATTTTTCATATTAATTTTCGTCTTTTTTTTACTTATTTTTTTCTTTAATGCATTAACGTATCTCATTTCATTGGCATTATTGCAGTGGTTCCTATTAGACATCTGCACAAGTCCATTTGAAACCCACTTCAAGACATTCACTTCGTTTCAAAACATTTACTGTCGTCAACTCTATGCTTGAAAATCGAATGAATGTCTTGCTCACAACAACAAAGAACCAAGTACTGTCAAAACAAAACACAACCAAAACAAAACTGAAGTGAAGAGGTCTATGATGATGTGCAATAAAAATTTATATACTGAAATGAACCGCTTATGACACCGAGTACTTAGTGCATTTTTCATTTTTTTTTATTATTCTTACTAGAGTAAGGAATAGAGTAGGAATTTTCATTAATATTGAAAGAAAGAAAAAAAAGGTATAAGAAAATCACATAATATTTTATATTAATTTTTTTATTTATCGAAAAACATTTTTTCATTATTTATTTTTCTTCATTAATTAATTTTTTTTGTTTTTTTTATATTGATTTTCGACCAAAGCGTTGTTTTTATCGTACATATTTTTTTTTAAACAATTTTTTTTTTCAATAATGTTTGTTGTATTTTTTATTAACACATAACTACCAATAACAACATTACTGCCGTCGAACGAGCGTCAGATTTGTTGTTGTTTTCAATGTTCGTCTTCTCACTCGTTACTCGTTGCGCTCACTCGCTGCACCTACTGTATTCGTTGCATGTTCAGCCACAGTGTTGTCGTTTGATGTGTTTTTCAAAACATTGAATGTTTTGAATGGCTTGATGTTTTGACAGTGCTTGACACCAATGAAACAAATACTGAAGTGAAGTCGCTCAGAGAGACTTCACCATAATACTGTCGATTGTCATTTGCTCAATGAATTAAAAACTGTAGAGTGCAGTAGTGCATATTTGCAGAGGAAACTTCAAAACCATTTGTGCAGATGTCTAGTTCCTATCGTTTGGTTCAATGTCATTGAGGTATTGACCAATATCAATTGTTGTGACAATTGTGATTTTGTTTTTGCTATTTTATAGCTCATCTAATATAATCATGTTTATTACCTTATTTCATCATTAACTGTTATTAACCTTTGATATTTTCTTATTCATAATCTTTTAAATTACTTTACTCCTTTATCTATTTTCCCTATTAAACATTTGTTAGTACATGATTTAATGCTAGTCACCTTTGAAATTAATACATAGCTAATTCCTCATGCACTAATTAATTACCTTCATATTAAAAACATATTCCTATTTCCGCGTAATTGTTTCACCTTTATTTGCAATATTATGCTTTTAACATGATCTACATTATGTGTTATGATCATTATGAACTGTTTGTTACGTAATTAATTTCGTTATATTTACTTCAAAATTATATGCTTTTAATAAGTTGTTATGGAATTTTTTACCTTTTCATTTGATAGAAATCATTGTCGTTACAGTACTTACTATCGAAAGTGCTTCATAGTGCCACCCAAATGGGTGAAAATTTATTCTTTCTATTTTGATTCTTTAATACAATTTTATAGCATACGTTAAATACTTTTGGGTGTAATGTGCTATCATAGATTTGTTTAGATTTTTCTTTTCTTTTTTCCTGATTCTCTCTCACGATTTCGTGTGTTCGTAGAATTTGGTATTTTAATAACTTGTTGCAATCATCGGTATTATTACGGGTGAACATTTTCGCTTAAGATTTGTTGGCATATCGAAGTCGTATCCGTATAAAGTACGGAAGTGCGTTTGACCAGTGGACATATGCACTGTGTTATTGTGCACATGCATTGCGGAATTTAACCATTGGTCCCAGTTCGACCCATCTTCTATTGCAAAACTCCGTAATATTCCGCTAATGGTCGATGGCTTCTTTCCAAAGACCCATTAGCTTGTGGATGATATGGCGTAATATGCAATTTTTTAATTCCTAACAATCTACATGTATCTGAAAACAATTTTGAGACGAAATTTGAATCATTATCTGTTACTAATACTTTCGGTATATTATTACGTGTAATGATTTCGTCGTAAAATGCTTTTGCTACTGTGTTTGCTTCTGCATCTGGTATGGCTACGCAGCACATATACTTTGAAAAATCATCTTGAAAAGTTAGATTTTATTTATTTCCAGATATAGTTTCCGGTAAAATTTCTACCAGATTCATGTATACTTTATCAAATGGTCTCACTGGCGTATCAGTTTACTTTGTGTTGTTTTGGACCGTGTTTGAACTGCTATAATTTCAGGATCTGAATATGGAATTCTACTTAAAGCATCTGCGTTTAAATTTTTTTTACCCGGTTTATAGATTATTTCAAAATCATACTCAGACAATTTGTGTCTGAAACGCGCTAACCTAGATGTCTGATCTTTGAGATTTGCTATATTACGTAATGGCTGATGATCCATGAAAATTGTAAATGGTTTTCCTAATAAATATGCTCTAAAATTATTTGTTGCCCAGACCATGGCTAAAAAATTCCTTTCAATGGTGGACTATTTTTTTTTTCTGCTCCATTTAATGCCCTACTCGGTCGCTCCCTACTTTACCTTGCGATAGTACCGCGCCTGTTGCTTCGTTACTTGCATCTGTTGTAAGTAAAAATGGTTTTGTAAAACCTGGATATGCGAGAATGGGTAGTGAAATTATTGATTCTTTTAATTTAATAAATGAACTTTGACAATCGTTTGTCCAAGTGAATTTAACATCTATTCTAAGTAATTTATTAATTGGTAATGATAATTTTGCCATACTGCTTATACATTTTCTGTAATAATTAATTAATCCCAAAAACGCTTGCACTTCTTTTTATTTCTCGGCAACGGAAAATTTTTTACGCATTCAACCTTAGAGGGATCTGGCAGGGCACCTAGCTCCTTATGTCCTAAATAGACAACTTCGCGACGCAAAAACTGACATTTTTCTGCATTTAATTTTAGATTGTGTTCCCTTAATTTCTGCAATACTCTACTCAGCCTAAGCTCATGTTCATCTAAATTCTTTCCGTAAACCACTATATCATCAAGATAAACAAAGCAATCTATACCCTGTAAACCTGTTAATATGTGGTTCATTATTCTTTGGGAGGTAGCTGGTGCACCTGTTAAGCCAAATGGCATTCTGTTAAATTCGAAATGACCCAGTCCTGTACTAAAAGCTGTTTTTTCTTTATCTCTTTCTTCTACTAGTACCTGATGATAACCACTTGCCAAGTCTAAAGTTTAAAAATAGCGACTGTGACCTAATTGATCTAATATTTCGTCTATTCGAGGAATCGGAAATACTTGTCTTATTGTCACGTCGTTCAATTTACGGAAATCTATTACTAGCCTCCACTTTTTGTTACCGTCCTTGCCGCTCTTTTTAGAAACCAGCAACATCGGTGAATTTCAGGGTGATATACTTGGCGATATAATGCCGTCATCCAACATTTTATTAACCTGTCTGTTGATTTCATCTCTATGAGTGTTTGGCAATTTATATTGCTTTTGATTTATCGGTGGCTGGTTCTACTGTGTTGTTATTTCATGCTGGCGTGTATGTTAATTCATCGCCGTCTAAATCAAAAACATCATGATACGAAATACACAGATTTTGTAAAGATGTAATTTCGTCTTTATTTAAAGTTTCATCAATTTTCATTTCCTCTAATAATTTGTTAATTCTGTTTGTAATGTTTACTGAATTTATGCTATTTATTGTAGAATTATTGGTATCCGATTCTTTATACTGATTAAAATGCAAAAATGTTGGTTTAGAAGTACTGTCTATTATAATTTCTTTTTCCGTAGCATTTAACACTGAAACATAAACTCTATTTTTGCTAACATTCGATATGCTTTCGCCCAATTATACCCCTGAAAAATTTCTTGTTTATGTATTGATACTATTGGAATTTTTGTTTTTAAACGTAATGATACTATCCTTGCGGTTCTCGCTTGAATTTTACTTTGCTGATTGTAAAAAATATTTTGTATTTCTGTCTGCGATTTCATTGGTAGTTTTATAATATGGTTTTAATGTTTATCAAAGAATGTTACTGTTTTGTCTATCGCATTTATTACAGATCGATTCCATAAATTGTCACGTCCGATTATACCATCAGCTGGTACGCCTTGTTTAAATGTTCATATGTTCGACTTTCGTGGAACCTAATGTTCTAACACACCCACCAAAAGCTCCCTTTAAATCCTTTTGTATATTTTCGTTAAAGTCTGGTAAATTTGTCATTGCATTTGCTTTTACTATACTGGCATCAGCTCCTGAGTCTACTAGTAAAATAAGTCTTCCATTTTTAGCTGCCCCGCAAGGTACTTCAATAATAACGTCACTTACATTAGATAAATGCAAGCTATCTCCATGCCCACTGCATATTATGCGATCACCTTCTTCTTCCTTTAATTCATATTTTAATTCATTGGTCTCCTCTGTTCTATGAAAATTCAATGGAGTAGTAAATTTGACCACAGTCTCCTCCGACGTCTGATCTACAATTCCTAACTCTTTCGGCCCTATATAAATATTATTATTCTGAGGTCCCCAGTTTTCTGGCCTAAACTGAGGCCACGTTAGTTTCCCTGATTATAACTGCTGATTTGAATCCTGCTGATTCAAATTTTTATTTCGCGTGGCAATTATCTATTTTATGCACTTGTATATCCCTCCATGAGTATTCCATATTACTTGTATTATTTTCCATGTTATCCATCTTATTATTATTAACAAAAGGTGTTATACAATTGCCCATATTAATATTAGCACATTTCCAATTAGATTCGTGACCATAAGTTCCACATTCGTAGCAGAAAGGCGTATTTTTCCTAATAATACAATCGTCCCTAGTATGCCCCAATTTAGTACAAAATGAACATGTTGGGACACTCCTTTTATAGTTACTTTCATTATTTATTTGTTACAATTTATTTTCCGATTTTACGCTTGACTGTGTGTTTCTTAATTTAGTTTTTCCATATAATTATATTCATCCTCTTCATACCTTGGACTTCGCTGCATAACAGCCTGTACATTTAAAGCTTCTTCCAACAATGTATCTAATGTTTCTGACTTACTACCCAGCAGTACAACTTTTATCATTGGATCCTTCACCCCTACTTTAAAAGAGATGTACACTGAGCTCTGTAATTCCAATCTGAATATGTCAGCATCACTAATCCTTTTACTGTATTTTTTATTTGCAATTTCCAAAGCCATGGATTGCAACTCATCTAATCTTCCTCCTAATGATCTCAAACTCTCTTCACTATTTTGATAAGCCTTTTTAATCTCTTCTAGTACTGAATAAAAAGAAATTTCATTTAAGTACGTATGTTTTAGCAACTCGTAAATTTCTTCTACTTTTTGAAACTGTTTTGTCCTCACTAATTTATATGCATCGCCCTCCAAATGTTTAATAAATTCCTCACTATCTGATTCTTTAATTTTTAGCTTTGCTCTTTCACAACATTCAATAAATTTATATAATTCTGTTTTTAATAACGGAGATTCCTCCCCAGAAAAGTAAGGAACAACGTAATGAACCCGTTACCCATTATTAGAGTTTCTTATTTTTCCATTTACTTAATCATATAATAACTGCACCATTCTTAAATAAATTAATTATTTTGTTTTTACTAGTTTCATATTAAATAAACATTTAACCATTATTTAATTTATCTATTAAACTTTTTTACATTATTTATCTCATTTCAATGTTTCATTTTTTAAACTTTTTAATCTACAGTTCAAAATCATATCAAAGTATTGATTAATTAATACTGAATTAATTTATTAATTCAATTTAATTTTGATAAAATTGTCCAGTTTTGTTATTTAATTAATTTCGTAACTATATGAAAACATTGTTGTATCAAAATTCTTATGTTATTGAATTTATTTAAATTCACATCTTTATTAATCATTATCATTTCATGTCTCAAACTATTCTATATTGTTTCACAATTATTTTAAAAATGTTCTTCAATATATCAATTAATCAATTTTATAAAACATTTAGTTTACTTATTTAATATCCTGATTTATCAAATTTTATCATTTATGTAATTCATTCCACAATTTATTTAAAAACGTTCAATTGTTTTTATACCCTACACTAAGAGTGAAAGGGTATATTCAGTTTGGTACGCCGTTTGTAACACCCAGAAGGAAGCATCTCCGGTATGGAAAAGTATATATATTCTTGATCAGCATGACCTCCTGAGTCGATTTAGCGATGTCCGTCTGTCCGTCTGTCTGTCTGTCCGTCTGTCTGTCCGTCTGTCTGTCTGTCTGTCTGTCTGTTGAAATCCCTACTACTTTTAAAATTGAAAAGCTAGATAAATGAAACTTATAACTTAGATTACTAATATACCTACGCTGTATGTGCGAAAAAATTGGCGAGATCGGTCAATTGTGACCTATGATCCGACCACTTATGTTCAAATACCTCATATAAAATGTACATATAAAGATCAATTTTTATCTATACGTGCTTAGGAAAACTTTTTTGGTCAAATATATATTGATATCATGCTCAAATACATGATAATAATGTTTTCCGGCGAAAAGACTTGTGGTTCACAAAAAAAAAAACCGAAATTCGGTATACCTACCCATTTGTAAATATGGGTATCAAATGAAAGAAAAATCTTCAGGGATGGAAAGTTTGTAGTTATTTTCAGGATTCGTATACCCTCATGACCTATATACCACTTTGAATGGTAACCACACATATGTGTAGGGTATTTATAGTCGGCTTAGACCGACTATAATTTTGATAATCCTAACTATCATAATTACACCTACTTTAAAATTTCCCATGTGATCTAACCTTCCCAACTTTCATAAAGCTAGATAAATGAAACTTATAACTTAGATTACTAATATACCTACGCTGTATGTGCGAAAAAATTGGCGAGATCGGTCAATTGTGACCTATGATCCGACCACTTATGTTCAAATACCTCATATAAAATGTACATATAAAGATCAATTTTTATCTATACGTGCTTAGGAAAACTTTTTTGGTCAAATATATATTGATATCATGCTCAAATACATGATAATAATGTTTTCCGGCGAAAAGACTTGTGGTTCACAAAAAAAAAAACCGAAATTCGGTATACCTACCCATTTGTAAATATGGGTATCAAATGAAAGAAAAATCTTCAGGGATGGAAAGTTTGTAGTTATTTTCAGGATTCGTATACCCTCATGACCTATATACCACTTTGAATGGTAACCACACATATGTGTAGGGTATTTATAGTCGGCTTAGACCGACTATAATTTTGATAATCCTAACTATCATAATTACACCTACTTTAAAATTTCCCATGTGATCTAACCTTTTCAACTTTCATAAATCCATGATTGTTTTGCTTATTAAAATTCTCAAATATTTCTTTTGTTTTATATGACAAATTCACATATTTTTATTCTTTAACGCTCACATTTTTTCCACTATTTTTCGCAATACTCACAAATACAAAAAATATTTTCCTTAAACCAAAATAGTTATTTCTTCTAATATTAATATCCATCCAGTCCCTCTCGTCCCTTGGGAGTTGATGTTCGGTTCGAAACCCGTTTGCGCCAAATGTTGTACTTAAAAAGTCCGTTGCTTTGGCGTGTAGCCAAATGTCGCAACGTTCCTTTTATACTTACTCATGATGCCCTACCAGAGAATGTCCAACGTTCAATTGCTATTTCAATCAAACACATTGTTTTCTATTTATATTATTATACATTTTTATTAATTAAAAACTACTCAAAAGAAGCTCGACTTCACTCTACTGCAGTTAAGATGACAACTCTTTCAACTTAGAACTACCGATTATATTATATTAAGGCATGTTCCAAATCAATATGTTCCGGCACAGTGTAAATTCCACTCAACGCATTTACTTCCGTAAAGACGCCGCCAGCCAATCGCGCTACAGCTGGTTTGACCCAGCTTCGCCAATACTGTTGGCTGACAATGCCCTACATTGCACTTTACCGCAACAATACGATAACTGCATGAGGTAGTCATCGCGGAAGTGAATCACGATACGTTCATGATATCAACGTATAAAGATTTACCCAAACACACTATGTTGACTTACAACACCGGCAAAGTGTGAGATATACCTTTATAAAAGTATATATATATTTTTTTTTTTTATTTTAACAAATAAATAAAATGCAAACAAAACTGTAGAGATGTGCAATTAAAATTCAAATACTGAAATGAACTGCATATGACACCGAGTACTTAGTGCATTTTACTTTTTTTTTCTTACTCTAAGGAATTTTCATTAATATTGAAATATATTTTTTTTGGAATATATTGCTTTTCGACAAATGCGTTTTTTTGTCGTACAAACTTTTTTATGACAATTTTTTTTTAAATAATGTTTGTTGTATTTTTTATTAACACATACTAAAATACCGACAACAACATTACTGCCGTAGAACTCCGAGCGGCAAATTTGTTGTTGTTTTCAATGTTCGTCCTCTCACTAGTTACTAAACATCTGCATGAATATGCTTGCATTCCCTTGTTTTTCGAATACTTACTGTCTTGTACTTACAGCTTTAAAAACAAATATATGCATGCTTTTACAAATGAGTTCAAACCAAAAGAAAATCAGAACATTGGGCCATATTAATAAAAAGAGTATTTACTTTTAAGCAAGCTGATATATTTTTGAGCAATTTTTTTAATTTATTTCAGAATTTTTATAATAAATGGTCAGTTTAACGTTTTTATTAGTACCTACCAATTTAAAATTTTATATTTTTGAACATTAGTAAATAGTTTTTAGTATTTTAATTAAATGAAATGCGAAACATTTTGACAATTCGGAGCATTTGCTTCAAGTTTTGAGTAAAGTCGATTTTTATTAATATGACCCATTACTGCAGTTTACTCACAAAAAATTTGTATAGTAGAACAAAAGAGCGAGTGCAGCGGGTATTCAACTAAGTAAACGAATGCAGCGAGTATACAAGTATTACAACGAGTGCAAAAGGAAGTTTTAAATGTTTAATACCAAGTATTATTAAATCAAAACACAAAATTAATATTAACTAATATATATTTAAAAATATATAATTTATATCATTAATTAAAATCAGAGATGAGAAATAACTTTTAATCTTTATTTCCATTTGAATTTTCACTGACAGATATTATATTTTTAAAAAATATAAAAGAGTTTGGTTGAGAGTTATACGAAAACCTTTATTTTAAAGGTCTTTGGTTAATATTTGTTTGTAGACAGAAAATTTATTTGGTTTCATTTATATGGAGTTTTGGTGATTTCGACCATTGCGTTGTTTTTTTTTTCGTCCACACATTTTTTTTACCAATTTTTTTTTCCAAATTTCTCGAACATAGTTGTTTTTGTCGAATACTTATATTTGTAAACTGGTGACCAAAATTTGACCATTGCGTTGTTTATTTTTTGACGTCTAAAAGTTTTGTTAACAACATTTTTTTTTAAATTTTTCGAAAATTATTGTTTTTTTTGGAATAAAATGTTTTGATCAAATAATGTTCTGATAAATTAAAATAACTTTTAATCTTTATTTCCATTTGGATTTTCACTGACAGATATTATAATTTTAAAAAATATAAAAGGATTTGGTTAAGAGTTATACGAAAACCTTTATTTTAAAGGTCTTTGGTTAATATTTGTTAGTAGACAGAAAATTCATTTGGTTTCATTTATATGGAGTTTTGGTGATTTCGACCATTGCGTTGTTTTTTTTTCGTCCACACATTTTTTCCACAATTTTTTTTTCCAAATTTCTCGAACATAGTTGTTTTTGTCGAATACTTATATTTGTAAACTGGTGACCAAAATTTGACCATTGCGTTGTTTTTTTTTTTGACGTCCAAACATTTTTTTTTAACAACATTTTTTTCTAAATTTTTCGAAAATTGTTGTTTTTTTTTGGAATAAAATGTTTTGATCAAATAATGTTTTGATAAATTAAAATAACTTTTAATCTTTATTTCCATTTGGATTTTCACTGACAGATATTATAATTTTAAAAAATATAAAAGGATTTGGTTGAGAGTTATACGAAAACCTTTATTTTAAAGGTCTTTGGTTAATATTTGTTAGTAGACAGAAAATTCATTTGGTTTCATTTATGGAATCATTTATATGGAATTTTGTTGGAATATGGTGATTTCGACTATTGTGTTGTTTTTTTGTCGTCCAAACATTTTTTAAAATTTTTTTTTCATTTTTCGAAAATTGTTGTTTTCTTGGAATAAAATGTTTTGATCAAATATGTTGTTTTCGAATATTGTTTTCGAAAATTAAGAGACATCTGAAAAGAGGATTGTGTATCAACGCTCTCAGCTTCTCTTAAATTACTAATGAGATATATATTTTGTAAACTTTTATATCTCTCGCTGTTCAACCGCAGTCGAAAATTTTTAAAAATAAAGTTTTTTTTAATTTTTGATTTTTACTGATTTATTTAATACATGTTATTTAGTGAGAGTTATTCAGGAACCTCTTACCTTTTTTTACATATATTGTTATAAAATTATTCAATTTGTTTAGAAAACAAAAAATTCTAGTAAAAACTTGCAATTTTGAATAATTTAAACATAAAATAAAACAAAATTTAACAACGACAAACGAAATAAAAAAAATCAGTACTTCACTCGGTGCACTCACTGCATTTTATAATGATTCTATTATTTTGGTTTTGATTTTTTTTTATACCCTACACTAGAGTGAAAGGGTATATTCAGTTTGGTACACCGTTTGCAACACCCAGAAGGAAGCATCTCCGGTAAGGAAAAGTATATATATTCTTGATCAGCATGATCTGAGTCGATTTTGCTGTCTTTAGCCGTCTGTTGAAATTCCTACTACTTAAAAAATTGAAGAGTTAGATGAATGAAACTGATAATTTAGATTACTTATACTCCTACGCTGTATGTGCTAGATCGATCTATTGTGACCTGTGTTCATATAAAATTTACATCTACAGCACAATTTTACAGTATACGTGCTTAGGTAAACTTTTTTAGTCAAATATATATTGACTTCATGCACAAATACATGAAAATAATGTTTTCCCGCGAAACGACTTGTGGTTCCTAAAAAAAATCGAAATTCGGTACACCTACCCATTTGTAAATATGGGTATCAAATGAATGGAAATTCTTCAGCGATGGAAAGTTTGTAGTTATTTTCAGGATTCGTATTCCCTGGTGACCTATATACCACTTTGAATGGTAACCACACATATGTGTAGGGTATGTATAGTCGGCTTAGACCGACTATAATTTTGATAATCCTAACTATCATAATAACACCTACTATAAAATGTCCCTACTTTAAAATTTCCCATTTGATCGAACCTTTCCAACTGGTTTTTTACTAAAATTGTGTGAGGGAAATTCTAGGAGCATTATGTAACTTTTAAGACCAATAACGACAACAAAACTTAAAGCAATATGCTGTAATCATTAAAAAATTGTATAATGGGCAAAGCACCAGCCTTTAGGATTTTATTTTTCGAAAACTATACCCGATAGAAATTGACCGTTAACATATTGATTATGATAGATATTGATGGATTCAGCACACCAAAGAATATCTATAAAAAAAATTACATGTAAAAATAACCACCCATGCCGATTTTAGAGCGGTTTAACCAAAAAAGAAGTCTATTGTTTGTACTTTTTTCACGTCTAGGACGATGCGCGAGCATAAGATTTTATTCAAAATTGATGAAATTTTAGGAGGACATTAATAGATACAATCACAAATTTTTGAGTCTATTATGGTGTTTTTTTAACTACATCTGCAAAGCGCGAACACAGGACATTATTTTTTTTACTCAAATTTTTTGTGGTAAACTCTAACAGCACAATGAAACTTTTTAGCACTATTACAACTATGGGAAAAAAATTCGATCCATCCTACTGGGCACTACTGTATGTGTTGAAACGAATGCATGCATGCAGATGTTTACTAGTTACTACACTAAGAAAAAAGTGACGTAATAAAATTAAATAAAATTTATTTAAATTTGATTTAAATACTTTTGTAATAAAAACGTAATACTTCATACAAAAAAATGTTACGCGCGTATTTAATTTCAAAATAAATAAAAAAGTATTTAATTTTATTAAAAATTTCGAAAAAAGTAAAATAAAATAATAATTTTATCTGTTCCTAATCTTCTTTACATGAAATTAATAGTTTTTAAAATATTAATTTACATATTTCTGATGTTATGATTAAATTCAAATGTTATAATTTGAATAAAAAGTGATAAAAAGTATTTTCTTCAAATTTTATTAGATACGTAATAAATTTAAATAAAAGGTATTTTACTTCAAATTTTATTACGTACGTAATAAATTTGAATAACAAGTATTTACATCAAGTTTAAATAAAAAGTATTTAATACAAAAGACTACGGGTGAAAAACGTGTCGAAAAGTATTTAAATTTATTTTTTGCAATTGTCAACGCAACGGACTTATCTTTGCCCTCTGCTGCAATTGTTCATTAGTTTTTCGTTCTCTCTCCCTTCCCCATCCTACTCCACGCTACCAGCGCGCGAGGCTGAGACTGCAAGAGTGCGTGACGAAGACAGTGGTGAAGGCCTAACACTCACCACTGTTTAGTTTACGCTCTCACTTGTTTGTCTCAACTGCGCCCGCTATTAGTATGCTTGTTTGTTTTAAATTTACCCAGTAGCGAACATGTCTCAAAACTTCCGTATAGATTTTTGCAACGATCGTGAACTGAAGCCAATTTTTTTCTCTGTTTATGCGCATGTATCTGTGTATAGGCCACATATAACGGTTTTAGCTGAGACCCAGGTTAGTGAGGGTGCAGATCCACCGGATTTTCAAATACCTGGGTACCACCTACTGCCATTATTCTCTGCCCATAGGGGTCTCGCCCTTTTTATTCGTAGTGCCGTTGAGTACCAGCACCAACAGCAGCATAGTGTTTCGGATAATGAATTTAATTCTATGTGGATTAAATTCAAAATCTTGTCACACATCATGCACTTGTGTTTTATTTATAGGAGTCCGAATCTAGATAGGGTTTCTACCTGTAACAAGTTAGATGCCCTATCTGATTCGATCTCAAATATATTGGAACAGTTTTCAGGCAGTTAAATTGTTGTTGCTGGTGACTTTAATCTGCAAAACGCTACTTGGTTGAGACACTACATTAATTGGAAATTGTGTTTCGCAGATAGACATAAATGCCGCGGCTTTAATGGTACAAACTATTATTTTATTGGGTATGCGGTCTTCATACCTTCTAAAAAGATTAACATTAAACCCAAGGACCACTGTTGGTTTAATGAAACTTGCAGGATTGCAGTCAGGTCGAAAGAGGAAGCATTTCAGAATTGGCGTTCTAATAAGAATGCTGATACTGAAAGATTTCGCATATAGCTAGAAATCGCTGTAATGCCGTGATCGCGCGTGAAATGTTTCTACACGAACAAAACGCGCGCAAAAAGGTCCTACTCTCCCACAGAGGTAGTACAAAATTTCTGGTCATTTGTTAAAAGGGTGAAGAATCAGACGACATCGTCTACTCCAACCCTTGTTATGAATGGCCAGACCTTCACTGACCCGGTTGATAAAGCTAATCTCTTGGCAGAATTATTTGCAAATAATTCAACGCTCCCAGTTAGCAATCAACCACTGCCCGTAGCTGAATATGTTTCTTCTGCAATGCCGGAGATACATTTTCGAACTCGGGCAGTTGAAAAGGTTTTAGCCAATATCAAAATTAACAAAGCCTCCGGGCCAGATGGCATATCTGCCCATGTGTTGAAGAAGTGTGCGTCAACGCTGGCTTTTTCCATCTTGTTGGAAGGTTGCCAATGTTCTACCAGTTCCGAAAAAGGGCGAAGCTACGAACCCTGCTAATTACCGACCCATTGCAATATGCTCTGCGCTCTCTAAGGTAATGGAGATCGTAATAAACTTCCACCTTGTGAACTACCTGGAGTGAAACGAATTACTTAGTGACCGGCAATATGGTTTCCGTAGGACCAGATCCACCGGTGACTTAATGGTGGTCCTCTCCGAAAAGTGGAATAATTGTAATCGTCTTTTCGGGGAGAGTAAGGTGGTTGCTCTTGATATTTCTAAGGCTTTTGATCGAGTGTGGCATGAAGCACTGGTACCAAAACTTATTGCATATGGTGTCGGTAATTCTTTTACTCGATGGATATCGAGTTTTCTCCAGGGTCGTTCAATACGAGTTGCGATGGATGGTGTTTTCTCAGACCAACATTCCATCAATTCTGGAGTCCCGCAGGGTTCCGTCCTATCGCCGTCCCTATTTATGGTTTTTATCAATGATCTTCTGTCATCGACCCAGAACCCAATCCATTCCTTTGCAGATGTAACATTTATCAACAAGCGTCCAAACTCTTTGTAGATTAAGAGTAAAAGGCGTTTAATGAATGACACACTCAATAATGATATGAAAACAATCTCCGAGTGGGGTCTTGCTAATAGAGTTGATTTAAATGCAAGCAAGACCCAATGTTGTCTGTTATCCCAGAATAGATTCACCCTCCCACCCCTCAATATGGGTGCAGTGGATATTGCGCAGTCAGCTGCTTTTGACGTTCTGGGCATATCAATTCAATGTGACCTCCGTTGGAAAGATCGCATATTTGATGTGTCGAAAGAAGCGGCCAAGTGCCTCGGTTTTTTGAAACGATGTAAGACATACTTCACTCCCGCTCACTTGGGCATTGTCTACACCACCTATATTCGGCCTTAGATGGAATATAATTCGCACATATGGGCAGGGGCTTCAAAATCTTCTTTGGAGTTCCTGGATCGAATCCAACAACGTTCAATATATGAAAATATTTCATCCTCTATTGGTTCTCTTGAGCACCGAAGGACCGTAGGGTGTGTAAGCCTGTTTTATAGGTATTACAATGATAAGTATTCGAGGGAAATGCATGGCCTGATTCCACCAGGTCGTGTATTCTCTCGTTCTACTCGGGCATCGAACCAAGCCCACCCCTTCGTAGTCCACTCGGTTCTCAACAGAACCTCGCATTACAGAGATAATTCGTTCTTCAGTCGCACGATACGTTTGTGGAACAATCTCCCTGCGTCTGTTTTTCCCGACATTTTTAATATTGGGAAATTTAAAGCAAACGTCCACCGACACTACTCTATCTTTCCTCCTCCCTTTAACCTATACTCCTTTCTTAGGATCAACACTGTGCATTGCATGAATGGGCATCCCCTGAGCGTTGGTTAATTTGTAAAAAAAAAAAAAAAAAACTTTATTAATTCACTTTAATAAACAACTTTAATAATAACAAATTCTAACAACTGCTGCATGTCCACTATTTAACTTGATATTGTTCTCACACGAGATGTACTCGACCACTTTACAATTCCTACTGAAGTGCTGTGCCTCAGATGCGTCGGGCTTATACTGCAGGCAACACTTCGACACGTTTCGACAAGTTTCAACTTGTTTCGAGAACCTTCTACTCGTTTCGTGAATGACGCATGCTATTGGCATCTCATTCGCACTCATGTGTTTTAATGTGCTGATCTTCCATCTCTTTCTCGCACATTCCGTCTTCCGTCTCTTTCTAACACATTGCTTAGTGCGCTGAATTGTCTTGCGTACAATTTTTTATTGTTAAATGGCACATAATGCGGCAAATTACTTCTTTTCGTAACACTGCCCTCCACCTAAATCTGTTCGTCCCGAACAGATGTTAATCCTCTCTCTCTTTATTGCGTCAACCTTTTTAAATGTACGACTTTAATTTTCCTTCGGAACTTCAGCTGTATTCTGTAAATCGGTGCCATGTAGTCACTGCCATATTTCCATTTCAGTTCACCCATGACCGCTGAATAACTGTTAATGTCACTTTTCGGAATTGTTAGCAAAACTTCGGCTGCGCCTCCTTTCAGCGCCACGATAAGTGCGGCTGCGCTGTCCTCATTGTACATAGCCGTGGTCTCAAATTTCAGCCTGAAAATGTTGAGCGCTGTGGTTCCATCATACATCGGCGATTTCAACCTCGTACCACTGGCAACATGCAGAGATGATCCATTTAGCTATAGTAAATTGACATCTTCTTGTATTTTCTGTAGCTTTTTGTCGAAACCATTTTCCAATTTTTGATATTTCTCATCAGCGTTATTTTCCAATTTTTCAAATTTGCCTTACATGTCATTTACATGTGCCCCAAGTTCGTTTACTTTGCCATGGAGTGTATTAGACACTTCCAGAAGCTGTTTCGAATGTTCCTGCATTTGATGCTCCATTTTTACTTGATGTTGGTTAGAATTTTCCAGATGTTCCACTTTAAGCTGATTTGAATTTTCTCTAGCTTTGTGCTCAATTTTGTTTGAATTTTCAAGAAGTTCCTGTTTCCTTATGTTGGAATTTTCCTGAGTTTTCAGTTCCATTTTCTGACTCATATCAAAAGCTTGGGACTGAACTCTGAGTCCAGATTTTTCGATGACGCTGTGGCAGCTTCCACTTCAAACTCGTGCTCTTTGAGATCAATGCGCTTTTGCAGATCTACGTTCGTACCAATAGTTGGAAGATCACGATTCGCCAGCTCCTTCTTAAGCTGATCAACTTTAAGTTGTTCAAATTTAACCATTTTGTATCACAATCCCACTTCTGACACCAATGTAATGAAAATTCAGTCCACGGAAAACACTTCTACAAGTTCGTATTTCTGGATTGTGTACAAAATAAAAACACTCTTATGTTTGGTTTATTTTATAACAAATAACTTTATTAATTCACTTTAATAAACAACTTTACTAATGTTGTAATTAAAATGTCGGTTGCTTTGGCATGTGTCCAAATATCGAAAAGTTCCATTTATAATTACCCATGATGTCCTACCAAAGAATGCCCAACGTTGAAATTCCATTTGTACTACACACATAGAAAATAATTGTTGATTTTCGACAATAAATATTATCAATGTATTAAAATTTTTAACTTTGAAAATAATATTATGAATTTTCTTTTTGAAGTAAAAAAATGGTTGACATAGAAAATTGAATTTTTTATTTTGGTATATCATATTTTCTTTTTAATATTAAAAAGCGTCGCGTATTTTATATATAAAACCGCCAATTAATAAATTTAAACTCAACTACTGAATCGAGTAATTGCCATGTGTTCTGTTGGCCAATAAACTGTAGAAATAACAAAGGAATGCGAGATGAAAGCCACATAAACCGCCGCTATTTGGTGCTTCGGCACCGACCCAACTTTATCTCGATTGCGCCAAGTCCGTGGAGTATGACTGTCATGGAGCCTCCATCGTCGGCAATGAGACGAGAATTCTCGCGCGTGTGCGCTTCAACATATATGTGATCCTCTAACACAATCCATAGCGGCGGTGGGAAATCATTACAATCGCTCGCCGTGGATCGATAAGATTAACATTAGATGTACACTGCACATATGACAAAAAGATGTGTATAATTGCATCGCACAATTGTAACTTTGATTTCTGATTTAATCTGTTAATAAAAAATTAAAAAGAATTTCTATATTGTTTGTTTCTTTTTCATATGAAACATGTCAAAACTGAAAATTTTAAAAAAGTCATTCAAAGTAAAAAGGAAAATTAACAATACAAATGTTCAAAAACAAAAATTTTATGTTCAATCCTTGTTTGATAATTTTATTGTTGGATCCGACAATAATATGAAAATAATATTTGTGGATCCATTTTAACATGAAATATTTTCAAATTATTGTCGGATTCGACAATAATTATCTATGTGTGTATCATGAAATAATCAATACAAGTCTTTTCTGCTAAGACATACTTTTATTTAATGAAAGTGTTACTTATAAAAGAAACACGTCTGCACTCCAAGGCAGTTAAAATTATAATCCAACTTAAAATATATTCTTAACCTCTACTCATCACCTCGGTCGCACCAATATTTACAAACACCAGATCGGAGTGTCATCATATTGTGAAATAATCAATTCGTATTAGCGTGAAGCCGAGGTAGCTCAGTGGTTAGTGCGTTGGACTGCGAGCCGAAAGGTCCCCAGTTCAAGCCTGGACTGGGGCTAACAACATCTTCTCCTAGAAACATTTTTCTATACCGTGCTATCTCTCGGCAGTAAATGGCAAACCTACGAGAGTAAAACTTTGCCTATGAAAAGCTCTCGCCTGCCGTTCGGATTCGACAATAAACTGTAGGTCCCACCACTTTGAGTACAAATATAACACGCGCAGCTCAAAATGGTGAGAGAGCTCGGCCGAAATTCTATACAGGACTGTAGTGCCAAACTATTATTATTAGGGTGATCGTGAAAAAAACTTCTATGTGCTTTAGTTGCCTGTACGCCGGATGCAGGTGCTACCTGATGAGGCTTACATTACAACCAATACAAATGTTGTTGTCATCATATGTGTATAAGAGTAAGTGTATCAAATAAGTGTATGAGAGAAATATGAATGCATGCATAACAGTAAGCATTTTTGGTGTTACATTATTATGATTAATATGAATATGCCATTGTGCTTACTGGCGATGTGCAGATTTTTCAAACTAAAAGAAAAAGTATTTCTGATACGCAACATTCTTCCCCCCTTTTTTTAGGAAAAAATTATTATTATTAATTAAATAATAATAGTTTTTTTCTTTTACATTGTTAATATCTTAATAAAATTCTTAGTGTAGATTATTTTATTTTTAAAAATTAACAATTGTATATTACCTAGTAGAGATAAATAAATTCAAACTTAATGATTTAAATTTTTAAAAAATGGTATTAGCCCAACTTTCTTATTATTTGGCTGCATTAGCACGCCTTTAATCTAACTATCTGAATTATAAAAGGAAATTAAATACAAACATAATCTGATCCATACCCGAAAAAAGCATCTCCGGAATGGAAAAGTTGATCAGCATGACCTCCTGAGTCTCCTGAGATTTAGCGATGTCCGTCTGTCTGTCCGTCTGTCCTTCTGTCTGTATGTTGAAATGATCGGTCTATTGTGACCTGAGAACTGACCACTTATGTTCAAATACCTCATATAAAATTCTTCAGGGATGGAAAATTTGTAGTTATTTTGAGGATTCGTATACCCTGGTGACCTATATACCACTTTGAATGGTTACCACACATATTTGTAGGGTATTTATAGTCGGCTTAGATCGTAAATGTTTTTTATAGTTTGGTGGACCGCTTGTTCTTCTTCTTCGTGCATGTTTTACATGTACTTTAGAAATCTTTTATTTTTCCTTATATTTCATTACCACATGAATCAATGCTAGTCATTTTCAAAAATACTTAGCTAAGGAGTGCGTCATTAGAAATGTGTGCATCGAAAAATAAAAATATCTCAGTAACCACTTTGTCAATTTTCAAAAAGTTAACATTTTATTAAAGTAAATTTTATTCATAGTAATTATAAAAAAAAATACAAAAAAATAATTAATCAATGATAAAATTATTAACTTTTTCTGCAACTCCTATCATTAGGGCCTTCACAGTCTCTTCCTCCACCATTGACGCCGAAAATTTACAACGTCCTTAGATACACGTTTGGTGGTCTTCAATTCCCTTTTTACCAGAGCCCAATATCTCTCGATTGGCCGGAGCTGTGGGCAATTCGGTGGGTTCGCTTCTCTAGGGACAAACACTATATTATTTTTCTGGTACCAATCCAAGACAGCTTTACTGTAGTGACACGAAGCAAGATCAGGCCAAAAAAAGGTAGACACTTCATGTTGTCTTAAAAATAGTAGAAGTCTCTTCTGTAAGCACTCCTTCAAATGTATTTCCGTGTTAATTGTCCCAGTGATCACGAACATTTTGCTTCGTTTGCCACAACTACAAATTGCTTGCCACACGAGAAATTTTCTTGGAAACTTTGCTCTTCTTTGGGTCTTAAATTTATCCGGGACATTTCCTCTAGCATCGGCAACATAAAATTATTGGCCAGGAAGCTGAGAAAAGTCGGAAAGAACGTATGTTTCGTCATCCATAATGCAACATTCGTACTATTCACAAAATTGTTTTTAAGCTTTTTAGCACGCTTTTTTGCCTCAACATTTTTTGCTGCATTCCGATCTGGGACTTTTTGAACTTTATATGTCTTCAGACCAGCTTCGAGTTTCGCTCTCCGTACAAAAGACTCAGAGCATCCAACTTTGAGTGCTACATTTCGTACTGAGAGATTCGGGTTTTTCTTCAGCACGGTAACCACTGTTCGCTTTGTTTCGGTCACCAGAACCTTTCTTTTTGCCTGTTCCTGGCTTCCTATCATAGCTAAGGTCCGCCTTGAACTTTTGAAGTACTTTTGATACAGTGTTCCGGTGAGCTTTTACAATTTTTGCAATCCTTTTATATGTAAAGCGAGGATTATTTAAGAAATTTTTTATAATTTCCTCACGCACTTTTTGTTCATCGCCCATTTTTTCGCTGAATAACAAACCAATTTTGCAAAAGTTACATACTACATATTACGAAATGTTTTCAAACCTAACTTGATTAAAAAATTTTGTTTTGAATTCCAATGAAAAAAGGTACAGTAGAAAAAGCGTGCACAAGTTTCTATATATATATATATATATATATATATATATATATATATAATTTTCTTTCACAATTTTATTTAACAATTTTATTTCACAATTTTATTTCACAATTTTATTTCACAATTTTATTTCACAATTTTATTCCACAATTTTATTTCACAATTTTATTTCACAATTTTATTTCACAATTTTATTTCACAATTTTATTTCACAATTTTATTTCACAATTTTATTTCACAATTTTATTTCACAATTTTATTTCACAATTTTATTTCAAATTTTTTGTGGTAAACTCTAACAGCACAATGAAACTTTTTAGCACTATTACAACTATGGGAAAAAAATTCGATCCATCCTACTGGGCACTACTGTATGTGTTGAAACGAATGCATGCAGATGTTTACTAGTTACTACACTAAGAAAAAAGTGACGTAATAAAATTAAATAAAATTTGATTTAAATACTTTTGTAATAAAAACGTAATACTTCATACAAAAAAATGTTACGCGCGTATTTAATTTCAAAATAAATAAAAAAGTATTTAATTTTATTAAAAATTTCGAAAAAAGTAAAATAAAATAATAATTTTATCTGTTCCTAATTTCTTTACATGAAATTAATAGTTTTTAAAATATTAATTTACATATTTCTGATGTTGTGATTAAATTCAAATGTTATAACTTGAATAAAAAGTGATAAAAAGTATTTTCTTCAAATTTTATTAGATACGTAATAAATTTAAATAAAAGGTATTTTACTTCAAATTTTATTACGTACGTAATAAAATTTGAATAACAAGTATTTACATCAAGTTTAAATAAAAAGTATTTAATACAAAAGACTACGGGTGAAAAACGTGTCGAAAAGTATTTAAATTTATTTTTTGCAATTGTCAACGCAACGGGCTTATCTTTGCCCTCTGCTGCAATTGTTCATTAGTTTTTCGTTCTCTCTCCCTTCCCCATCCTACTCCACGCTACCAGCGCGCGAGGCTGAGACTGCAAGAGTGCGTGACGAAGACAGTGGTGAAGGCCTAACACTCACCACTGTTTAGTTTACGCTCTCACTTGTTTGTCTCAACTGCGCCCGCTATTAGTATGCTTGTTTGTTTTAAATTTACCCAGTAGCGAACATGTCTCAAAACTTCCGTATAGATTTTTGCAACGATCGTGAACTGAGGCCAATTTTTTTCTCTGTTTATGCGCATGTATCTGTGTATAGGCCACATATAACGGTTTTAGGTGAGACCCAGGTTAGTGAGGGTGCAGATCCACCGGATTTTCAAATACCTGGGTACCACCTACTGCCATTATTCTCTGCCCATAGGGGTCTCGCCCTTTTTATTCGTAGTGCCGTTGAGTACCAGCACCAACAGCAGCATAGTGTTTCGGATAATGAATTTAATTCTATGTGGATTAAATTCAAAATCTTGTCACACATCATGCACTTGTGTTTTATTTATAGGAGTCCGAATCTAGATAGGGTTTCTACCTGTAACAAGTTAGATGCCCTATCTGATTCGATCTCAAATATATTGGAACAGTTTACAGGCAGTTAAATTGTTGTTGCTGGTGACTTTAATCTGCACAACGCTACTTGGTTGAGACACTACATTAATTGGAAATTGTGTTTCGCAGATAGACATAAATGCCGCGGATTTAATGGTACAAACTATTATTTTATTGGGTATGCGGTCTTCATACCTTCTAAAAAGATTAACATTAAACCCAAGGACCACTGTTGGTTTAATGAAACTTGCAGGATTGCAGTCAGGTCGAAAGAGGAAGCATTTCAGAATTGGCGTTCTAATAAGAATGCTGATACTGAAAGATTTCGCATATAGCTAGAAATCGCTGTAATGCCGTGATCGCGCGTGAAATGTTTCTACACGAACAAAACGCGCGCAAAAAGGTCCTACTCTCCCACAGAGGTAGTACAAAATTTCTGGTCATTTGTTAAAAGGGTGAAGAATCAGACGACATCGTCTACTCCAACCCTTGTTATGAATGGCCAGACCTTCACTGACCCGGTTGATAAAGCTAATCTCTTGGCAGAATTATTTGCAAATAATTCAACGCTCCAGGTTAGCAAACAACCACTGCCCGTAGCTGAATATGTTTCTTCTGCAATGCCGGAGATACATTTTCGAACTCGGGCAGTTAAAAAGGTTTTAGCCAATATCAAAATTAACAAAGCCTCCGGGCCAGATGGCATATCTGCCCATGTGTTGAAGAAGTGTGCGTCAACGCTGGCTTTTTCCATCTTGTTGGAAGGTTGCCAATGTTCTACCAGTTCCGAAAAAGGGCGAAGCTACGAACCCTGCTAATTACCGACCCATTGCAATATGCACTGCGCTCTCTAAGGTAATGGAGATCGTAATAAACTTCCACCTTGTGAACTACCTGGAGTGAAACGAATTACTTAGTGACCGGCAATATGGTTTCCGTAGGACCAGATCCACCGGTGACTTAATGGTGGTCCTCTCCGAAAAGTGGAATAATTGTATTCGTCTTTTCGGGGAGAGTAAGGTGGTTGCTCTTGATATTTCTAAGGCTTTTGATCGAGTGTGGCTTGAAGCACTGGTACCAAAACTTATTGCATATGGTGTCGGCAATTCTTTTACTCGATGGATATCGAGTTTTCTCCAGGGTCGTTCAATACGAGTTGCGATGGATGGTGTTTTCTCAGACCAACATTCCATCAATTCTGGAGTCCCGCAGGGTTCCGTCCTATCGCCGTCCCTATTTATGGTTTTTATCAATGATCTTCTGTCATCGACCCAGAACCCAATCCATTCCTTTGCAGATGTAACATTTATCAACAAGCGTCCAAACTCTTTGTAGATTAAGAGTAAAAGGCGTTTAATGAATGACACACTCAATAATGATATGAAAACAATCTCCGAGTGGGGTCTTGCTAATAGAGTTGATTTAAATGCAAGCAAGACCCAATGTTGTCTGTTATCCCACACAAGAATATATTCACCCTCCCACCCCTCAATATGGGTGCAGTGGATATTGCGCAGTCAGCTGCTTTTGACGTTCTGGGCATATCAATTCAATGTGACCTCCGTTGGAAAGATCGCATATTTGATGTGTCGAAAGAAGCGGCCAAGTGCCTCGGTTTTTTGAAACTATGTAAGACATACTTCACTCCCGCTCACTTGGGCATTGTCTACACCACCTATATTCGGCCTTAGATGGAATATAATTCGCACATATGGGCAGGGGCTTCAAAATCTTCTTTGGAGTTCCTGGATCGAATCCAACAACGTTCAATATATGAAAATATTTCATCCTCTATTGGTTCTCTTGAGCACCGAAGGACCGTAGGGTGTGTAAGCCTGTTTTATAGGTATTACAATGATAAGTATTCGAGGGAAATGCATGGCCTGATTCCACCAGGTCGTGTATTCTCTCGTTCTACTCGGGCATCGAACCAAGCCCACCCCTTCGTAGTCCACTCGGTTCTCAACAGAACCTCGCATTACAGAGATAATTCGTTCTTCAGTCGCACGATACGTTTGTGGAACAATCTCCCTGCGTCTGTTTTTCCCGACATTTTTAATATTGGGAAATTTAAAGCAAACGTCCACCGACACTACTCTATCTTTCCTCCTCCCTTTAACCTATACTCCTTTCTTAGGATCAACACTGTGCATTGCATGAATGGGCATCCCCTGAGCGTTGGTTAATTTGTAAAAAAAAAAAAAAAAAACTTTATTAATTCACTTTAATAAACAACTTTAATAATAACAAATTCTAACAACTGCTGCATGTCCACTATTTAACTTGATATTGTTCTCACACGAGATGTACTCGACCACTTTACAATTCCTACTGAAGTGCTGTGCCTCAGATGCGTCGGGCTTATACTGCAGGCAACACTTCGACACGTTTCGACAAGTTTCAACTTGATTCGAGAACCTTCTACTCGTTTCGTGAATGACGCATGCTATTGGCATCTCATTCGCACTCATGTGTTTTAATGTGCTGATCTTCCATCTCTTTCTCGCACATTCCGTCTTCCGTCTCTTTCTAACACATTGCTTAGTGCGCTGAATTGTCTTGCGTACAATTTTTTATTGTTAAATGGCACATAATGCGGCAAATTACTTCTTTTCGTAACACTGCCCTCCACCTAAATCTGTTCGTCCCGAACAGATGTTAATCCTCTCTCTCTTTATTGCGTCAACCTTTTTAAATGTACAATTTAATTTTCCTTCGGAACTTCAGCTGTATTCTGTAAATCGGTGCCATGTAGTCACTGCCATATTTCCATTTCAGTTCACCCATGACCGCTGAATAACTGTTAATGTCACTTTTCGGAATTGTTAGCAAAACTTCGGCTGCGCCTCCTTTCAGCGCCACGATAAGTGCGGCTGCGCTGTCCTCATTGTACATAGCCGTGGTCTCAAATTTCAGCCTGAAAATGTTGAGCGCTGTGGTTCCATCATACATCGGCGATTTCAACCTCGTACCACTGGCAACATGCAGAGATGATCCATTTAGCTATAGTAAATTGACATCTTCTTGTATTTTCTGTAGCTTTTTGTCGAAACCATTTTCCAATTTTTGATATTTCTCATCAGCGTTATTTTCCAATTTTTCAAATTTGCCTTACATGTCATTTACATGTGCCCCAAGTTCGTTTACTTTGCCATGGAGTGTATTAGACACTTCCAGAAGCTGTTTCGAATGTTCCTGCATTTGATGCTCCATTTTTACTTGATGTTGGTTAGAATTTTCCAGATGTTCCACTTTAAGCTGATTTGAATTTTCTCTAGCTTTGTGCTCAATTTTGTTTGAATTTTCAAGAAGTTCCTGTTTCCTTATGTTGGAATTTTCCTGAGTTTTCAGTTCCATTTTCTGACTCATATCAAAAGCTTGGGACTGAACTCTGAGTCCAGATTTTTCGATGACGCTGTGGCAGCTTCCACTTCAAACTCGTGCTCTTTGAGATCAATGCGCTTTTGCAGATCTACTTTCGTACCAATAGTTGGAAGATCACGATTCGCCAGCTACTTCTTCAGCTGATCAACTTTAAGTTGTTCAAATTTAACCATTTTGTATCACAATCCCACTTCTGACACCAATGTAATGAAAATTGAGTCCACGGAAAACACTTCTACAAGTTTGTATTTCTGGATTGTGTACAAAATAAAAACACTCTTATGTTTGGTTTATTTTATAACAAATAACTTTATTAATTCACTTTAATAAACAACTTTACTAATGTTGTAATTAAAATGTCGGTTGCTTTGGCATGTGTCCAAATATCGAAAAGTTCCATTTATAATTACCCATGATGTCCTACCAAAGAATGCCCAACGTTGAAATTCCATTTGTACTACACACATAGAAAATAATTGTTGATTTTCGACAATAAATATTATCAATGTATTAAAATCTCCAAACAACAATATTATTTTTAACTTTGAAAATAATATTATGAATTTTCTTTTTGAAGTAAAAAAATGGTTGACATAGAAAATTGAATTTTTTATTTTGGTATATCATATTTTCTTTTTAATATTAAAAAGCGTCGCGTATTTTATATATAAAACCGCCAATTAATAAATTTAAACTCAACTACTGAATCGAGTAATTGCCATGTGTTCTGTTGGCCAATAAACTGTAGAAATAACAAAGGAATGCGAGATGAAAGCCACATAAACCGCCGCTATTTGGTGCTTCGGCACCGACCCAACTTTATCTCGATTGCACCAAGTCCGTGGAGTATGACTGTCATGGAGCCTCCATCGTCGGCAATGAGACGAGAATTCTCGCGCGTGTGCGCTTCAACATATATGTGATCCTCTAACACAATCCATAGCGGCGGTGGGAAATCATTACAATCGCTCGCCGTGGATCGATAAGATTAACATTAGATGTACACTGCACATATGACAAAAAGATGTGTATAATTGCATCGCACAATTGTAACTTTGATTTCTGATTTAATCTGTTAATAAAAAATTAAAAAGAATTTCTATATTGTTTGTTTCTTTTTCATATGAAACATGTCAAAACTGAAAATTTTAAAAAAGTCATTCAAAGTAAAAAGGAAAATTAACAATACAAATGTTCAAAAACAAAAATTTTATGTTCAATCCTTGTTTGATAATTTTATTGTTGGATCCGACAATAATATGAAAATAATATTTGTGGATCCATTTTAACATGAAATATTTTCAAATTATTGTCGGATTCGACAATAATTATCTATGTGTGTATCATGAAATAATCAATACAAGTCTTTTCTGCTAAGACATACTTTTATTTAATGAAAGTGTTACTTATAAAAGAAACACGTCTGCACTCCAAGGCAGTTAAAATTATAATCCAACTTAAAATATATTCTTAACCTCTACTCATCACCTCGGTCGCACCAATATTTACAAACACCAGATCGGAGTGTCATCATATTGTGAAATAATCAATTCGTATTAGCGTGAAGCCGAGGTAGCTCAGTGGTTAGTGCGTTGGACTGCGAGCCGAAAGGTCCCCAGTTCAAGCCTGGACTGGGGCTAACAACATCTTCTCCTAGAAACATTTTTCTATACCGTGCTATCTCTCGGCAGTAAATGGCAAACCTACGAGAGTAAAACTTTGCCTATGAAAAGCTCTCGCCTGCCGTTCGGATTCGACAATAAACTGTAGGTCCCACCACTTTGAGTACAAATATAACACGCGCAGCTCAAAATGGTGAGAGAGCTCGGCCGAAATTCTATACAGGACTGTAGTGCCAAACTATTATTATTAGGGTGATCGTGAAAAAAACTTCTATGTGCTTTAGTTGCCTGTACGCTGGATGCAGGTGCTACCTGATGAGGCTTACATTACAACCAATACAAATGTTGTTGTCATCATATGTGTATAAGAGTAAGTGTATCAAATAAGTGTATGAGAGAAATATGAATGCATGCATAACAGTAAGCATTTTTGGTGTTACATTATTATGATTAATATGAATATGCCATTGTGCTTACTGGCGATGTGCAGATTTTTCAAACTAAAAGAAAAAGTATTTCTGATACGCAACATTCTTCCCCCCTTTTTTTAGGAAAAAATTATTATTAATTAAATAATAATAGTTTTTTTCTTTTACATTGTTAATATCTTAATAAAATTCTTAGTGTAGATTATTTTATTTTTAAAAATAAACAATTATATATTACCTAGTAGAGATAAATAAATTCAAACTTAATGATTTAAATTTTTAAAATATGGTATTAGCCCAACTTTCTTATTATTTGGCTGCATTAGCACGCCTTTAATCTAAATATCTGAATTATAAAAATAAATTAAATACAAACATAATCTGATCCATACCCGAAAAAAGCATCTCCGGAATGGAAAAGTTGATCAGCATGACCTCCTGAGTCTCCTGAGATTTAGCGATGTCCGTCTGTCTGTCCGTCTGTCCTTCTGTCTGTATGTTGAAATGATCGGTCTATTGTGACCTGAGAACTGACCACTTATGTTCAAATACCTCATATAAAATTTACATCTGCAAATCAATTTTACTTTATACGTGCTTAGGTAAACTTTTTTGGTCAAATATATATTGACATTATGCTCAATTACATGAAAACAATGTTTTTCCACGAAACGACTTGTGGTTCCCAAAAAAAAAATCGAAATTCGGTACACCTACCCATTTGTAAATA
This sequence comes from Dryomyza anilis, assembly GCA_951804985.1. NCBI lineage: Eukaryota > Metazoa > Arthropoda > Insecta > Diptera > Dryomyzidae > Dryomyza > Dryomyza anilis. Next base: position 70,625,525 of record OX638130.1, read on the forward strand.
TGGGTATCAAATGAAAGAAAATTCTTCAGGGATGGAAAATTTGTAGTTATTTTCAGGATTCGTATACCCTGGTGACCTATATACCACTTTGAATGGTTACCACACATATTTGTAGGGTATTTATAGTCGGCTTAGATCGTAAATGTGGTAACTTTGTTGATTTGTTAATTTTATTTTGCAATCAGGTTCGCATTCAACTTATTTACATAATGTTATTTAGTATATATAAGATGTAAACTGTTGTTGCATTATTATGGTAAAATAGTTGCAACTTTCTTTGCTGATTTGTCAAACTTCTACATCCATATCCATAGGGTAGTTCCTTTCTCTTGATTAAACATGTATTAATGTCTAATTGTTGTCGTCCGCGCCATAACTCTCACATGTCGTTTTATCATTCTTCTTTTGTACTTCATTACATCACATTACAATTTCAGACCTTTTCCCAACAGAATTAAACGACCTTCTTTGGCAATTAAAATTTCACCATATTGTCTTTTACGTTATTTTTTTATAGTTTGGTGGACCGCTTGTTCTTCTTCTTCGTGCATGTTTTACATGTACTTTAGAAATCTTTTATTTTTCCTTATATTTCATTACCACATGAATCAATGCTAGTCATTTTCAAAAATACTTAGCTAAGGAGTGCGTCATTAGAAATGTGTGCATCGAAAAATAAAAATATCTCAGTAACCACTTTGTCAATTTTCAAAAAGTTAACATTTTATTAAAGTAAATTTTATTCATAGTAATTATAAAAAAAAATACAAAAAAATAATTAATCAATGATAAAATTATTAACTTTTTCTGCAACTCCTATCATTAGGGCCTTCACAGTCTCTTCCTCGATCTTTTGGCTTGCAGCACACCATTGACGCCGAAAATTTACAACGTCCTTAGATACACGTTTGGTGGTCTTCAATTCCCTTTTTACCAGAGCCCAATATCTCTCGATTGGCCGGAGCTGTGGGCAATTCGGTGGGTTCGCTTCTCTAGGGACAAACACTATATTATTTTTCTGGTACCAATCCAAGACAGCTTTACTGTAGTGACACGAAGCAAGATCAGGCCAAAAAAAAGGTAGATACTTCATGTTGTCTTAAAAATTGTAGAAGTCTCTTCTGTAAGCACTCCTTCAAATGTATTTCCGTGTTAATTGTCCCAGTGATCACGAACATTTTGCTTCGTTTGCCACAACTACAAATTGCTTGCCACACGAGAAATTTTCTTGGAAACTTTGCTCTTCTTTGGGTCTTAAATTTATCCGGGACATTTCCTCTAGCATCGGCAACATAAAATTATTGGCCAGGAAGCTGAGAAAAGTCGGAAAGAACGTATGTTTCGTCATCCATAATGCAACATTCGTACTATTCACAAAATTGTTTTTAAGCTTTTTAGCACGCTTTTTTGCCTCAACATTTTTTGCTGCATTCCGATCTGGGACTTTTTGAACTTTATATGTCTTCAGACCAGCTTCGAGTTTCGCTCTCCGTACAAAAGACTCAGAGCATCCAACTTTGAGAGCTACATTTCGTACTGAGAGATTCGGGTTTTTCTTCAGCACGGTAACCACTGTTCGCTTTGTTTCGGTCACCAGAACCTTTCTTTTTGCCTGTTCCTGGCTTCCTATCATAGCTAAGGTCCGCCTTGAACTTTTGATGTACTTTTGATACAGTGTTCCGGTGAGCTTTTACAATTTTTGCAATCCTTTTATATGTAAAGCGAGGATTATTTAAGAAATTTTTTATAATTTCCTCACGCACTTTTTGTTCATCGCCCATTTTTTCGCTGAATAACAAACCAATTTTGCAAAAGTTACTTACTACATATTACGAAATGTTTTCAAACCTAACTTGATTAAAAAATTTTGTTTTGAATTCCAATGAAAAAAGTAACAGTAGAAAAAGCGTGCACAAGTTTCTATATATATATATATATATATATATATATATATATATATATATATATATATATATATATATATATATATATATATACAATTTTCTTTCACAATTTTATTTAACAATTTTATTTCACAATTTTATTTCACAATTTTATTTCACAATTTTATTTCACAATTTTATTTCACAATTTTATTTCACAATTTTATTTCACAATTTTATTTCACAATTTTATTTCACAATTTTATTTCACAATTTTATTTCACAATTTTATTTCACAATTTTATTTCACAATTTTATTTCACAATTTTATTTCACAATTTTATTTCACAATTTTATTTCACAATTTTATTTCACAATTTTATTTCACAATTTTATTTCACAATTTTATTTCACAATTTTATTTCACAATTTTATTTCACAATTTTATTTCACAATTTTATTTCAGAATTTTATTTCAAATTTTTTGTGGTAAACTCTAACAGCACAATGAAACTTTTTAGCACTATTACAACTATGGGAAAAAAATTCGATCCATCCTACTGGGCACTACTGTATGTGTTGAAACGAATGCATGCAGATGTTTACTAGTTACTACACTAAGAAAAAAGTGACGTAATAAAATTAAATAAAATTTATTTAAATTTGATTTAAATACTTTTGTAATAAAAACGTAATACTTCATACAAAAAAATGTTACGCGCGTATTTAATTTCAAAATAAATAAAAAAGTATTTAATTTTATTAAAAATTTCGAAAAAAGTAAAATAAAATAATAATTTTATCTGTTCCTAATCTTCTTTACATGAAATTAATAGTTTTTAAAATATTAATTTACATATTTCTGATGTTGTGATTAAATTCAAATGTTATAACTTGAATAAAAAGTGATAAAAAGTATTTTCTTCAAATTTTATTAGATACGTAATAAATTTAAATAAAAGGTATTTTACTTCAAATTTTATTACGTACGTAATAAATTTGAATAACAAGTATTTACATCAAGTTTAAATAAAAAGTATTTAATACAAAAGACTACGGGTGAAAAACGTGTCGAAAAGTATTTAAATTTATTTTTTGCAATTGTCAACGCAACGGGCTTATCTTTGCCCTCTGCTGCAATTGTTCATTAGTTTTTCGTTCTCTCTCCCTTCCCCATCCTACTCCACGCTACCAGCGCGCGAGGCTGAGACTGCAAGAGTGCGTGACGAAGACAGTGGTGAAGGCCTAACACTCACCACTGTTTAGTTTACGCTCTCACTTGTTTGTCTCAACTGCGCCCGCTATTAGTATGCTTGTTTGTTTTAAATTTACCCAGTAGCGAACATGTCTCAAAACTTCCGTATAGATTTTTGCAACGATCGTGAACTGAGGCCAATTTTTTCTCTGTTTATGCGCATGTATCTGTGTATAGGCCACATATAACGGTTTTAGGTGAGACCCAGGTTAGTGAGGGTGCAGATCCACCGGATTTTCAAATACCTGGGTACCACCTACTGCCATTATTCTCTGCCCATAGGGGTCTCGCCCTTTTTATTCGTAGTGCCGTTGAGTACCAGCATAGTGTTTCGGATAATGAATTTAATTCTATGTGGATTAAATTCAAAATCTTGTCACACATCATGCACTTGTGTTTTATTTATAGGAGTCCGAATCTAGATAGGGTTTCTACCTGTAACAAGTTAGATGCCCTATCTGATTCGATCTCAAATATATTGGAACAGTTTTCAGGCAGTTAAATTGTTGTTGCTGGTGACTTTAATCTACACAACGCTACTTGGTTGAGACACTACATTAATTGGAAATTGTGTTTCGCAGATAGACATAAATGCCGCGGCTTTAATGGTACAAACTATTATTTTATTGGGTATGCGGTCTTCATACCTTCTAAAAAGATTAATATTAAACCCAAGGACCACTGTTGGTTTAATGAAACTTGCAGGATTGCAGTCAGGTCGAAAGAGGAAGCATTTCAGAATTGGCGTTCTAATAAGAATGCTGATACTGAAAGATTTCGCATATAGCTAGAAATCGCTGTAATGCCGTGATCGCGCGTGAAATGTTTCTACACGAACAAAACGCGCGCAAAAAGGTCCTACTCTCCCACAGAGGTAGTACAAAATTTCTGGTCATTTGTTAAAAGGGTGAAGAATCAGACGACATCGTCTACTCCAACCCTTGTTATGAATGGCCAGACCTTCACTGACCCGGTTGATAAAGCTAATCTCTTGGCAGAATTATTTGCAAATAATTCAACGCTCCCAGTTAGCAATCAACCACTGCCCGTAGCTGAATATGTTTCTTCTGCAATGCCGGAGATACATTTTCGAACTCGGGCAGTTAAAAAGGTTTTAGCCAATATCAAAATTAACAAAGCCTCCGGGCCAGATGGCATATCTGCCCATGTGTTGAAGAAGTGTGCGTCAACGCTGGCTTTTTCCATCTTGTTAGAAGGTTGCCAATGTTCTACCAGTTCCGAAAAAGGGCGAAGCTACGTACCCGTTTGAAAGTGCAACAACAACAAAAATGCGTATAAAGCAGCATCCAAGCTTTTGATAGAATTTTTGGCGGGGAATTTTTTGTACCACAAAGATAACTTGTTGTTGTTGCCAACTAGAGAGCTGTACTAGATACATATATGTAGTGTGGTGCCATGCGTCTGTCCGTTGTCATGCGTCTGTCTGTTGTCATGCGTCTGTTTGTTGCCATGCGATGATACAGGATAGCAACGAAGAGTTGTCGTTGTGAAAGTGTGTGTATACGAATCGTTATTGTTATATTTTCTTCTTTCTGTTAGTATTCGCTTTGTAGCGTTTGAGTCTGCATAGTGTTCGCAAAGAAAAATGTTACTCTGTAAGATATTATTTGAGTTCTCTTGACATACGGTACGTGTAGCATACGGATTTTTTAATCTGTGATGAAAACAGAAATATGCCTATACGAAATATTCCTTATATTTATTTTATATGTATATCGTATAATGTATATCGTCGTTGTAGAACGAAAAGTCACCAAATACATTTTTATGAAAAACTTAATTTTCGAGTTTGTTGATTAATATTATAAAAAGTAATTGATGCATTTTTAAAGTTGAAATATCAATTGATAGATTTACATTTTCTTATCATGTGGTAAATAAAAATGGAGATCATCGATTAAAAATTGACAGATACATAAAGATGTTTGTAAAAAATATTTAGCATTTTGAAAATGCATTTGGTGACTTTTCGTTCATTTTATTATGGCCTTGAGATTTTGAATTGTCTCGTCATCATCACTTGATTTAAACAATTATTTTTTGTTAGTTAATTCATGTTAAAATATAATTGAAATTTGTATGTTATTGAATTTTTTTTTTAGTAAAATGTTGAAGAAATTGAAAATATGGAAAATAAGTAACTTAAATAGAATTAGTGTTCAAATTCTATTCGTTTCATAATTAATATGCAGTTTAAGATATTTGTCTTCGATCTTTTATTTAAAATTTAAAAGATTAAGATTACCATTTCTTGCCTTGCTCTTGCAAATGATCATCACTAGTTTACATATATTGCACTAGTTTACATATATATAATTTCAACAGAATTGTTGAAATTTTATTTCTTTGGCTTTTATGCATGAAAATTGTACAAAATTCTTCTTCTTTGCAATTCAGATCATATCTCAGGTGAAGTGAAAATGTTGCTTTTCATTGGTTTGTGGTCACGAAATTTTAAATAAAATTTTTTTCTTGGCGTAATCTAACATAACACAATATTTTTACTAAAATAACAACAAACATTGTTTAAATTACGTTGCCCACTTTACCCCAGTATCATAATTTGACCATAATTTAGCACCATATAAAAATGTAAAATTATTTGAAAATTTTGGAAATAAAGAAAATTTATACAAAAACCGAAATCAAAACCGAAACCGTAACATGGAACCGGTATACCGAAACCGTTTCGTTATAAAAACTTAACACCGAAACCGAAACGCGGAAAAAACCGAAAACGAAACCGTTATTCGTTTAGGTTTTAATCCTTGATTTAAATATTTCAATATTATTATTTTAAATAGAATAAATACTGTTGTTTTAAAGGTTTCCTCCTATAATAATAAACGTGGTGTAAAAAAACATAAAACGAATACAAACATGTTCGTTTTGTACGTCATTCTGCGTGTTTACTCAAAATGGTCGCATGTATTTTTTTGTAATAATCCACATTATTAAACGCGACATTGGTAAGGACTCAATGTATTTAATGTAAATAAATTATATTTATATATTTATTTATTACAGAAAATAAATAATACATCGAACTTCTATCAGTGTAGGGCAAAAATTATTTCAAATAAAAAATAAAAAGATATCAAATAACTTTCATTTATTTGTTATTTTGAGTGACAAATAATTTTTGATTTATTTGTATTTCAAATAACAAATAAATTTAATTTATTTGTTATCTTTTTATTCGTTATTTGAAAAGTTCAAATAAAAATACAAATCATTTTGTTTTCAAAGATGTTATTAAAATGTGAATTAAAAACCACGCACTTTTTAAGGATATTTGCAGCGATTATGGCTGGGACTAACATCTTTTCATAAAAATCATTTTTATATACCGCTCTACCTCTCGGCAGACAATGGCAAACCACACTGCCCACGAAATGCTCTGAGCCGAGCGTGAACTATTACAATTATTATTATTGTTGGTATATTTAACTCCAATAATGATGCCACGAATTCTCATGGCGATCATTTGGAACACAATTTTCAAATTTTGTTTTTATTTATTGCTTCATTTTACATTTCAAATAAATTTATTTTAATTAATTCGTCAAATAAAAAGATGAAAGATAAAAATTTGATATTTGAACAAAAAATAAAAAATACAAATAAAAAAAGTATTTGTTATCATTTATTTGAATAAAAATTTATTCAATAATGCCCTACACTGACTTCTATTATGGCAACGGACTCGAAAATAATTGCAGACTCAAGTACAACAATCAATTATTGGAAACCAAAGCAAACATTATATGTGTTATAACCTTTTGCAGCAAGTAGTGTCTTTTTATGTGTGTGTTGTTAAAATGAATATCAATTTCGACATTTAAATAAAATAAATTATACAATAAATTAACTAAAATACATTTTTGTTTTTTAAATAATTAGGAAAATGTAATTTGACTTTACCATAAAATTAATAATACGTATCATTAAATTTGTATATGTATTTCATATTGTAATTAAAATATCACATTATAAAATGTATGGTACAACCACACATTGTATTAACAGTTTCAATATTACTGAACTAATGGGACGCATCCTATTGACCAATTTTAATGGTATTTCTATTGAAATACTATTAATTTATCATGATTTTTTTCTGGGTGTACACAACATTGTCAAAAAATAGAAGAATTATACGAGTTGTTTAAAAATACGTACTTAAATGAAATTTCTTTAGATTCAGTACTAGAAGAGATTAAAAAGGCTTATCAAAATAGTGAAGTGAGTTGAGAGCATTTGGAAGACGATTAGATGAATTGCAATCCATGGCTTTGGAAATTGCAAGTAAAAATACAGTAAAAGGATTAGTGAGGATGACATATTCAGATTGGAATTACAGAGCTCAGTGTTGATCTCTTTTAAAGTAGGGGTGAAGGATCCAATGATAAAAGTTGTACTGTTGGGTAGTAAGTCAGAAATATTAGATACATTGTTGGAAGAAGCTTTAAATGCACAGGCTGTTATGCATCGAAGTCTAAGGTCAGAAGAGGATGAATATAATTATATGGAAAAACTAAATTAAGACACATACAGTCAAGCGTAAAATCGGAAAATGAATTGCAACAAATAAATAATGAAAGTAACTATAAAAGGAGTGTTCCAACATGTTCATTTCGTAGTAAATTTGGGGCATACTAGGGACGATTGTATTATTAAGAAAAATGCGCCTTTCTGCTACGAATGTGGAACTTATGGTCACGAATCTAATTGGAGATATGCTAATAATAATGTGGGCAATTGTATAATACCTTTTGTTAATAATGATAATATGATGAATAAAGAATATGATAACATGGAAATAATATAAGTAAGATAAAAGACACATGGAGGGATACAAAAGGGCATAAAATAGCGAATTGCAACGCGAAAAGAAATTTTGAATCAGCAGGAATTAATAGTCATAATCAGGGAAGCTCAGTTTAGGCCAGAAAACTGGGGACCCCAGTGTTGAGAGTTAGCATTATGACAGTCACTCATAGCGTGACAGTTCATTGATATTTTTCTAGTGGGTATTTGCTGTTGCTAAATATTAATTGCTAAATATTTAAATTATATTATATGCATTCCAATTGATGTTAAAACAAAAAGTAAATGATGTTGGTTTGATGACACACCTTTTGGTCGTTGCCAAAATAAGCGGCGACAATTTACTTAGTCAGCAATTGTAACTATAAACCAAATTCGCAGCAGCGTCAAGTTGCTAGCTTGAAGAAAATAAGCACGTGGTGCAATTTGTTTGTAAACAAAGATGACTTCAATTCAATGACTTTGCGATGGTCTAAATTCAATGTCATCGCGGGTTGCTGATTATGCAAGAGTTGGTTTCACGGTCAGCGTTAAGAAGTCGAGTTGTGGATCGAACTTGAGTTCTTTACGGAACTTGTGATTGGTTAAAATTATGCTTCTGGGCATAAGCAGCAAAACACAATGTGATTGGCCAAAATTATGTTTCTAGGCTGAAGCAGCAAAAGACACTGGAAAAGTAGCATTGAAACTTAGATTAAGTATTAGTATATAAGCTGTAGTTATTTAGTTTTTAAGAGAGTTGTGATTAGATTAAGAAGTGAGTCGAAGAAGTGGAACAAAGAAAAAGGAAATAAAAATTATTAAGAGGATAAACTTGAAATGGAGTAAGTGTTATTATTTATTCAATGTCTTATTTTTAGGTGATAAAAAAGGGACTTTAACATTGGCGCAGCCGGTTTTAGAACCAAAAACAACCGCTCTAGATGGAAGATAGAATTTTTTTTTAAATATGTTTTTAAAACAAATAGTCAATAATTTAAATAAAATCTAATTTTGGTAATTTAAATAATTTTGTTGGAAATGAAATCTTAACTGGTATTTTTAATGGAAGCCCTACAATGAAAATTAAAGATAACACAACATGAAACAACAAAATTAAATGGATACATTGGACGAAATAAAATATATCGTATTGTAGTGAGTTTTGAGGAAAATAATGAAAACATGGTGTAAACAAATAATAAATTTTTAAATAAATAAGGAATATCTGTCGAGAAAAATCTGAAGTATAATAGAAATTCACTATTGATACCAGTAATATTGAGAAGGTTAATTTACTAGATTTTAAAATGAGTATCCAACATATTGCAAAGACCGTGAACCGTTTGGTTCCGATGTTCTCAGGCACGGATTCCAATGATCTGCCCTCTGAAGTCTGTAGATTCATACAAGGATGTGATTTAGCGGTAAAGGCTACGAAGGAAACAGAGTTACAAGAATTTATATCATGTGTTAAGTTAAGAATGAATGGAGACGCATTTGAACTAGTTAATGGAATTCAATTTAGCAGATTAGATGAATTATATACTGTAATAAAGCGGACATATCTTAAAACCATAACATTAGACTCAGTGATAAATGATATAAATAATGCCTATCAAACATCCACGGAAGAAATTAGACCTTTTGCAAGACGCCTAAATGTCCTGAAAACAAAGGCGGTGGAGTTAATAAAAGAAAAATATAACGGCAAAGGGGACGAGGCAATGTTAATGGAACTGGACAAATCCATACAAAAGACTTTTAAAGTAGGTCTTAAAGACAGCACACTGAAAATACACATGCTAAATAATAAGTCAAACTCACTAGATTCACTGATAGAGGAAGCAGTAGAAACGTTTGAGATAATACAAAGTGGGCGTGTAATAGAAACAACACAGAATGCCCCAGAGGTGCACTATAACAGGGCCTCACAAATAACATGCGAAAAAATTGTTATAGGAAACAATAGTGGATCATTTGGGCACGAAATGCTCGCAAACGAAAGGGATAAAGTTGTTCCAACATGTTCATTTTGCGGGAATGACGGACATACGAGGGACGAATGTATCAGTCGGAAAAACATGCCTTACTGTCAAGAATGTGGCAAATACGGCCACGAAACGAGCCTTAGATGTGCAAATAATGAACCGGAGCCGGAACCGGAGCAAAACTGTACGAGTAGACAACAAACAATAAATTACGATTACAATGATGGCTACGAGAATAATACGCAAGCCAATCATAGGAATAATAATGTTCGAAGATATAATAACAACAATAATTGGGAATATCATAATGAAAATAGAACTAATAATTATAATAACAATAACAATAATAATAATTATAATAACAATAATAATAATAATAATAATAATAATAATAATTATCGGAATAATAATCGTAATTATAATAATTACAAGAGCAATAACAGCAATAATAATGGAAATAGAAATAGTAATTATCGGAATAATATTCATACTAATAATAATGGGGATTTAAATAAATGTAAATGGTGTGCAAGAATTGGGCATACGTTAGAAAACTGTTTTGCGAAGAGAGATTTTGAGTCTACCCGCAACCAGGGAAACTGTTAGGGGCCCAGAATAGGCCAATAATCTGGGAACCCAAGACAAATTGCGAAATCAGGCCAAAGAAGATAGGAATTGTGAATCAGACGCCGTGCGCGGCAGTGGATACGTTCGCTATCAATGGTAGGAAAATGGTAGATAATTTTATTTCACTAATTGTATTAACGTTGAATGTTTTCGGCATAGTAGCATTAACAGCAAAAAATAATTTGTATGACTGCATAATAAATAGGATATGTATAGAAGAAAATAAGAAGATATTAAATGATTTGATTACTTCAGGAATGGATAGCATAAATAAAAATATGAGTAAATATATTGAAAATATTAAGGAATTAAAATTAAGTTTATATACAAAATCAAAGAAAAATCGCATTATTTATAGTAGACATGGGGAATTCAGACAGATATCAAAATTAAATGATGTCTTTATAGAAATGCCTTGTAAGGAAGCGAAAAATGGGAAACTAATATTACTAGTAGATTCTGGTGCAGACTCTAGCTTGGTAAAGTGGAGTGCATTAGATAGTAAACTAGAGAGAAATTTAAAAGACACAAAAGATCTGAGCGGAGCATTTGGGGGACATGTGACCACCGCAGGATCAATTGAAATTCAACATATGGAACATAGAAGGCTCAGTCTGACGTTACATACAATAATGCAGGATCAAGGAGTTCCGGCAGACGGTATACTTGGACGAGATAATCTATGGAACCACGCAATCATCAATGCAGTGGAAAAGGGATTAACCTTTATAGACAGAAACAAAAATAAAATTATAACAAAAATAAAATTATAACACTACCACTCAGATCACTAGATGAAATAAACAAAATATTATACAGTGAAGAAATAAAAATAACAGCAAGATCTAAAGGTATCGCCAGATTACCACTACGAACCAAGATCCCCGTAGTAATAATTCAAAAACAGGAAATTTCACCAGGAGTCTATATCGGAGAAACCATATCAAATGTAAAAAAAAATAGTGTTTACGTTTCAGTGTTAAACTCAACAGAAAAAGATATAATATTGAATAAGAACATACAGCTCAAATTTTCAAATTATAATAAATTTATGGAACCAGTGAGTGGCACAATGAATAGCGTACAAAGCATAAACATACGACACAGAATATGCAAACTATTTGATTCATTAAAATTGGATCCAAATGCAAATGTAGAAGAGAAGGCATCCATAGAAAAAAATATGTGCGTCATACCATGATGTATTTCTGTTAGAGGGGGATGAGCTATCGTATACACCTATTTTAAAACATGAAATCCCCACAATAGACGGCCAACCTCCGATCAACCGAAAACAATATAAATTACCACATGTTCACAGAGAAGAAATCAACAAACAGGTGCAGAAGTTATTAGACGACGATATTATATCACCAAGCACGTCGCCTTGGAATTCACCACTATTGTTGGTACCTAAAAAGAGTGGCAAGGACGGACAGAAAAAATGGAGACTGGTAATAGATTTCAGAAAATTGAACGACGCAACGATTAAGCAAGTATTTCCAATACCTCGTATTGATGAAATTTTGGATCAATTAGGTCACAGTAGGTATTTTTCAACATTAGATCTTGCAAGTGGTTATCACCAAGTGCTAGTGGATGAACGCCACAGAGAAAAAACAGCGTTCAGCACGGGCTTGGGACATTTTGAATTTAATAGGATGCCATTTGGATTAACGGGGGCACCCGCTACGTTTCAAAGAATAATGAACCACATTTTAACAGGATTGCAGGGACTTGATTGTTTCGTATATCTGGACGATATAGTTGTGTATGGAAAAAACATAATGGAGCACGAAATTAGACTATGTAAGGTGTTAGAAAAATTAAGGGAAAATAATTTGAAATTAAATACAGAAAAATGCAATTTTTTAAGGCGTGAAGTAGTATATTTAGGGCACAAATGCACGGAGTCAGGCGCAATGCCAGATCCCGATAAAATAGAATGTGTAAAAAATATTCCGGTACCCAAGACCAAGAAACAGGTACAAGCCTTCTTAGGTTTAGTAAATTATTACAGAAAATTCGTTAAGAATATGGCAAGGTTAACACTACCGATTAATAAACTGTTGCGGAAGGATGCCAGTTTTGTATGGACAGACAAGTGCCAGGACTCATTTATAAAACTTAAGGAAGCAATTATTTCACCTAATGTTCTAGCATACCCAGATTTTTCAAAACCATTTGTATTGACAACAGATGCAAGTGGAGAAGCTATAGGAGCAGTGCTGTCACAGGGCGAGCCAGGTTCTGATCGACCAATCGCATTTGCAAGTAGAGCTCTGAATGATGCAGAAACAAGGTACTCAACAATTGAACGAGAATTTTTGGCAATAGTATGGGCCACAAAAAATTATAGAGCATATTTGTTGGGGCGTCCATTCACGGTTTATACGGATCATCAACCACTGCGTAGCATAGCGAATTTAAAGGATCAAACGTCAAGGCTAGCCAGGTTCAGGCACAAATTATCAGAATATGAGTTCGAAATAATTTATAAACCTGGCAAAAAGAATTTAAATGCTGACGCATTAAGTAGGATTCCACAATTAGAAACAGAAATTGCGGCAGTTCAAACCCGTTCTAAAAAAAAACCAAAGGCAATAGATCCACAACCGGACGTCAGTAAGCCAGTCTTGGACGACACAGTAACGGATATGGATGGTGAAACAATCTCGAGTCAAGTATTAACCGATCCTGAAGAAATTAAAACAGTACTTAGAGACTTTCACGACTCGCCGTTAGGGGGTCATCAGGGCACACTGAAAACATATTTTCGAATAAGAAAGCAATATAGGTGGAAGGGTATGCAAAAACAAATTAAAGAATACGTAAAAAATTGCCCTAAATGTCAAGTTAACAAAAGTTCTAAGCTAACAAAAATGCCAATGGTCTTGACAGATACACCAACGCGCCCATTTGATAAAGTTTATATGGACTTAGTAGGAATTTTACCTGAGACAGTATCTGGCAATAAATACATTTTAACATTTCAAGACGATTTTTCAAAATATATGTGCTGTGTAGCAATACCAGACGCAGAAGCAAGCACAGTGGCTAAAGCATTTTATGATGAAATAATAACACGCCACAATATTCCGAAAATTCTAGTAACTGACAATGGCTCTAATTTCGTGTCAAAGTTATTTTCTGATACATGCAAATTATTGGGTACTAGCTGGACCCGTGCACGACTCGTGCCAAGATTTTCTGAATTCAAAGATATGGAGCGATTTTATTAATATAAAAAACATTTTTTTATTATTGATATGAGGGGCCCGTGCTTAGCTGTTGAAATTTTTTTATTCGTTTTATAAATGTGGTAACCAAATAATTCTCCGCCAAAACAACTTTTCTCAAAGACAATTTTTTCTCAGACTGCGCTTCTCCGCAGAATTATTCTCGGAATTCATCCCGGTAGAATTATTCCCGGTAGAATTCTTTCCTGTAGAATTCTTCCCCGTAGAGTTTTTCCCAGTAGAAGTTTTAGAGTGGTGGGTTTTAATGTAGTAAGTTTCGGTGTAGTGAGTTTAGATGTGGTGAATTTTGGAGTGGTGAGTTTAATTGTGGTTAGTTTTGGTGTGGTGAGTTTTAGTGTGGTGAGTTTTAGTGTGGTGAATTTGAGTGTGGTGAGTTTAAGTGTGGTGTTTTTAAGTGTGGTGAGTTTTAGTGTGGTCAATTATAGTGTGGTGGGTTTTAGTGTGGTGAATTTTATTGTGGTGAGTTTTAGTGTGATGAATTTTAATGTGATGAATTTTATTGTGGTGAGTTTTAGTGTAGTGAATTTTAGGGTGGTGAGTTTTAGTGTGGTTAATTATAGTGCGGTGGGTTTTAGTGTGGTGAATTTTAGTGCGGTGAGTTTTAGTGTGGAAAGTTTAAGTGTATCGAAATTTGAGTGTAGTGAGTTTTAATGTGGTGAGTTTAAAAGTGGTGAATTTTAATGTGGTGAAATTTTAGTGTAGTGAGTTTTAGTGTGGTGAGTTTTAGTGTGGTGAAATTTTAGTGTGGTGAGTTTTAGTGTGTTCAATTTTAGTGTGTTGAATTTTTGTGTGGTGAGTTTTAGTGTGGTGAGTTTAATTGTGGTGAGTTTTAGTGTGGTAAGTTTTAGTGTGGTGAGTTTTGGTATGGTGAGTTTAAATGTGGTGAGTTTTAGTGTTGTGAATTTTAGTGCGGTGAGTTTGAGTGTGGCGACTTTTGGGTATAGTGAGTTTTAGTGTGGTGAGTTTTAGTGTGATGAGTTTTAATGTGGAGAAATTTTAGTGTGGTGAGTTTTAGTGTGGTGAATTTTTGTGTGGTGAGTTTTAGTGTGGTGAAATTTTAGTGTGGTGGGTTTTAGTGTGGTGAGTTTAAGTGTGGTGAGTTTTAGTGTGGTGAGTTTTAGTGTGGTGAGTTTTAGTGTGGTGAGTTTTTGTGTGGTGAGTTTTAGTGTGGTGAGTTTTAGTGTGGTGAGTTTTTAAGTGGTGAGTTTTAGTGTGGTGAGTTTTAGTGTGGTGAGTTTTAGTGTGGTGAATTTTAGTGTGGTGAGTTTTAGTGTGGTGAATTATAGTGTGGTGGGTTTTAGTGTGGTTAATTTAAGGGTGAATTTTAGTGTGGTGAGTTTTAGTTTGGTTAGTTTTAGTGTGGTGAGTTTGTTTTTTTTTTTCTTTCCTTTTTTTGTTTTTCATTTAGTTTGGATTGTGGTTTTATGTGCTTGGTTTTGTTTTTGTATTTTTGCTTTTGTTTTGTGTTGTGCTTTTGCTTTTTTGTTTTTATTTTTTTTTTTTGTATTTGAGTTTTTTGTTTCATGTTCGTTGCTGGTGAAAGTGCCGAGTTATATCGTGTTTAGGTTGCATGGGAGGTGCCACGCCTCTTTGCCCAATCCCGCCCATATATAGCCTATCATTCCTTCCAGACCATACCGCATCTGTGGTAAAAATTTCAAGACAATCGGATCAGCCGTTTAGACGGAGAAGCGGAACAAACGTGATTGCTTTTGTTTTTGTATTTTTGCTTTTGTTTTGTTTTGTGCTTTTGGTTTTTTGTTTTTAATTATTTTTGTGTATTTGAGTTTTTTGTTTCATGTTCGTAGCTGGTGAAAGTGCCGAGTTATATCGTATTGAAAGTTTAGGTTGTATGGGAGGTGCCACGCCTCTTTGTCCAATCCCGCCCATATATAGCCTATCATTCCTTCCAGACCATACCGCATCTGTGGTAAAAATTTCAAGAAAATCGGATCAGCCGTTTAGACGGAGAAGCGGAACAAACGTGATTGCTTTTGCTTTTGTATTTTTGATTTTGTTTTGTTTTGTGCTTTTGTTTTTTTGTTTTTAAATTTTTTTGTGTATTTGAGTTTTTTGTTTCATGTTCGTAGCTGGTGAAAGTGCCGAGTTATATCGTATTGAATGTTTAGGTTGTATGGGAGGTGCCACGCCTCTTTGTCCAATTCCGCCCATATATAGCCTATCATTCCTTCCAGACCATACCGCATCTGTGGTAAAAATTTCAAGGAAATCGGATCAGCCGTTTAGACGGAGAAGCGGAACAAACGTACAAACGTACAAACGGACAAACGTACAAACGTACAAACGTACAAACGTACAAACGTACAAACGAACAAACAGATTTATTATATTAATAGGATTAAAAAAATGCACATTACACCCTATCACCCACAGGCCAATGGATCATTAGAACGCAGTCACAGACCATTAGCAGAATATTTGAGATGTTTTGCTAAGGAGGATGGTTCCAATTGGGATCAATGGTTAAATTCGGCAATGCATGTCCATAATAATACGATGCATGTGTCAACTGGGCAAACACCTTTCCGAACACTATATGGTTATGATTCAGATATGCCAACTAATTTGAAACGTAAAGTTTTACCGCTATATAATGCCGATGATTATAACAAAATATTAAAATATCAAATACAGCGGGCGCATGAAATAGTGAGACAAAATCAAGAAAAGGTAAAAGAAAAATCTAAAACAAGCTACGATAAATCATTAAATCCCATTGAGTTTCAAATTGGGGAAATGGTTGTAATGAAGAATCAAAATAGGAAAAATAAATTTTCACCAATATGGATAGGGCCCTATAAGGTTTTGTCCGTCACTACCCCCGTGACAACGACAATATTAATAAAAGGAAAGGGAAAGAAAATACACAACAATTTGTCGAAAAAATACCATAATTAGAAATTGATGTATTAATTGTTAAAATGCGGAAATATATTTATAAATAAATTGCGAAAAGTTTAGTATTGTGTGATAATGAATAGGAAATAGGAAAACAGAAGAAAACGGTACCCACAGATCGCTATGTATTACTTAGGGTTAATTTACTAGCATGTGGCGGACCAAATTTAAAGGTTATGAAAACAAGAAATATTAGGAAAAATATAAATAAGAAAGAATTATAAATGATAACACGAGTTTTTTATACGAAATAAATGCAATAAAATATATTTGTACGAAATTGAGATATTGAACAAATAGCTAAGTACTGCTGAGCGTAGATAACTAGCATAGAAATTTTGAATTGTAAAGTGAATTATAAAATTAATGGTTGAATTATTAATTTTAAATTAAAATATAATGAAAAGTAGATTATGATGAATTGAATTTTGAATAAATAAAAATTGCTGACGAGCAAATAAATGACAAGTAGGTTTTTTTTTAGAGCTAGAAAATGCTCCAAATGATATATAGGAAAAATATGATTGAATTAAAGACTAGAAATAATATTATAAAAAATATATAAATACGTTTACAACGAATGAAAAATAGTTTTTTAGAGCTAGAATATGCTCCAAAAGAGATTATTATGATTGACTTAATTGATTAGAGAAATATTATAAAAATTATGAGAAAATGCATACAACAGTTGCAAAATGCATACAAGACTTTTTAGAGTTAGCAAATGATCCAATTGTTATGTTGATATTTATTTTATTAAAGCAGCTAAGTATTACTTCCGGTAATTTACTAGCCTGTGCAATAAATTATGAGTTTATGTTGAATGAAAAAAAAAAAAAAAAAAAAAAGAAAAATGTAGAAATTGAAGTTGAGGAAATGAATATATATAAAACAAAAATATAGTTAAAAGATATAAATTATTAAATAAAATAATTGTATTAAGGATAGAAACAAATGAGAACGGCAATTACATTTTATGTAAGGATTCGATGTACTCTTCGAAAAGAGTCGACATCCGTAAGACTTTATGCTAATCTTAAGCTATTAATTAAATAGTTTGAAAAGAACAGCAGCAAATTGTTTTTAAGCATTTCACTAAATACGACGAATACTAGTCTGCAACTTGATCAATTGCATACGTGTATTACGAATCGTTTTAGGTGAACTCGAGCGAAAACTTAAGATGATCACTTAAGTTTCGTTAGAGATTGCGATAGAATGAAAAATAAATAAAAATAAAAATAAAAATTGCATATATGTCGAATGAGCATTTTTTAAAATAAACAGCTTAAAAATAAGCTAAACTTCACAAGGTTTAAAACAAAAAAAAAGTGGAAGATGTTTTACTAGTAGAATATGTTATTCAGATAAAATATATTCTGTAAGAATTATGAATAAATTAATACTTTTTTTTTCTCTTCTGGAAAAATGTTTATGAAACAACAAAACCAATATACGTATTTATTATTCTGATTAGTTTAATAGATATTAAAATATAAAAATATAAACTTAAATAAATATGTTATATGACACATGTATTTTGTACATACGACAACTTATATATGTTTTATAGACACTTAAATATGTGAGTGATTGTAATGATGAATACACGAAAATGATTAGATTTAAGTAAAAATAATTATAGCAACGAAATCTCATTGAATACTAAAAATATTGTGATAAAGTTTTATTAGATAAAGTTTTATTAGAAAAATAAGTTGGCAATAATATGGCTAATCCTGCTCATTGTGAGGGTCCAGGTAGATTCAATTCACAGACCGACAGCGTTGGAGCAGCATTCACTCGTAATCCTGCTCGTTGTGAGGGTCCAGGTAGATTGAATTCACAGACCGACAGCGTTGGAGCAGCATTCACTCGTGTTCGATCGGAACACAGATATAGGGATCTACAGGGCGGAGTGAACAGTAATCACGAAATTTGTTGTAACTGACTCAAGCGAACAATTGTAGTTAACAGATGACTTCGTGTCAAGGGTACAGGGTTCATGCACAAGAAACGAACGGTTGCGGAAAACCTACGATACGCGTAAAACATACGGAAAACATATGCGTTAAACTACGTAAAACATATGATAGAGCAACAAGTAACGGTGATGGCCAGTAATTACGACAGGTTGTCCAGAACGTTGCAAGCAACGATTAAAGAGATAGAGGGGTTGCGTGTTGGAATGAACGCTACACTAGAGGAACTCACCAGAATTAAACACAATCACATAAGGAGATGGCATCAATTGAATTCGCTATCATAGTGTTGAAATAAAGAAGATTGTGAACACAAATCTGAAAAAGCTTCAGAAACAGAACCAGAAAGTTAGCTAGAATGAATCTGAGCATAGCATGTTGCACCCGGACGTTTTGGGCCAAGACGTTTTGGGCTAAGCGTTGCTGAGCGAATTGACAGTGGAACTGAAGATAATGTACGAATCAGAGTGGTTCTTAAAGATCATATTGAATTTACACATCGAAGCTAAAGCGACATCGCAATGTAGTGTCGGAAGCAAGTTAGACGGAGTCAGGAGCAGTCGGGACCCCGAGAAGTATTCTACTCAGGGGCTCCTAGATCTGTGAGATCGATGACGGCTTCACTAACAAATAAGATGGTGCGAACCGCAGTCCGAAGGAAAGAAGACAAGTACAAGAACTCATATCTGGAACTTGAAGAACCAGTATCGCTACCACATATGAAGATCGATTAACCATGCTAATAGTGACGAGAGTTATGTTTACAGCAGAGCCCGCCAATATACCAACGGAGACCGATCACGATATCTTGACAACAACATCTGTAATACATAGACAAGGTGATTGCGGAGCAGAAGTATGCGGTTATGTATGTATTAAGTATCGGTAGTATGTTTGTATTGTACAGTAGTGTAAGGTACTGGTATGAGATGCTAGTATAAGATTGTTGTAAGTCGAAAAAAAAAATTTTTTTTTTTGTAAGGGGGGAGGAATGTTGAGAGTTAGCATTATGACAGTCACTCATAGCGTGACAGTTCATTGATATTTTTCTAGTGGGTATTTGCTGTTGCTAAATATTAATTGCTAAATATAAATGATGTTGGTTTGATGACACACCTTTTGGTCGTTGCCAAAATAAGCGGCGACAATTTACTTAGTCAGCAATTGTAACTATAAACCAAATTCGCAGCAGCGTCAAGTTGCTAGCTTGAAGAAAATAAGCACGTGGTGCAATTTGTTTGTAAACAAAGATGACTTCAATTCAATGACTTTGCGATGGTCTAAATTCAATGTCATCGCGGGTTGCTGATTATGCTAGAGTTGGTTTCACGGTCAGCGTTAAGAAGTCGAGTTGTGGATCGAACTTGAGTTCTTTACGGAACTTGTGATTGGTTAAAATTATGCTTCTGGGCATAAGCAGCAAAACACAATGTGATTGGCCAAAATTATGTTTCTAGGCTGAAGCAGCAAAAGACACTGGAAAAGTAGCATTGAAACTTAGATTAAGTATTAGTATATAAGCTGTAGTTATTTAGTTTTTAAGAGAGTTGTGATTAGATTAAGAAGTGAGTCGAAGAAGTGGAACAAAGAAAAAGGAAATAAAAATTATTAAGAGGATAAACTTGAAATGGAGTAAGTGTTATTATTTATTCAATGTCTTATTTTTAGGTGATAAAAAAGGGACTTTAACACCAGAATAATAATAGTAATATAGGGCCGAAAGAGTTAGGAATTGTAGATCAGACGTCGGAGGAGACTGTGGTCTAATTTACTACTCCATTGAATTTTCATAGAACAGAGGAGACCAATGAATTAAAATATGAATTAAAGGAAGAAAAAGGTGATCGCATAATATGCAGTGGGCATGGAGATAGCTTGCATTTATCTAATGTAAGTGACGTTATTATTGAAGTACCTTGCGAGGCAGCTAAAAATGGAAGAATTATTTTACTAGTAGACTCAGGAGCTGATGCCAGTATAGTAAAAGAAAATGCAATGACAAATTTACCAGACTTTAACGAAAATATACAAAAGGTTTTAAAGAGAGCTTTTGGTGGGTGTGTTAGAACATTAGGTTCCACGAAAGTCGAACATATGAACATTTAAACAAGGCGTACCAGCTGATGGTATAATCGGACGTGACAATTTATGGAATCGATCTGTAATAAATGCGATAGACAAAACAATAACATTCTTTGATAAACATAAAAACCATATTATAAAACTACCAATGAAATCGCAGACAGAAATACAAAATATTTTTTACAATCAACAAAGTAAAATTCAAGCGAGAACCGCAAAGATAGTATCATTACGTTTAAAAACAAAAATTCCAATAGTATCAATACATAAACAAGAAATTTTTCCAGGAGTATATTTGGGCGAAAGCATATCGAATGTTAGCAAAAATAGAGTTTATGTTTCAGTGTTAAATGCTACGGAAAAATAAATTATAATAGACAGTACTTTTAAACCAAAATTTTCGAATTTTTATCAGTATAAAGAATCGGATACCAATAATTCTATAATAAACATCAATAAATATATTCTAACTTTTCAAGATGATTTTTCAAAGTATATGTGCTGCGCAGCCATTCCAGATGCAGAAGCAAACACAATAGCAAAAGCATTTTACGACGAAATCATTACACGTCATAATATGTTGTGAATTAGTTCACACATTTTTCTTTTCTTTATGGTTCTTCACTATTAATTCAGTTTTGGATGTTGCTGTACACATGTTGAGCGCATCATGTTTTCATATCATGTTGAACTCATGTTGTACAGCAACATGTTCATAGCATTGTCCCAACTTTTCACGTTGGCAACAATGATAATAATTTGGTAAAGCACTAAAGCTTTGCTTAGACCACACCTCTTTCAGGTTAGCTTGCACAGTTAACAGTTGCAATAATTTGGCAAAGCGCTAAAGCTTATCACACCTCTTTCAAGTTAGCTCGCACAGTTAACAGAGGCATGCAATACAATTTTCCATATAATTTTGGATACTTTTGGGTCACAATTATACTATTTCGCATTGGTGTCAGCCAAAAACTGCAAGTCGGACTTTCTTCAAAAGTCTCGTACACCAAAATTGAGTGAAAGTGAAAACTCACTAGAACATAGTGAAAATAGAACTTAAGAAAAGCTTGCAACGAAGGTATTGTTAATACCTTTCGTTGCAATCGAAAGATTGTAGTTTAACCAACCTCAAGTGGAGGTTATAAAATAATAAAAATGCTATTATATTGAAATTAAAAAGTGTTTGAATTTAAAATGTGAAACGTCATAAACACAGGTTAAATATATCAGGAAACAACTTTACAACATTTGGCGCAGCCGGTACGTCGGTACCAACCTCTCAAGGACCGAGAGTGGAAAGAAGGACGAAGGAAGGAGGACGAGAAGAAAAAGTAACCAAAATGGTAAGTGATTAAAATTTTAATTATTTGTTTTTTAATTTAAAAAATGAGAGCTTTGAAAACTAGATTTAATTATATTTTTGTTTTTTTTTTTGTTATAGAGATAGGGAGAGCGCACTGAGCGCACTGAGGTAGTGTGCAAGAAAGAGATGGAAGTTCAGCGCATTAAAACACATGAGTGCGAATGATATGCCAATAGCATGCGTCATTCACGAAACGAGTAGAAAGTACAGTCCCAAAGTTTTGATAGAGCCAGTTGCTCGGAGCAATACAACAACAGCTTCAAGAAAATTCCAACAAATTAGATCAAAAATTTCTGGAAAATTCAAAACAGTTCCAAGAAAATTCCAAACAGCTTCTAGAAAATTCAAATCAGCTTCAAGCTAAAATGGAGAAACTTCAAGAAAATTCCAATCAACATCAAGTAAAGTGGAGGAACAGATGCAGGAACATTCGAAGCAGCTTCTGGAAGTTTCTAATATACTCCATGGCAAAGTAAACGAACTTGAGGCACATGTAAATGATATGGAAAGCAAATTTGAAAAATTGGAAAATGGTTTAGACAAAGAAATCCAGGAAATAAAGAAAGATTTGCACGTGTTGCAGATAAATGGGCCTACACAGCATGTTGTTAATGGTACGAGGCTAAAATCGCCGATTTACGATGGAACCACAGCGTTCAACATTTTCAAGCTGCAATTTGAGACCACGGCTGTATGTAATGGATGGAACAATGACGACAGCGTAGCCGCACTTATCGTGGCGCTAAAAGGTGGCGCAGCCGTAGTATTGCAGACTGTTCCAGAAAGCGATAGAAATAATTACACAACGGTTATGGGTACATTGCAGCGCAAATATGGCAGTGATCACATGAAGCAGATCTACAGGAAGGAACTGAAGGGCCGAATACAACGAAATGGTGAAACATTGCAGGCGTATGCAGCGGACGTCGAGAGGCTTGTGCATTTGTCGTATGCAGATACAACGAGTGATTTCATAGAAAAGTGCAAGATCGAAGCCTTCGTTAATGTCATACGTGATCCAGTAACAAAACGTGCCACAGTTACAATGCCGAAAGTGACATTTAAGGAAACTGTAACCACAGCGCTAACGCAGGAGACAGCAACTACGTTGTGCCGCCCAGCGCCACAGGTCCGTAAACTAGATGTGGAGAATGAAGACCTACTTCAGATAATTTGCCAAGCGTTAAAAAGTGGAGCTAAACCAGATTACACTGCTGCCAACGAGACACCCAATTTAAAGGTAAATGTTACAACTGTGATACATATGGGCATATGGCACGTAATTGTCGTAAAAAACGCAAACGCTCAATGAATCCATTTGCAAATGAACCCCGACATGAAGAAACCCAGGATTATGACAAGTTGTGGGCTATTGAAGCAAACGATGAGCTGTATAAAAGTAACATAGTGGTAGGAAGAACATTTGTTGAGGCGGAGAAAGACAAAATTGTACCTATAAGAGTTCTCAATTTGGAAAATTCGTCAAAATTAATCAAAAAGGGAACAGTGGTAGGCCAGTGTCAAGAGGCATCAGCGATTATAAATTGCGAGTCAAATACATCAAAGGACTATGTCACACCGCAAATAAACAAACAATCTCCTCACAAGTTTATAAATGAGTGGACGAAGGGATTGACTGCCAAAGAAAAGAGTCAAGTGCAACAGGTAATTGACAAATATCGGTGTATATTTGCTGAAAAGGGCCAAAAGAATGGCAGAACTGCCATTGTAAAACATCGAATAGACACTGGTGATTTTAACCCAATTCGTCAAGTACCAAGAAGGGTACCACTTGCGAAAAGAGACGAAGTATCACATTTGGTTGAAGAAATGCACACAAATGGCGTGGTGGAACCATCTGAGAGTCCATGGAGTTCACCAGTAGTATTGGTGAAAAAGAAGGACGGTAGTACTCGGTTCTGCGTTGACTACCGAAAACTTAATAATGTCACCAAGAAAGATAGTTATCCACTGCCCAGAATCGATGTCACCTTGGATACATTATATAATACTAAGTGGTTTTCAACGTTGGACTTGCAAAGCGGTTACTGGCAAGTAGAAATCGATAAGAAAGATCGAGAGAAGACCGCATTCAGTACTGGAGATGGACTATGGCAATTTTTGGTAATGCCGTTTGGACTATGCAATGCCCCAGCAATATTCGGCCGGTTAATGGAGCACGTATTAAAAGGTTTACACTGGAAAACAAGCCTAGTATACCTTGATGACATAATTGTTATGGGCAAGGATTTCAACGAACATCTAAGAAATCTAGAGGAAGTTTTCCTTCGATATATATATATATATATATATATATATATATATATATATATATATATATATATATATATATTATATTATATTATATTATATTATATTATATTATATTATATTATATTATATTATATTATATTATATTATATTATATTATATTATATTATATTATATTATATTATATTATATTATATTATATTATATTATATTATATTATATTATATTATATTATATTATATTATATTATATTATATTATATTATATTATATTATATTATATTATATTATATTATATTATATTATATTATATTATATTATATTATATTATATTATATTATATTATATTATATTATATTATATTATATTATATTATATTATATTATATTATATTATATTATATTATATTATATTATATTATATTATATTATATTATATTATATTATATTATATTATATTATATTATATTATATTATATTATATTATATTATATTATATTATATTATATTATATTATATTATATTATATTATATTATATTATATTATATTATATTATATTATATTATATTATATTATATTATATTATATTATATTATATTATATTATATTATATTATATTATATTATATTATATTATATTATATTATATTATATTATATTATATTATATTATATTATATTATATTATATTATATTATATTATATTATATTATATTATATTATATTATATTATATTATATTATATTATATTATATTATATTATATTATATTATATTATATTATATTATATTATATTATATTATATTATATTATATTATATTATATTATATTATATTATATTATATTATATTATATTATATTATATTATATTATATTATATTATATTATATTATATTATATTATATTATATTATATTATATTATATTATATTATATTATATTATATTATATTATATTATATTATATTATATTATATTATATTATATTATATTATATTATATTATATTATATTATATTATATTATATTATATTATATTATATTATATTATATTATATTATATTATATTATATTATATTATATTATATTATATTATATTATATTATATTATATTATATTATATTATATTATATTATATTATATTATATTATATTATATTATATTATATTATATTATATTATATTATATTATATTATATTATATTATATTATATTATATTATATTATATTATATTATATTATATTATATTATATTATATTATATTATATTATATTATATTATATTATATTATATTATATTATATTATATTATATTATATTATATTATATTATATTATATTATATTATATTATATTATATTATATTATATTATATTATATTATATTATATTATATTATATTATATTATATTATATTATATTATATTATATTATATTATATTATATTATATTATATTATATTATATTATATTATATTATATTATATTATATTATATTATATTATATTATATTATATTATATTATATTATATTATATTATATTATATTATATTATATTATATTATATTATATTATATTATATTATATTATATTATATTATATTATATTATATTATATTATATTATATTATATTATATTATATTATATTATATTATATTATATTATATTATATTATATTATATTATATTATATTATATTATATTATATTATATTATATTATATTATATTATATTATATTATATTATATTATATTATATTATATTATATTATATTATATTATATTATATTATATTATATTATATTATATTATATTATATTATATTATATTATATTATATTATATTATATTATATTATATTATATTATATTATATTATATTATATTATATTATATTATATTATATTATATTATATTATATTATATTATATTATATTATATTATATTATATTATATTATATTATATTATATTATATTATATTATATTATATTATATTATATTATATTATATTATATTATATTATATTATATTATATTATATTATATTATATTATATTATATTATATTATATTATATTATATTATATTATATTATATTATATTATATTATATTATATTATATTATATTATATTATATTATATTATATTATATTATATTATATTATATTATATTATATTATATTATATTATATTATATTATATTATATTATATTATATTATATTATATTATATTATATTATATTATATTATATTATATTATATTATATTATATTATATTATATTATATTATATTATATTATATTATATTATATTATATTATATTATATTATATTATATTATATTATATTATATTATATTATATTATATTATATTATATTATATTATATTATATTATATTATATTATATTATATTATATTATATTATATTATATTATATTATATTATATTATATTATATTATATTATATTATATTATATTATATTATATTATATTATATTATATTATATTATATTATATTATATTATATTATATTATATTATATTATATTATATTATATTATATTATATTATATTATATTATATTATATTATATTATATTATATTATATTATATTATATTATATTATATTATATTATATTATATTATATTATATTATATTATATTATATTATATTATATTATATTATATTATATTATATTATATTATATTATATTATATTATATTATATTATATTATATTATATTATATTATATTATATTATATTATATTATATTATATTATATTATATTATATTATATTATATTATATTATATTATATTATATTATATTATATTATATTATATTATATTATATTATATTATATTATATTATATTATATTATATTATATTATATTATATTATATTATATTATATTATATTATATTATATTATATTATATTATATTATATTATATTATATTATATTATATTATATTATATTATATTATATTATATTATATTATATTATATTATATTATATTATATTATATTATATTATATTATATTATATTATATTATATTATATTATATTATATTATATTATATTATATTATATTATATTATATTATATTATATTATATTATATTATATTATATTATATTATATTATATTATATTATATTATATTATATTATATTATATTATATTATATTATATTATATTATATTATATTATATTATATTATATTATATTATATTATATTATATTATATTATATTATATTATATTATATTATATTATATTATATTATATTATATTATATTATATTATATTATATTATATTATATTATATTATATTATATTATATTATATTATATTATATTATATTATATTATATTATATTATATTATATTATATTATATTATATTATATTATATTATATTATATTATATTATATTATATTATATTATATTATATTATATTATATTATATTATATTATATTATATTATATTATATTATATTATATTATATTATATTATATTATATTATATTATATTATATTATATTATATTATATTATATTATATTATATTATATTATATTATATTATATTATATTATATTATATTATATTATATTATATTATATTATATTATATTATATTATATTATATTATATTATATTATATTATATTATATTATATTATATTATATTATATTATATTATATTATATTATATTATATTATATTATATTATATTATATTATATTATATTATATTATATTATATTATATTATATTATATTATATTATATTATATTATATTATATTATATTATATTATATTATATTATATTATATTATATTATATTATATTATATTATATTATATTATATTATATTATATTATATTATATTATATTATATTATATTATATTATATTATATTATATTATATTATATTATATTATATTATATTATATTATATTATATTATATTATATTATATTATATTATATTATATTATATTATATTATATTATATTATATTATATTATATTATATTATATTATATTATATTATATTATATTATATTATATTATATTATATTATATTATATTATATTATATTATATTATATTATATTATATTATATTATATTATATTATATTATATTATATTATATTATATTATATTATATTATATTATATTATATTATATTATATTATATTATATTATATTATATTATATTATATTATATTATATTATATTATATTATATTATATTATATTATATTATATTATATTATATTATATTATATTATATTATATTATATTATATTATATTATATTATATTATATTATATTATATTATATTATATTATATTATATTATATTATATTATATTATATTATATTTGCTATTTTGTATTTGCTATTTTGTATTTGCTATTTTGTATCTGCT
Source organism: Dryomyza anilis (assembly GCA_951804985.1). Classification (NCBI taxonomy): domain Eukaryota; kingdom Metazoa; phylum Arthropoda; class Insecta; order Diptera; family Dryomyzidae; genus Dryomyza; species Dryomyza anilis. The sequence continues at coordinate 70,654,402 of OX638130.1, forward strand.
ATTTTGTATTTGCTATTTTGTATTTGCTATTTTGTATTTGCTATTTTGTATTTGCTATTTTGTATTTGCTATTTTGTATTAGCTATTTTGTATTTGCTATTTTGTATTTGCTATTTTGTATTTGCTATTTTGTATTTGCTATTTTGTATTTGCTATTTTGTATTTGCTATTTTTTATTTGCTATTTTGTATTTGCTATTTTGTATTTGCTATTTTGTATTTGCTATTTTGTATTTGCTATTTTGTATTTTCTATTTTGTATTTTTTTTTGTATTTGCTATTTTGTATTCGCTATTTTGTATTTGCTATTTTGTATTTGCTATTTTGTATTTGCTATTTTGTATTTGCTATTTTTTATTTGCTATTTTTTATTTGCTATTTTGTATTTGCTATTTTGTATTTGCTATTTTGTATTTTCTATTTTGTATTTGTATTTGCTATTTTGTATTTGCTATTTTGTATTTTCTATTTTGTATTTTTTTTTTGTATTTGCTGTTTTGTATTTGCTATTTTGTATTTGCTATTTTGTATTTGCAATTTTGTATTTGCTATTTTTTATTTGCTATTTTGTATTTGCTATTTTGTATTTGCTATTTTGTATTTGCTATTAAGTATTTTTTTTTTGTATTTGCTATTTTGTATTCGCTATTTTGTATTTGCTATTTTGTATTTGCTATTTTATATTTGCTATTTTATATTTGCTATTTGTCTTTGCTATTTTGTATTTGCTATTTTGTATTTGCTATTTTGTATTTGCTATTTTGTATTTGCTATTTTGTATTTGCTAATTTGTATTTAGTATTTTGTATTTGCTATTTTGTATTTGCTATATTGTATTTGGAGCATTTCACAAAAAACCAAGATGTGATATATTAAAGTTAAACTTATTGATTCCGTTTAATGATTTTTAGGATAAGAAATACTTCTAATTCCATATTATGTGATCAGGTTTTACCAAAATGCATGCCAACTGTGTTTTTTCTCAATTAAATTTATATATTTTTTTTGAAATTTATTATAGTACAAAATTGAGGCAATATATGAAATACTGTAGTTTTGTTGTTTTAAATCCGAAAGAAAATTGAATAGTAGAATTTGAAAGGTAGCAAAAGTATGTCACACATTGCATTTGTGATACGTGGTTCAAAGTACTGACAATTAACCAAACAGTTTTACTTTTTTGAGTTATAACGCCCGTCACAAAAATATAGTAAAAGTTATTTTGCAAACCTACAACTGGGAAACTTTGTAAAAGTAAAGATTTTGTCGTATCTATTCATTTATTATAGTCTTTGGTCTCATAGATATTCCAGATGGTTTCTATGTCCATCCAATATATTATAACGCCTGTCACAAGTAACAACCCGAGACAAAATTAAACCTGTTATTGCTTGACTGCAGGCATGTAATATTAAAGCAAAACTGACAGGAATATAGCAGGCAAAGGGGGGTATGGTAGGCAGTACGTGTGGCAAGGTCATGGTAGGCAATCGGGTGAAATCAAAATGGCAGACAAAGGTGGGGAATGGAAGACGATGGGCAGGGAGTATAAATACATATTATATTGGTGGCCAGCAATACCGACCCCAACTGAACTTCTTGTTATGCAGAAACAACGACGAATTTTGTTTCTTGTAAACGATCACGAGCTGTTGAGTTGCTGAATTTGCACATGTTTGTTGTTGCACTTACAAATAGTTTAAGTGAACTTATTTTCAATATTGAAAAATTTTGAATAAAAATTATATATTTGTCAAAAAAAAAAAAGAATATCAATCATTTTCTAAAAGCTGCCTTGCTAACAGCTAATATAGCACTGCCTTTCCATATAAAACTACGTTTAAAATTTGAAAACATAAATTCATATACGAACATTTTGCCTGATACGGGCAGGCTACTTGACCGTATCACTTTCCGGCTATAAAGCTACTTTTAAAAACTTAAAAAAAGAAAATTCTAAAAAATATTTTTGCTTGCTACAGACAGGCTACCTTTCCCTTCGCTGTTATAAAGATGCTTTTCAAATTTAAAAAACAAAACTTTTAAAATAGCGCCTTTGCCTGCTAGGTGTTGGCTTGCACATACTTTTTTTAAAAAATTTAAAATCACATTTCTGTGCGTTTTCCTAAAAACTGCTACTATAAAAAGGGGGGTATGGTAGGCAGTACGTGTGGCAAGGTCATGGTAGGCAATCGGGTGAAATCAAAATGGCAGACAAAGGTGGGGAATGGAAGACGATGGGCAGGGAGTATAAATACATATTATATTGGTGGCCAGCAATACCGACCCCAACTGAACTTCTTGTTATGCAGAAACAACGACTAATTTTGTTTCTTGTAAACGATCACGAGCTGTTGAGTTGCTGAATTTGCACATGTTTGTTGTTGCACTTACAAATAGTTTAAGTGAACTTATTTTCAATATTGAAAAATTTTGAATAAAAATTATATATTTGTCAAAAAAAAAAAAGAATATCAATCATTTTCTAAAAGCTGCCTTGCTGACAGCTAATATAGCACTGCCTTTCCATATAAAACTACGTTTAAAATTTGAAAACAAAAATTCATATACGAACATTTTGCCATATACGGGCAGGCTACTTGACCGTAAAGATAAAAGATAAAAAAAGGGATATTCCAAACCTTACGAAAAAAATCATAAAAATCACAAACAAATCATTATTCTCGAACTCCGAAAAATATTTATGTAAGCTGCGAAGGAAACTAATGATGCAGACAGAGTAGTTATATAAAAGAATCGTTTCAAAACGAAATGTTTTGATTATATTCCTACCACGAAAATTTGATCTTTTTCATCAACAAATTGCAATTCATAATTTAAATTTGCATGTATATTTGTATAGAATTCGTACAGGTAACGCCCGTCACAAAATGAGTAACACCCGTCACAAGTTTTGATACTTTATAAGTCAGTGATCAAAGTAGAAAGCAGAATTTATTTATAGAGGAGAGAACTCCAATTATTAATGAATTATTTGAGATATACTCAGGGGTTGTAACCGATACAAATAACGGTACGGTAACGGTATTGGGGTAGTTTCGGTAAAGGTATTTTTTTTCGGTAACGGTATTTGATTTGAAACGGTATGGTATTATCGGTAATTGCCGGTATTTTACCAAAAAAAGCAAATTTTTTTTAGATATAATTTTAGAGCGAACATTTTTGAACTTATTTTTCTTTATGGGTAATGGTGTGAAAAATAAACAATAAACAGCTAATACAAATCTATTTTTTAATTAATTTAAAAGAGAAACGTTTTAAAAGATGAACAATTATTTACTTTTAAAAATGTAGTTTGAATTTAAAAGCATTATGGAATTTATCACGCGTGATTCACGTGGACGACTTCTTTGGGTTTTTTTATAAATAATACTCTTGAGAAAAATCTTTCACTCGCTTTTCCTTCAAAAAGGAGTGCAGCTGAGCATGAATGGTGTCCGCGTATTTTGGAATCATTAAGCTTGTCGTGTTCCAGTATTGCCGGTATTCCATGGACATTTTCGAATTCACGGTGAATTCATCAACTGAATTTTTATACCCTACACTAAGAGTGAACGTTTGTAAGACCCAGAAGGAAGCATATCCGGTATGTCCGTCTGTCCCTATTTCTGTCTTGAAATCACGATTACAGTAAAAGTTGAAGAGCTAGATCAATGAAACTTAAGATTTAGATTACTTATATATCTAAGCGGTCTGAACAAGAATCGGTCTATTGTGACCTGAAAATCGACCACTTCTACAAAAGGAACTTTATTTTGTACGGTCTTAAGTGAACTTTCGTGGCTCAAATATTTTAAATAATGCTTTCTCGCAAACAGACTTGTGGTTACCCAAAAACAAAAAAATCGAAATTCGGTATACCTAGCCATTTGTACATATGGATATCAAATGAAAGGTAATTCTTCAGCGATTGCAAGTTTTGTGTTATTTTTAGGATTCGTATACCTCGTGTCCTATGCACCACTTTTAATAGTACCCGCGCACATTATCACATATGTGTAGGGTATTTATAGTCGGCTTAGACCGACTATAACTTTCAAAATTCTTACTAACTTCATCACACCAACTATCACAATTTCCCTACTTCAAAATTTCCCATGTGACCTAACCTTCCTTACTGGTCGCTAATTACCTTTTTTATCTCTATCTCAATAAATTCAACTTTACCATTAATCTGATTAAGTAATCCTACTACTTTTTTTGATTATTTCTATTTTTTAGATTATTTTTATTGTTTGAAAATAATTTAAAACCCCGTTTGTAACACCCAGAATGATGCATAGCCGACATGCACTATTTTAAATGGTAACCGTACACCTTATCTCATATTGTCTCATATGTATTTATAGTCGTCTTAGACCGACTATAACTTCCATAATTCTTACTAACTTCATCACACCAACTATCACAATTTTTTTACATCAAAATTTCCCATGTGAACAAACCTTTCCTCTTGGTTTGAAAATAATCAAAAACTTATCTAAAAAACATAAATAATCAAATAAAGGAATCTCACTACTTTTTTTTATTATTTTCAAATAATCTGTAAATAATTTAAAAATCAAAATTTTTTAGGCCTACTGATTACGCCTACTAGAGATGGGCACGTGAGTGAGTTTTGACTCACACTCACTCACGCTCACGATTTTTTTTTTTAATCACGCACACTCATTCACGGTCTTTTTTGCTCTACTCACAATCACGTGAGTAAAATTAAGATTCAATCACAATCACGCGTGATTCACGTGAATCACGCTGAATCACGTGTTTTTTTTTTAGAATGCATAAAAATACATATTTCATTTGTAAATGTTGGTGAGATTGGTCGACCGAGCGTGGCACCTCTAATACAACATACATCTTTAAAACGCAATAATGATGTTAGGGAGTTTGATAAAATATATCTTAATTTTTAAAGGATATGGAAATGTGAAAGACCTATAAAAACCAAAAAAATTACCTCGAAAAATAATTCTCCGGTAAAGAATTCGTGTAAAATCTTAGTGAATTCTACCTGGAAAAATGATCTCTGGAAAAAAATGATCAATAAAAGAATAGTCCGGGGTAGGATTTACCAGGTATGAATTGACTTTGTGAAGAACTATTTTTGAAGCGATTTTTTTGGTTACTACATTTATAAATCGAATAAAAACTGGACCCCACCCGAACCTCTGGAACAAAACTAAACTTAATAAACAAAAGGAAAACTTTTTACAAAAATGGGTATATCGACAAAAAAATACGTTCTATGTACATTTCCATGAACGGTCGTATGAAACCAAGTAAAAACTATTGACATGACCCCACAAAAATTTACTAGCTCATACTAAGTGCGGCCGGTTTGCAGGGGTTAGATCAATTGTTGACTGAAATCTTGCAACTTATTCTGAATTGAAGAAGTGGTGGGTATATGACGGTCGGTTTGATTTAGTATAGTTCTGAATAGTGGGTAGCCGCCTTCCCAAAGCCGTCTGAGTTCAAGGGGTGGCCCTACTTGTTCTGTAGTATAGAAAAATCGAAAAAAAAGTAAGATTTTTTATTTTATGAAATATTCGACTCACTCACACTCACTCACGAAAAAATTTTACTCACGCACACTCACTCACGGTATTTTTTGGTCTACTCACACTCACTCACAATCACGTGAGCAAAATTAGGATTCAATCACAATCACGCGTGATTCACGTGAATCACGCTGAATCACGCTCACATGCCCATCTCTAACGCCTAGTAAAGAATCGTAATCGTTTAGTAGTCATTACATTTACAGCTTTGCTCCCGACCTATTAAGAGCACTGTTGTAAAAGTATGCAGAATTGGGTAAAGAGGCGTGGCACATTCCATACAACCTCAGCTTTTATTACGCTATACATTTTGACATTTCGAAGCACAACGTTCAATGTGGGAACGAGAAATGGCGACATAGATATACACTAAAACGAAAAAAAAGGGCGTGATTTTATCCACACTTTAAAAACGATATAGTGTTGCATATATAAAAACTTAGCACTGGCGAAGATGTGCGCGGGTCCAGCTAGTAGTTTTTCGTAGATGCCAGATTATGATTTTTGGTATTTTTTCATACTAAAATAAAAATGTAGGTATTTAAGATTCCAAAAAATAAGCCATTTTTTACAGGCAAAAACCGTTTCATACCGGTATTTTACCGGTAACACTTTATATCGGTAACAGTAAACGGTATGGTGCAATTTAATCAATTCGGTAACAGTAACGGTATTGAATATAAAACAGTATGAAACGGATAACAGTAAAGGTAACGGTTACATTGTCCTATTGTCCTATAATTTTAGCTAAAATTTAATACTTTGTGGAGTAAACTCTGTTTTTTGAAAAAGTACGTGTAACGCCCATCACAGCATTTAACTTCAAATTTGAAGAAAGATATATTGCAAAAGTTTTTTTATACATGCATAGACTATTAGGATCTATCCTCTGCATCTTAAAAAGATATCTTTAAACCCTACACCTATGAGGTACAGGGTATATTAAGTTTGTGCATATATTGTAACGCCCCTGAGGAGGCGTGAACGGTATGGAAACGGTATCTTCTTGATCAGCATCACTACCCGGGTGTGTTTAGCCATGTCCGTCTTTCTGTCCGTCTGTCCGAAAACGTTGTAACTTGATAAATACTCTCAGAATGCGATGAAATTTCGTTTCTATATGTTTTAGCCAAAAGTAGGAACTGACTTTGGAAATGAGCCAAATCGGTCAACGGACACGCCCAACTCTCATACAAGTCACTTTTATATAAGTTTGTAGCAATTAATAACTCGAAAAGTGTTCTAGATATAGTTATAAAATTTAAAACATATTGTTAGAATTCTTCTAAAAATATGTAGTCCAAAAATGAGCGTAATCTGCCCACATTCTTTTTAATTATTTTCCGGGTTTTCATAGTGGAAATTTTAGCCGTGAATTATTAAAATCAAATCTATGAAATATTAGCCTAACAAAAACTTTAATATAGGCGTGGTCCGCCCAATTTTATTTACGTTTATATAAAATTTTAAATTTAAATAATATACTAATGAGGGGGAGGGGCGTTCAGCGTAATTAATAACTTAAATTAAGGTATACAATTAAATATTCCACATTAATATCCCCACCAAAGGTGTAGGGTATTCCATAGTCGGGCCCAATCGATTATAAAAGTCCGTCGAATGTGACCGTACTTACCCATGTGACCTAACTTTCCCAACTCGAGGTCGCCATCTGTTTGTTAGTCTGCCTGTCTCTCTGTTGAAAGTAACTAAGCCAAATTTTTCTAGATATTCAGATATTAAGTTCTTAGGTATCAAAAAAGTAACTAAGTACAATTTGTCTGGATTGTACATTTTTTTCTTCATAGGTATCAAAAAACGGCATGATATACAATGTTTGCTTGTGTGTGTTTTCACGAATAGAACAACAAAGCACAGCCAGACAAGCAAGCGTCTGTGTATGTATGAATGTTAAAGATATAAATAGATAAAACGATTTATCCTACGAATATTGGTATGGTATGGTTCTTAAACATAAATTTGCATAAATACGAAGTTGATTTCATTCCATTGTTATATAAATACACTATAGAATGCTTATGGGTAACGTGCGGAGGGTTTATACTAGAGATGGGCGCGTGCCTGTTTTTGATGGCACGGACACGCACGGGCACGCCGATAGGTGACACGCACGAGCCCGACGACTAAATTTACAGGCACGCACGAGAAGCACGGGATTCAAAAAGACACGAAGAAACACGGAAAAACACGACAAAACACGGAAAAACACGAAAAAGTAAAAAATAATACCGGAACGGTTTAGATTTTTGAAACCGGAATCGTTATTAAAAATGTGTGGAACCAGAACTGGAATTGGAAACCATATATTTTTCGGATTGGAATCGGAACCGATATTTTAAAAATCTCGGAACCAGAACCGGAACCAGAGCCGGAACAGATATTATAGTCCCTGTCAGGGAACGCAAAGAACCGGAATCGGAGCAGTTATAAAAAAATATATGGAACCGGAATCGAAAAACCTTTAATTTTTTTGGTTGGAACCAGAATCGGAACGGGAACCACAATTTTAAAAATCTCGGAACCCGAACCGGAACCCATATTCCAAAGGGTTTTAGTCCCTGTAATAAATAATTCAAAAATTAAGTTTTTTTTCTCTTAAATCCATAAGTAAAACTAAAAGAACAGATTTTTAAGAAAAGGTTAAAATAAAATATAAAAAAAAATGTTTAATGGGCGCGTGCCTGATTTTGGAGGCACGGGCACGACAGCAACTAGCACGCACGGAGATTTAAACGCACGTACTCAGATTTTCGGGCGTGACACGAAAAAAGCACGGCACGCGCCCATCTCTAGTTTATACATAACCAATAGAAGAGGCAACAGAAGAGGATAAAATGTATAAGGTAAGTAAATGGTTTCAGAATAATATACAGAGATTAAATTAAATAATAATAAAAATAAAATAAACAATTCAATTACATTAAGTATTCAAAGAAGTCATTTAATATACAAAATGCATATAGGTAATAAAGTTCTAAATAAACAATAAATTAACTCGAATATATATTTTTTTATTTTATGTTAGCTTCGAAATAATTGCTTTTAGTTACTTTCAACATATCGACAGACAGACACACGAACAAACAGATGGGGCTGGCAGACAGACAAAGTAAAACAAAACATAATAGCAACAAAGCAAGATTAAAAAACAACAACTGTACGAACACGTGTTCATTAAATTTTGGGACGAAAACAAGAACAACATTTTTGATACCTAAGAAATTAATAAGTGAATCCAAGAATAATTCTACTTAGTTACTTTTTTGATACCCAAGAAATTAATAACTGAATCCAAGAATAATTCTACTTAGTGATTTTTGTCTTCATCAAAAAATTAAATTTTTTTATTTAACGCATTTATTATAGATCTGTTCCAGAGATTGTCCGCCCGACTATTCCATCTGCTGGTACCCCTTGTTCAAGTGATACAACGTGCAGCGTTAAACTCAGGTTTTCTATGTTTGTATGCTGAATCTTAGTGGAGCCTAAGGTTCTAACGCATCCACCAAAAGCACCACTCAGATCTTTCTGAATATTTTCATTAAAATTCGGCAAATATGCCATACTATTTTCTTTAATCAGGCTGGCCTCAGCTCCAGAATCCACTAATAGAGTAAGTTTTCCATTCGTTGCTGCCTTGAAAGGTATTTCAATGAATACATCACTCGTATCGGATATCTTGAAACACTCTCTATGCGTTTTTGTGAAGTTAATTTCATTTTCCTTGACATAAATTTACTCTTAAAATTATTAACAATTGGAAACAGTTTAATTTTACAAATTGTGCATTTATTATACACTTCAGACGATAAAACGCACATAACGATAATAATAAAAGAAGTATTGAAATTACTTCATTGCAAATTATTGTTGTGAATTAGCGTATACATTTTTCTTTTCTTTATGGTTCTTCACTATTCATTCAGTTTTGGATGTTGCTGTAAATATGATGAGCGCATCATGTTTTTATATCATGTTGTACTCATGTTGTACAGCAACATGTTCATAGCATTGTCCCAACGCTTCACGTTGGCAACAATGATAATAATTTGACAAGCGCTTGGTTAGCTTGCACAGTTAACAGAAGCTGGCAATAATTTGGCAAAGCGCTAAAGCTTTACTTAGACCACACCTCTTTCAAAAGGCGGCTTGCAATGCAATTTTCCATCGCATAATTTTGGGTCTATGTTAAAATAAGCAAAGCAGCGTTTACCAACAATTCTGATATTTCGCAATTGGTGTCAGCCAAAAACTGCAAGTCGAACTTTCTTCAAAAGTCACGTACACCAAAATTGAGTGAAAGTGAAAACTCACTAGAACATAGTGAAAATAGAATTTAAGAAAAGCTTGCAACGAAGGTATTGTTAATACCTTTCGTTGCAATTTAAAAGATTGTTGTTTAGCCAGCCTCAAGTGGAAGAAGTAAAGTTAATAAAAGTGTTAAAACAATAAAAAGTGTTATATGTTTTTGTTGGAAGATTTCTATCTTCATTAATATGTATCTTCACTTTTTGTTCTTTATTTTCTGCGTAAAGAAATATTAGCTGTTTTATTTTGTTGTTGTGTCCTATTTGGAACTTCTACAACTACTGGCCTTACTACACTATCAGCTAAGGGTCTGGTAGTTTCGCTGTGGACCGCTATTATTGTTCCATGCATCATATTTGCGTTTGGCATAACAATTCATAATAACATGCCCGTCCTTTCTGCACCAAGTGCAATATATAGCGGGCCTGTTTGCAAAATTCCCATTACCATTATTTCCTTGAAACACTCGTGTATCGAGTTTCACGCGACAATCCTCCTCGACGTATCCCCCTCTATGGCCAGTGGCGGATCCACAGGGGGGAGAAGGGGGCGATCGCCCCCATATGACGCCATGATTTTGTCAAAAATTTATATTTTTTAAGAAATATTATTACAAAAGTAGTAAATTTTTTACTTCTCTGAGTACAACTCTACGTTTACTTTCAAAATATATCAATAAAGCCCTACAACACATTTGAAAAGTATCTGTAATTCTTTATTTAAAAGTTGTCATCGGTTTTTTATTATATAGGAAAACACGTATAGTGCAAAGTGCTTGAATTTAAAAACGGCACAAAAAGAAACCATGAAGGATCAGCAACATCGAATACTAAACTATAGAAATAACGCATTTTTTTTTGCTTCACCTTTGTTTGTTGAAGGTAAATGTGTGCAAATAAGTTAAGTCGGCAATCCACCACTATTTTTGAGTTACTTGAAACATAGCACTCATCGAATAATTTCGTTGAAATTCAACATTTTGCATGTAAACGATAAGTGAATTATAGAAAAATTGGGGCTCATTTAAATGTAATGAAATGCTTTTTTAGTGGTTTGATCCTTTTTAAAACCTCTAACACAAACATCACAAACATAATAAGAAATTATGGTCCACAAGTTATAAAACTGATTTTGGTGGGCAACACCTAAAGTTTTATTTAAAATAAATTAAATTTTTTTAAGAAGTTGAAAAATTTTGGTAATAAAATACTTCATTACTTAGTGGACAAAAATGTTAAAAAATATTTGTGTGAACTTTTATGTAATATAGTTTTTCATACATAACATTTTTATTTTTTTTGAAAAATTTTAACTACTACTTGCTTATATCTTGCAAACAAATTATTTCACGAATGTATTCTTTTGTATATAAAATTCAACCAAAAGAAAAATAAGAAATTATCTTTTCGATATAAGACGCAGAAAACCTTGCGTCATAAAATAAAATTTTTGCTTTCATTCGTGACACGAAAAAAGCACGGCACGCGCCCATCTCTAGTTTATACATAACCAATAGAAGAGGCAACAGAAGAGGATAAAGTGTATAAGGTAAGTAAATGGTTTCAGAATAATATACAGAGATTAAATTAAATAATAATAAAAATAAAATAAACAATTCAATTACATTAAGTATTCAAAGAAGTCATTTAATATACAAAATGCATATAGGTAATAAAGTTCTAAATAAACAATTAATTAACTCGAATATATATTTTTTTATTTTATGTTAGCTTCGAAATAATTGCTTTTAGTTACTTTCAACATATCGACAGACAGACACACGAACAAACAGATGGGGCTGGCAGACAGACAAAGTAAAACAAAACATAATAGCAACAAAGCAAGATTAAAAAACAACAACTGTACGAACACGTGTTCATTAAATTTTGGGACGAAAACAAGAACAACATTTTTGATACCTTAGAAATTAATAAGTGAATCCAAGAATAATTCTACTTAGTTACTTTTTTGATACCCAAGAAATTAATAACTGAATCCAAGAATAATTCTACTTAGTGATTTTTGTCTTCATCAAAAAATGAATTTTTTTTATTTAACGCATTTGTTACTGTTCAAGCTTTCCGAAATAAACACACGAAATTTAAATATTTCGATAACGTTTATTAATATTATTTTAATCTGGCTTGAACAGTTGAAAATATACAAAAGAAATAATTTTTCATAAAAAATATTTTGACAACAGAATCAAACAACAAAATCAAGTATTCTAAATCATGTATAAAGTATTTAATTAATAACATCCCCGCCCCCGTGAAATGACCGGGGAGGGAAGACTCACCACCGCCACCACCAATCAAAAACTATTTGACGTCAAGAATTGCTAGCTTGCATACGGGCCTCTTGATCGTTCCATCATTCGTCTTAACAATTGCTGTTCTTGCTACACCATCCTTGTCATACAATAATTCAATTGCTCGACCACGCTTCCATTGCGAACGTGGACTTTTATCGTCACACACCAAAACGAGACATCCCACACGTATAGGTTCTGCTGGTAAACACCACTTTGTCCTTCTGGTCAATTCGGGGAGGTAATCCTTAATCCATTGCTTCCAAAAACCGTTTCTCATATTTTGTAATATGTGCCACTGCTTTCGTAAGTATCCGGGTTTTTCATCGTATTGTCCCGGCGTCTGTGTTGAGTTAGAGCAACCAAGTAGGAAGTGATTAGGAGTTAGTGGCTCGGGTTCTTCGAGCGTAACGGGCAAATGCAATGGTCTCGAGTTGACTATATTCTCAGCTTCCACCAATACGCTAAAAAAGGTTTCAAGACGGGGCGTATGTTCCTTGAGAATAACGAAAAGAGCTCTTTTAACAGATCACAAAATCCGTTACTCCACGTAGTTCTTTTGATATTCCTACGAAATTTGTACCGTTATCACTTCGTATTTGTACTGGTACTCCTCTTCTGTTAATAAAATTTCTGATGCATACTAAGCAAGCATCGCTAGTAAGGTCGGTGGCAATTTCAAGATGAACGGCTCTTACCGTCATACATGTAAACAACGCTACCCAGCGTTTTTCTCGACTCCGATTTATGGCTACTTCGAACGGTCCAAAGAAATCTAAACCACTTTATGTGAATGGTCGGATAAATGGAGTGACTCTATCTGTGGGCAACTGACCCATTTGTGGTTGATTTGGCTTGGTCTTTAGAATTTTACAAAAATTGCAATTTGCTTCAACACTACGCACTAACGAACGGATAGATGGTATCCAAAATCGTTGTCTAATCTCATTGATGACAGTGGAAGTGTTCATGTGGTAGAACTTTTGATGGTATGAGATGACAATAAGACGCGTCATTTGATGATGTTTTGGTAAAATAATAGGCCTTCTCGAACAATTCGGCAAAATTGTGGCATTGTCTATTCTACCACTCAAACGTATAACGCCTTCCTCATCTAAATATGGATTGAGTGTTCTAAGGGTACTGCTTTTAGAAATGTTCGCCTTCTTGGTTAAAGATGTGTATTCAGAAGCAAACGCTTCTTGTTGCGCCCAGCGACATAAATATATTTCAGCCCTTGCCTCCTCATCTGATGTAAGTTCATCTACACATTTTTCAACATTGCCTAATCTTTGTTTCGAATTATGTATATATCGTAGAACCCATGCCATAGCACGCCTCAATCTGCTATAATTAGAAAAACGCAATATATTTGGTGCTAACAGACTGGCCTTCTGTATAACGCACATAAACTTTTTAGATTTAAGTTCGTCTGCGCTCATGTCTTTCTTTGAGTCCATGCGTGACTCGTCAGGCCACTCATCCTCTCCGCGCAAGAGAATACTTGGTCCAGTCTTCCATCTGCCTTCTGGATTATAGCGCATCGAAAATTTTGCCCTTGTCGCATCGTCTGCTGGATTATGTTCTCCAGGACACCATTTCCAGTCCTCTATATTAGATAAGTCTAAAATTTCAGCAACTCTATTGGCCACATACTGTTTATATGTGCGATGATCTGACCTTATCCAACGGATTACAGTATGTGAATCGCACCAAAAACGCACTCTGCTAATGCACTTCTCATGATATTTTGTGATTGTAGTTTTCAAACGAGCCGCAATAACTGCAGCTTGTAATTCCATCTTTGGGATTGTGTGAAATCGCGTTGGTGCACATGCAGTTTTTCCGGCGATAAATGACACACTGATACCTTTGGAATTAACAATTCTCCAATAAGCCACGGTAGCTAAAGCTTCCTCGCTTGCTTCGCAAAATATATGCAGTTCCACATCTTCACTCTCATAATTTAAAGAATAACATCTCGGTATCTTGAATTTTTTAACATTTGGCAACTCTTCTAACCAACTCTTCAACTTAACATACAAAGAATCAGGTAACTCTTCATCCCATCCAATACCGGACTTCCATGTGGCCTGCATCAACAGTTTTGCACATACAGAAAAATTCGCTATGAGGCCGAAGGGATCGAAAATCGACATCGTGATACTTAGTAATTCACGTTTCGTTGGCCTGCGTGTAAAACTTAATATTTCGGACGGTACTTTGTAAAACTTTAATTGGAATACAAAATTATCGGACTTTGACTGCCAGTACATTCCGAGAATTCGTTCTACTTTATCACCCTCGATACTAAGAGAATCGTTTGTAGCAGTATTGCACACTGCTTTTAAAAGTTTTTCGGAATTCGACAATATATTGTGCATTTCGAAACCACCAGCCTTGTGAATCTTCATGACATCTTTAATTACTTGAATGGCTTCTTCTTCTGTTTGAAAACAGTCGACATAGTCATCAACATAGTGTTTTTCTACAATACCCTTTGCAGCTCTAGGATAAGTGGTTTTGAAATCTTGCGCGTTTCTATTTTTAACAAATTGCGCTATCGTCGGTGAACATGTAGCTCCGAAAATCATCCTTTCCATGACGTACGTATCCACTGGTTTTGTTTGATCCCCGTTTCGCCACAGAAATCGTTGAGCGTTTTGGTCTTCTTTGACGATACTGACCTGGTGAAACATTTCTTTGAGATCACCACAAACTGCTACAGGTGCTTGTCTGAATTTAAAAAGAAGAGACAACAGTGGCTGATTGATATCAGGACCTGATAACAAAGCTTTATTCAGCGACATGCTTCTTGTTTCAGCTGCAGCATCAAACACCAATCGAATCTTTTTCTTATTAGGATTTATTACAGCGAAATGTGGCAGATAAAAGGTTTTTGCTGTTCTCTTATCTGCTTCCTCGTTTGTCAAACGGCGTGCGTATCCTTTTGCAACATATTCTTCGATTTTATCGCAATATTCTTTAGCTAATCCTGGATCTCTAGCCATTAGCTTTTCCACTCCCTGTAGACGACGCATAGCCATTTCAAAACTGTTTGGAAACTCTATAAAATCCTCGCGCCATAAGAGACCAGCTTCAAATCGTTCTCCTTGGCGTTTTGTTGTACACATTAAAAGAGAAAGTGCTTTTTCTTCATCTTTCGATCGTAATGGTTCCAAATTTGGCTTTACCCCAAAGGTTTCGACGTCAAAATAGTTCTTCATCATTGTAGCTAGATCTTCCAATAGCATTGGATTGTCTGGAACTTTTCTTGCATAGCAAGATGTTCGTTTTTGTTGCTGATAATCGCCTTCTACGGGGCCATAGACCATCCATCCTAATCTGGTTTTCGATGCTATTGGTCCTGGACTAATAGATGTTCTTGGAGTTTCAATTGGAACCGTTAAAAAGGCGTGAGTCAAACTAATAATTAACTTAGGTTGAACTTTATTGTAACTTTTTATATTAGATCCATCGATGATATTATTAAGTTTACTCACTTGTAATGTTTGTATCGGTAATTTTAAAGCAGACGACACAAAAACTCGCGACATATGGTATGATTCTGCATTTTCCTCAACACCGCTAATTAAAAATTCTACTATCTCCGTCGGCTCCCGCGTTGTTTGCTGATTTATCCACTGTAATTCCAGGACATCAGTTGGTCCGTGCACTTCAAGCTCGCGTGCGAGGTTTGCATCAATCATTGTCACATTTGCTCCATCATCAACAAATGCGTAAACGGTCAAGATTTTGTGCTTGCCGTACAGTTTTACGGGAATGATTGGGAAAAGAACAGAATCGTCATCTCTATTTGATTTTGCAAGACAGTTCCTATGTTCATGCCAATCGACAGGATTCGATGTTGATGATTTTTCTGATGTTTCGGATTTTTGCTCAGAGTGAAGGAGTGTATGGTGGAAATGCGTACAACCATTTTTTCCACATTTGCGCTTAGAGAAGCATTTTGCAACATGGTGACCAAATTTCAAACAGGAGAAACAAACACGAATCGATTTTGCTTTTATCCAACGTTCTTCGAGACTCAAATTTATGAATCGGGAACAAGACGCTAACGATGAACAGTCACCATCGCAAAAACAGCACTTCTTTTGTACGCTAACACAAGCAAATTTCCGAGCTTTTCCTTCCAAACTAATTTTATTTCCAATATTTGGCAGTGAATTTGCAGGCATAGAATCTGTGACCAAGTTCACGATTTTTCTTATGCTACATAACCATACACTTAAATCGAGGACATTTGGTGCTTGTACTAGCATTATGCATCTCTCAGCCCACTGAAGTTGTTTTGAAATTGGTAGTTTCGCAATAAGCTCGCTTAACAATGTTGGATTTGTAAGGTGATGATCACCACGTGCTGATTGTAGAAACGTAGCCATGTTTGAAATTTTGTTTGCGAAACTAACTAATGAGCTAAGGTCACCTTCAGCAATTGCAGAAATCTCGCGTACCTTTTGAATCTGTGATCTAATAAGCTTTTCTGGGCGACCATACGTTTCCTCCAATGTTGCGAGAATGAACGCAACATTACACGAATTACTCAAAAGTGATTCAACAGTCTCCCGCGCATTTCCGTGCAGAGATTCTCTAAGGCGCATTACATTATGTAGAGGTGAATAACCAAACTCTCTAGTTGTACTCTCAAAGGCTTCAATAAATGTTTGCCATTCTTCCGGAATACCCGAAAATTTAGGCAAAGGATAGATTTTTGTGTGGCGTTGATACTGTTGAGCGTACGGAAGAGAATTCAATGAGTGTTGCTGATAGAGTTCAACGGGCGTAACTGTAGGAGCCGTGTTAGACGTTGACGATGTTGTGTAACATGGCATGCAATGAGACGTTGGCAGAGATGCCGATTGAGACGTAGACGGCGGCAGATACGTCGCCTGAGCTAAATACGTTGAAGTTGGCACATACGTTGGAACAGGCGTTTGCATAGATGTATATTGAGGTGAAGACAAATGCGTAAGCGTAGACGTATATGCAGGCGCAGACAAAGTAGCATTTTCAGATGATGCATAGATGGGCGGAAGTGCCATTTGAGATTCGAATTGAGGCCTATATATAGATCGAGCCTCGGGCATGGCATATATGCCAGAGTTTCTGCGATTATATTCGGACATAGGTATATTTAACATTGAATGAGGCATTGACATAGACGATGGCGTAATAAAATTCTGGGATTCACGAAAAGATTGTGGCAGATACGCAGACTGAGACGTTGGCTGAGATAGGTGCTCGGGCAGAGACATATGAGATGTATGAGGCAAGCGCTGAGGCATTAGCAAGGATGATGACGTAATCATTTGTTGGGATTCACGAATAGATTGTGGCAGAAATGCAGACTGAGACGTTGGCATAGATACGTGCTCGGGCAGAGACGTCAGCAGAGGCGATGTATGAGGCAAGTGCTGAGGCATTGGTATATACGATGTATTCAATCGCTGGAATTCACGAATATGTTGAGGCAAGAACACAGCCTGCGATGTTGGCTGGGATTCGTGATCGGGCAGAGACGCCACCAGAGGCGTTCTATGAGGCAAGCGCTGGGACAAAGGCAAAGACAGCGACAAAGGCTGAGGCAGAGACGCTTGCTGACACTGGGACGATATATTCGGTGACGGATGCATGGATTGAGCCGATTGTATGAACGAATCCAAACGAGATTGCATGGATTGCATAGATTGCATGGATTGCATTAAGGCATTTTGCAAATCCGCTATTTTATTATTAAACATATTTGTTACCTTGTCGATTTCTTCAGTAGTGGGCGTAGTAGCGGTGACGACAGTTGTAGATGCGGCAGGACTTGATACAACGTGCAGCGTTAAACTCAGGTTTTCTATGTTTGTATGCTGAATCTTAGTGGAGCCTAAGGTTCTAACGCATCCACCAAAAGCACTACTCAGATCTTTCTGAATATTTTCATTAAAATTCGGCAAATATGCCATACTATTTTCTTTAATCAGGCTGGCCTCAGCTCCAGAATCCACTAATAGAGTAAGTTTTCCATTCTTTGCTGCCTTGAAAGGTATTTCAATGAATACATCACTCGTATCGGATATCTTGAAACACTCTCTATGCGTTTTTGTGAAGTTAATTTCATTTTCCTTGACATAAATTTACTCTTAAAATTATTAACAATTGGAAACAGTTTAATTTTACAAATTGTGCATTTATTATACACTTCAGACGATAAAACGCACATAACGATAATAATAAAAGAAGTATTGAAATTACTTCATTGCAAATTATTGTTATGAATTAGCGTATACATTTTTCTTTTCTTTATGGTTCTTCACTATTCATTCAGTTTTGGATGTTGCTGTAAATATGTTGAGCGCATCATGTTTTTATATCATGTTGTACTCATGTTGTACAGCAACATGTTCATAGCATTGTCCCAACGCTTCACGTTGGCAACAATGATAATAATTTGACAAGCGCTTGGTTAGCTTGCACAGTTAACAGAAGCTGGCAATAATTTGACAAAGCGCTAAAGCTTTACTTAGACCACACCTCTTTCAAAAGGCGGCTTGCAATGCAATTTTCCATCGCATAATTTTGGGTCTATGTTAAAATAAGCAAAGCAGCGTTTACCAACAATTCTGATATTTCGCAATTGGTGTCAGCCAAAAACTGCAAGTCGAACTTTCTTCAAAAGTCACGTACACCAAAATTGAGTGAAAGTGAAAACTCACTAGAACATAGTGAAAATAGAATTTAAGAAAAGCTTGCAACGAAGGTATTGTTAATACCTTTCGTTGCAATTTAAAAGATTGTTGTTTAGCCAGCCTCAAGTGGAGGAAGTAAAGTTAATAAAAGTGTTAAAACAATAAAAAGTGTTATATGTTTTTGTTGGAAGATTTCTATCTTTATTAATATGTATCTTCACTTTTTGTTCTTTATTTTCTGCGTTAAGAAATATTAGCTGTTTTATTTTGTTGTAGTGTCCTATTTGGAACTTCTACAACTACTGGCCTTACTACACTATCAGCAAAGGTCTGGTAGTTTCGCTGTGGACCGCTATTATTGTTCCATGCATCATATTTGCGTTTGGCATAACAATTCATAATAACATGCCCGTCCTTTCTGCACCAAGTGCAATATATAGCGGGCCTGTTTGCAAAATTCCCATTACCATTATTTCCTTGAAACACTCGTGTATCGAGTTTCACGCGACAATCCTCCTCGACGTGTCCCCCTCTATGGCCAGTGGCGGATCCACAGGGGGGAGAAGGGGGCGATCGCCCCCATATGACGCCATGATTTTGTCAAAAATTTATATTTTTTAAGAAATATTATTACAAAAGTAGTAAATTTTTTACTTCTCTGAGTACAACTCTACGTTTACTTTCAAAATATATCAATAAAGCCCTACAACACATTTGAAAAGTATCTGTAATTCTTTATTTAAAAGTTGTCATCGGTTTTTTATTATATAGGAAAACACGTATAGTGCAAAGTGCTTGAATTTAAAAACGGCACAAAAAGAAACCATGAAGGATCAGCAACATCGAATACTAAACTATAGAAATAACGCATTTTTCTTTGCTTCACCTTTGTTTGTTGAAGGTAAATGTGTGCAAATAAGTTAAGTCGGCAATCCACCACTATTTTTGAGTTACTTGAAACATAGCACTCATCGAATAATTTCGTTGAAATTCAACATTTTGCATGTAAACGATAAGTGAATTATAGAAAAATTGGGGCTCATTTAAATGTAATGAAATGCTTTTTTAGTGGTTTGATCCTTTTTAAAACCTCTAACACAAACATCACATAATAAGAAATTATGGTCCACAAGTTATAAAACTGATTTTGGTGGGCAACACCTAAAGTTTTATTTAAAATAAATTAACATTTTTTAAGAAGTTGAAAAATTTTGGTAATAAAATACTTCATTACTTAGTGGACAAAAATGTTAAAAAATATTTGTGTGAACTTTTATGTAATATAGTTTTTCATACATAACATTTTTATTTTTTTTGAAAAATTTTAACTACTACTTGCTTATATCTTGCAAACAAATTATTTCACGAATGAAGCAAAAATTTTATTTTATGACGCAAGGTTTTCTGCGTCTTATATCGAAAAGATAATTTCTTATTTTTCTTTTGGTTGAATTTTAAATACAAAAAGAATACTAAAATAATGGGAGATTATAAAATGGGATATATCTCAAAAACTAGAGCCAATTTGACTAAACTGATGCCATTTTCGGAGTAAGCTCTACAAACGTATTCAATATTTGCAGTAACTTTTACTGAACCATGACAAAATATGAATTTTGCCGGGTTGTGTAATGCACCAATACTGAAAAATATAGATTTACTATATTTTTTTTTGTCAATTAATTTTTTCTGACTTTTGAAGTGCGTTAATTAATTAAGCTTGTCTATAAATAACAAGATAATGTAAATTAGGGCCTAAAAGTTACATTGTGCTGCTAGAGTTTACCACACAAAATTTGAGTCAAAAAATAATGTCCTGTATTCGCACATTGCAGATAAAGTTAAAAAAAAAAAAAACATTCTAAATCCATATTTTTATTTTTTTACCATCTAATTAAAGTTGTTTTAGATCGAAATAGGCTTAAACAATTAGAGATTGAATCTTTTAATGTCATCCTAAAATTTCACCAATTTTGAATAAAATCTTAAGCTGGAGCATCCATTATTATTTTGTTTTCGACTGACATTTTTTGTGGTGTACTCTAGCAGCACAATGTAACTTTAAGGCCCTATTACATTTTAAAATAAAAATAAAATGTTGGTTATGTATATGTCAAACATCGAAGTAATGGGTATTCAAATATCTTGAATATTTTTCACATTACATTCTTCTCGTGGTATTTTCCGTAAACAAGTATGTTATATGTATGCAATTTAAGAATGTTTACGTACTTCTAACATAAAAAAATATAGAGAACATGTTTGAAAATATTAAGCCTATGAGGTTTCACTCTTAATCTTTATAAATTGTTATAAAAGAATGATCACACAAAGATCACTGATTAGGATACTTGGCTGTATCCGAAACGGTCCGTATGATCATTGCCTGTGTTGTGTTTTCAATTTGTTGTTGTTTCTTCAAAAACTTTCAATAGAACTTAGCCATGACCTGGGCGTTAGTCAGTTAGATGTCGGCTCTCTTCCAATAGAGTACATCGAAACAACCTTCAAAAACCCTTTCTGACCATCTTTCTTTTGTAAATTAAATTAATTATATTTGTATATTGAAAGTTTTGAAAACGAGTACACTATTACAAAATCAAGTCATCGCCTTTCAAATCAGACTAACTTCAATATTCAACTTATACACTCAGTAAAAAACCCATGAAATACCATAAAAATTTGTTAATATGACTGTTATTGATTTAATAGTATTTAAAAAATTATTATTTTCATATAAACTCAAAAAAAATTGAATACCTAATATTTTATAGTATTTAATGTTATTTACCGATTAAAATAATAATTTATCATGTTGAAAAAAACTATCGTTTGTATGGTATTTTTTTTATGTGAGTGTTCACATGCTATATTAATTTAACGGAATGCTATATTAGTTTAACGGAATGCAAAAAGTTGTATTTCAACGAAATGTTTCAATTAATTAAAAAAAAAAACTATTTTAAAATAATAAAAGTACGTTTAAAATATTTGTTGGTAACTTAACAACTTAAAAAATATCGGAATTAATAAAGTCGATTTTTTTTATATTTCGACGAATTAAAGCCTGGCTTAGATAAACTTAAACCAAGATATCATAACAGATCGGTACGCTAATACCATAATCACAGACTTGACTTTATATAATTATGTAAAATTTTTAAAATTATGACTACTAATATTAATGTTATTATGGCAAATCAATTTTTAATTATAAGTATTTAATTTCAGTATTTAAAACTAAATATTAGAACATATTTTATTTAATATATATTTTATTTAATATATAACTTTATATAATATATATTGTCATTTTTCAAAATCTCCCCCTAAGAACGACGTCCCTGTCTATGGCACCAATCGCATCGCAACCATGGAGCATTCCCGCCTTGGTTCTGGATACCACCTTGACCATTTACCTGAGGCACGGGTGGCTGACTTCCTTGGGGAACAGTATGTCCTGAAAAACATTCCGACCCGAACGATCTGCACACTGTTCATGTCCATAAGTACGATATTCACTGCAATACGGAGTGTTTCTCCGTGTATGACATTCATAAATGTACACCACAAAAAAAATTAAAAAAAATGTATTAAATATTTCAACGGATCACTTATTTTAAGGTGAATTCTAACAAGTGTTTTACATTTAATAACTATATCTTGAATACTTATTAAGTTATTGGTTCCTAAAAAGTTATATTTATGAATATAAGTGACTTGTAAAGAAGTTTGGCGTATCCATTAACCGATTAGGCTCATTTCCGAAGTCATAACCATTTTTTGGGGTAAAACATATTGAAACAAAATTTCATCGCATTCTGACTCCGTTGATGGCTCTTTTTAAAGCTAATAGAACACGCTTTTAGAAAAATTAAGTTGTAACTTCTAAACGTGAACATGTGGCTCATGGCTATTGTCCTTGCTCTTCAAAATTGATGTCCTTAAAAAGGACCCTTTTTAAAATTCTGAAAAAAATCATAAGTTTTCGTCAATTTATTATAAATGTTCATACAAAATTTCAAGATGGTATTTTGATGGCATCATATTTTAAAAATAATTTTCTAAGGACATCAATTTTGAATTACAAGGACAACAGCCACGGGCCACATGTTCACGTTTAGAAGTTACAACTTAATTTTTCTAAAAGCTTGTTCTATTAGCTTTAAAAACAGCCATCAATAGAGTTTCTAGTATTTATACTTTAAGAGATATTGAAATATGAACAACCATATAAAAGTGAATTTTGGCCCTTTTTTGTAAATTTGAACGACTGTATCTCTGGAAGTAGTGGGAAGATCAATGCATATCTCGATACCCTTTATCAGTTGTCCAAATTTCATTGAAATCGAAGAAGATTAGTTCCAACCGGTGGTCGATTTGGTGTGGAATGGTCCATATATACTTTTCCATACTGAACACACGTCTTAAGGGTCGTTACAATATAAGCACAAAAATATTGGTATAACATATTGGTATAATATTGGTATAAAAATTATAAACGTCAAACTACATTGACACAATTATTTTACAACGTTGTTATTGTGTAAAAATACTTCTTAAAGACTACAAAAACAACTGACTGCAGAAATTTCACAAAATCTAAAAAATTAAATATTTATTATTTTGGAATTTTTTCGAATAATTTTAATAAATATTGAAATATAGAGTAAAATATTATTGTAAATTTCATATTTTTGATTTACAAATGCTCATTTTTTGTAATAACTTTGTCAAGCAAATAATTATTTAATTTCAATTAATGTATCATAATTTATTAAAAATCTCTTATTTTGAAAAATATCTCAATTATATAAATTTCTTATGTCAACAATAAGTGGAATTATTTTATTAAAAATGCAAAAAAAAACAATACAATTTTTGTTATCTATGATACGGGTATTGCAATAATTTAGCATACCGAATGCATTACTGGTATTGCATATGGTATTGTAATTTACTTTTTTGCAATTCCTTTCACAATACTGGTATTGCAACTGGTAATCTATTTAGAGAGGTATTAAGTACCAGAGTTCGGATTTGCACGCACGCCCGTGTTCTTCTTCCAATGAGAAGTAAATTTGTTTACGCAGACACTGCACTCGGGATCACATTTTTTTTACAACACAGCCCGTCGCAACGACTAATGCTTTTCACTATTCTCGGTACCTGCCTCGTGCGGGCTATGAAAATTGAGAAATCGAGCTGCAGATAAGCGCCGAAAATTAAAACTGCAGTCCGCGCAGACGTGGAATGAGAAAATAAAGAAGCATATCGCGCAAGTGCTATGGTATTTATTTCGCGGGGCAACTCCGTGCAACAGCGAAAACAGGCTGCCCCGGGCAGCACGAGAATTTTCACAGCCAGTTAGTATTGTTGTTGTAAGACATGCTTATGGGGCGCAAGAGTTCGGCACTGATATAATAGACTACGCAATGTTTTAATAGTTTTTATATTAAAATATTGATTATAAAAAAAAGTTCAGAAATATTCAAATACACTTTTAATCGCTGTTTTAATTTTGTTTATAAAAATTGTACCATTAAATTGTTCGTTGAACAGAAAAATACATTTAACATGAAATTTTAATCAACATTTTTATTTAAATTAATAAATTATTACGAGTTAATACTATTTTAAATAAAAACGATGTGTTTAAAATGCAGCATACTTCCAATATAATTTAAATTTATTTGTTATTCAAAACTTTTAAATGAGAAACAAAATAAATAACAAATTATCAAATTTAGTTTAAATTTAATTACGACTTTTTTGTCAGTAGTCCTAAGAAAATAAATGTCAAAAAGCTATACATTAAAATAAACTCCAGTTTAAAAATGACTATAGTTACACGCCATTGTATTGCGTTACTTTTTGCTTAGTGCAAGAGCAATTATAACAATAATAAATATTTTTTTATTGTAGAATAAAAAAAAACTAAATTTGATAGTTTGCTATTTATTTTGTTTCTCATTCAAAAGTTTTGAATAACAAATAAATTTAATTTATATTGGAAGTATGCTGCATTTTAAACACAGCTTTTTTATTTAAAATAGATTTTTACTCGTAATAATTTATGTATTTGAATAAAAAAGTTGATTAAGATTTCATGTTAAGTGTATTTTTCTGTCAACGAACAATTTAATGATACAATTTTTATAAACAAAATTAAAACAGCGATTAAAAGTGTATTTGAATATTTCTGAACTTTTCTTTATAATCAATATTTTTATATAAAAACTATTAAAACATTGCGCAGTCTATTATATCAGTGCCGAACTCTTGCGCCCCATAAGCATGTCATACAACATTAATACTAACTGGCTGTGAAAATTCGCGTGCTGCCCGGGGCAGTCTGTTTTCGCTGTTGCACGGAGTTGCCCCGCGAAATAAATACCATAGCGTATGCGCGGACTGCAGTTTTAATTTTCGGCGCCTGACTGCAGCTCGTTTTCTCAATTTTCGTAGCCCGCACGAGGCAGGTACCGAGAATAGTGAAAAGCATTACTCGTTGCGATGGGCTGTGTTGTAAAAAAAAATGTGATGCCCGAGTGCAGTGTCCGCGTAAAACAAATTTGCGCGTCATTGGATGAAGAAAAGGGCATGTGCAGGCGCACGCACACGGGCATTTCCGATCTCTGTTAAGTACTGAAGATTTCTTTTCGTTTGTCACATTCAGCTGTGGCAGAGTTGTCTGAGGTGTGCGTTTATAAGTATGTAGGTCCGGAGTTCGAATCCAGCAGAAGGTAAGATTTAGATTTCCTCCTCTAATTTAGACAAATGCAGAATTCTAGATATATTATCTTTTAATAATGTTGTATTATCATTATTTAGTATTGTTGGTACAAACTGCGACCACAATTTTTCAACAAATCTGTCTAATTCGCTGGATTGCTTTTGAATATACGCATTTAATTCATTAGCATCTCCCATTAAATATTTTCAATAAATTTAAAACGTTCTTTTTATCTTTTAATTAAAAAAATAAATTTCATCAAGTTGTAATTGAAAATCCCATCGAAACAAAAATGTTACCCAAACAACAATGAAATCAATTTTCGCATTCATGAAAATTTTATAATTATTTAGTTTATACTTGTTATACACTGGAGGGTCGTAGTTTGGAATCTCAGTGTTATTTCATTTATTTATTGTCATATTTCTATTATATTTTATTTTAACTAATATTTCTTAGTACCCTTTTTCCCTATATTATCCATATCATTTTATATTTATATTACCAATTTACGCCAAATATCTAAAATCGAATTGATAATATTTTATTCAAAATATTTTGTCATGCAATGAATATCGGATTTTTTTTTATAGCATAGAAAACGTTGAATATAAATGTAAAGTGTAAATTTTAATATTCAGAATATTACAAAATATTAATATTTCTTGAATCCAAATGTTATTTCTGAAAACATTTTATTTTCCTTTTAATCTGATTTAAAAATGAATTCTCTTTATCAAAAGCTATCGGTTCTGCGAAAAACTGATACGTTTTGATTATAAATATTTGTATGTTATAGTTTTATCATTTTATATTTAATGAAAATTAGAATTTGCATACTAATAGTATGAATTATTTAATTATACACTGAAGAGTCCGGATTCGCAATGTGTATTTTCTTTTATATATTTAATTTATTATCGATTTTTTAAATTATTTAGAATGTGTAATTATTTTTTATTTATAACTTTAAAAACTCAACCTACCCCTATAACAATAAAAAAAAAATATATGACTAAATCTAGTTCCTCAAAACTCCATTTTTTTTCATTAAAAAAAAAATAATTAAAATTTTAACCACTGACCATTTTGATTTCTTTCGTCCTTCTTCCTTCTCTCGGTCCTTGAGAGGTTGGTACCGACGTACCGGCTGCGCCAAATGTTGTAAAGTTGATGGTGGTCCTCGCTGTTTTTGTAACCGCTTCTTTTTCACCGCTTTACTCCTAACTGTTATTGCTTAAATTTTAATTAAAATGGGAGAATACTTTATTTGTACTACCTCCACTTGAGATTAACAATACCTTCGTTGCAAGTTACACTTAAATTTTATTTTCACTATGTTCTAGTGAGTTTTCACTTTCACTCAGTTTTGGTGTACGTGACTTTTGAAGAAAGTCCGACTTGCAGTTTTGTTACTGACACCAATTGCGAAGTAGCAAAAGTGTTGGCAAACGCTGCTTTGCTTATATTAACATAGTCCCCTAATCATGCAATGAAAAATTATATTGCAAGCCTCTGTTAACTGTGCAAGCTAACTTGAGAGCAAAAGCTTTAGCGCTTTGCCAAATAATTATCATTGTAGCCAACGTGAAGCGTTGGGACAATGCTATGTTGCTGTACAACATGAGTACAACATGATATAAACATGATGCGCTCAACATATTTACAGCAACATCCAAAATTGTGTGAATATCCATAAGGAAAAGAAAAATATGTGAGTCTAATTCACAACACTATATTGTATTTGCTATATTGTATTTTTTTTTTTAAGTACGACATTTTACGAATACGTCAGTACGTGAGCACCACTTTTCTGCTTTTTAAAATGTTTGGCCAAATAAATTTAAGATTTTTTAATTTAACATTAATATGCCATGATTTTCATATCTAAACAAATAAATTAACATTTTTAATTTCACAATTTATCTTCATTCCACAAAATACGACACCAAACACATGCCAAGAGCTACTCTCAAATACAACACTTGTGATATTTCACTTTATAAGGGACGCAACAATAATTTGACGTTTTTGTGTATCGTGTAAATTCGTGGAATTTGACAATTTGTTACTTACTTACTTAAATGGCCCTTACAACCGTGGATCGGTTTTGGCCGCTGAGATGAAGCCGCGCCAGTCGGATCTGCTTTGCGCGCGCTAACGCCAGTTAGAAATACCAAGCGTTGCCAGGTTGTCCTCAACTTGGTCTTTCCAACGCAGATGTGGACGCCCTCTTCTACGCTGTCCACCTTCGAGTTTCGATTCAAGCACCTTCTTGGCTGGAGTGTTTTCATCCATTCGTTCGACATGACCTAGCCAGCGAAGCCGCTGGATCTTGATGCGCTTGACTATGTCAATGTCGTCGAATAACTCATACAGCTCATGGTTCATCCTGATTCGATACTCGTTAGCAAAGCAGATAGGGCCAAAGATTTTACGGAGAATCTTTCTCTCGAACGCTCCCAGTACTCTCTCATCGGTGGTGGCCAGCGTCCATGTTTCTGCACCATAAAGTAGGACGGGCATGATGAGTGACTTGTAGAGCGTTATTCTTGTCCGGCGAGAGAGGGCTCTGCTTCTCAATTGCCTACTGAGCCCAAAGTAGCACCTGTTGGCAAGAGTTATTCTCCGTTTGATCTCCAGGCTGACGTCATTGTTGCTGTTTACGCTGGATCCCAGATAGACGAAGTCCTTCACAATGTCGAACTTGTGGGTGTCAAAATCAGCTTTTTGTCCAAGACGCACGGACTCTTTTTTGCTTGTTGACACAAGGAACTTCGTCTTGTCCTCGTTCACCGCTAGACCCATTCGACGCGACTCTTTCTCCAATCTGGAGAATGCTGCGCTGACTGCTCGTGTGCTCCTGCCAATGATATCAATATCGTCGGCATATGCGAGCAGCATGACACTTTTGTTGAGGATAGTGCCGCTTTGACGGAGTTCGGCAGCTTGAACTATTTTCTCCATCAATAAGTTAAAAAAGTCGCACGATAGGGAGTCACCCTGTCTGAAACCTCGTTCGGTATGAAATGGCTCGGAGAGGTCTTTTCCTATTCTCACTGAGCAACGTGTGTTGCTCAGGGTCATCCTGCAAAGCCTTATAAGTTTCGCAGGTATACCGAACTCAGACATTGCGGCGTATAATCGTTCCCTTATCGGAGTGTCGAAGGCGGCTTTATAGTCGACTAATAGGTGGTAGGTGTCGATCTGTTTTTCTAGGGTCTTTTCCTGGATTAGGCGCAATGTGAAAATCTGGTCTATGGTGGACTTTCCAGGTCTGAAGCTGCACTGATAAGGTCCAATCAGTCTGTTGACGATGGGCTTCAGTCTTTCACATAATACGCTCGATAGAACCTTGTATGCGATATTGAGTAGGCTGATCCCACGGTAGTTGGCGCAGATAGTGGGATCCCCTTTCTTAAGGATTGGGCAGAGTACACTGAGGTTCCAGTCACTTGGCATGCTTTCATCCGACCATATTCTGCTTACGAGCTCGTGCATGCTCTCTATTAGCTCTTCGCCTCCGGTCTTAAACAATTCAGCAGCAATGGCTGTTCTGACCTCGTCATGGTCGGGTGGCGGAATCTCAACGTCGTCATCAAGTACTGGGGTTGCCGGGTTTGCTTCTCTATCGGTGGAATTGAGGTCATCATCACCGGTCAGCAGTTTAGAGAAGTGACCCCTCCATATTTTCAGTGTGCTCTGGATATCTGTCACTAGATTTCCGTTCTCATCTTTACAGGAAGAGGCTCCGGATTTTGAACCTCCGGCTAGGCATCTTATTTTCTCGAAGAATTTTCGAGCCTCATTCCTGTCCCCATGCATCTCAATCTCCTCACACTCACGTCTTTCTGCCTCGCTTTTTTTACGCCTGAAAAGACGTCTCTCTTCCCTCCTCTTCTCTTTGTATCGCTCCTTCGCAGCTCGCGTAGCTACTGACTGCAGGGTGGATTTGTACGCAGCGTCTTTCTCTGCAGTGGCCGCGCGACATTCTTGGTCATACCACTGATTCCTCAGGGGGCGTTGGAATCCAAGCACCTCTTCGGCAGCCGTACGCATAGAGCAGGAGATATGATTCCACTGCGCGCTTATATCATCGAGAGGAGGAGTGCTTTGTCTAAGCAGGTGTGAGAGTCGAGTGGAAAATGCTTGCGTTGTCTGTTGTGATTGCAGCTTTCCGACGTCTAGCATTCTCTGCGTTTGGTTGCTACAAGGTAATGATCCGAGTCCATATTGGCACCTCGGATAGTGCGTACGTCCATCACGCTTGAAGCGTGCCTTCCGTCAATCACAACGTGATCAATTTGATTTCGAGTTTTTTGATCGGGCGACAACCATGTGGCCTTGTGGATATCGAAATGTTCGAATCTAGTGCTACTAACTACCATGTTTCGTGCTGCGTCGAAGTCGATTAGCCTCGTTCCGTTATCGGAAGTGTTGGCATGGAGGCTAAATTTTCCGATTGTGGGACAATAGATGGCTTCTCTGCCCACCTTGGCGTTAAAATCGCCTAGCACGATTTTGATATCGTGGCGGGGGCAGCGCTCGTATGCGTTGTCTAGGCGCTCGTAGAAGCGCTCTTTTGTCTCGTCATCTTTCTCGTTCGTCGGAGCGTGTGCACAAATTAGGCTGATATGGAAATATTTAGCCTTGATGCGGATTGTTGCCAGCCTTTCGTCCACGGGCGTGAACGTAGAGACAAGATGGCGGAGTCTCTTGCCGACCACAAACAGCCATATCCCGTCCATCGCATCTCCTGGATAGCGGTGATATTTTTTCGAGGACATCTGCCAGCTGGATAGAGGCACCTTCCCTATAAAGGGTCCGGACATTCCAGGTGCATATCCGTAAATCATGGTCCTTAAAACGTTTGCATGGGTCGTCATCGTTGTAATCGGTCGTTATCCGAGGCTTCTTTTTTGTTTTCATTGGGCGCATAGGTTTTTTCCGTGGTGGGACCCAAACCCAACGCACGAACCCTCACTCTGAGGGAGATGCTCGCCACTCACTTTAGCCGACTTCTACACCGGGTGGTGTAGAGCGCCGTTTCCAGGGACTTCCACGAGGAGGACTTCCACCGAAGTAGAGGTGTCACCATTTGACAATTTGTCAATTCTGGTGACCAGTGAGTTGACTTGAGACGACACCGACAAGGATTGCGCTGGCTTCGCCATGTTGAAGCACTCAGACACGTTGCCTTGTGATAATCGCCCCCATAGTCCCTTGTTACTATGTATAATATTGTTTTCAATATACATAAATTGGACTTCATATCATTATAATACGAATTTACTATGAATAATAATTGTTTAACAATGTTTTTTTCTGAATGCAAAAGTTGAATTTTGTCCTACGGTATAAAAGCTATAAGAGTGGCATTTTTAAAAAATCATACACACGACTGCTGTTTTTATCATAAACAATTATAAATTCACAAATAAATAAGATAAATTGAATACTTTCATACACTCAGAAGAAAATGTACCATTAATGCCCGTAACTTCAACGAATAGATATCTACTGGTGCTTAGTTATCTATCGTGTAAGCAAAATTTCGTAACTTCAACGCATAGTTAAGGAGTAAAAACACCGGATAGGTAAGAGATATCTGTTCGGTACGAACACCAATAGATATCTACTCGTTGAAGTTACGGGCATAAGTACTTTATGGTACGACCATTGATCTTATGGTTCATGTATTAATAGTTTTTTCTTTTTTAATCAAAAGTTTTCTAATTAATTCAATAGTATTTGAAAAATTCAGTACCATAAATTTAAATATTTCAATATTATTATTTTAAATAGAGTAAATACTGTTGTTTTAATGGTTTCCTCCTATAATAATAAACGTGGTGTAAAAAACAAATACAAACGTGTTCGTTTTGTACGTCATTCTGCGTGTTTACTCAAAATGGTCGCATGTATTTTTTTTGGAATAATCCACATTATTAAACGCAACATTGGTAAGGACTCAATGTATTTAATGTAAATAAATTATATTTATTTATATTTTTATTTATTATAGAAAATAAATAATACTTCGAACTTCTATTATGGCAACGGACTCAAAATAACTGCAGGCTCAAGTACTGCAATCAATTATTGGAAACCAAAGCAAACGTTAAATGTTTTATAACCTTTTGCAGCAAGAAGTGTCTTTTTATGTGTGTGTTGTAAAAGTGAATATCAATTTCGAAATTTAAATAAAATAAATTATACAATAAATTAACTAAAATACATTTTTGTTTTAATAAATTATTAGGAAAATGTAATTCGACTATACCATAAAATTAATAATACGTATCATAAAATTTGTATAGGTCTTTCTTATTGTATTTAAAATATCACATTATAAAATTTATGGTATGGTACCACACATTGTATTAACAGTTTCAATATTACTGAACTAATGGGACGCATCCTATTGACCAATTTTAATGGTATAAATTATTGTTTTTCTATTGAAATACTATCAATTTACCATGATTTTTTTCTGGGTGTAGAAGTGATTTTACAAACATGGTTCTTAATAAAAGCAATGTACCGTTTAATAATCCAAGCCACAACTGTGTGTGATCTTTTTTCTGCATTGATGAAATAATTTGTCCACGATGCTTAAGAACATCAGCTTCCTTCAAACAGGACAAGAAATGAGATTCTAGATCTTCTCTGTAAAAAAAAATATTCGAAATTTACTTACTTTTATAATATAAGTAGTACAATATAAGAAGTTGACTCTTGTCAAAAAAAAGCTGTTTTATTTTTAAAGACGACTTTAATTCGTTTATTTGCTAGCTTAAGTAAACAGTGGCATAATAAAATAAAATTTAATACAAAAAAATTATTGACTCAGGATTGAATATTATATAGCAATTAAAATAAAAAATATATGAAATAAAAATTATTTATTAATATAAAACGTTTTTAATATGAACTTTAAGGATCCAATAGATTATATTATCTACCGCCCCACGTTTTATATAAAAAAAAATTTTTTATTTCACATTTTTTATTTTTCTTATTTTTTTTTTGTGTCAGTTAGATTTTTGTCTGACATAATTCGCAAGGTCTAATATTATTAAAATTAAAAATATTTATATTTCAAAGTGTCTTTAATATGGAACCATGACGATAAAACCATGATGAGGCGGATGGCAAGAAAACAATAATATTGCAATGGAATCCAGTTCGAGGCAATATTTAAAATCTCAAGTCTGAGCTACAGACGAAGGTAGTTTAAAATCAATTACAAAATTTGTACCGAGCAGACAGACAAGAAAGCAACCTAATAAAAACGTTTTAAAATATTTCAACCTCCATAAGTGTCGTATTTTACCCAGTGGGAAATAACATCATTGACGACAAGAACAATGGTATATTTGTCAATGGCAAATTTGTCATTGATGAACATGTCTAAAACAAATTCATAATAGACGTTGCAGTAAATATGTCATACACCATATCTCATCATAGATATGAGCAAATCCAGAAAACCTTTAACTTTTGGGGTTGACAAAATTTCACAAAAAAATTTGCGGGCACATCTTAGCGCTTTTGAATATAAGCGTATAGGTAGAGGTCGGTAACGCTATATTGGTTAAAAATTCTGTTTATTTATAAATTGTTTATTGATTAAGTGAAGTGAAATTGTTAAGACATATGAAATATTATGTCATTATATATTTCAGTATAATATCATATAATTAAGTATATAACGAAAAATTATTTTGAAGAAATTGTGATTTAACATTTAAGGCAAATTTTGAAATTTAAAGTGCTCCTGTATTTCCTGAATTCAAGTGACATACCTTAAAATCATTGCTATTATAATACGTTGCAATAAAAAAAATCAAACCACTAATTCCTCAAAATCCGCTCCTCACATGTTCGATAATAGCTGCAAAATTGTAATGATTTGAATTTTCATGGCACATACCGTGGAAAAGATTCTGTTATATTATAAATTATGATGAGCAATTATTTTTTGATGATTAAATTTAACATAATGTATCAAATACAGTTTAATCCGCCCAAATGGAAATGATGTCTTAAAAGTTATTTTGAGGAAATGGTGATTTTTTGTTAAGCCTTTAAAGGAGTACTTTAAATTTACATTTAAAGTGCTCCTATATTTTTAAACATAGGGGCACATTCACGCGACATACCTTAAAAATCTTTGTTCTTGTCATCAGTTCATACAAAATTTAAAATTATTGATTTCTAGAAACAGACGATAATATGTCAGAAAACATGGTTCCACCATATGTTGAAATTTAGTTTTCGCAATAAAAAAATTATTAATCAAAAATACTGAAGCGGCATTTTATTTTTAAATTAAATCTTGGCACAAATTTCCGATCACATCTATGTCCAGCCATATTCAGATGGAATTATAGATGTGCTTTAGAAAAAAGTATTTTTTTCTGGTTAATCACGTTTTTTTTTTTGAAAGTTCCAATGTGTTCTTTTTTGTTGGTGTTGGGGGCACATTCACAAATCCTATCTTAAAATCTTTATATTTACCTTCTCTATTAAAAATTAGATAAAACGAGTTGGAAAAGTTAAGTCACATGGATAAATTCGGTCACATGAAACGGACTTTTATAGTCGATCGGGCCCAACTCTACACCTTAATGTGAGATATTTAATTGTATACCTTAATTTTAAAGTTCTTAATTATGCTGAACCCCCACCCTCCCAATATTATTCTCATATCAAGAATTTACGTCTATATCCCCATAAATAAAAAATTTTATATAAAAGTATAAAAACTAATAAAAAAATATTAGACAAATAAAAGTGGGCGAACCACGCATATATTTAAAATTTTCTAATTCTAATATTTTTTAGATTTGATTTTAATAATTTACGGCTAAAATTTCCACTATGAAAAATTTAAAACAATAAGTTTTAAATATTATAACTATATGTTGAATATTTTTCGAGATATTAGTTCTAACATTAGATACAAGCCGCGGCTCACACGTTGAAAAGAAGGCGAAATTTTCGTTGTCGTTCCAAAAGTGGTCGTCCTCTGTCCAAAATTCGTTTGGGATATTTACTTATGCTATATATTTCTTTTTTTTGCCAAGAACATTATGAACTTGAAAATTAAGATATTATTAATGTACACAGAAAAAATAATCGACGTAAACATAACAAACGATATTAATTGCCTTGTCGTTTTTTAATATTTAAACAAATTAAAACAAAGGTTTTCTCTTGACATCAAAATCAGAAATAATTTATTTTTTTAAAATTTTATCATACTTTAATTATTTTTTTTTTATTTTTATTTATTCCTCTAAGGTTGTGGATATTACCCCCTTTCTACACTATTTCCAATTGAAATTGAGAAAATTCCAAATAAAATTGAGATTTCCCATATGAAATTGAGAAAATTCTAAATGATTTTGAGATTTTCCATTTGAAATTGAGAATATTTCAAATGAAAATGAGATTTTCCATTTGAAATTGGGAAATTCCAAATGAAATTGACATTTTCAATTTGAAATTGAGAAAATTCCAAATGATATTGAGATTTTCAAGTTTAAATTGAGAAAATTCCAAATGAAATTGAGATTTTTCATTTTAAATTGAGAAAATTCCAAATGAAATTGGGATTTTAAAATTGAAATTGAGAAAATTTCATATGAAAATGAGAAAATTTCATATGAAAATGAGAAAATTTCATATGAAATTGAGATTTTTCCATTTGAAATTAAGAAAATTCCAAATGAAATTGAGAATTTTCCATTTGAAATTGAGAAAATTTCAAAATAAATTGATATTTTCCATTTGAAATTGAAAACATTAAAAATTAAATCAGTGACTAAAACCCTTTGGGATATCGGTTCTGGTTTTAAGATTCCGGTACCGGTTTCAACCTAAACAAAAATTATAAGTGTTTCTGTTCCACACAAACATTTTATGAATTTCTGGTTCCAATTCTAGTTCCAAACGGCTCCGTTTCCCATTTAGGTATAAGCTTTATATATCGTCGTAATATAATAAAAATATTAATTTCCAATGAAAAATATTAAATTTCATTGTTTTCCCAATTTTATTTGTTCCAAATTTCAAAACGAAAATGTCAATATCTTTTGCAAATTTCTTAATTTCAAATCTCAATTTAATTTGGAATTTTCTCAATTTCAAATGGAAAAATCTTAATATCATTTGAAATTTTCTCAATTTCAATTAAAAAATCTCAATGTCATTTGGAATTTCCTCAATATCAAAAAGAAAATCTCTATTTCAATTGAAATTTTCTCAATTTTAAATGGAATATCTCAATTTCTTTCGGAATTTTCTCAATTTCAAATGGAATATCTCAATTTCAATTGGTATTTTCCCAATTTCAATTGAAAAATCTCATTTTCTTTTGGAATTTCCCCAATTTAAAATGGAAAATATTAATTTCATTTGGAATTTCCTCAATTTCAAATGGAAAATCTCAATATCATTTGGAATTTTTCCTAATTTCAAATGGAAAATCTCAATTTTATTTGGTATTTTCCCAATTTCAAGTAGAAAGCTCTCAAGTTCAATTAGAAATGGTGTAGTTAAAATGTTACTGTTTTTCTGGACAAATAGAACCAATTTTGACAGGCTCAGAGAGCAATGCATCGACAAAAACGGGTTTAATTCGGTCAATTGAAATATTATCTGTCTTGTTTCCAATTTTTATTGTAAAATATTTTTGTTTTCTGTCGATAACTTCATATGGTCCTCTATATTTTTTGGAGAAAGGTTTAAAAATAAAAAAAAAAATATTTAAAGTTGGTATGAAAAATATTTATACATAAATTCATTCTGATTTTGATGTCAAGAGTAAAACTTTGTTTTAATTTGTTTAAATATGAAATGTGAAAGGTGACCCGGATAATTTTAACACATACCAAGGTTGTAAAAGAGCGGACTCGAATCCATCGCTCTACTCATCGCTCAACACATTGAGTTGAGCGAAAAATATTGAACGATGATCGATCGTTCAAATGAGCTTGAGCGAAGATGGTTGAGCGATTGTTTATCGCACAAATGGGTGTGAGCGAAAAGGTTTGAGCGGTTTTTGATCGCTGAAATGAGTTTGAGCGAAGAGGGTTGAGCGATTTTTGATCGCTTCAATGTGCTTAAGCAAAGAGAGAAGCTCATTTGAGTGATCGTAAGCCACATTATTATTAATCCTCCGATCGATATGTCTCAATACGCCGCCTTAACACAAGCGCTTGTATGCGCATTCGGTGAATTAGACGAATTGCGCATTCGCATCTGCTTAACGGACAACCGCTAGGTGACAATAAACCCACTCAATTCCTCTAAAAACTAAAAAAACTAGCGTCCGGCCACATTGGAGACACTGTTTTGAAAAGTAATCTTCTCCAACAAATGCTCGACCGAATTCGCTCAATTGCAGATTGCCCACTGCAAGTTTTAACTGAACAAGGTGACAAGATTCTCGAAGTTATCAAACCACCTAGCATCTGCTGAGTTAGTTGTCCGACGGACCTACACTGGGCATCATCAACCCAATCCACGGCCCAACCATCGATTTCCGAAGTGACCTTAGGCAAATATTCGAAAAAAAAAATTACAAAAGATAGACATTTTCGTTTTGTAATTTGAAACAAATAAAATTGGAAAAACAATGAAATTTAATATTTTTCATTGGATATTTAATATTTTTATTATATTACGCCGACTGTATATAAAACGTTCACCCAAAAACGTTGGACCCAAAATGAGAAACGGTGCCGTTTCAATCTGAAATCGGAACCAGAAATTCATAAAATGTATGTGTGGAACAGGAACCCTTATAATTTGTTTAAGGTTGGAACCGGTACCGGAATCGGAATATTAAAACCAGAATCGAAACCGATATCCCAAAGTGTTTTAGTTACTGATCTCAATTTCATTTGGAATTTTCTTAATTTCAAATTAAAAATCTCAATTTCATATGAAATTTTCTAATTTTCATATGAAATGTTCTCATTTTCACATGAAATTTTTTCAATTTCATATGAAATTTTTTCAATTTCATATGAAATTTTTTCAATTTCATATGAAATTTTCTCAATTTCATTTGGAATTTTCTCAATTTCAATTGGAAAATCTTAATTTCATTTGGAATTTTCTCAATTTCACATGGAATATCTCCATTTAATTTGGAATTTTCCCAATTTCAAATGGAAAATCTCATTTTCATTTGGAATATTCTCAATTTCAAATGGAAAATCTCAATATCATTTGGAATTTTCTCAATTTCAGTTGGAAAATCTCAATTTCATTCGGCATTTTCACAATTTCAGTTGGAAATGGTGTAGTAGGACCTCTACCACCAAGTCAAGATAAATGCGACCTGTTGACGTGCATAGACAGGATCAGTCGTTGGTCAGAAGCGATATCAATTAAAAATATTTTGTAAGAAACCGTTTGTAACGCATTTTACAGTGGTTGGATTTCAAATGGAATATCTCTATTTAATTTGGAATTTTCCCAATTTCAAATGGAAAATCTCATTTTCATTTGGAATATTCTCAATTTCAAATGTAAAATCTCAATATCATTTGGAATTTTCTCAATTTTAGTCGGATAATCTCAATTTCATTCGGAATTTTCTCAATTTCAGTTGGAAATGGTGTAGTAGGACCTCTACCACCAAATCAAGATAAATGCTACCTGTTGACGTGCATAGACAGGTTCAGTCGTTGGTCAGAAGCGATACCAATTAAAAATATTTGGGAAGAAACCGTTTGTAACGCATTTTACAGTGGTTGGATTTCTCGTTATGGTTTTCTCGTCTTTCTCTTAAAGAAAATTCCAAAAGAAATTGAGATATTCCATTTAAAATTGAGTAAATCTTAATATCATTAAAAATTGAAATCATTTGAAAAATAGTTGCAAATCTGCCATTAATTAAAATAAAATTTTCAATACAAATTACAACTACAGCCGCGTTCATACAATATTATAGATTTAATTTTGATAAAGAGTAACTGTAGGGTGTCGCATTTTTTATTTTTGTTCATGTCAAATTTTCAAAAATTTCTGTTCAGTCGCTCAGAAGTATTAGTTGACGACGGATGTATATTTGATTTTTTTTAACCCATTAAAGTCTGCCGAATCAGATACACACCAGGAGATTACGCAGTTTTCCCCATCATGTTTTCCCATAATGCGTACACCAGATGCTACGTATTTTGTTCGATTTTGCATCTAGCACCACTACATTATATCAGTATGAAATTGTATATCTCTGCGTGCAATTCCCTCCATTTTAATCAAATATTTCATAAACAAATTTTAAAAAATATTCCGAAAATTTTCAGTAACAACCAGTTTAAAACATTTATTTGAAATTTTGACAGCAAACACATTGCGAACTAATATTAAAATGGTTTTTAAGAGAGCTTAGAGAATTGTGATAAACTTTTATGGTAACACAAATTTCATCTTAAGTTTTTTCAAAAACTAATATCTGGACACAGATTTTTTTTGCCAATTATCCGTAGGGCAAGGTTCATATTTTATTTTGTGATAAAGTCTGCAACATGTCGAAATCGTGCGATAAAGTACCAAAAACGGTCTTTTTTGCCACTTTGACTCGATTTTGTGCAAAATCTCGACGTATAGGGAAAGTTCTGAGTAGGCAGCAAGAATCGGGAGACCGAAATCAACCAAAATTGATATGTTTCATTCCAGATTAAGCCAACTACCCTCAATTTGTAGAACAGTGTTATCGGAACAGGTGGCAACACAATACGATGAAACCATATCGAAATCTTTCAAGACACGAGCGAGAGTCGAAGCGAGACAATTAGCAAAGTGACGCTTGATTTTTGCACGACGCTAAAAATGACTTCACTTTGCCGAGAGCTCTCACACAGGTTAGTCGCATCATTTCTTACTATTAAACAAAGTGTTCAGACATCGTTTGACACTTGACCAGCGACGAGACACGCAGAACGTCGGCCATCGGAAGCGTTCAGAGAGACATTTGGTAGCAGCGTAGCCTTGTCCTTGATTATACTCCGCTGGACAGCGTAGCATCAGTGATCGTGACATTCATAGCAGTGTAGTCTTGTCCTTGATAAGACTCCGCTAGACAGTGTAGCACCAGCGACATTCGTAGCAGCGAAGCCCTTGATGGGACTCCGCTGGCTATAGCGACGAGTGCGACAGAAACGACGTTAGTAGCCCGGCCCTCCACTGAGCAACGCGACAGACCATCGCGAGCGACAGTAGACTAGCGACGGAGTATTCGGTTAGCGGCGCGGGTCCGAGAGCAGCGCGGAGTGAACACAGGTCCGCGACGTTGGGCGCTCCACAAACGGGACGGTGGCAGCAGCGCAGCCGTGCGGGAATTAAGTTAAGTGTAATTTGAATTAACAATAATTAAGTAAATTATAACGTAAATCGAAACAAAAGCATTATTATTTCCTATTTGGTTCCCTTTGTAAATAAATTCTTGCCCCACGGGTACCGTCCCCGAGTTAAGGGAACGTTTCGTAGCCTTTCTCGAAAAGAAAGACCACAAGCCAGAGTGCTTGGCGCGACTCGTCGAGATACAGGCAGCTCACAAAAGATGCACATCTCCGGCCCCAGGGGCCGAAGGCGAAGGGAAAACGTATGCCGAGACACTGAAGATACCGGCTACCGACAGCCTATCTTCAGGCAACGCAGCAGCAGCAATAAAGTCTCCTACACGTAGGACCGACACCGTTGAGACGAAAGACGACAGAGGAGCGGATGCCGCAGCGACCGAAACAAAGCAAATCACTAAGCCAGGATCCAACGCATCAAATACAACCATCAACCGAACACAGGGAGTCGGAGTAAAGGAGACCGCGGCAGCCCAGTCCCATGAACCCACAGCACACGAAACAGCAACGGTCAAACGAACGCCCAGAGAAGCATCGTCAACCAACGCCCCGAAATACAAGAACAAAGCCCTCACTTGGTTTCGGAATAATAATTGCCACTGGGCGCAATGGACTGCATTTAGAAGGGATTTTGAGAGATTTTTCCTCCCCATTCGCTATCGCGATCGACTAGACGACGAGATTCGCCGCCGAGTGCAGAGGTTTGCCACGAAACTAGGACCCACGGGAACGCGAATTAACCTGCAGGGGGATGTCACGCTAGCAGATGGCTCAATTCGCCTACTGACCCACGCGGCAGACACCCACGCGACGATAGGCGACACCAAGTGTGTTTTTAGGTT
The DNA here is from genome assembly GCA_951804985.1 of Dryomyza anilis. Taxonomy (NCBI): domain Eukaryota; kingdom Metazoa; phylum Arthropoda; class Insecta; order Diptera; family Dryomyzidae; genus Dryomyza; species Dryomyza anilis. The sequence continues at coordinate 70,695,283 of OX638130.1, forward strand.
CCTGATCATGCTACACACAACCGAGGATGTCCCGTTAGGACTGGACTTCCTTATAGCCATCAGAACAACGATACAATGTGGAGGGGACACGTTGGTCTTAAAAGCACCCCCGGTGTCGAGCCTATCGGAGGTATGCAGAGTGGCCAGCGAGTACGAATGCAGAGAAGAGGAACGCATCGCTGAATTTCTTTAACAGGAACTACCAAAATTCAAAGCACTACAAGGAGTTACACACATCACCGGATCGTCATGTCAGACGATCACCCTATTAAGCAACGATACTTTCCGAGAAACCCCGCGATGCAGGCAGTGATTGACGATGAGGTAAACAAGCTGCTGTCAAAAGGACACATCGAGCCGTCCCATAGCCCTTACAACGCACGCATTGTTATAGTACAGAAGAAGACGGGAGCCTGGCGGTTATGCGTGGATTACCGTCACCTAAATAGTAAGTCAGTCCCAGACGCTTACCCGCTGCCAAGGAACACGCATATCCTGGATCGCCTACGAAATGCCAAGTTTGTGAGCAGCCTGAAAGATGGTTATTGGCAGGACCACGTAGCCGTCGATAGCAGGAAGTATACAGCGTTTACAGTCCCCGGACGCGGTTTGTTCCAATGGAAGGTTATGCCATTTGGCCTCCATTCGGCCCGTGTCACATTTCAAGGGCACTGGACCGGATCATAGGACCAGAAATGAACGCATATCTGGACGACATCGTCGTCACGGATTCAACGATTAACGAACAAATGGACAACTTGCGAGAGGTGTTTTGACGATTACAGGCTGCAAATCTGCGCATTCACCCCGACAAGTGCGAGTTCTTCAAGACGGAAATTAAATACCTGGGCCACGTCGTCAGCGGTGAGGGTATTCACACCGATCCTGAGAAGGTAGCAGCGATCCGAGACTTGAAACCCCCCACAAAATGTCCGAGGTGTACGATAGTTTTTGGGAATCGCATCGTGGTATAGACGATTTGTGCCTGACTTTGCGCAAATTTCCCAGCCATTGTCGTCGCTGAAAAAAGGCAAGCACTGGAAATGGACCGACACTCAACAAGCAGCCTTTGAACTATTGAAGGAAAAGCTCACGGAAGCCCCAGTACTCGCCTGCCCGGACTTCTCACAGCAATTCACTTTGCAGACCGATGAGACAGTGTTTGCACAGTCTTTCGAAGGCGCCGAACTTGTTATAGCCTACGCCAGCCGGCACCTTAACGAAGCACTATAAAATCAAACAAATATTTATTGTTTTTCGCAGCATGGATGGCTGTTGATAAAGAGAATTAATTTTTACAACAAATTAAATCAAAAATAAAATGCGATAAAAATTTTACTATTTTATAATATTCTAAATAATAAGTTTACACTTGGCATTTCTCTTAAACGACCTCTGTTCTATGAAAATAATTACATATTAACAGCGTTTACATAAATTTTAATTTAATCATATTTTTATTAAAAAATCGAAATTTTACAAATTGTCTGAAAAGAACAAGGACAATATAATAATTGAAATAACACTGAGATTCCAAACTACGGACCCTCCAGTGTATAACAAATAAAAACTAAATGATTTGATTACATTTGAAATCGTGTGAACACAGCACTGATTGCTGTTATGATTTTAAAAATAACAAAAAAATGTATATTAAAAAATCATTGTATGTTAATTTTTTTTACAATCTTGAGTAACCGAATTACACATAATTTTTTATTTTTGTTTTATTTGGAAAAATAAATTTATTTTTACTTCATGCATGCCAAAATTGATTTCGTTGTTGTTTGGGTAACATTTTTGTTTCGTTGGAATTTTCAATTACAACTTGATGACATTTTTTTTTTTTTTTTCTTAATTAAAAAATAAAGATAACGTTTTAAATTGATTGGAAATATTTAATGACAGATGCTAATGAATTAAATGCGTATATTCAAAAGCAATCTAGCGAATTGGACTGATTTGTTGAAAAATTATGATCGCAATTTGTACCAACAATACTAAATAAAGATAGAACAGCGTTATTAAAAGATAATATATCTATAATTCTGCATTTATCTAAATTAGAGGAGACAGATAAAATAGTAGAAGAGTTATTAAATTTCCAGAATTTAAAAATTAAAACTGTTTTAGCAGAAAATAGTGAATTAGAAAGATTATTTGACGTGTTGAGAAAACGTTTAAACGATTATTGTTTAAAACGTACATCAGAGTTAAAAGAAACAGCTAAAATAGAAGGGGAAAACATAAAATTAAGAAATTTATTGAAAGAAAAGAATATTTCTGAGGAATCAATAAATAATTCTGTCAGACGCCAGGCAAGGGAGGAGTACGCGACGTTGGAGGAAGCGAATAACAAAATACAGGAGTTGAACGCGCGTATTAGATATTTGAACGAGGAGGTTAAAACAGGTTCTTCACTATTCATTCAGTTTTGGATGTTTCTGTACATATGTTGAGCGCATCATGTTTTTATATCATGTTGTACTCATGTTGTACAGCAACATGTTCATAGCATTGTCCCAACGCTTCACGTTGGCAACAATGATAATAATTCGGTAAGCGCTAAAGCTTTTCTTAGACCACAACTCTTTCAGGTTAGCTTGCACAGTTAACAGAAGCTGGCAATAATTTGGCAAAGCGCTAAAGCTTTACTTAGACCACACCTCTTTCAAGAGGTGTCTATGTTATGTTAAAATAAGCAAAGCAGCGTTTGCCAACAATTCTGATATTTCGCAATTGGTGTCAGCCAAAAACTGCAAGTCGGACTTTTTTCAAAAGTCACGTACACCAAAATTGAGTGAAAGTGAAAACTCACTAGAACATAGTGAGAATAGAATTTAAGAAAAGCTTGCAACGAAGGTATTGTTAATACCTTTCGTTGCAATTTAAAAGATTGTAGTTTAGTTAGCCTCAAGTGGAGGTAGTAAATTTAATAAAAGTGTTGAAACAATAAAAAGTGTTAAAACAATAAAAAGTGTTATTTAATTAAATAAATTCAACACTAAAATATACAACATTTGGCGCAGCCGGTACGTCGGTACCAACCTCTCAAGGACCGAGAGGAGGAAGAAGGAAAGAAGGAAGGACGAAAATTAAACACTAAAATAAAATGGTAAGTGTTTGAAAATGTTATTTTTTTTTTTAAGATATAAAAAGAGAATAGGATAGTTTTCAATTTTTTTAAGAGTAGTATTTTAGAAGTTTAAAAAAAAGAAGAGGGACTATTTTACAACAGAATATAGTTAAATATAAATTTATTTTTAAAATTTAAATGAATATTGTTAATATTCAATAGAATCAATTAACAATAAATAAATAAAATAACACTGAGATTCCGAACTACGGACCCTCCAGTGTATAACAAGTGAAAAATAAAGATTTTACACACTTTCTTTTAATTTAAAAAGGAAAATTAACATTTCCAAAGAAATAAATCGAAATAACACTGAGATTCCAAACTACGGACCCTCCAGTGTATAACAAATAAAAAATAAATGATTTGATTAAATTTTAAAGCGTGTGAACACAGCACTGATTGCTGTTGTGATTTTAAAAATAACAAAAATTTAAATAATAAAAAAAAACTTGTGTGTTAAATTTTTTTTTTTACAATGTACACATTTTTTTTTTATTTGGAAAAATAAAATTATTTTTATTTTTCCAATGTTATAGAAAACAGATTTAAAAAAAATACTTGAAAATAAATTTGAAAAAAAAAATATAGTTTATAGTTATACTTCATGAATGCCAAAATTGATTTCGTTGCTGTTTGGGCAACATTTTTGTTTCATTGAAATTTTCAATTAAATTAATTGAAATTTATTTTTTTTTTTAATTAAAAGATAAAGATAACGTTTTAAATTGATTGAGAATATTTAATGGCAGATGCTAATGAATTAAATGCGTATATTCAAAAGCAATCTAGCGAATTGGACAGATTTGTTGAAAAATTATGGTCGCAATTTGTACCAACAATACTAAATAAAGATAGTACAGCATTATTAAAAGATAATATCTCTAGAATTCTGCATTTATCTAAATTAGAGGAGGCAGATAAAATAGTAGAAGAGTTATTTAATTTCCAGAATTTAAAAATTAAATATGTTTTAGCAGAAAATTGGGAATTAGAAAGATTAGTTGACGTGTTGAGAACACGTTTGAACGACTATTGTTTAAAACGTACAGCAAAGTTAGAAGAAACAGGTAAAATATAAGAGGAAAACATAAAATTAAGAAATTTATTGAAAGAAAAGAATATTTCTGAGGAATCAATAAATAATTCGGTCGGACGCCAGGCAAGGGAGGAGTACGCGACGTTGGAGGAAGCGAACAACAAAATACAGGAATTGAACGCGCGTATTAGATATTTGAACGAGGAGGTTAAGACAGCGCACGAGACATCCTTATACCACAAGGATGCCATCGAAAGTGACGACATCACAACACAGGGCAACATGGGATTAGGCGGAGAAACACTCCGTATTGCAGTGACTGTCGTACTTATGGACATGAACAGTGTGCAGATCGTTCGGGTCGGAATGTTTTTCCAGGACATACTGCTCCCCAAGGAAGTCAGCCACCCGTACCTCAGGTAAATGGTCAAGATGGTATCCATACATCCATGGTACGATACACAAGTTCTTCAAGGAAATAATGGTAATGGGAATTTTGCAAACAGGCCTGCTAAATATTGCACTTGGTGCAGAAAGGACGGACATGTTATTATGAATTATTATACCAAACGCAAATATGATGCATGGTACAATAATAGCACTCCGCAGGGAAACTACCAGGGGACCAGTCAAGGCCACTAAACTGGGGACCAGTCAAGGCCACTAAACTGGGGACCCTTAGCAAATAGTGTAGTAAGGCCAGTAGTTGTAGAAGTTCCCAAGAGAACACTACAACAAAATAAAACAACAAATATTGTTAACGCAGAAAATTAAGAACAAAATACATATTGTTACGAAAAGAGGTAATTTGCGGTAATTTAAAGCATTCAACAATAATAAATGAGACGCAAGACAATTCAGCGCACTAAGCAATGTGTTAGAAAGAGACGGAAGATCATTCAGCGTACTGCACAATGTGCGAGAAAGAGATGGAAGATCAGCACATTAAAACACATGAGTGCGAATGAGATGCCAATAGCATGCGTCATTCACGAAACGAGTAGAAGGTTATCGAAACAAGTCGAAGCTTGTCGAAACGTGTCGAACTGATGCATGCAGTATATAAGGGAGACGCATAAGAGGTACAGCACTTGAGTAGTGATTGTAAAGTGGTCGAGGGCATCTGGTGTGATAATTGTCAAGTTAAATTGTGGACATGCAGCAGTTGTTAGAATTTGTTATTAGTAAAGTTGTTTATTAAAGTGAATTAATAAAGTTATTTGTTATAATTTAAACCAAACATAATAGTGTTTTTATTTTGTACACAATCCAGCGATACGAACTCGTAGAACAGTTTTCCGTAGACTGAATTTTCGTAACAATATTAATGAAGATAGAAATCTTCCAACGAATACATATAATGAACTAAATAGTAATAATACACAACTTGACACGAATAATGGACAGAATATAGGAATTAAGGAAATTAAAAATAAACAAATTATAAAAAAAAAAACAAATAAAGTAAAGAAAGTAAAACCAATCGAATCGGAAGTAAATAATAATAAAATCAAAAGTAAATCAAATAGAAAGGAAGTTGTAATTAACAGCTCTGAAAATCTGGGAATTGTAGATCAAATGTCTGGCAAGACTGTGGATACATTCCGTACAGGGGCGAGTATAATTTGTAATGAAGTAATTTCAATATTTCTTTTAATTATTAGCGTTATGTGCGTTTTCTCGTCAGAAATGTATAATAAATTCACGATTTGTAAAATTAAATTGTCTTCAATTGCTAATAATTTTAAGAGTAAATTTATGTCGAGAAAAATAAAATTAACTTCACAATTAGGCATGCATCGTAATATATTTAACCGGCATGGAGAGTGTTTCAAGATATCCGATACGAGTGATGTGGAAATGGAAAACTTACTCTTTAATGGATTCTGGAGCTGAGGCCAGCCTGATTAAAGAAAATAGGATGGCACATTTGCCGAATTTTAATAAAAATATTCAGAAAGATCTTAGTGGTGCTTTTGGTGGATGCGTTAGAACCTTAGGCTCTACTAAGATTCAGCACACAAACATAGAAAACCTGAGTTTAAGGCTACACGTTGTGTCACTTGAACAAGAGATACCAGCAGATGGAATAGTCGGGCGTGACAATCTCTGGAACAGATCTATAATAAATGCGCTAAATAACAAAATTACATTTTTTGATGAAGGCAAAAATCATCTTGTTAAATTTCCATTAAAATCATACAAGACATAGAAAATATAAATTTTAATCAACAAATCAGGGTACAGCCCAGAACAGCCATGGTTGTATCACTGCCGTTAAGAACAATAATTCCTATACTTTTGTTGCACAAACAGGAAATTCAGCCAGGAGTATATTTGGGAGAGGATTTAACAAACGTTAGAAGAAATAGAGTATATGCATCAATTTTAAATGCCACCGATAAGGAGGTGACCATTGATAGCAATTTCAAGCCACAATTTTCAAATTTTAACAAATATAAAGAAACAACAAAGGCGAGTTCTACAATAAATACAATAAACCCGGTTAATATAAAAAAAAGAATTGATAGATTATTAGGGAATGTAAAGATCGATGAATCATTAAATAAAGAAGATGTTGCATCTTTGCAAAATATTTGCTTATCATATCATGACGTTTTTCATTTGGAAGGGGATGAATTAACATTCACTCCGATATTAAAACATGAAATACCCACACAATGGAATCAGCCACCAATAAATCAGAAACAGTATAAACTTCCTCATATGCATAGAAATGAGATTAATAGACAAGTATCAAAGATGTTAAACAATGGAATTATTTCACCAAGTATGTCGCCTTGGAATGCCCCATTATTATTGGTACCCAAAAAGGGCGATAAAGATGGCAATAAGAAATGGAGACTGGTTATAGATTTCCGAAAATTAAATGACGTCACCATCAAACAGGTATTTCCTATACCACGAATAGATGAGATTTTAGACCAGTTAGGTCATAGTCGGTATTTTTCAACACTAGATTTAGAAAGTGGTTACCATCAGGTTCTAGTTGAAGATAGTGACAAAGAAAAAACTGCTTTCAGTACAGGTCTTGGTCATTTCGAATTTAACAGAATGCCATTCGGTCTAACGGGGGCACCTGCCACTTTTCAAAGGATAATGAACCACATACTAACAGGTTTACATGGTATTGACTGTTTCCTTTTTTTAGATGACATAGTGGTTTATGGAAATAATTTAGCAGAACACGAGCATAGGCTATACAAAGTTTTGCAAAAGCTGAGAGAACATAATTTGAAATTAAATACAGAGAAATGTCAGTTTTTGCGACGCGAGGTTATATATTTAGGACATAAGTGTTCTGAGTTAGGTGCCCTACCAGACCCAGCCAAAGTAGAGTGTGTAAAAAATATTCCAGTTCCGAAAAATAGGAAGGAAGTTCAAGCATTTTTAGGCTTAATTAATTATTACAGAAAATTTATATGAGGTATGGCGAAACTGTCATTACCAATAAACTGTTTGCTTAAAAAGGACGCTAAGTTCATATGGAATGACAATTGTCAGAATTCATTTTTAAAACTTAAAGAGGCAATTATGTCACCACCCATACTAGCGTATCCGGATTTTAACGAACCATTTTTGCTGGTTCTTTGGCGCGGTTCTTTCGCAAGGTGAAGTTGGAAGCGACCGTCCGATCGCGTTTGCAAGTAGGTCTCTTAACGATGCGGAAACACGCTACTCTACTATAGAGAAAGAATTTTTGGCAATTGTATGGACAACAAAAAATTTTAGGGCATATCTATTGGGAAGACCATTTAAAATTTATACAGATCATCAGCCCCTAAAGGGTATAGCAAACTTAAAAGATCAGACATCACGTCTTGCGCGTTTCCGACACAAATTATCGGAATATGATTTCGAAATTCATTACAAACCGGGAAAAAGTAATTTAAACGCGGATGCGCATAGCCGCATACCGAATAATACTGAAAAGGTAATTGTAGTACAAAAACGTTCAAAACCCATGAAAAGAGACAAGGAAGACGATAAGAAACAGTCAGAATGCGATCCTGACGATAATCAAAGATTAACACGATTCACCGTTATGCAGTTAAAATTAAAAATATTATAATATTACCCTAGGTTCGAACCCATAAAAGTAACAATATAAAACCAATTAGCTATGCGTTGACAATTAAACTCGTAGATTGCAACTTTATGAAAACATTATGCAACATATAGAAAAAATAAATCTAACCATAAGATATAGAGTAATCATTAAATAAAACATTAAATAACTCGTCATTTAGAGGAAGAAATAAATATAAATAGTTTAGGAAAACAGTAAGTAACAAACAAAGAAAAAATATAATAATAAAAAAAAATAAAAAACATAGGACATATTAAAAACCATAATTTAGTAATAAAAAAAATAAAAAAATGTATGTATATATATAACTTTTTTTGGAAAAGAACTTATAATTTTAAAGTTAGTAAATTATCAATTGAGAAAAGAAATGAATTAAGCACATGCAACCAATTGCGTTAATTTAAAATTAAATCAATGTTAGTCATAAAATTCAATTTGAATAAGTTTGAATATAACAAATAAATTTTAAATAAATTTGAAAAACTTACTTATAATAATTTAAATTTCTTAAAGCAGAAGAAAAATATCAGTTAGTATTAAAATTAAAAAAAAGAGAGATATATAAATATTTAGTACAGTTAAAACTAAAAAAAAAGGAATGAAAAAAAATATATTAGTAGAATAAATAAAATGTAAAAAAACAAGTAATAAATAAAAGCAAAGAATTTAAAAAAAAGTGATTTATGCATTAAAATATTTAGTGTAGTTAAAATTAAAAAAAAGTTTTATTAATTGAATCGGAAAGAAATATTGAATACTAATTTAAAAAAAAAAAAGAATTTTTAAATTTTAAAGAAAAAAAAAGTGAAAAAAAATATAATAAGACGAGATAAAAAACAAGAAAAATATGAAAAAAAAAAATAATAAACATGAAAAAAAAGGGAATTAAAATTTAAAAAAAAGGGATACAAGTTTTTATTAAAAAGAAAAAAAAAATAATAATAATATTAACTATTAAATTTTTAAAGAATTAAGAAAAGAGATAAAAAATATATATATGAAAAAAAAGGAACTAAAATTAAAAAAAAGAAAGGAGAAAAGTTTAATTAAAGAGATGAAAAAAAAGAAGAAAAAAAACGAAGAAAAAAATATATGAAAAAAAAAAAGTGGTATTAAAATTTAATAAAAAAAAATAATACTATTAATATAAAAAATATATATATATATTGTTACGAAATGATGTAATTTGCCTCATAGTGCAAGCAATCACCAATAATTAATGAGACGCAAGACAATTCAGCGCACTAAGCATGTGTTAGAAAGAGACGGAAGATTATTCAGCGCACTGAGGCAGTGTGCGAGAAAGAGATGGAAGATCAGCGCATTAAAACACATGAGTGCGAATGAGATGCCAATAGCATGCGTCATTCACGAAACGAGTAGAAGGTTCTCGAAACAAGTCGAAGCTTGTCGAAACGTGTCGAACTGATGCATGCAGTATATAAGAGAGCCGCATCAGAGGTACAGCACTTCAGTTGTGATTTGATAGTGAACTAGTGCATCTCGTGAGCGAACATTGTAAAGATAAATTGTAGTAATACAGCAGTGGTTATAAGTGATTGTTATTAAGTTGTTATTTAAGTAAATAAAGTTAATTAATACTAGTTGAAATAATACTAGTTAATACCAAATATTAGTGTGTTTTTATTTTGTACACAATCCAGCGATACGAACTCATAGAACAGTTTTCCGTAGACTGAATTTTCGTAACATTGGTGTCAGAAGTGGGATTGTGATACAAAATGGTTAAATTTGAACAACTTAAAGTCGACCAGCTAAAAAAGGAGCTGGCGATTCATAATCTTCCAACTGTAGGTACGAAAGTAGAGCTACAAAAGCGTCTAAGGGAAGAATTAGAGAACCAAGGCATTGACCTCGCAGAGCACGAGTTTGAAGTGGAAGCTGCAACAGCGTCATCGAAAAATGTGGATACGGAGCAAAAAGTACAGTCCCAAAGTTTTGATATGAGACAGTTGCTCGGAGCTATACAACAACAGCTTCTAGAAAATTCGAACCGGATTGAAGAAAAACTTAAAACAGAACTTCAAGAAAATTCCAGCAAAATGGAACATAAACTTCTAGAAAATTCAAAACTGCTTCAAGAAAATTCAAATCAACTTAAAACAGAAATACAAGAAAATTCCAGCAAAATGGAACAGAAACTTCAAGAAAATTCCAACAAAATGGAACAGAAACTTCTAGAGAATTCAAAACAACATCAAGTAAAAATTGAGCAACAGTTGCAGGAACATTCTAAGCAGCTTCTGGAAGTTTTTAATACACTCCATGGCAAAGTAAACGAACTTGAGGCACATGTAAATGACATGGAAGGCAAATTTGAAAAATTGGAAAATGGCATCGACAAAAAGTTCCAGAAAATGCAAGAAGATTTCGGTGCGTTACAGCTAAGTAGTGGACCTACACAGCATGTTCTTAGTGGTTCGAAGCTGAAATCGCCGATTTACGATGGAACCACAGCGTTTAACATTTTCAAGCTCCAATTTGAGTCAACGGCTGTAAGTAATCGATGGAACAATGAAGATAGCGTAGCAGCACTTATTGTGACCCTGAAAGGTGGAGCAGCCGAAGTATTGCAGACTGTTCCAGAAAGCGATAGAAATTGTTACACAGCGGTTATATCTGCACTGCAACGGAAATATGGAAGTGATCACATGAAGCATATCTACAGAATGGAACTAAAGGGCCGAATGCAAAGAAATGGTGAAACATTGCAGGCGTATGCAGCGGACATCGAGAGGCTTGCGCATTTGTCGTATTCAGATTCAGCAAGTGATTTCATAGAAAAGTGCAAAATCGAAGCGTTTGTTGATGGCATACGCGATCAGGAGACAAAACGTGCAACAGTGATTGCGCCCAAGGTAACAATTACGGAAACGGTTACCATCGCTCTAACACAGGAGACAGCAAATGCGTTGTGTCGATCGGCTCCAAAGGCGCGTAGAATTGATGTGGAGAACGATGATTTATTGCAAGTAGTGTGCCAAGCAGTTAACGCAGGCGTTCAAACCGAACACACATCAGCCAACAAAGATACCCAATTCAAAGGTAAATGTTACAACTGTGATACATATGGGCATATGGCACGTGACTGTCGTAAAAAACGCAAGCGCTCAATAAATCAATCTGCATATGAACCCAGACATAAAGAAAGACGGGATCATGTCCAAAATAGCGTAAATTTTAATCAAGCATTAAACTAAAACGAGTCAGATCTGTGGGGCACGATCTCCCATAACCGATTGCCCCAGAATCTCCATTTCACAAATTGCTCGAAAGCCAAATAGCTTAACTGTCGAAGGAGTCATTGATTGTACAGCATATATGGTAACATTGGACGCGGGAGCTTCACACTCTATAATAAGAAGTAACCTTGTTAAGGACGTAGTAGAGCCACTTATAGGAATAAGATTGCAAACAGCTACAGGCGAAGAGGCCCCTATCAGAGGAAAGATTACCAATGAAATCATGATTAGTACTACGACAGTTAAGCATGATTTTATAGTGGCGGAAATAGTAGACGAAATAATACTTGGACTTCATGATAAGGAACATGATAAGGAACGGTTCCACACTAGATCTAACAAGAAAAATGTTGAGTTATGCCAACACAGAGATCCAACTAAACATTGATTGTGACCAGAGCCCGAAAATTAAACAAGTTATCGCTTATAAAAATAGAAAAATACCACCTAATTCAGAAGCAATTGTTTGTGCGAAATTAAATGGAGATTGTGGGATAAGCAAGTTGTGGGTTATATATATTGGACTATGGCAATTTCTGGTAATGCCATTTGGACTATGCAATGCCCCAGCTACATTCGAGCGGTTAATGGAGCACGTATTAAAAGGTTTACACTGGAAAACATGCCTGGTATACCTTGATGACATAATTGTTATGGGCAAGGATTTCAACGAACATCTAAGAAATCTAGAAGATGTTTTTCTTCGATTGGAAAGTGCGGGACTGAAACTTAGCCCAAAGAAATGTTCACTTTTTAAGAAAGAAGTCAAATATCTGGGTCATCGAGTTACCACAGAAGGTGTACATACCGACGAGGATAAAATAGTTGCCGTAAAAGAGTGGCCCAGACCACGGCACCAATTCTTGCGTATCCAATTCCAGGTGAGAAATTTATACTTTATACGGATGCAAGCGGATACGGAATAGGCGGAGTTCTCTCTCAAGTAATGAATGGGCAGGAAAAAGTGGAAATGGGCAGGAAAAACATTGTCCAAGCCCGAGCGAAATTACTGTGTCACCAGGAGGGAGCTTCTTGCTGTAATTAAAAGTGTGAAAAATTTCCATAGGTATCTGTACGGACAACAGTTTCACTTGAGAACCGATCACGCAGCACTACGATGGTTACTTCAGTTCATAGATCCGGAAGGCCAAATTGCGCGTTGTATAGAACGATTACAGAGCTACGATTTCTCAATCGAACATCGTAAAGGAGGAAATCATGGAAATACAGATGCTCTGTTACGACGCCCATGTAAAGTAGAATGCAGACATTGTTCAAGAGCTGAAGGAAAAGAAAACAATAAAAGAGATATTAGCGGAATACCATGGTGGATCTAGTGGTGGTCATTTGGGCATTAATAAAACGGTCGAGAAGGTAAAGAAACGTTTTTATTGGATTGTATGCCAAGAGTCAGTCGCCGATTGGATTCGCAGTTGTCCGCAATGTGTACCAGCAAAAAGACCAATAGTCAGAAGTCGCGGCAGGATGCATCAGTACAACGTGGGAGCACCATTCGAGCGTATTGCCATGGATGTCGCCGGGCCGTTTCCAATCAGTGATGCGGGTAATAAGTATTTCCTTGTCGTCATTGACCGAATCAAGAAGCCACAACAGTTGCGGATGCGTTAGTTAACAACTGGGTAAGCCGTTTTGGAGTACCGTTGGAATTGCATTCAGATCAAGGAAGAAATTTTGATTCTGTAGTTTTTAAGGAAGTATGCAAAATCCTCAACATTTATAGATAACTTAAAAAAAATAACTTATTATATTTATTATCACCATGTTAAAATAAACATATTATTTTATTATATTATTAATCTTAATATTAACTCTAAGAAAACATCATTTCTATATTTTCAACAATATATTTAAGACATTTTGTAAAAAATTATCATTATTTTTATTTTTATTTTTTTATTAATAATATTTTTTTTTTCCATAAGGGGGGGAGGAATGTTGTGAATTAGCGCATACATTTTTCTTTTCTTTATGGTTCTTCACTATTCATTAAGTTTTGGATGTTTCTATACATATGTTGAGCGCATCATGTTTTTATATCATGTTGTACTCATTAGACATCTGCATAACTGGTTTTGAAGTTTCCTCTGCAAATATGCACTACTGCACTCTACAGTTTTGAATTCATAGAGCAAATGACAATCGACAGTATTACAGTGAAGTCTCTCTGAGCGACTTCACTTCACTTCAGTATTTGTTTCATTGGTGTCAAGCACTGTCAAAACATCAAGCCATTCAAAACATTCAATGTTTTGGAAAACACAACAAACGACAACACTGTCGCTTAACATGCAACGAATACAGTAGGTGCAGCGAGTGAGCGCAACGAGTAACGAGTGAGAAGACGAACATTGAAAACAACAACAAATCTGACGCTCGTTCGACGGCAGTAATGTTGTCATTGGTAGTTATGTGTTAATAAAAAATACAACAAACATTATTTAAAAAAAAAAATTGTTAAAAAAAAAATTTGTATGACAAAAACAACGCTTTGGTCGAAAATCAATATAAAAAAAAAAAAATAATTAAATAATGAAAAAAAAATAAATAATGAATATCGATAAATAAAAAAAATAATATAAAACATTATGTGATTTTCTTATACCTTTTGTTTTTTCTTTCTTTCAATATTAATGAAAATTCCTACTCTATTCCTTACTCTAGTAAGGTGTCATAAGCAGTTCATTTCAGTATATAAATTTTTATTGCACATCATCGTAGACCTCTTCACTTCAGTTTTGTTTTGCTTGTGTTTTGTTTTGACAGTACTTGGTTCTTTGTTGTTGTGAGCAAGACATTCATTTGATTTTCAAGCATAGAGTTGACGACAGTAAATGTTTTGAAACGAAGTGAATGACTTGAAGTGGGTTTCAAATGGACTTGTGCAGATGTCTAGTACTCATGTTGTACAGCAACATGTTCATAGCATTGTCCCAACGCTTCACGTTGGCAACAATGATAATAATTTGGCAAGCGCTAAAGCTTTGCTTAGACCACACCTCTTTCAGGTTAGCTTGCACAGTTAACAGAAGCTGGCAATAATTTGGCAAAGCGCTAAAGCTTTACTTAGACCACACCTCTTTCAAGAGGCGGCTTGCAATACAATTTTCCATTGCATAATTTTGGGTCTATGTTAAAATAAGCATTGCAGCGTTTGCCAACAAATCTGATATTTCGCAATTGGTGTCAGCCAAAAACTGCAAGTCGGACTTTCTTCAAAAGTCACGTACACCAAAATTGAGTGAAAGTGAAAACTCACTAGAACATAGTGAGAATAAAATTTAAGAAAAGCTTGCAACGAAGGTTGTAGATTGTAGTTTAGTTAGCCTCAAGTGGAGGTGGTAAATTTAATAAAAGTGTAGAAACAATAAAAAGTGTTAAAACAATAAAAAGTGTTCTTTAATTAAATAAATGTAAAATAAATTCAACACTAAAGTATACAACAGGTGCCAGATTTTGCAGGAGCAGACTCATCATCTCTGAGGACGGATCTTCACCGTTTTATTGAAGGATGTGAAGTGGTGAGGGCCGAACTGAAGCCTGAACAAATGAAGGAGTTTATTAAAGGCGTTAGGGTTCGTTTACAGGGAGATGCTTTTGACTTAGTAAGTTCAAAAGAGTTTGACACAATAGATGATTAATACAATCTGTTAAGGAATACGTACTTGAAATGTAGGTCAGTATCCGGGGAAAATATTAGATCTTTCTCGAGGCGTTTGGTTAACCTGCAGTCGGCAGCATTAAGCACGATTAAATGTAAATACAATGATACCAAAGACGACGTGTTCGTTAATGAATTGAATAATTTAGTTAAAAGCTCATTTAAGTTAGGACTTCGGGATTACACTATGGGAATGCTCATGCTGAGCAGTAAGCAAACAACACTGGAGAAATTGGTGGAAGAGGCATTGGACCATGCGACTATACAAAGGGAGTCAGCAGAGTTAACGGGCATAGACAAGTTTGGAGTCCATTTCAATGAGCCCTCATCGGAAACACTCCGTATTGCAGTGACTGTCGTACTTATGGACATGAACAGTGTGCAGATCGTTTGGGTCGGAATGTTGTTCCAAGACATACTGCTCCCCAAGGAAGTCAGCCACCCGTACCTCAGGTAAATGGTCAAGGTGGTATCCAGAACCAAGGCGGGGGTGCCTCAGGATTGAGATGCGATTGGTGCCGTAGAGGGGGAACGATAATCCCCCTCGACGTGTCGCGATACACATACACAGTTTTTCAAGGAAATAATGGTAATGAGAATTTTGCAAACAGGCCCGCTAAATATTGCACTTGGTGCAGAAAGGACGGACATGTTGTTATGAATTGTTATGCCAAACGCAAATATAATGCATGGAACAATAATAGCAGTCCACAGGAAAACTACCAGGGGCCCAGTCAAGGCCACTAAACTGGGGACCCTTAGCAAATAGTGTAGTAAGGCCAGTAGTTGTAGAAGTTCCAAAGAGGACACTACAACAAAATAAAACAGCGAATATTATTAACGCAGAAAATTAAGAACAAAAAGAACCAATACATATTAATGAAGATAGAAATCTTCCAACAAAAACATATAATGAACTAAATAATAAAAATACACAACTTGAAATTTAAAATTAAAAATAAACAAATTATAAAGAAAGTAAAACCAATTGAATCGGAAGTTAAAAATATTAAAATCAAGAATAATAAAATCAAAAGTAAATTAAATATAAAGAAAGTTGTAATTAACTGCCCTGAAAATTTGGGAATTGTAGATCAAATGTCTGGCAAGACTGTGGATACATTCCGTACAGGGGCGAGTATAATTTGTAATGAAGTAATTTCAATATTTCTTTTAATTATTAGCGTTATGTGCGTTTTCTCGTCAGAAATGTATAATAAATTCACGATTTGTAAAATTAAATTGTCTTCAATTGCTAATAATTTTAAGAGTAAATTTATGTCGAGAAAAATAAAATTAACTTCACAATTAGGCATGCATCGTAATATATTTAACCGGCATGGAGAGTGTTTCAAGATATCCGATACGAGTGATGTGGAAATGGAAAACTTACTCTTTTAGTGGATTCTGGAGCTGAGGCCAGCCCGATTAAAGAAAATAGGATGGCACATTTGCCGAATTTTAATAAAAATATTCAGAAAGATCTGAGTGGTGCTATTGGTGGACGCGTGAGGCTCCACTAAAGCACACAAACATAGAAAACCTGAGTTTAACGCTACATGTTGGTGGTAGCCAGCAGATGGAATAGTCGGGCGTGACAATCTCTGGAACAGATCTTTAATAAATGCGTTAAATAAAAAATTACATTTTTTGATGAAGACAAAAATCACCTTGTTAAATTTCCAAAAAAATCATTGCAAGACATAGAAAATATTAATTTTAATCAACAAATCAGGGTACAGACCAGAACGGCCATGGTTGTATCACTGCCGTTAAGGATAAAAATTCCTATAGTTTTGTTGCACTAACAGGAAATTCAGCCAGGAGTATATTTGGGAGAGAGTAGAAGAAATAGAGTATATGCATCAATTTTAAATGCCACCGATAAGGAGGTAACCATTGATCGCAATTTCAAGCCACAATTTTCAAATTTTAACAAATATAAAGAAGAAACAAAGGCGAGTTCTACAATAAATACAACAAACTCGATTAATATAAACCAGTTGGGAAGGTTAGATCACATGGGAAATTTTAAAGTAGGTGTAATTATGATAGTTAGGATTATCAAAATTATAGTCGGTCTAAGCCGACTATAAATACCCTACACATATGTGTGGTTACCATTCAAAGTGATATATAGGTCACCAGGGTATACGAATCCTGAAAATAACTACAAACATTCAATCGCTGAAGAATTTCCATTCATTTGATACCCATATTTACAAATGGGTAGGTGTACCGAATTTCGATTTTTTTTTTTGTGAACCACAATTCTTTTCGCCGGAAAACATTATTATCATGTATTTGAGCATGATGTCAATATATATTTGACCAAAAAAGTTTACCTAAGCACGTATACATAAAAATTGATCTTTATATGTACATTTTATATGAGGTATTTGAACATAAGTGGTCGGATCATAGGTCACAATGGACCGATCTCGCCAATTTTCGCACATACAGCGTAGGTATATTAGTAATCAAAGTTAAAGATTCATTTATCTAGCTCTTCAATTTTAAAAGTAGTAGGGATTTCAACAGACAGACGGACAGACAGACAGACGGACAGACGGACATCGCTAAATCGACTCAGGAGCTCATGCTGATTAAGAATATATATACTTTTCCATACCGGAGATGCTTCCTTCTGGGTGTTACAAACGGCGTACCAAACTGAATATACCCTTTCACTCTTAGTGTAGGGTATAAAAATAGAATTGATAGATTATTAGGGAATGTAAAGATCGATGAATCATTAAATAAAGAAGATGTTGCATCTTTGCAAAATATTTGCTTGTCATATCATGACGATTTTCATTTTTCATTCACTCCGATATTAAAACATGAAATACCCACACAATGGAATCAGCCACCAATAAATCAGAAACAGTATAAACTTCCTCATATGCATAGAAATGAGATTAATAGACAAGTATCAAAGATGTTAAACGATGGAATTATTTCACCAAGTAAGTCGCCTTGGAATTCCCCATTATTATTGGTACCTAAAAAGGGCGATAAAGATGGCAATATGAAATGGAGACTGGTTATAGATTTCCGAAAATTAAATGACGTCACCATCAAACAGGTATTTCCTATACCACGAATAGATAAGATTTTAGACCAGTTAGGTCATAGTCGGTATTTTTCAACACTAGATTTAGCAAGTGGTTACCATCAGGTTCTAGTTGAAGATAGTGACAAAGAAAAAACTGCTTTCAGTACAGGTCTTGGTCATTTCGAATTTAACAGAATGCCATTCGGTCTAACGGGGGAACCTGCCACTTTTCAAAGGATAATGATCCACATACTAACAGGTTTACATGGTATTGACTGTTTCGTTTATTTAGATGACATAGTGGTTTATGGAAATAATTTAGCAGAACACGAGCATAGGCTATGCAAAGTTTTGCAAAAGCTGAGAGAACATAATTTGAAATTAAATACAGAGAAATGTCAGTTTTTGCGACGCGAGGTTATATATTTAGGACATAAGTGTTCTGAGTTAGGTGCCCTACCAGACCCAGCCAAAGTAGAGTGTGTAAAAAATATTCCAGTTCCGAAAAATAGGAAGGAAGTTCAAGCATTTTTAGGCTTAATTAATTATTACAGAAAATTTATAGGAGTTCTGACGAAACTGTCATTACCAATAAACTGTTTTCTTAAAAAGGACGCTAAGTTCATATCGAATGACAATTGTCAGAATTCATTTTTAAAACTTAAAGAGGCAATTATGTCACCACCCATACTAGCGTATCCGGATTTTAACGAAACATTTTTGCTCACGACAGACGCCAGTAACGAAGCAATTGCGCGGTTAAACGCAAGGTGAAGTTGGAAGCGACCGTCCGATCGCGTTTGCCAGTAGGTCTCTTAACGATGCGGAAACACGCTACTCTACTATAGAGAAAGAATTTTTGGCAATTGTATGGGCAACAAAAAATTTTAGGGCATATCTTTTGGGAAGACCATTCAAAATTTATACAGATCATCAGCCCCTAAAGGGTATAGCAAACTTAAAAGATCAGACATCACGTTTTGCGCGTTTCCGTCACAAATAATCGGAATATGATTTCGAAATTCATTATAAACCGGGAAAAAGTAATTTAAACGCATACCGAATAATACTGAAAATGTTGTAGTCGTAATACAAACACGTTCAAAACCCATGAAAAGAGACAAGGAAGACGATAAGAAACAGTCAGAATGCGATGCTGACGATTTGATAACAAAGGAAAATGACAACATAATAATTCTAACTGAACCTCGGGATATAGAGACGGTAATTAAGGATGTTCACGATTCACCGATGTGGTCACCAAGGGGGCGTAAAAACATTTTTAAGAATTCGACAACAGTACCGATGGAAGGGTATGCAGATGCAAATAAAGGATTATGTGAAAAATTGTCAAAATTCCAGGTAAAGAAGAGTTCAAGGCTGACGAAGATGCCAATGGTTCTAACTGATACGCCAGTCAGACCCTTTGCCAAAGTATATATGGAACTGGTGGGTATTCTGCCTGAAACCATTTCAGGGAATATATACATCTTAACGTTTCAGGACGAATTTTCTAAATTTATGTGCTGTGTGGCTATACCCGATGCGGAAGCCAATACCGTACCAAAAGCATTCTTCAACGAAATAGTTACACGCCACAATATACCCAAAGTATTGGTAACAGACAATGGATCGAACTTCGTCTCCAAACTATTTTCGGATACATGTACATTGTTAGGAATTAAAAAATTACATATAACACCCTACCATCCACAGGCTAATGGGTCATTGGAACGAAGTCATCGTCCACTAGCTGAATATTTACGTAGTTTTGCTTAAGAGGATGGGTTAAACTGGGACCAATGGTTAAATTCTGCAATGCATGTTCATAATAACACGTTGCGGTGCATACGTCGACGGGTCAAACACCATTCCGTACGTTGTACGGGTTTGACTTCGACATGCCTACGAATTTAAAGCGTAAATGTTCACCTTTATATAACGCAGAAGACTACAATAAGGTATTAAAGTACCAAATACAGCGATCACACGAGATCGTCAGGCAAACTCAATGTAGCGCCAAGGCGGTGTCGAAAAAACAATACGACAAGAACCTCAATCATATACAATTTAAACCACACGACATGGTTTAATTAATAATGACAATTAAACTCGTAGATTGCAACATTATGATAGACAAAATAAATCTAACCATAAGATATGAGTAATCATTAAATAAAACATTAAATAATTCGTCATTTGGAGGAAAAATAACTATTTTAGGAAAAGAATTTATAATTTTAAAGTTAGTTAATCATCAATTGAGAAAAAAAATAAATTAAGCAAAGGCAATAGCCTTTATAAATATTTAGTACAGTTAAAATTAATAAGAAAAAGGGAACAGGAAAATATAATAGTAGAATAAATAAAATAAAAAATAGGTATTAAATATTAAATTTATAACAGATATAAAAAAAAAACAAAAACAAAGAATTTAAAATTCAAAAAATAGGGATTTATGCATTAAAATATTAAGTGCAGTTAAAATTAAAAAAAAAGTTTTAATAATTGAATTGAAAAAAAGAGGAAACACATTAGTAAAATAAATAAAATGGAGAAAATATACATATAGGTATTAAGTATTAATTTAAAAAAAGTGAAAAAAATATAATAAGAAGAGATGAAAAAAAATAAGCATGAAAAAAAAATGGGGAATTCTCATTTAAAAAAAAAGAGGGATACAAATTTTTATTAAAAAAAAAAAAAAATACAAAAAAATAATAATACTAACTATTAAATTTTTAAAGAATAAAAAAAAAGCGATAAAAAAATATATATATAAAAAAAAGGAACTAAAATTAAAAAAAAGGAGAACATTTTAATTAAAGAGAAGAAAAAAAATAAAAAAATATAGAGATAAAAAAAGAGAAAAGAAAAAATATATAAATAACAGATATTAAGTATTAATTTTTTTTTAAGAAAAAAAAATATGAATAAAATTAGGGGAATTAAAATTAAAAAAAAAATGTAATTTATTTAAATTTTTATCTAACATTTTATTTTATATTAAACTTTTAAGAAATATACAAATTTGTATTGGAAAATTGTTATTTAGAGTGACCAACCGCGCTGGATACTGACACAGAAGACGCATAGATGCTCGTTGGGGTCTTGGCACTTTAAGGGGGACATGTGGAAGGAGCTCTTGGTGTTATCAACAAGAAGGAGTAATGAAGCAGAGGCCCAGCTGATTCGAATAAAAGAAAAGCGAAGAAACGAGGCAGGACACACTAAACGCAAACTTATTGTTATTCCAAATACAAGTAGGTTGCAATGATTGAATGTTTACAATTGCAGAGGCCCAGCTGATTCGAATAAAAGAAAAGCGAAAAAACGAGGCAGGACACACTAAACGCAAACTTATTGTTATTCCAAATACAAGTAGGTTCAATGATTGAATGTTTACAATTGCCAAATACAAGATGCAAATAACAAGATGCAAAATGAACCTTGAAAATTACCAAAATTGCCAGATACTAGATGTAAAATGGACCTTAAAATATATAATAAAAAAGAAAAAGAGAAATCGCATTATTATGTCTTCAATCATACATAAAGAAGAAACGATGCAATATCGAACCACGAGATTTTCTGATATCAACAATTCGGAAATCTAGAATATCCTACACAACGCGACATGAGCACCAAGATGATTCAAAAATTTGTTTGACAAGATCGCAGAGAAAAAAAAATAAAACACTCATCTCGAACATATCGACAACCGAGTCAACGGGACAAAACTCTCCTGCACGATTTAGAATCTAGAGTATTAATATGAGGATGTCCACTGGAGATAGCACCGTTTGCAAATTCCACAAGAACTACGAAGTCCAACAGACCCAACGCACCACATACAACGAACCATTGAAGATGAACAAGGCATATTAATTATCATCCCATCACAAGTATTAATTCGGTTAGATTATCATTATAAGTATTAAAAAATATAACAAAAGTTATTAAATTTATAAAAAAAAAATACACGAAAAAATATATTAAAAAATCATTAAAAAAATATATATTATTATCATTATTTTTATTGAAACCCATTTAATTATTCAAACATATTATTATAGATAACTTAAGAAAAAATAACATATTATATTTATTATCACCATGTTAAAATAAACATATCATCATTATTAATCTTAATATTTACTCTAAGAAAACTTCAATTCTATATATTCAACAATATATTTAAGACTTATTGTAACAAATTATCATTAATCCTAATATTAATAATAATTTTTTATCCATAAGGGGGGAGGAATGTTGTGAATTAGCGCACACATTTTTCTTTTCTTTATTGTTCTTCACTATTCTTTCAGTTTTGGATGTTGTTGAGCGCATCATGTTTTTATATCATGTTGTACAGCAACATGTTCATAGAACGCTTCACGTTGGCAACAATGATAATAATTTGCCAAAGCGCTAAAGCTTTGCCTAGACCACACCTCTTTCAGGTTAGCTTGCACAGTTAACAGAAGCTTGCAATAATTTGGCAAAGCGCTAAAGCTTTACTTAGACCACACGTTTTTCAAGTTAGCTTGCACAGTTTACAGAGGCTTGCAATACAATTTTCCATTGCATAATTTTGAGTCTATGTTAAAATAAGCAAAGCAGCGATTCTCCAACAATTATACCATTTCGCAATGGATGTCAGCCAAAAACTGCAAGTCGGACTTTCTTCAAAAGTCACGTACACCAAAATTGAGTGAAAGTGAAAACTCACTAGAACATAGAGAAAATATAATTTAAGAAAAGCTTGCAACGAAGGTATTGTTAATACCTTTCGTTGCAATTTAAAAGATTGTAGTTTAGTCAGCCTCAAGTGGAGGTAGTAAAGTTAATAAAACTGTTAAAATAATAAAAGTGTTCTTTTTTAACTCTAAAAGTAAAAAGTTTTCTTTAATTAATTAAATGATAACAAAAAGTCAACACTAAAATTTCACAACAAACGTATGGGGTCGGACAATGGATCGCAGTTCACTAGTCGTTTTCTGAAACGATATTAAGAAAGCATCGGGGTAAAGCAACAGTTCACCGCACCGTATACGCCACAAGAAAACCCCACGGAGAGGCCCAACCGTACGATCAAGACGATGATCGTCCAGCTATGTATGAACCAACAGACGAAATGGGATGAGAATCTCCCCGAGATCAACACCAGTGCGTCTGAAAACACTGGATACAGTCCGGCTAACTTAAACAGGGTCGTGAGCTGCGTCTACCAAAGGCACTCTACGATGACGTTACGATGGGTACAGGCACGAGGCACCAGGAGCCCGAAGAGAAAGCACAGCAGTTACGACAAATCTTCGACCTCGTACGCATGAATATGAGGAAAGCATCGCAAGACGAAGCATGCCATTACAATCTACGAAGGCGCCCATAGCGGCCATCGGGCAGCAACCGTCGTTGCGTTCATCTCGCCAGCCCAGCTAAAACGAGCAGGCGAACCAAGACTCCGTACAGTACACTTGAGTGAACTCAAGGAGTATCACCCGCCCCTCGAGCCCAACGTCGCATCCATTGCGCAGCCGATCCAGCCAAAAAGACGATATGGATGACAAGTTCGAGAAAAACCGTGATCAATTTAGTACACAAACAACCACCTCGTCGGCGCATTTGCCACGCACTTCGACGCCCGAGGTCACAACGCTCGCACAACGCTCGCATCAGCACGCAGATCGACCACACCGCGCTTGCCACGTACACCGACGCCCGAAGCCACATCAGCATCGTCACGGCCAACGCGAAGATTCCGAGCCGCATCGACCGAACGAGGTCCGTCCCGCAGCAATGCACCTAGTGGACAGCGAGATGCCACTCCGGAACGCCGCAGAGTCAACCTGACCCAAAACCAAATCAATCGACGTCACAGGAACGAAGGTCTCGCAACCCACGCGAAATACCAACATTGCGGCCGGCACATGGGCCCACCGACGCTGACCGGTGATGCCAACACCACGCCAGTCTCTCATCAAACCGCACCAGCGCCTGCAAAGCAGCAAAGACTCCAAGAAGGCGGCTGATGAAGGAGTACCACAGAATGCAACAGCCGCAAGACCCGAACCGAACTGACGTCTTGGAAGCTATGGACGTTGACAATGACAAAGAAACTTGGGCTTCTTTGTTTGGAGACTTGATCACCGAGAGTCATGTCGTCCGATTAGATGAATCCGTGCTAGAGTTGGAAATTCGTCCACCTTCGCCTCTAACACCTGAGCCACCTAGTGGAGACGAAGGTCCATCTTGACCATCACCCAGGAAGCAAAGGAGGTGATGCCACATCCAGATGGACGATCAGGAGCATTCAGGGATTGGATGCACCCACTATACGCGTACTGTCCGCATGGAATGCATAGTGCTTGGGGCCAACCGAGCATTATGGGGTTCACCAGAAAACAGGGAAAATCTGGAAGGCGTAATACGCGACAATAACCAACGAGGAACCGGTCCCACTGGCGAACCTTCGGGAGTAGGACAAAGTGACGCTTGATTTTTGCACGACGCTAAAAATGACTTCACTTTGCCGGGAACTCTCACACAGGTTAGTCGCATCAGTTCTTACTAAAATGTTCAGACAGTGTTTGACACTTGACCAACGACGAGACACGCAGAACGTCGGCCATCGGAGGCGTTCAGGTAGCAGCGTAGTCTTGTCCTTGATAAGACTCCGCTGTACAACGTAGCACTAGCGACAGTCGATATTTTGTAGCAGCGTAGCCTTGTCCTTGAGAAGACTTCGCTGGACAGCGTAGTACCAGCGACAGTTGACATTTGCAACAGTTTAGCCTTGTCCTTGATGAGATTTCACTGGACATCGTAGCACCAGCGACATTTGACATTTGCAACAGCGTAGCCTTGTCCTCGATTAGACTCCGCTGGACAGCGTAGCATCAGTGACCGAGGCTTTCATAGCAGTGTAGTCTTGTCCTCGATGAGACTCCGCTAGACAGTGTAGCACCAGCGACATTCGTAGCAGCGAAGCCCTGTCCTTGCTGGCTATAGCGACGAGTGCGACAGAAACGACGCGGAGGGCCTCCGCTGAGCAACGCGAGCGACAGTAGACTAGCGACGGAGTATTCGGTTAGCGGCGCGGGGTCCGAGAGCAGCGCGGAGTGAACACAGGTCCGCGACGTTGGGCGCTCCACAAACGGGACGGTGGCAAGCAGCGCAGCCGTGCGGGAATTAAGTTAAGTGTAATTTGAATTAAGGGGCCTATTATGACTGGCGAAGCGAATGAACTTGGCGAAGCGAACGAACGAATAAAGCTTCACAGCATCCATTCGCCAGACGAATGAAGTTCAGGCGAATGATTTCCTTTGTTCTGGCGAATGAAGTCTGGCGAATGGATGCTGTGATAGCTATTTTAGGTTCGCTTCGCCAACTACATTTGCTTCGCCAGTCATAATAGGGCCCTAACAATAATTAAATAAATTATAATGTAAATCGAAACAAAAGCATTATTATTTCCTAATTGGTTCCCACTGTAAATAAATTCTTGCAGTGAACCCTGGCACGGTGAGCTCACCCCAGCTGGAGGCCAGGGGTTCGTTACAGAACACAATTAAATTCGGAAATTAGTGCACGAATAAATAGCTAAGTATTACTTATTGAAAATGACTAGCATTGATTCCTGTGCTAATGAATTTTTATAGAATAATAGGTTTATAATAATAGGAAGAAACTAAATATTTTAAAAGTACAATAAAACATGTAGTAAAATAGTAGTAGCTTAATACACAAACATATTTAAAATATACACGTAATTCAATATTCTGATTTAAGATAACGTAAATAGTAATAAGTTAGAGAGGATGTTAAAAATGAATTATGTATACAATTTAAAGATTTTAAAATGTAAAGTAATAAGAGTATTTAATTAATGATCCTGGTTCTGGAAATAGTCAAGACGTACACGAAGAGACGAAGAAGTAACAAATAGAGGAAGGGGCACATCAAAACGAAGAATTACAAAATAGATAAATACAATTCAGGAACGTCAAAGATGACCGGTTAGTTTTGTTGGGAAATGGTCTGAAATGGCGTACGAAACAACATGTGAGAGTTATGGCGCCGACGAAAACAATTGGATATCAATAACATATTTAATTAAGAGAAAGGAGGAGCTATACTATATATATGGATGAAGAAATTTGACAAATATGAAAGTTGCGACTATTGTACCATAATGAGGCAACAACGTTTTACATCTGTACATACATATAATTAAAAAAAGTAAATTTTATCGCTTAAATAAAACGTTAATATTATAAGTTGAAGGAGCTATTCCATATACACTTAATTAGCCGTGAATGCGAACCTGATTAATAAGGAAGTTACTGAAACAACAACGCCAAATGAAAACGACAACATATATGCATTAGACTGACAATGGAAAATCATGATTTTGAATCGAGAGGAGGACACCCCCTAGAAATGCTCTATTGAATGCGAAAATCTATGTGAAGAATTTTCAGCGCAATCCGAATATGGGAAATGGACCCGCCGAGACCTCTGTATTTTGTATCAGATTTTTTTCATTTATAGTTTGTTGAAAAGCTAATAAAATTTTCCAACTGATTACTTACCCACTTTTTTAGTTTATTGCGTTTGAGGGACGTCATTTCAATTCAATTTTGAAATTGTTGATTTAGGTACAAAAACATCAACTTCGAGGTCCCGGTGGGTCCATTTTCCATATTCGGATTTCGATGAAAATTCTTCCCATCGATTTTATCATTCAATAGAGCATTTATAGGGGGTGACCTTCAAAATAAAACTCGATTATTATACCCTACACTAAGAGTGAAAGGGTATATTCACTTTGGTACGCCGATGGTAACACCCAGAAGGAAGCATCTCCGGTATGGAAAAATATATATATTCTTAATCAGCATGACCTCCTGAGTCGATTTAATTTAGATAACTTATATACCTACGCTGTATGTGCGAAAAAATTGGCAGATCGGTCTATTGTGACCTGTGATCTGACCATTTAATTCAAAAATACCTCATATTAAATTTACATCTACAGATCAATTTTACTGTATACGTGCTTAGGTAAACTTTTTTGGTCAAATGTATTCTGAAATCATGCTCAAATACATGAAAATAATGTTTTCCGCCGATACGATATGTGGTTCCAAAAAAAATGGAAATTCGGTAAACTTACCCATTTGCAAATATGGGTATCAAATGAATGGAAATTTTTCAACGATTGAAAGTTTGTAATTATTTTCAGGATTTGTATACCCTGGTGACCAATAAACCACTTTGAATGGTAACCACACATATGTGTAGGGTATTTATAGTCGGCTTAGACCGACTATAATTTTGATAATCCTATCATAATAACACCAAATTTAAAATTTACCATGTGATCTAAACTTCCCAACTGGTTTTTTTTTTCATACAAAGGCATTGTGAGTCTAATATGAATTGCTGCCAACTTTGTCAGATAAATCAACTTTGTCAGATTGTTTAATTGCCGGTAGATAAAAGATATCTGATCAGATTTATTAATGCCGTGTAAGTTTTTTTTTACTGTGAAACAGATTTTTTTTTTAATTATTAAGGTTTTGACCAATTTAAATTGTTAATTTTGTGTTTGTAGACTCTTTTGGTCTGATGTTTTCAAATGTAAATAAAAAAACTTTTATTTCATTTCCTTTCCCGACGTTTCGTTGGTTTTATTCCAACATCTTCAGGGTTGAATTTTATTAAATCTGTAAATTATTTAATTTTATAGTTTTACCATAATCAATTTTTTAAACATTTTAACATTTTTCACACTTACTTAGTTTCTAGTTTACATTCAGATGAATAACAACATTAATTTTAAAAACAAATTTAAATTTTACATTATTATTAACACTAAACGATTAACAACACTAAACATGGACTAGTTTTGTGAACTTTTACAAAGCTAATGAATATATTGAGTTTATATTATATTTGTCTTCTTTGGTGTTCATCGTTTTCTCCAGGTTTTGTTGTATACGTAAGCTCTCCAGTGTATATCTTGTATTTGCTCTTTTCTCTTTGTCTAATATTTTGATGTTGTCGAAATCAGCTGTGTGTCCGCTCTCCGCTATATGTTGTGCCAATGCTGTTATCATTTTATTCTTCTTTATGTCTGCTTGATGCTCCGCAATTCTAGTTCCTAATGCTTTCTTTGTTGTTCCTATATAAATTTGTTCGCACTTGTTGTCACCATTTCCATTACATCCTATTTCGTATACTACGTTATATTGTTGTTGTTTGTCTATTGGATCTTTAGTGTTGGAAAAGATCCTGTTTAATGTGTGGTTCGATTTGTGAGCGAACGCTGTATTTTCTTGTTTTATTGTTGCTTATAATGTTTTGTTTTCTGTTTGTCGTGGGATGTATGTAATACTGAAAATATAATACTGAAATAATACTGATTCTTTTTCATTTGTTTGGTCGTTTTCCATATTATGTTGGTGTAGCAGGTTTTTGTCCAGAAGATTATTTATCAAGTGTATGGGGTAGTCATTTATTTTGAGTATAGTCCGTATTTTTTTAATGTTGTCTTCACGAAATTGTTCGCGTCTAGATATGGTATGCTTTTGTTTTGTTCTATTTCTATGGTAAATTGTAATTTGTTACGAAATTGATTTAGAGTTGTTAATATTTGTTCCTTGTCCTTATCCTTAAGGATTGCAAATATGTCATCCACATATTTGTATATTCGTTTCATCGTTATTTGTTTCTCCTTTAGTTCGTCTATTACATTTTCCATTAAGTTGTCCAATGTTATGTTCGCGATTGTAGGTGATAAGGGATTTCCCATAGGCATGCCGAATATTTGTTTGTATATTTTGTTTTCAAATTTAAAATAGTTGTTGTCTTTAAGGCAGAATTCTAATATTTTTAAAAATTGTTTTTTTGGTATCGTTGTGTGTTCTTTAATTATAGTCCATTTATCCATTATATTTTTTATAAATAGATACGTCGGTATGTTGGTGTTCCCTATTCACCAACATACCGACGTATCTAGCTCAAATGAAACTAATATTTCGTCTTCTTCCAGAATTACGTCATTTAATTTTTTTTTAAGTTCAAAAACATTTTTTATGTTAAGTTGATTCGATGTTAAGTTTTTTAGGATTTGCCCGAAGTGTTTTGAAATATTGTAACAGGGTTCATTTGTCGATGAGGCTATTGGTCTTAGTGGTGTGTTTGGTTTATGGATTTTTGGTAGTCCATATAATCGTGGTGGTAGTGCGGCAGAGCATGTTAAATTTATTTTTTGTTTCGTGTCGATATGTTCCTTTTTATATAGATCGTTAATCAAATTGTTATTTATTTTTTGGAGTTTTTGTGTCGGGTCTATTTTTATAATTCTATACGTCGTTTTATCCTCTAACAAGTTGTTCATTTTGTTTATATAGTCATTTTTGTAGATTATGACTGTCTTATTTCCCTTACCTGAATTAGTTATCACAATGTCATTTTTGTGTTGTTTTATGATCCGTTGAGTTGTTTCGTATGTTTTCAAAATAAATCTTTCCTTTGGTGTGTTCCTAATTTTTCTTCTATATGTTGATATATTATTTGTTATTTTTGATCTGGTCACCTATTTTTCCTTGTCATCTTTTATTGATTGTATACACTGTTCTATGTCTGCTATTATCTGTATGGGTGATAAATTTTTGTTACTAATTGGAAGAGCGAATTTTTTCCCTAGAGAGTAGCCACTTGCTTTCTTCTGGAAATGCAACATTTGTCTTGTTTATGAACCAGCTCTCATTATATGTAAATCCTAATTTTTTCAAGCGGGAGTTT
The DNA here is from genome assembly GCA_951804985.1 of Dryomyza anilis. Classification (NCBI taxonomy): domain Eukaryota; kingdom Metazoa; phylum Arthropoda; class Insecta; order Diptera; family Dryomyzidae; genus Dryomyza; species Dryomyza anilis. The sequence goes on from OX638130.1 coordinate 70,725,386, forward strand.
TTGAGATTATCTAATTTGGCAGAATGTGTTTGTTTTGATTTTGTTGTTATGTACGTGTACATATGTGTTTGGTTTTTTACGAATGGTTGGTACTTTTCGTCGTCTAGCGTCTTCTGCATTTTAATTTCTGCATGTTGTATGTTCTCGTTGAGAGCTTTGATAGTTATGTTTGTTTGTGATATTTCTAGGTTTAGTATTTTTGTCAGAAAAAGTTCAGTATTTTTGTTTATTTGATCTGTTAATATGTCAGATGTAAATAATTGTTTAATTCTTGTCGTTGCGTTCGATAGATGTGTCGGTATGATGCCATATTTTCTACATGACAGTAGAAATTTCACTCTCTCCATTTGTTTGGCTAATTTTTTCCTCTGTCTAAGTTAACACCTTACGTTAAGCGTTAACTGCAGTATTGCAGTAACACGCGTATCCGGCCATCGTGGGATTGCTTACGCAGCAACACGCGCAACCAGAACGATGACCAGATCCCATCGTGGGATTGCATACGCAGCAACATGCGCAATCAGAACAATAACCTGAGCCCATCGTGGGATTGCCGATGCAGCAGTTTCATTTAAGTATAATTTAAGCTATCGAGTAAGAGAATTTGGATTGTTACAGTTAGTCAAGTTTGGACATTAAATTAACACGGTCGTGTACGAAATAATATTAAAACAAGTTGGTTTTTATTGGAAAGACCAGGAGCCGCCGTTGAGGCTCCTGGCAAACTATATTTTTTGAGCTACCCATTAAGGGTTTAGTTAACTGGCGCCCGAGCAGGGACCGGCCAACAAAAGCATATATGTGTAAAAAATAAAATCTCACAGCAAAAAGCTGAAATCCACATTGTAAAGAAAAAGAAAAATTAATTGCGAAGGAAATTATATAAGGTAAGTGTGGCCTTGTGCGATCCATTTTTAGGAAAAAAGTACATAAAAATATAAGAACCAATACAATGGAAGGAATGCAAACTTCCCTTAAGGAGTTGACAGGGGCGGTGAACGCAATTGTTGATCAATTAAGATCCTGGATACATAGTGTAGAGGCAATCCTCAAAGATTTCGTCATAGTGAAAAACAAGCCAATATACAGGGCAATTTTGCAGCATATTCGTCAAAAAATTAGAGGTGATGCAGATGCTGCATTAGTTTCTTACAATATATTCGAGGACGAGTGGCCAGAAATTAAAAGAGTTTTGTCGCTGCACTATGCAGATAAAAGGGACGTGCAAACGTTAGAACACCAACTTGCTCAATTGTCGCAAAAAGGATCAAAGCTGGACGAATTTTACGCAACAGTGAACCACCAATTTTCATTGATTATTAATAAAATAAAAACGGAATCACACTCCCAAGAAACGATCAGTGCCTTAGTGGAGGCGTACCGTAATCGTGCGCTAGATGTCTTTGTTCGAGGATTAAATGGCGAACTTGCCAAAATGTTAATTATCCAGAAACCAAAAACTCTTCCTGAGGCATACTCAGCGTGTCTAGAAATTCAGAACCTAACGCTTAGAAATAATAGCCTCCACCCTAGTACTCCAAATAGAATAATAGTGCCATTTAATCAAATACAAATGTCACGCAATGAATCAAGACCACCCCCGTTACCTCAAAGAAATTTCAAACCATACCCAAACAACAGGTTCAATTCGGGACAATTTAATTATAATCAGTCACCACCAAGACCTTTAGGACCCAAGCCGCATGAACGAATGGACGAGGGATCCTTCCAGTCTAGACGAGTAGATTATATAAATCGTCCCCGAAACAATTCATTCAAACGGGCAGGGTCATTTACTAACCAGCCTCAAAAACAGCAGAGGTTGTATAACATAGGAACATATAATCAGCAGGAATTCGAAGGTTATGAGGAGCAAGATAATCACAATGATGAAGTAAATTTTATGACGGACGCCTCTCCAGCGTTCCTTACATAGAATTTATAACAAAAAATGGAACCACTCTCAATTTTCTTGTTGACACGGGGGCGAACAAAAATTTTATAAGTCCGTCCGTGGTAAGCAGCTACACCCCTCTGACAAAACCCTTCAATGTACATTCTGCCGCAGGTGATATAAAAATTTCAAAAAAGATTAGTGGAAAATTTTTCGAAAAAGCAGGAAATGACTCGGTTTTAACCTTTTACGTCTTGCCTGGACTCATGTCGTTCCACGGCATAATTGGTGACGACACCCTTAAAAACCTTGAGGCAATAATTGACAGAAAAAATGACATTTTGAATTTAAAGCCAAATATAAAAATTCCCTTAAAATCCAAAATATCAGAAGAAATTAATTCAACAATAGTAGGCTCTATATCGGAACGGACAAAAAAACAACTTGGTCTACTTCTTGAAAAATATAAGACTCTCTTTGGTCCGATTACTGGTGGAGAGCTTGTTAGAACAACTGTTAGGGCTGAAATAAAAACAAACACAGAAGAACCCATTTATAGCAAATGCTATCCATACCCAGCTTGCATGAGGAGTGAAGTAGAAAAACAGGTCAATGAGTTACTGGTAGAAGGAACAATTCGTCCCTCCAAGAGTCCTTATAGTTCACCCATCTGGGTTGTACCAAAGAAACCTAAGCCCACAGGCGAAAAACAGTATCGAATGGTTGTTGATTACAAACGACTTAATCATGTCACAATCCCAGATACATATCCAATACCTGATATAACTTCAACGCTTGCTAGTCTCGATAAGGCAAAATTTTTTACGACCCTTGACCTAACTTCAGGCTTTCACCAGGTCCCAATGAAAGAAAGAGATATACCAAAAACAGCATTTTCCACAATGAATGGAAAATATGAATTTCTAAGATTACCCTTTGGTTTAAGAAATGCTCCTGCAATTTTCCAAAGGATGATAGATGATGTTCTCAAAGAATATATAGGAAAAATTTGTTACGTTTATATTGATGATATTATTGTGTTTGGGAACTCTGAGATGGATCACCTTAAAAATATTGAAATTGTATTTTCTCGGTTACAACACGCAAATTTAAAAGTAAATCTTGATAAAACGCATTTCATGAAAACCGAAGTGGAATTTTTAGGATATGTAGTAACTCCTGATGGTATCCAACCAGACCAAAAAAAGGTTACTTCTATTCAGCAAGTGCTACCGCCAAAAAATCTAAAAGACTTGAAGAGCTTTCTAGGATTAACATCATACTATAGGAAGTTCATCCGTGAATATGCAAAAATTGCCAAACCATTAACTAATCTGACAAGGGGTGAAAATGCACAGGTTAAAGCGAATCAGTCTAAACGTATTCCTATTGAGTTAAATGCTCAGGCGCTACAAGCATTTGAAGATTTAAAAACGCTAATAACATCTTCAGAAGTACTGGCTTTCCCTGATTTTGAAAAACCATTTAACTTAACCACAGATGCCTCCGATTTTGCAATCGGCGCTGTTTTATCTCAGGGCGATGCTGGTAAAGATAGACCTATCGCATATGTCTCTAGATCCTTAAACAAAACTGAAGAGAATTATGCTACCAATGAAAAAGAAATGCTAGCTATTGTGTGGGCACTTGATAATCTTCGTAATTACGTTTACGGTGCAAAAAAAATTAAAATCTATACTGACCACCAGCCATTGACGTTTGCCTTAGGCAATCGGAATTACAACGCGAAACTAAAACGTTGGAAAGCTCGCTTGGAAGAATACAACTACGAGCTGTTTTACCAACCAGGAAAGGCAAACTTTGTGGCAGACGCGCTTTCAAGGCTGCCAACTGGACTTAATCATTTGACTAGTTCAAATAATTCTGTCACAGACACGGCAAGTGAAGGTCGAAGCGAAATTTCAGAGGAACAATCGGATATCGGTACTGCGCACAGCGCAGACCAAGATAATACCGACTTGATTCCTCACGTTGAAGCCCCTTTAAACGTTTTTAGATGTCAAATTGTTGTAAAAAAAGGGAATGACTTGACTTCACAAATTTGCCCACACCCTGGCTACATTCGTCATTGCATAAACAGGGCAGAAATAAATAAAGAAGTACTTATAGAAATTTTGAGGGAAAAACTAAATCCAAACATTGTAAACGGAATAAAGATTCCAGAAGATAATCTCGCTCTATTACAAGAAATATATTTAGAGCATTTTAATAAATATAAAATTCGAGTTACGCAAAGGTTAGTAGAGGATGTAGCTAACGAGGAACGGAAATTTTACATAATAGAACGTGAACACAAAAGAGCTCATAGAAATTCTAGGGAAAACAAAAATCAAATCCTAGAATGTTACTATTTTCCGAGCATGAATAGCCTAATAAAAAAATATGTTGCCTCATGCGAAATCTGCAACTCTAGCAAATACGACAGACACCCTACACGCCCTGAAATTCAACTCACCCCCATCCCAAAATATCCTTGCCAAATACTACACATGGATATCATGGAAATTCAAAATGAAAAATTTATTAGCTGCATCGATAAGTTTTCAAAGTTTGCCAAATTTTTTCACATTAAAGACAGATCGGTTTTGCATATTAGAGAAAAACTAGTTAAAATTCTTCACTATTTTACTGTACCGCAAGTGTTGGTCACAGATAATGAAAAAAGCTTTATTAGTCCTATAGTCTCCAGTTTTATTAAAGCGTTAGGTATTAGACTATACTTAACCCCAACGCAACGTAGTGAAGTAAATGGACAAGTAGAGAGACTTCATTCCACCATTTTGGAAATTTATCGATGTCTAAGAATAGAGTATTCAGATTTAAAGGTCAAAGAATTAGTTAATGTAGCAGTTGATAGGTACAATAATTCTATCCACTCAGTTATACAGAAAAAACCCAGCGACATATTCTTTAACAGGAGCCAGCGAATAAATTATCAGAATTTGGTGGACATTCGTTCAAAAATTAACACAAATCTGAGTTCACTCATAAAAAAGAATATGAGAATCCAGAGTAATAGGAGAAACAGAAGAAGATCAGGGCCGAAAACTTATAAAAAAGGCGACATGATCTTCGTAGCAATAAAGAGAATAAAAGGAAAGAGCAAACCACTCTATAAAAAAGAGATAGTGGAAAAAATAATAGAGTGACTGTAATAACGGCTAGTGGCAGGAGGATACACAAGGCCCACATTAAAAATATAATTCCACAAAGCGACTAATAACTTGTCTTATTTTATAAAACACATACAAAAGCATAAACTAGTAATAACTAAAACTAAAAAATGTTTTCTCGTAAACTAATACTATATTATATTTATGTCTTTTTATAATGATTTTTTTGTTCTCCTTGCAGCAATTTGAATATTACATGTATAAAAAATTATATTTTAACATTTTTCTCTCTACAGTCATACTGTTACTATAATCAGTAAAAGTATATATTATGTTAATTTTAAGTATCTTCAAATTTTATTATATACTAAAATTTAAAAAAAAAAGAGGGGAAAGGAAATTATTAACCAATTTTATTACAGATTATTTTTATATTTAACTGTTGCATCTGGCTTTAATATTTTTAAATACAAGGCTCCCATCGTATCCATAAGAGACGGCAACGGTTGGATCGTGAGCGGAAAATTCCACTTGGTGCATGTAATTGATCTGGAGCGATATGAGAATGTATTGGCTGAAATGGTAACGCTAACGGAGGGAAATGTCAAGGATAAAGAGAAGGCGCTGATTCTGGAGTTCCATTTAACTCAAATGGCTGACCACATCAACGAACTACGAGGTGGAAATACAAGGAAACCACGTTCTATAAACTGGTTAGGATCTGCCTGGAAGTGGCTCGCAGGAAACCCAGACGCCACTGACTGGAACATGATTTTGCAAAGTCAAGACAAAATCATCGCTAATAATAATCATCAGTACAAAATTAATGATGAAATTTTTAGTGCAACACGTGATGTCATACGGAAAATTAACCAAATTTCGACAGTGATTAATGGTGTAGCTAAGGAAATTGAAACGGGACAAGCTGAGCAAGACGCAATCAACCGTGTACTCGTGCTTAAGGAAGAGATTGGCGAAATTGTGCGTGCGTGCCAAATGGCAAAATCCGGGATCGTAAATAGTAATCTCCTTGACCATGAAGAAGTCAATCAGATTTTGGCTGAAGTAGAGACATTGCCATATCAAAATATCATCGAAGCAATGGAATACGGAAAACCTTCAATTGTTTCAAACGGCTCACTGTTACTATACGTCCTTTCAATTCCAAAACTAAGAAGTGAGGAATATCATCTGATCATAACACGTGCTTCAGTTGAAAATGGAAGACAGATTGATTTACGGTTCAAAAAAATGCTAGTAAATCAACGAGAAACATATGGTATTATCCATGACTGTCTGTCCATCAACAACTCAACTGTCTGTGAATTGTCTGATCTGGAAAAACTTGAGGAGGATGACTGCTTACCTTTGCTCCTTAAAGGCGGCCAAGCCGAATGCCACTACAAAACCAGCGAGGAGATAATTTCTGAGTTTATTAATGAAAACACGATCTTCCTCACCAACTTCAAAGGTGAGATCATAGCTGGAAATAGTACAAATCTCCTGAATGGAACGTACGTACTGCAGCTAAGTAATGAGACAGTACAATTGAAAAATCAGACCTTTTCAAGCAAGTCTGTTTCAAAACTGCAAGTGCTCCCGCCAGTTTTAACAAAGGTAACCAGTCGTGGTTTAAAGGTGAACCTGGAATATGTGCATGATCTCAGCACAAAAAATATCGAAAACATTAACAGCCTCAAGAAGGAACTCAATTACTCCTTAGCTTCGGAGATCATCGTTATAATCATTGTTGCCTCAGCCGTCATTATCATGTGGCGCAAATTTACCAGAAACTTCGATATACCCCGTCTACATCTGCCGAGCACGCATCTCGAAGGCATCAACCCAGTCAGAAAACCACCTCGGAGTCCTTCGATGCATTCTTCAAGTCTGCGCGACGCAGACATTTAGAGGGGGAAGAGTTAACACCTTACGTTAAGCGTTAACTGCAGTATTGCAGTAACACGCGTATCCGGCCATCGTGGGATTGCTTACGCAGCAACACGCGCAACCAGAACGATGACCAGATCCCATCGTGGGATTGCATACGCAGCAACATGCGCAATCAGAACAATAACCTGAGCCCATCGTGGGATTGCCGATGCAGCAGTTTCATTTAAGTATAATTTAAGCTATCGAGTAAGAGAATTTGGATTGTTACAGTTAGTCAAGTTTGGACATTAAATTAACACGGTCGTGTACGAAATAATATTAAAACAAGTTGGTTTTTATTGGAAAGACCAGGAGCCGCCGTTGAGGCTCCTGGCAAACTATATTTTTTGAGCTACCCATTAAGGGTTTAGTTAACTTCTACAATAGTCTTTAATTGTGATGCATGTGTTTGTGTTATATTTTGATTTTATGTGTTCAAAAAAGTTCTTCATATTGTTTGCTTTTTTGTTGGATCTAATAAGATTTCCAAATTGTTGTTCGGCAGGCCCTCCGATTAATTTTTGAATTATTAAGGTTTTGACCAATTTAAATTGTTAATTTTGTGTTTGTAGGCTCTTTTGGTCTGATGTTTTTAAATGTAAATAAAAAACTTTTATTTCATTTCCTTTCCCGACGTTTCGTTGGTTTTATTCCAACATCTTCAGGGTTGAATTTTATTTTTTTATTTTTGTATATGTCTTAGTAAAATTTTTTAATTACTACGAAATTTTATTTATTATATTTCAAGACAAATGGGATGAATTTTAATATTTATTTATTAAATTATATTTAATATAGAAACCACTATATTTTTTTGCGTTTTAATCGATTTTAATATTTTTTGTGGGTTTTTTTTATTGTATTTGCGATGTTTGTAACATTTTTTAGGAATTTCAGATTTTTTGAAGAATTTTTAATTCATGAGAGATTTTTTGTCAGATTGTTTAATGGCTGTTTTTTTTTTTTTTGAATTGCAAAAATCTGTCAACAGACTTTTTAACTATCGCTGTAAGAAAAAACAGATTTTTTGTCAGAATTTAGGTTGGCAGCTATGTATATATGGATAATTAAAAGATGGTAATTCTTAATCGATAGAAAAACTTGGTGCCGTGACATAACCCCTAACGGACATAACCCCCAATTCGAATTTGGGGGTTATGTTCGTCGGTGTTTCGGACATAACCCCCAATTTTTCGAATTTCGACTTTGGGGTTTATGTCCAACTATGAATTCGGCCATAACCCCCATCGGCGGTTATGTCCGATTTTATATTTTTGAATTATTTTTTTTTAAATCGAATTTATTTATTTTGTTAAATTTGTCTGTTATTGATATTTTTTAAATACATTTTTTTATAAATTTGTAACTAAAACTTTTTATAAATAAAATGTTGTTCGTCTCATTAATTTACAAAACAAATATAAAATGTTATTATGGTATTTTTTGAATTTAGGTGAATTTATGCGCTGCAGACGAAATTTTATTTCCAAAAAATTGGGGTTATGGTGAGCCTAGACCTCGCCCGTCTTGGCCACCCAGGGTAAAGAGCATAGACCTCGTCCGTCTGTTCCTCTGCTCTCCCCTTCATTCTTCATTTATCGCATTAATCAGCAGCCGGGGGTAATGGTGAGCGTAGACCTCGCTCGTTGGGGCCACCCAAGTCAGGGAGCATAGACCTCGTCCGTCTGTGCCTCTGCTCTCCCCTTAATTATTCCATCGCATTCACCCTCAAGGCATCATCACAACAAACGAAATGGGGTAATGCTGAGCCTAGACCTCGCTCGTCTTGGCGACCCACGGCAGGGAGCATAGACCTCGTCTGTCAGTGCCTCTGCTCTCCCATTCAATCTTCTCTCATCATCTCAATCACAAGGCGGGGGTAATGGTGAGCCTAGACCAAGCTCGCCTGGGCGACACAGAACAGGGAGCATAGACCTTGTCCGCCTGCGCCTCTTCTCTCCCCTTTATTCCACCGCATTTACCATCAAGGCATCATCGCAACCAACAAAATGAGGCAATGGTGAGCCTAGACCAGTGATGCATTTAGCGGGTATATACCCAATTAAAAAAAAAAAAATTACACACTCTTACCCAATTTAATTATTTTTTTTACCCAATTTAATTTTTGTGCAAATGCATCACTGGCCTAGACATCGCTCGTATGGGCCACCCAAATCAGGGAGCATATACCTCGTCCTTCTGTGCCTCTGCCCTCTCCTTTATTCTCACACTCACCGCTATAAACACCGTATTCACCAACAAATAAAACAAAATAATAATAAATAAAATACAAAAATGAACAACAAAAATTAAATACTAACCCTGTGTCGTAATCACAAAACTCTTTCAATTTATTTATATAAGTGGAATTATTTATAATTTTTAATAGAGAAGATTCAAAAATTAAATAAAGAATATAAAAAAAACTTTGAAATATTTTGCGATATTTTAAATTAAATATTTAAATTTAATTTTGCCCAATATTCTTTGCGTAGTAATTTACTATTTTACTTTACTTTAAATAATATTTCTTTGACTTTCTTTTTTTTATTCTTATTTATATTGTTGCAATTTTAATATTTGTTAAAAATTTTTACTTTTACTATATTATACTTTAATTTTTCCTTATTTTACTTTAATTTTCCTCCAGTTATTTTAACTTACATTTTTTTTTTTAATTTTCGTCTAGATAACTTTTATTTACCATCAACTGGGGTGACTTTGACCCGAAAAACAGTGTATGTTGATTTTGTAATGCTTATAGTTCGCTATTTTGTAATGGAATAATTATTTCATTATTTTATAAAATATTGTAAGTATGTCCTCTTTAAGCATCAGCAATCAAAATTTCATGGTGTAATAACAGTAATTATGAAAAAATAAAAATAAAAATGGTTCAAAGTCACCTCGCGGGTGAGGTGACTTTGACCCAAACATGTTAATCACCAATTTTATCTAAGTTTTTATGGAACTATAAGATGACTATGATACTATATCAACATAAATGTTTTACTGAAAATGCAGATCACTTGAAACCTATACATTTCGAATAATAAGTATGGTAATAAGGATTAATATGAAAAAGATAAAAAACATTTTGTATTTTTCAATAAGCAAGATTATTTAATGAATCTAAACATATATAGATAACACAAAATAATGAAATCAACTAAAATAGTCAACTGATATGTAATATCAATTACCAAAAATAAATTATGACTATTTTATATTAAACACACCTCTTTTAGTAAAGGGCTATGCGGATCTACCTTTGTAAATATTTCTAGATAAATAATGGCCACTTCCAATTTCAACCCGCCTTAGTCTTGCAATTAACTCAACTCCATTATTATCAATTTATATTATTATGTCAATATCTGACATTAAATAAAAAACCATCGAATAATCAAACACGTTTATTTTAAAAATGGGAAAATATAGTATATATTTTAAAAGATACTCGAAAAACCCGGGTTGTTCAAATACTCGAAAAACCCGGGTATTAAATGTTCGAGCTACCCGGGTAATTTGTTCGTTCGTTTGTTCGAGTAGCTCGAATGCTCGTTCGTTGTTCGAGCTTCGAGTAGCTCGTTCGTTTGTTCGATTGACGATTGTTCATTTGATCGCTTGTTAATTTGTCTGTCCGTTCGTTTGCTTGATGTGGGAGTTGGTCGGAAGTGGTTGGAAAAATGTGGGTGGACAAAAGTGGGTGGGTGGGCAAAAGTGGGCGGAAAGTGATAAAAAGACCGAAAAAAATGTTATTGCAGAAATCGGTAGCAGACATCAAGGAAAATCGAATGGTACCACTCTCAGTGGTCCCTGACCCCCAAAAGGGGGTCAAAAACCACTTTTTGTCTAAAAAAATGTATTGCGGAAATGGATAGCGAACCTCATTAGAAGACTAATGGTACCCTTTGGAGTGGTCCATGACCCCCAAAAGGGGGTCAAAACCGCATTTATGACCCAACAATTTTTATTTTGGAAATCGATAGCGGACATCATTAGAAGGCTAATGGTACTCTTTGGAGTGGTCCAGGTCCCCCCAAAGGGGGTCAAAAACCCCATTTTCGAAATTTTTTTGCAGAAATAGATAGTTGACGTTACGAAATGCATTTTGACATTCACAAAATATTTTTTTCGAAAATGGGGTTTTGACCCCCTTTGGGGGGACCTGGACCACTCCAAAGGGTACCATTAGCCTTCTAATGATGTCCGCTATCGATTTCCAAAATAAAAATTTTGGGTCATAAATGCGGTTTTGACCCCCTTTTGGGGGTCATGGACCACTCCAAAGGGTACCATTAGTCTTCTAATGAGGTTCGCTATCCATTTCCGCAATAAAATTTTGTTCGGTCTTTTTATCACTTTCCGCCCACTTTTGCCCACCCACCCACTTTTGTCCACCCAAATTTTTCCAACCACTTCCGATCAACTCCCACATCAAGCAAACGAACGGACAGACAAATTAACAAGCGATCAAATGAACAATCGTCAATCGAACAAACGAACGAACGAGCTACTCGAAGCTCGAACAACGATCGAGCAATCGAGCTACTCGAACAACGAACGAGCCATCGAGCTACTCGAATAGCTCGAACAAACGAACGAACAAACTACCCGGGTTTTGCGAACTGCCCGGGTAGCTCGAACATTTAATACCCGGGTTTTTCGAGTATTTGAACTACCCGGGTATTACCCGGGCTTTCGAGCGCCCGGGTACCCGGGCTGGCTACTCGAAAATACTCGTATGAAATCGAGAGCTCTGGTTTTAACCGGTTCAAAGTCACCCCCATGCATAATTTGGGGCGACTTTAACTAGAGCCAAAGTGACCCCAAAAACATTAATTTTAAGAACGATTTAATAAAATAAATAATTAAAAATAGTAATGGACTAAAATGACAATACATATATGGTTTATTAGAAAGAAAATATAATAATTTCTAACTTAAACAATGTAATGTATTGATATCATACGTATATTTCACATACTACATTGATTTTGTTCGTAAATAAAATTAATGCTTTTTAGCTAAAATTACAAAGATATTAATATGTTGGAATATGAGTGCTTAAAGTTAAGGAAATAGCATAATTCAGATAGAAAATGCTTCAAAGAAAATTATTGTAAAAGAAATGAAATCTGTAAGTCACTTGGATGCTGAGAAAATTTGATTGCAAACATTATTATACCCTACACTAAGAGTGAAAGGGTATATTCAGTTTGGTACGCCGTTTGTAACACCCAGAAGGAAGCATCTCCGGTATGGAAAAGTATATATATTCTTGATCAGCATGACCTCCTGAGTCGATTTAGCGATGTCCGTCTGTCCGTCTGTCTGTCCGTCTGTCTGTCTGTTGAAATCCCTACTACTTTTAAAATTGAAGAGCTAGATAAATGAAACTTATAACTTAGATAACTAATATACCTACGCTTTATGTGCGAGAATGAAAAAGAACAGCCTGTTATACAAATACTCCAGTAGCTGTGTAATCACTGTAGTTCTTATTCGAATGGAATTGAACAGTCTGTTATAGAAATACTCCAGGAGCTGTGAAAATCACTGTAGTTCTTATTCGAATGAAAAAGAACAGCCTGTTATACAAATACTCCAGTAGCTGTGAAATCACTGTAGTTATTTTATTATTCGTATGAAAAATAACAGCCTTTTATGTCTTAGTAAAGACGTAAAAGGATTCACAGCTACTGGAGTATTTCTATAATAGGTGATTGGTATTTGCCTGTTATTGCTGATCAAAATAAATGTTATTTGAGTAACATGTATTTTTAACTGTTATTTAAAAGTAGTAATAACGGTCAGTAGCAGTGAATAAAAAGCAACTTTGCCAATCACTAAATATATACGAGTTACAGAACCAGCGATCTCTGCAGTTTAAGTCATGTTAATGTTATTAAAATATTATAAATATGTAAAATAAAAGTTAATGTAAATTGAAGTTTAAATATAGTAAAATTAAAGTAAAATGAAGAAAAATTAAAGTTACAATAAATTAGAGTAGGTAAAGAAAAGTTATCTAGACGAAAATTAAAAAAAAAATGTAAGTTAAAATAACTGGAGGAAAATTAAAGTAAAATAAGGAAAAATTGAAGTATAATATAGTAAAAGTAAAAATTTTAACAAATATTAAAATTGCAACAATATCAATAAGAATAAAAAAAAAGAAAGTCAAAGAAATATTATTTAAAGTAAAGTAAAATAGTAAATTACTACGCGAAGAATATTGGGCAAAAATAAATTTAAATATTTAATATAAAATATCGCAAAATATTTCAAAGTTTTTTTTATATTCTTTATTTAATTTTTGAATCTTCTCTATTAAAAATTATAAATAATTCCACTTATATAAATAAATTGGAAGAGTTTTGTGGTTACGACACTCCTTAGAACAGGGTTAGTATTTAATTTTTGTTGTTCATTTTTGTATTTTATTTATTATTATTTTGTTTTATTTGATGGTGAATACGGTGTTTATAGCGGTGAGTGTGAGAATAATGGAGAGGGCAGAGGCACAGAAGGACGAGGTATAAGCTCCCTGACTTGGGTGGCCAATACGAGCGATGTCTAGGCCAGTGATGCATTTGCACAAAAATTAAATTGGGTAAAAAAAATAATTAAATTGGGTAAGAGTGTGTAATTATATATTTTTTTTTTAATTGGGTAATTCGGGTAAAACAAAATCCACCCTATATACCCGCTAAATACATCACTGGTCTAGGCTCACCATTGCCTCATTTTGTTGGTTGCGATGATGGCTTGATGGTAAATGCCGGACGAGGTCTATGCTCCCTGCCCTGGGTGGCCAAGACGAGCGAGGTCTAGGCTCAGCATTACCCCATTTCGTTTGTTGTGATGATGCCTTGAGGGTGAATGCGATGGAATAATAAAGGGGAGAGCAGTGGCACAGACGGACGAGGTCTATGCTCCCTGACTTGGGTGGCCCAACGAGCGAGGTCTACGCTCACCATTACCCCCGGATGCTGATTAATGCGATAAATGAAGAATAAAGGGGAGAGCAGAGGAACAGACGGACGAGGTCTATTCTCTTTACCCTGGGTGGCCAAGACGGGCGAGGTCTAGGCTAACCATAACCCCATTCTGTTGATTATACTTGCGAGGTCCATTATATCCAAATCATCATACTTTGTGGAACATGTATGTGATTTTTTTTTTGTGGTAAGGCATTTCCAAGTTAAAGTGAACAAATCGTTTCACAATATTAAGCATAATCTATAAAAATAACAACAGAACAACACAAAACGCAGCAAGTGCAAAGCGGTAACCTGATCAACTACTGTTCTGTCAACTAAAACGTTCTGCGCATTGTAACTGTTGTTTAGTAATTAGGTTATTAACCTTCACATACATTATATTTTCAAATAATATAGTATGTCGGTGCCCATTTAAATAATATTGATGAACAAGGAAAAACTAATACTAAGTGTATTTATATATAGATTTATTGTATTAAAAGGATATTTTTTTAGTAAGTAATGCATTATATGATGATATAAATGATGTAGAAGAAAAAATCAATTTTCATTTTAATAATAACTTTTTCTTAAAATAAGGGTGGTGGTATGTTGTAAGTCAACATATTGTGTTTTGGTAAGTCACTATACGTTGATATTATAAAAGTATCGTGACCTACTTACTGAAACTAATCGTGAAGTTAAAGTAAGGTGCAATGTAAGGCATACGTATCAGAGTTAAGAAAGCAAATAGACTAGCAACAGTATTGGCGAAGCTGGGTCAAACCAGCGGCGGTGTGATTGTTGAGTGGAATTTGCACACGGCACTCTGTCGGAACATGTTAGATTTGGAACATATCTTAATATAATAGTTCAAGTTAAATTTTAAGTCAGTTGTTAGTTTAAGTTGGAAGTTGGAGACGTGTTTCTTTTATATGTTAATCAATAATGTTAATATTAAAATATAACTTTATTTTAAAGAAGAAAAGACTTGTTTAAATTATTTTGGTTAATAAAAACGGAACTTCACTGTTGGACATTCTCTGGTAGGACATCAAGGGTAATTATAAAAGGAACGTTGCGAGATTTGGGAACACGCCAAAGCAACGGAATTCTTAATTACAACAAGAGAACCAATAGACGATGCAATTTTTTCATCCCCTATTAAATATATCGCACGTCGTTGAATTCGGTCTAGGAACTCCAAGGAAGATTTTGAAGCCCGACAGTCATCAATGATGAATCGAGGACATTGGAAAATTTGACATTGAGGAATATGTCTACAACAATTTCATGAAGGACATTATATTCAAGATGTCATACACCATATGTGATAATAAAAAATCCGCCATTGATGACGTCATTCACCTGACATGCCCCTAAAGGTATGCAGCATTTACGTTGTGAAATGCAATGTGAAATACATACAACATACGTCTAGGGGCAGCATTTACGCGTAAAACTGATATTTTGTGTTCGTTGTCATATTGAGGGATCAATTTTTATAAAAAAAAACAGTAGTAATATTGATAGATGATTGGCAAGTACACATACCATTCTAACCGAGAACAGATGTATTATTTTAATAAATACAATAAGATAAATAAAAAAATATAAATAAAAAAAAATATGTATGACAATCATTTGTGACTTCCTTGATGAATCACGTCACTGACATCGTTAATGCTACATCATGCATGAATCGGAGGACATTTGTATGTAAATGTTATTAATGCTTTGCAGGGCGGAAATACTATCGGTCATCGATTTTCTGACCTGACATAGAGGAATCGTTGAGGAATCATTATTGACATTTCCTGCTGGGTAGATAGTGTAGACAGTGCGTAAGTCAGCAGGAGTGAAGTATGTTTTACACCGTTTAAAAAACCACTTGTCCGCTTCTTTCGACACATTAAATATGAGATCACATTAATTGATATGTCAAGAACGTCAAGAGCAGCTGATTGCACAATATCCACAGCATGTATATTGAGGGGAGGGAGGGGTGAATCCATTCATTTGGGAGATAACAGACAACATTGGGTCTTGCTTGCAATAAAATCTACAAATTTCACAAGTCCGAGCTTCATGCTACTGTGGGGGTCGTAGGTGGCGGAGAGCGAACGGCCTACATATATGTAGGTTAGCTGTGAATACCCAATAAACAGTCCCCGACCAAGAGCAACAGGATACAAGGGGTAATTCAACCTACCCTACTGCCAACCTCACCGCTTAAGGTGTACCCCGTGATAATTAGAGGCTCTGGCGTCCGAAAAAAAGCGGTATAACCTTCATCCCGCTCTGTGAAGAAACCCTGGGCTGACGGTTGTGGTACTCTGTTACCTGTGTAAGCAAGAGTGACATCTTGTTGAAATGGCTTTCAGGCTAATGCCATAACTGCCCCCGTCCCGTTAAAATCCTAGCAGGCCTTAAAGTACGCCCTTCGTTCGTCGCCGTTAAGTTGGTGGCGTAGTATCAGATGAAACATTCCTGACTTACACCTGATCTGTCAACCCTCGCACCGGACCTCACTTCTTGGAAAGGTAACCATGGGATCCTTTGGTGGCTACGCATCCGAACGAAGACAACGGCTTTAAGTAGGAACCAAACCGCCATGAATACGAATTCAATCAATGATGAAAATAGTAGTAACAGCAACGGTGAGATTAATGGGATGGAAAATCCCTTTCAGAAGTCATCAAAGGTCACCGCAAAATGTGACGGCGTTGTCGCAACATGTTGATGCGGTCATCGCGTCATCTTCGATGAAGTCGGCTCCCCCAACTGAGACACATGCGCCTCCGGGCACAGGCCAATCGTCATTTTGCAGACTTGGCGACCAAATAGCAAATCTGGTGGAGATGCTCGAAGAAGGCAAAAAGCGATCCATAAACCAAAAGATGAGAGACGCAATAGAAAGTATCAGGGCTCTATTTGAACTGACTGCAATTGAAACGCATGACGATGTAGCCAAAGAAGCGATTAGACGAAATCAATCGTCACAAACTTCGCCATGGATGAAACCAGTCGCAGAACCAAACAGAAGACAGGAGCAGAACCTGGAAACACCCCCCACGAAAAGTGCGCCAGCTGAGAAGAAAAGTGGTAGGCCGGCCATACCAATCCTGACGCAACCCATTCCGGATGCCGCAAACACCAAGAAGGTTCGAAATACCACGGTCTCCGCAGGTAAAATAACGACGCCTAAGCAAAAACACGAGTGGACAAAAGTACAGCCAAAGAATAAGAAGAGGCTCAGAGCCACCAGGATCAGTTCGCAGCATGCGGAAAGGGCACCAAGGCACGCAAACGGCTTACGTCAGTCTGCCTGCAAATGATGCTTTTAAAGTCCTAAAGGTGCAACGGATACGTATTGGCGGCGTGTACAAATAAACCAAAATGTACACTGTGCGGAGGAGATCATGTAGGCAGGTAGTTACAAATGCCCTGCACATAAAACAGCAGTAGCAATTGGGGGACGATGAAAATCATCCAACTCAACCTCAACCACTGCATTGCAACACAGGATCTTCTGCATCAGACGATCGTTGAGCAACAATTCAATGTCGCTCTCCTGTGCGAGCAACACCATAACGTGTACGAATGCGAATGGACGACGGACGCACCAAACAAAGCCGCGATATGGATACTTGGCGGCAGGGTATATGAATCCAGAGCTCGAGTGGCCCACAATGGCTTCACATGGGTCAAATTTGAAGAAATTTATTTCCTTTCATGCTACGCGCCACCCAGCATAAACATAAGTCAGTTTGAACGCATGATGATGGAACTGGTGACCGAAGCCAGAGGAAAGTCTCCGTTAATTATTGCCGGCGACTCTCAACGCCTGGTCAACAACGTGGGGTTGCAAGAGCACAAATCATAGAGGAAGACTTCTTTTGGAATATCTTGCAACACTGAACGTTGAATTATTGAACTATGGCCAGCAAACGTTTGAGGCTGGGAAAAAACGGTCAGCGGTGGATCTTACTTTTGCTCACAGCTCGATCGCGCGGAACGCCACATGGGGAATTGGCAATTTCCATACCCAGAGAGACCACCGCGCCATCATAATAGATATTGAGCTGCAGCAAACCGTTCGGAGGACAACTAGAGAGCAAAACAAGGGGTGGAAACACCACTCATTCGACACCGAAGTCTTCCAGCTTGTGTGGAATGAGAGAAATAGCTGACGACATAGCCACTAACATGGCGACAAGCATGAGGAAGCGACTGTGTTCCGCATGTGACGCAGCAATGCCCAGAAGAACACATAAGCCAAACAGGACACCAATATATTCGTGGAATGAGGAAATCGTTGAATGCAGAAAACGCTGCAACCAGACGCGCAGAAAAGCTCAACGCGCGCGAAACCTCCCGGCGTGGGATTCGCTGCATGCTGACTCAAAGTCTGGCGGCAACAGTTGAAAAAAGCAATACGGGCAATTAAGAACTCCTGTTTTAAGGCTCTACGCGATAGTGCGGATATCGATCCATGGGATAAGGCGTACAAGGTGATGATGAGCAGAGTGAGGGGCCCCAAGACACCACAGCCATCTAACCCTGAGCTCATGTACAGCGTTGTAGCAGCACTATTCCCTACACAGGATATCCTACACAGGATTCGATATCGGTAACTAGAATTAACGACAAATATTGTTAGCATACTTTTCAACGCTTTAAATGTTTTTTATTGTTAAAATTCTTTCCGAAATTATTTGTCTACAAAAAATGCATTGAAAGTTAGGGAATCACTTTTTTTTAAACGATCGTTATCGCAAGCGACAATTGTCGGTAGTTAGCGATATCGAATATTATCGTTACGGAGTTACGGAATCGCGCTACTGGTCGCGAATTTTGCTGGCACTAAGCTCGTTTGGCGTACGACTTACCTCCAGCGAATTATTGCTAACTATCTCAGCGATAGGGTGCTACTGTACGACACTGACGACGGTGTAAAACGATACGAGGTCACACGAGGTGTCCCACAAGGATCCGTACTCGGACCCATTTTGTGGAACACTATGAAAAATGGCGTATTTACTTTAGACCTACCCACGGATACCACTCTGGTCGTTTATGCGGATGACATCGCTTTGGTGGTGGTAGCGAAACATATCCACACGCTGGAAATGACGTGCAGCGATGCGATATCCAGGGTAACGAGGTGGTTACAAAGCGCTGATCTGGAACTGGCAGCGCATACAACAGAAGCTGTCCTCTTGAGCTCTAGGCAAAAACGTGAGGTCTTCACAATTAGATCGGGCAGCCACGAAATCATCTCTCAACCCCACATACGGTATCTAGGGGTACTGATCGACACGCGTCTGTCCTTTCAGGATCATCTTCTGGCAGTAAGTGAGAAAGCCTCAGGAGTCAACGGCCCGCTATCTCGTATAATGGCGAACTTCGGTGGACCACGCTCGAGCAGACGCAAGCTCTGGCAAAAGTAACAAGCTCTATCATGCTGTATGCCGCACCAGTATGGGCAGGCGCTACTAGGAAGCACACATTCGGGCGACATATCGCCTGAGTGCAATAAGAGTTGCCAGTGCACTCCGCACGGTATCTGATGATGCAATAGGTGTGATTGCCGCAAGTTGATATACTGGCACGTGCACTGCAACGTATATACGAAGCAGGAGAAAACTCATCTAAAGATGTAGAACGAAAGCGTAGTATCGAGGAGTGGCAAAAACGCTGGGAAGCGACGGCTAAAAGCAGGTGGACATTTGCCTTAATCCCAGACATAAATAGCTGGATAAGCGGCAAGCATGGGGAGCTTGACTTCCACTTAACGCAGATGCTCAGCGGGCATGGCTGCTTTAAGCAGTACCTACACCGCTTCAAGTATGAGGACGTCCCGTCCCAGCTGTCCCGGCGAGATAGAAGATGCCCGGCATATCCTACTACACTGCCCACGCTTTGACGCTGAGCGAGGCTTTCGGAGAGTCACTTAGTCTGGCAAACGCCGTAGACCACATGTGCGACACAATACACAAGTGGCAAGCGATGCAGACAGCAGCAGAAACAATCATGACAACACTTCGCCGACTCGAGCGTACACGATCCATACTTCGCCGACTCGAGCGTACACGATCCATAGAGCGCACACGCCCCGAAAATACAGGTGCAATTAACAGCGTACTGACTGAAACAAGGACGTAGGGATAACTTGACTTGTAACCAACTGACGATTGAGCGATGATGCTCTGATGGCCTTCCCGACGTATTACTTGACGGTGGTTCCGGGAGGTTCCGAGTGGACGAGAGGAGAGTTTTAGCGTGTTAAAGTCTCGCACCGACATACAGGCTTTTGATGCTTCAACTCCTCGTTAAAAAAATTAAATAAAATATAATGTATTTGCAACACCCCACTCGGGGACTGATTTAAGGTCATTATTAAGTGTGTCATTCATAGTACGTCTTTACTGTCAATCTCCAAAGAGTTTGGGCGCTTGTTGAACGAGTATGAATGACAAATGTTACTCTCATCTGCAAAGGAATGGATTGGGTTCTGGGTGGATGACAAAAGGTCATTGATAAATACCAGAAATAGGTAAGGAGATAGGACAGAATCCTTCGGAACTCCAGAATTGATGGAACGTTGTTTTGAGAGATTGCAACTCGAATTGAACGACCCTGCAGAAAACTATCCATCGAGTAAAAGAATTACCGATAACATATGCAATTAATTTTGACAAGATGACCTCATGCCACACTCGATCAAACGCCTTGGATATCTCAAGAGCAACAACAAGAGCAACAAAGGGTACTTTTCGGAGAGGGCCGCTATCAAGTCACCTGTGGGTCTGGTCCTACGGAAACCGTATTTGCGGTCACTGAGAAATTTGGTTATGCTCCAGATAGTTTACGAGGTGGAAGTTTACAAGGTGGAAGTCTGCATTACCTTAACGAGCGCAGAGCATATTGCAATGGGTCGGTAATTGGTAAGCCCTTTTTCGAAACTGGCTGCACATTGGCAACCTTCCAACAAGATAGAAAACTGCTGTCAAAAAGGAGATGTTAAAAAGGTTACGAAAGTGACAAGCCAGCGTTGACGGACACTTTTTCAACACATGGGCAGATATGCCATCTGGCCAAGAGGCTTTGGTAATGTTCGAAAACGAATCACCGGCATTGGAGAAGAAACAAAATCAAGGACGGGTATTTGATTATTAATAAAATAATCAAATAAACTCATAAAACATATATAAATTTATACAGGCCATACAAAAAAAGTGTTTGTTATTAAAGTAGGCGTTGCATTTTAAAATTCCACTGATTATTACTTTTGCATCAGGTATTAACAAGGAACACTTAGACACCGTTTAAATGATGTACATAACATACGTCGCACAGTGGTCCAAAATTAAAAAAAGCTGGCCAAAATTCTAAAAATCGTCTATATCGATTTAAGACAAGTAAACGTTTAATGTGTGATTCAAATTCGTGTGATTCAGTCTAAAATTTACAATGGTCTGACAATGTTTTTGTGTAGAAAATGTTAAAAACATTTTTTATTTAGTCAAATATGAACTTAAAATTTATAAGAAATTCGTTTAATAGGAGTAATATTAAGAGAAAATAGATAACGCAGATGAAGGAGAAGATGATAAAGAAGACATTGATAAAGAATACCAAGAGTTTCAATCTTTTTTTATCATATCTCTCACATCCATTTCTATTTTATATTAAAAATCCATTTTTTTTAATATAAAATTAGTTATTTTTCGCAAAAGCAATTATTTGCTAAATTTAAAAAATGATTTGAAATGCTACTACATTTGGCAAGAAAACTGCATTAAAAGTTAAGGGGAACAATGCGGAACACTTTAACTTTTTTAACTTTTAACAATTTACTTTATGTTTTATAGGCTAACATATATTGTATGATATCTTATTGGTCCTTTAAAATAGTTCCCTTTTTTGTTGTATTATAAGTTCTTAAAACATATATTTATATAACTAACATAAAATAATATGAATAGTATAATGAATAGCAGTAATCTTAAAATCAAACCACACTAAAACATACATTTTTTATAATGAAAAAAGTACATACTTTGAGAGTTAATATCTGAAAAAGAGTATTTTTTTCGAATAAAATTCTTGGACGTATTTATGGCCTGGAATTTTTACAAGTGAATTATAATACTATTGCTTGCATTCTAATTTAAAAAAAGTATTGAATTTTGGCCAGCTTTTTTAACTTTTGGACCAGTGTGCGTCGGAATCTAAAGTATTTTCTACATATAGATCGAATTCACTTTTATATCGTATTCTAATAGTGCCATAAAACTATCCATCCAAATGAAAATCAGAATTTTGGCCAACTTTTTTAACTGAATACCCTACTCGGCCAGAAACTATATCCGTTTGCAAATTCGAGTAACACACACATTTTATTTAATTTATTCGTTTTTTTTATATATTTATACTCGTATAACTTGTCAAAAAAAAATCTCGTGGCGTACATGCAAAAAGAGTTATCGTACGTGTGTGAATCCAACATCAGTTGCTCCAAAGTGGTGCGTGCATCCGATTAGAATTTGTATATTTTGTCTCTATTTTGTACCTATCGATTAGCTGATAAATAACCTGTGTTTTATACAAATTTATTTATAAATAATAAAAATAAGAAAATTTAATAGAGGAATTAATTTCTATTAAATTAATTGGCATCAATTAAAAAATCGATATTAGATTGTAAAAATTGTAAATTCTACATTGCATGTATACGTACTTTGTCGTCAATTTTATTAGAACGTCGTCTGGAAATTTCGAAAAATGAATTGTCAAACACCATGGCAGCTCGTCATCCTCTGGCCGCAATAAATCGTATAGTACACCTAAATATATATCAATAAATAAATATTTAAAAATAAAAATACTCCATACATAATTTCTAAAAAAAAATAAAGGTGGTCATTTTTACCCCTCAAAAACAGTAATATATTTTTTAGGGAGTTTCCTCAAACCCCCTTTCAATAGAATTTAGCCACGACCTGGCCATTAAAACAAGTTACATTGTCTCTCTTCAAATATAGTGCATCGAAAAATCTTCTAAAAATTAAAACGGTTTTTCGCACCTAATAGCGCGACTTTGTTCACATTATGGTTTTGTTTTGATATGAAAAAAATATGTGATATGAGCAAAAAAGGGCACAAACCCCTTACACTTCGTGCACCTACCTATTTCGTCATATAGGTACTCAAATGAAATGTAATAATGTCACATTTGTAATTATATGGTTATTTTATGATCTGATAACCATAGCGATTAGGATTTGTAATTATGTAAATAAAAAATCAAAATTAAAATGAAATGCTGATTGTTGAGAAAAATATTTAATTATTTATCAAAATGACGACGAAATTAAGAAATAAATAGGTAACGCTAAACGCTTTTTTAAATTTTCTACACTAAGAAAACAGAAAGTTTATGAGAGTGTTGCTGCAACTAAAATACGACTTGCTTTAACAATTCCAATATGCAGGAAATACAAATAAATTTGCAGCAAAAGTTTAAATAATTTGTAAATATGACATATTTTGTATTATTTGTGAGATGTTTCTAATAAACATCACAATGTCATATTTGTGATAGATTCACTGCAACTACTAGAGAATTAGGTAGCATTGCTGCAAATAATCACATATTCCACAGATATTAATGCTTTTGTAGCAAAACTATTAATATTGTCTAAATATCACAAAAAGTGTCAAATATTTGACTTAAATAATTTGAAACTGCAATGATGTTTAAGGCTCTAATACTTATCAAACATTTTTCGTTTTCTTAGTGTAGAAGTGGCCCAACAGTTAATTATAATATTTCGTTGGTATGTTATATCGAGGAAGCGCCGCTGGCGACTTTTTTTTAGAAAGTATTAAATATTTTATTTTTTAAAACATAAATACAAAAGTGTATAAGTGACTCCTGAGTAAATTTATTTTCGTTTGGGTACCCACACTAAGAAAACAAAGATGATTATCAGAAATATCACAGCCCTAAATATCAAGTTATTTACAAATTATTTAGATCGTATTTGAGAGAACCATCTCTCAAACATCCGTCAAATACGATAAATAATATTGGTAGCAACCATCTTTCAAATTTACCAATATATATAGCAACCATCAATTAAACATCTTACAAATAGGAAGATAGTTGATGAATATTTGGAAAAGGTACTCCATTAGAATTCGCGGAGTAATTTTTATTGAATAAAAGGATCAAATGATTTTTAATTTATTCTAGAATTAAAATAGTATCTTGGTTATACATCGTCATCGTCTTTGAATGTCAAATTGTACAACGACTTGAGACTTCATCGCAAAAGAACCAAGTCCGACCGGCGATGCTGTGATCGAAGTAAACTCAGAAAAGAGATATTCTCCAACACGTGTTGATAATTTCATTATCAGGAAATTTTATTTTCACTTTTACCATTAAAATTTAATGTTTGAGTTAACACTTTTTTGACACTATTTGATTTCCTTAATTGTTGTGGATAAATCGAGCATAAAGAAAAAGTACGCCATTTTCCTTTTTTATGGAAGTCAAATGTCAAAATAACAACAGTTTTCATGCAAATTTCCAAGAACTGAGGATGTTCTCAACTGTAACTGTAAATATCTCAATTTTCATTGCTGTTGTGACAAACATCTCGTAACTATGTGCGTATATGTCATATTTAAAAAATATTAATAGTTTTGCTGCAACTTTATTGAAACTTATGGGATATTTGAATATTTGCTACAAGGCGTAAATTTAAACAGATAGTTGCAGCAAGACTTTCATAAACATCTTGTTTTCTTAGTGCACACTTGTATCTATATATTATTCGTGTATAAAATGAACTCAGTTGTTAAAACTAAAAAGGGTCCTGAGGTCACTGGGGTTATAGGACCATGAAGATAATTACATATTAATCGTGAGATGAATACCTTTCATTTCAGTACCTACATGTTCATATAGGTAGGTGTATAAGTTTTACCATAAGTACCACAAGTCTGACCGCGCCCTAATTTATTCTGAGACCCAAACAGAGGGGATCGTTTGAAGAAAATATTTCACTTCATCCGGTTATGTAAAGTTCAGCCAATTTGTTTGTTTGGAAATTTTGAGATTTTTTGGTAGGAGTAACGACTTGTTTTT
Source organism: Dryomyza anilis (assembly GCA_951804985.1). NCBI lineage: Eukaryota > Metazoa > Arthropoda > Insecta > Diptera > Dryomyzidae > Dryomyza > Dryomyza anilis. The sequence goes on from OX638130.1 coordinate 70,750,499, forward strand.
TTATATATGTGTAGATAAATATCAAACGTGCCTAAGTCTACTTTTCAAAATGTCAATATACACATTAATCCATCATACTAGCATATTGTATTAAGTTTAGTGACTCAACTAGATTAGTTTTGGAGAAAAAATTACTTAAATATCCACTTAATTAAAAATATTTTTAACCATCAGAAGATCATAAACAAATGCGAAAATACGAGAAAACTGCAATTATTTATAAATTGTGTGTAGTAGATTCACCTGATGTCTCTGTCTTTTCATGCTTTTACACATGGCCGCATTATATCTTCCCCCTGTGGCCATTATAGTTTCATAAATTGTGTACCTATGTATAATTAAAAAGATTTTTTAATAACATTTGATGGTATTTATACCCTACACCTATGAGGTACAGGGTATATTAACTTTGTGCATATATTGTAACGCCCCTTAGGAGGCGTGTCCGGTATGGAAAAGTATATATATTCTTGATCAGCATCACTACCCGAGTCCGTTTAGCCATGTCCGTCTGTCTGTCTGTCCGTCTTGCTGTCTTGCTGTCTTGCTGTCCGAATACAGAATAACTTGAGAAATACTGATCAGAATGCGATGAAATTTCGTCTCAATATATTTTAGCCAAAAGTAGGAACTGAGTTTGAAAATGAGCCAAATCGGTCAACGGACACGCCCACCTCCCATACAAGTCACTTTTATATAACTCTTTCGGAACTAATAACTCGAAAAGTATTAAAGGTATAGTTAAAAAATTTAAAAGGTATTGTTCGAATTCACCTAAAAATATGTGGTCCAAAAATGGGCGTGATCCGCCCACTTTTTTTTTAATTATTTCCCGGGTTTTCATAGTGGAAAATTGATCCGTAAATTATTAAAATCAAATCTATGAAATATTAGCCATTCAAAATTTTAAATATAGGCGTGGTCCGCCCAATTATATTTTAAAATTTTTTATACTTTATATAAATTTTTTAATTTATGGGGATATAAGACGTAAATTTCTGATATATGAATAATATTCTGAGGGTAAATATTCCCACCAAAGGTGTAGGGTATTCCATAGTCGGGCCCGACCGACTATATAAATCCGCCCCATGTGACCGAACTTACCCATGTGACCTAACTTTCCCAACTCGTTTTTACTTGGAAAACACTATCATAGAACAACGTATTCTTTTTCACCAAAAAAAACATATAAAATAAAATATAATACCTGAGACAGACATCTGGTATTCATATCATAGTATTTGAAATACTAGATGTGTGTCTCACAATATTATAATATTTTTGTAGTATTCGTTGATTTCATTGTGGTATTTATCTGGTACAAATACCACGAAACTATTCGTAGTATTTTTGTAGTTTTCGTTTAAACACAGCCAAATTTCAAAAGCTTTCCGAAAGCTTTTTGTCAAAAGAAGCTCTTTGTACTGAAATGTCATAATAAATTCAAAAAAATAAATAAATTATTTGAAATTGTTTTTCAAAATTTTATTGAAAAATGAATATTAGATACTGAATTTTATTGAACTGCATTTAATTGTCAGCACAAAAATAAAATTACCACGACCTTGCAAACTTCAATGTAGTAAAGCTACAATATTAAGAAAAAATATAAGTGTCCACTGAGGATCTGCAAGTAAAGGAAACCTATCGTGTAAAAAAACGTTGTTTTCACTTTCATTAGAAGTCTGTAATAGAAAAACAAAAAATAAAAATTGTCACGACTTTCAAAAAATAGTGCTCTTTACAGCGGACTAGATTATATTATTCTCTAGTAACCGTGGTATCCAACAAAAATAAAAATGCTGTAATATTTGTTTCGCATAGTTTTATTTTCTACACAAACTATACTACGTTATGTCTGTCACCTATCTGTATTTAGAATATTATAGTATTGTTATTATAATAACTTTACTAGATGTCTGTCTCAGGTATAAACTTTATAAAAAAAGTATAATAAAGTTTAATAAAAAAATAATTTGGCGCTCATTCCTCTGGAGAACTTAGACCGAGATCTCTCACCATTTGAGCTGTGCGTGTTATCAAAGTGGTGGGACCTACACAGTTTAATGCCGAATCCGAACGGCAGGGAGATATGTAATATCGTAGGTTTGTCATTGAATGCCGAGAGGTAGCGTCGCATAGAAAAATGTTTTCTATGAAAATGATATTGACAGTCACAGGGATTGAACACGGGACCATTCGGCTAGTAGTCCAACGCACTAACCAAACGAGCCAACATATATTCTTCCTAATTACAATTAAAAAAGATTTTAAAATGTTTTATTGTACTAGTTGCAGAAACCCGAGTACGTTCCCGTATTTCATATGAAATTTTTTCAAAGTCCATAGGATAAATATCAAATGAGCCTAAGTCCAATATAAAAACATATTTATTTTAAATTCAACATAATTCTTGGTTATTTTAAGCTTACGCATTAGATATTAAATATAAATTATAATAAACCAAATTTGCAATCAAAAAATCAAATATTTCGCGAAAAAAGAAAAAAAAACTCAATTTGCCTAAATGTGCTTATGTTGGACTTGGCACGTTTGATATTTATCTACACATATATCAATAATAATAATTAATTTTGAATTTAATAAATATGTATCTAAAATAAAAATTATATTTGAATTTTGAAAATATTTATCAAAAATAATTATTTTTGACTTTAATAATATTAATCAAACTTTTATTTATATTTCTCAAATAAATTTATTAAAAAATATTTTAAAATTTAACAGTCCTATAATAAAAATAAGGCAATAAATTAAAAATGTTCATCGAATGTTATCTAATGATACCCTTTGTTTTACAGTGCCATCATTTCTTACAATGACATTTTACATATAAATTTGAAAATAATAATTATTTTTGGTCTCTGATTTTAGGAAGGTATACATATCTCAGTACACTTTGGAAACAAAATTCAATTCGTGTATCATATTTAAGGTGATCCATACCGTCATCTAGTTTGTAAACACTTCAGATATATATAATGTATTTTTAATGAATATTTTCACTTTTCAAGTCAGCGTATTTCGGAAAACATAAATACAAAATATTTTAATTTGATTTTTTTCTTAAAGTACAACATTTGTACCAATTTTGACGTTTCGCCTATTTTTTTTTTATACCATTTATTCAAGAACAGGTATTCAAGAAAAGGTAATAGTTATTTGACGGTGCGACACCAAAAATATACAAGAACTCCGACCTATATTTTTGGATAGGTATCGAATGGATAGGCTTCGAGATTTTTTTAATTTGCACTACTGTGTGAAAATTCGTATTTCCTACCTTGAGTTACATATGTAATTAATATTCAGCATCTACGTAAGTTATTTTAAAAGAGAATAACTTTTTGAAAAAAGACCACATTTTGCTTACCAAAACTTTATAATTTATTAAAATTGGTTTAAAAAGAACTGAGTTATACGACAAAATAATTCAAATTTGAATACATTTTTCAATTTTGAAAAATCGTTAAAAAATCATCCACACATTTTTACAGTTATTAAAAGTAAATTTAATTTCTTATCAGAACTTTTGGAATATTTCGGAATATATTTACGAAATCAAGTCAACAATGAGATTTAAAGCTCTTGGATTTTGGTAAAAGTGTGTTATGCAAGAGTCAATTGAAATGTTTTGGTAAATTATTTTTTAGTTTTTTCGAACAAATATATCCTGAGGTATAGTAATCCAAAGTTACAAAAAATATACAAAAAAAAACACTTTTTTAGGTTGCTCATATTAAAATATCTATTGATCGTCAAGGTGTCATTTTAAAACTAATAAAATATGCTTTGAAAAATTTAAGTTATATCTCCTTTGCCTGGACATGTGTTAATTATTCTTGCACTTGAAATTGTATGTCCTTAAAAAGGACTCTTTGAAAAATTTTGAAAAAATACTAAATTTTTCATTGATTTATTTTGAATATTAGTGCCAAATTTTGACGGAGTAAAATTAATAATACATTTTTCAAATTTGTATTTATATATATGGAAATATTACTCGTCCCCTAATTTTGGGAAAATAAAATATGTAACAAGTTTTGAATTCATATGTAACGCTGATTCGAATAATGGAGTAAGTTTTATCAAATTTGATCTATAGCCAAATTTTTCGAAAATTTTCGAAATTGGATTTTTTAATATGACTCCGTCAAAATAACTCATGAAATTTGGCACTAATATTCGTAATAAATCAAAAATTTATATTTTTTACAGAAATGCGTATTTTGTAGGAAAAAGGCGAATTTGCACACAGAAGTGCACATTAAAAAAAACTCGAAGTGATACAGAAATTCTGTATATGAATATATTCATTGTTTTTCCACAACACAGTGGTATTATTTTAATTTACAACAGATTTTTTAATTTCAAAAAGACTGAAACGTAAAAATAGGATTATCGTTATAGATCGAAAAGTCATCATATAAATTCAATTCCGATTTTATTGCATATTCAGCCATATACATTTGTTACCTTTATAATCGAATAATCGTGATTTTTCTAAGTTAACTAGTTTCAAAGAAAAAAAAGTTATTAAAAATCACTATATACATTTTAAACTAAAATTATATAATGAAAAATCCATAAGCAGCAATCCCTAGGTAGAAATTTTAAATTTAATTTTCAGGTGAAAAAAAGTTTAATTTTCAGATTTTTCAAATCTTCAAGGGGTATCTAAAACAGTACGGAAAACTAAAATGTTATGAAAAATACACCAACACATCTAAAACTATAAATTGTCGAACTTTTATCGAATTTTCAAAAATACTATTTGGACTTATTGTTTTACAACGAAGATATACAAAAAATATGTATATTTTCTAAAATCTATGGTGCATTATTGTCAAAATTTAAGTCAAAATTAAATTTAAAATAATATTTTTGATAATTTATTCTATACAAAAATTGTCAAAAAAGTCAAATTTATTATTAAAGTTGACTTAAAATTGTCTATGGTTATGCGCCTATAATGTTGAAATTCGATTTAAGACAAAATTTATGTCATTTTTCAGGCATATTTAGGGCAGATTCACGGCATATTTTGGGATCAGACAGCAAAAAAACAGACAGTTTGTGATACAAACTCCGCCTTTCTCTGTTTAAAAGATGTGAAAAAATGTTTCTAAACTGCCTCGACCCTCCCAAAAATTTAGTCTTGTGATATTTTGATATAGAACTCAAAATATTTAAAACTCGAATTGTGTATTCTTCAGAATCTTTGGCGCCTATTCGCAGACAATTTGAAGTCAACTTAAAAATTAAAGTGTACCCTCTATTTAGGACAATTTTAACAAAGATTAAAATGTCAAAAAGCTGATTTTAATTTAAAGTTTATTTTAAAAGTTGCAAAATTTAAAAAAGCGAAAAATTAAAAATGCGCGTAATTCACAGAATATTAGTATTCTGCAGATAATTAGTAATTTTTGCACAAAGGCGCAATGTAGAGATAAAAGCTCCAAAAGGCGCAAACTATTCAAATAACAATCAAAATTAAAACAGCGCATAACTTTCCGAATTTTATTGCAAAATTATCAAAACAAACACAAAATCGAAAAGACGAATATTTATAAAAGGGGAAAAAAAAACTCTGTAAATTAAGCCAATTTTTCAATTTTGTGTTTATTTTTTTTTTGAAAATTTAGCACCTTTCTCTATAGTTTCCGCTCTTTTAAAAAGACCGAAAAATTCGGAATATTAGGCGCATTTTCCTTATGTATTTGAAAATTTTGCGCTCTTTTAGAAAGGCGCAACATTTCTGTTAATTAGGCGCCTTTTCTATTTTGTGATGTTTTGCGTCTTTCTCTATATTATGCGACCTTCTGTAGAGGCGCAAACAATTTTATGCTTTATTGAAAATTTTCAATATTTTGCGCCCTTCTGTAGAGGCGCAAATATTTTGTAAATTAGACGCATTTGCAATTTTATCATTTTTTGAATATTTTGCGCCTTTCTGTATATTTTGCGTCCTTCTGTAGAGGCTCAAATATTTTATAAATTAGGCACATTTGCAATTTTATGCTTTTTTGAACATTTTGTGCCTTTCTCTATATTTGGCGCCCTTATGTAGAGGCGGAAAAATGTTGTAAATTAGGTACATTTGCAATGTTATGCTTTTATCAAAATTTTGCACCTTTCTCTCTTTTAAAAAGGCGTAAAATTATGAGCAGTTTTTTCATTTTGTGTTTTTTTTTTTGAAAATTCGTTTGAAAAATTCAAAAGTGCGCCTTTTTTGGGGGAGAAGATCGCCTCTCTCGTCCAGCCCCTGGGTCCGCGCTTGGTACAGAAGCCCACATATCAAATTTTGTATCAATTTTCAAAATTCTTATCAGTGTTCCAGAGATATGATTAAAAAAAAGAGCGAATTATTTGAATTGTTACGATTTTTATTTTTCGATTTTTTTTTTAATGTGAGTAGTAAATAGTAAAAAGACATATTTAATCAATGATATGAATTACAAGATATTTCTTTTCACCTATAGTTGCCTTAGAATTCCGGAACTCTGAAGAAATAAATCAGCCTTAGATATGACTACACTTTTTCGAACTTAGAATACAATTGGAGATATATTTTTAGGTATACATAAGAAATAATGCCCCATATCAAACAGAATTCGATTTTTTATTTTAAAAGCCATTTTTCAAAATCGCGAAATTTCACAAGTGCGCACATATACACACTTATACTAAATGTTATCTGACAGGGGAGCAATGCGGAACAACTTACAAATACTTCTTTGAATTTCAAACATTACAATTTGTATACGGTTTTAATACTCACAAATTAAATTCTGATTTGAGCCCAAATCAAATCATTTACACAAATATGCTTTTACAACAAATTAAACTTATGTAATGGCTTAAAAAATTTGCATTCTCAAACATTGAAAAACACTACAACTTCGTTTTGCGGTCTACCTCTCGTTCTCGTATATTGTCGCCTGGCTCGTACACAATCTGAACGCAGCTCAGCTATCTCTCTATTCCACCAATAGACTGGTTGCTTGCTTGCGTTGTGCTTCCTTTTCACCATTGACGCATCACATGCACTGGAAATTTCGTTCACGAATTGTTCCGCCATTGGTATTTTCTTATATTTATTTGAGCAAAGTATAAAAATAAGTTTAGGGACAAACCAAAGTGTTTGTCATATATATTTGAAGATGTATACAAATATAATATATGATTGGAAATCAAAGAAAGGAAATCCAATATATATAATAAGTATAAAATATGATTTAATATGCGGGAACGTAATTCTTACTTCGATGTTCATCTGTTGATGGGTGACAGCAAAGAGATCAAGCACTGCGCAATTGCAGCCCCGAGAACCTCAAAGAAGGCTAGTTGAAAAGGAGAGGACGAAATTCACCTCTTGACGTTTGACCTGTCACGGAATGTACTAAATATATAATACAAGGTGTCCAATAACCTTTTCGATTTTCATTTAAGAAAATAAATCAATCGAATATATTTTAATTTAATTAATAAAACGTTTATTTAAGAATTTTGTAGTTTAAATCTTTACGAAGAACAATCGTCGCTACGCGTGCGCTCGTAGCGAAGTACAAGAAACGACTATTTTAAACAAAGCAAAGTAAGTTACATAAAACAAATAGAAAAATAGAGAATGTCAACAAAAAGGAAATAAATTAGCAATGATGTCAGTTCACGTGCCAGATCGGCCTTTCCTCGCCAGGCATCGTCTCGATGCTATCTTCGTCATCGCTCTGGTTATCTTTATCTTCCAAATCGGGTGGTAATGTACACCACGGCTTAATTTTCTCAGAGGTATACACGGAGCAAAACTTTCTCTGGCTCAGCTGCATGCCCTTTATGTCTTCCAGCAAGTATCGATCTGTACCTAAGACTTTCGAGACTACGTACGGTCCTCGATATCTAGGGTCCAATTTGCGTGACTCACCCGTCGACTGAAGTTCATTTTGGATAACAAATAAATCGTTCACCTTGTAGATAATCGGCGCCTTGTATTTTTTATCAAAACGCTCCTTCCACATGTTGCGCTGCTTCTGCATACATTCAAGCGCCGAATCACGCTTTTCGTTTGCGGTCATTTCGTCGGTCGGTCTGCATCACCTCCACAATCTTATTATGCACTACGTCGCGAAGTTTGTAATCGAAGACTAACTCGTTAGGGCTGAATCCAGTGGTGGAATTTTTCTGTGAATTAGCGTTCCACTGAAGATTCAGCAGCTGGTCGTCCCATTCATTGGCGCATTTGCGCAATCAACACCTTCAGCAGGCGCTCTACTCAGCGCGTCGACGTGACTCATGCGGGTTCCAGGTCTATGAACACATTCGAAATCGTATTCCAGTAGTCTCATCCACCATCGAACAATGCGTGGAATCAATGGAGTTTTTGCCTTAATGCTTGAAATCGGTGAACAGTCTGTAATAACTTTAAATTGATTACCCAACAATTAGACCCGAAATCGTTGCAAAGCCTCCACCACAGCTAAAACTTCGAGCTCATAACTGTGGTAGCGTTATTCGTTTTTGGTACAGCGTCGACTGTAATACATGACTGCGTTCCAGGAACATTTTTCATCTTCACCCTGCAGCAACATATCGACTACTCCCACACTGCTAGCATCCGTATGGACTTCGTGTAAAGCGTTGAAGTTATATAGCGCTAGTATTGGTTCATTGCATAGACCTTCAATTAATGTCCCGACTGCAACCTGATGTGCACCTCTCCACTATAATTTGTGCGCAGATTCTTTTGTTGTTAACGGTCGAGCAATAATTGAATAATTTTTAACGAATTTTCTGAAAAATCCGGTCAGCCCAATGAAACGTCGCACCTCAGTAGCTGTAGTCGGCTTTTGAAATTGTTTTATCGCGAGTACTTTTCGTTCACCGGGAGTTATACCACGACTATCGATAATGACCAAGAAATTCGATTTCGTTGGTTAAAAATTTGCACTTATCGTAACGCAATGTCAGACTAGTTTGTTCAAGCAAACCCAAGAAATGATTAAGTTTCACAAGGCCCTCATCCAACGTACGACTCGGTATAATTACATCGTCCAAATACGCGTGACGATGTGAGGTTTAGCCAAGGTGTATTAAGGTGAGGAAAATTTGGAGAAGCTAAAAAATTGAGCGTAATTCTGTACACATATTTCAAATTTTGAAATATTTTCTGTATACAAAAGTCAGTGCGATATTTGTTTTTATTTAAGTTTTCTGTAAATTAAAGTCAATTTATTTGTTTTTGTTTACATTTGAAATGCTTCTTTTCTGATTTGCCTTTATTAAATAATTTAAATGACATAAAATTTGTCTACAAACTATAGCCAAAATATAGTTTGTAGACAAATCATGATACAAATATATACAGGTACGATCACTCTCTCATTTTTTTCCAGTGTTTACTTTAGGTGACACTAGGCAAGTTTTTTGAAGTTTAGTTTTAAAACCAAAACAAAATCGACAATTAAAAAAAAATCAATATAAAATTCTATAGAAATGAAAAATAATTATCAAGGTATGCTTTGAGATAACTTAAAAATGTTCACAAACATTTTTATAATCAAAACAAAATCTGAAAAATATTTTTCATATTTTCTTTGAACATAAATTCCAATTTTTGAAAATTTGAATTTGAATCAAAACAAAATATTTCAAAATTTGTCAAAAAAACTTGCCTAATGTCAGAGTGATCGTACCTGTAAATATTTGTATCATGGACAAATTTTATTTTTTAATAGAGACAACGAGGACAATAAGGCACACTCAGACCCGTCGCACATTTGAGCGAGGATGTACCCCTTGATGTGTACAAATCTGTTAAATCGATTATGCGGCGTATAAATACACATGCTCGAAATTTTTGAATATCCCTTCCCCTCAGCCAAGTGTGCAAGGGTTCATAATTAGTAAATCTTGGACAAGCTCGCCCACACTCTACTTGGCGATTAACATGATTTTTTCATTGATATTTGTAACTACTTCAGGTAGTTTTAATTTTAAAAATATTGGTTATATGGGATGTTCCACGCCACGGACATGTCTGAACCCCTACTTCAACAGCTGAAGCAGTAGATGTCGTGGCAGTTGGGGGCATAAAAATGGGCATTAATGGGAGTTCCGGAACAGGTGACACCTCAACGATCATGTGGCTATTTTTGAGATGCAACTTTATTGGTGCGGTAGATTTAACATTAATATATTTCAGACACGCGACAATGAGGACAATATTTTGGTCTGGTGTACCACTATATAAATGCGAACTATTTATCCGGGGGTTCAATAAATTCGCGATGATAGTGTGCACCCCATATTTCTTCATCTGGAGATTGCGGGAAACGTGAAATTTTCATTTACCGCAACTGGTCACAGGCAGAATAAAATGATCTCGGCATGTTCGTTTTTTAATTTAATCACCAAATTTATTAACCGGAAACGAGGAAAATCAACAAACGAATGACAAAAAAAATTAAAATTGAAAAATAAAAAATGAGAAGAGTTTTTATACTTTCCTCACCTTGTTAAATACACCTTGAGTTTAGCCATTTCAATTATTTTGTTTATCATTTCTTGAAACACAGAAGGTGAATTCACTAGCCCAAAAGGCATTCTATTGTACTCGTAATGACCTTCTGTAGTCACAAACGCGGTATATTGTTTCGAATTTTCGTCAATTTCGACTTTATGATAACCCAGAAAAAATTGCTTTGTTTACTTTTCAGCGTTAATTTATCAATTTAATTAAAAGTTACTGTTATTTAAATGTCAATTTTCACTTGGTCTTATTGTTAAACTTCTATCGCCGTTCTGTAAAACTTCGCCTATTGGATTTATTCACGGAAGCATTATTATTCTAACTTTATCCTATTGGATGTAAATCTAACCTGAACTGTGTACACAGTATGAGTACTGCCTGTGAAGTTTACAAGTCAGAGTGGAGTACGTTTGACAATTTCATCTCTTGCAATGGTTGTACCCAGCAGTTTCACGCTAAATGCGTCAATTTAACTGGAAGAGTGGGTGACGCATAAGGTGGCTCATCTTATAATGGCCTCCAATGGTTATGTACCCTCTGCAGACAATTCTCTACTGCGGTTTTGTATAGCAGATTGTTCGAGCTTCAATCGGCGACAAACAACATTACTGCAGAAGTTGCACGCCTAAGATGGTCTCCTGTCTTTCCACAAACTTCAATTCTTTGAGTGATCTGGTGTCAACTGCTGAAGCAAATAAACCTGAATCGGACTTGTAGTCGACTGTCATGGAAAGTCTTTCTACAAGACGCAAGCGTTCTGTTGGAAATTCCGATATGTTATCTGCTGCTACTACCGATGCTGTTATCGTTAATAACCCGCCACCTACTACGCCCCAATGCACGGGTGAAGTTCTGACCACGGGTGAAGTAGCTTCTGACTCGCAGAGCTGAGTCTTCTTCGCCCAGTCAATTGACAGCAGCTCTCAACTGTGCCCAGATAGCAGCCGCTGCACATGATCCAGTTCCTGCCATCGAATTGTCTTCTGCCGCGCCATTGGCCAGCCTTGTTGTTGTCCAGAGGCCACCTCACAAAACTGTCTTTGTGTCGAGACTTGCCGCTGCCACTAATGTCGAAAATGTAGGTAAATTAAATAAGTAAATTAAATGTCATCAAAATCGATCAGATGCGTTAAGATATCTCCTAATGCTCAACGTGAAATTTCATCATTTAAATTGTATGTTTCGCCGTCTGATTTTAATACCATAGTCTACAAAGAGTTTTGGCCTAAAGGTGCACTGGTTTATGAATTTATTAATCGTACTCGTGAACCGAAAACACCCTCTATCCATAAAGGCACTACACATCCAAAAAACGATTAAATTGTGTTCGACATATTTTGCTACGGAACACAAATATTCTTTACATTATCAAAATGTGGGTGGGATTAGAACAAAAATGCAGCATTTTTTTTTATCCTCCTCGTCACTTGATTTTGACATTATTGTATTTACTGAAACCTGGTTATTAGATAAACACCGAAATTAGTTAACGGTACTAAGGGGCCTATTATGACTGGCGAAGCGAATGAAATTGGCAAAGCGAACGAACGAATAAAGCTTCACAACATCCATTCGCCAGACGAATGAAGTTCAGGCGAATGATATCTACGTTCTCCTGATTTTTACGTTCGCTTTAGTTTCCTTTTTTCTGGCGAATGAAGTCTGGCGAATGGATGCTGTGATAGCTATTTTACGTTCGCTTCGCCAACTACATTCGCTTCGCCAGTCATAATAGGGCCCTAAAATAAGTAGAATAAAGCGTTTAAACGTTATAATAAAAATAGTACCTGTCATGAATTGAAACACGTTTATGTAACATACCAACATGAATTTGATACGCTTAATAAATTCATATTTCGCTCTTACATTAGTTCCGCTGAATCTAGACTTAAGCTTGATAGTAAATACTTTGGATTTTTATTAACAGTAAAAGGAAATCGACTGGTCTCCCAAATTGCATGAAATTTATAGATTCTTGTTCTGATGATACGTTGACTATTTGTTATTTTTTTGCTGAATACTTTAAATCAGTTTACTCCACCAATTCTAAACTAAACGATAATTTTGTTAGTACCACAAAGTCAGTATTGAACATTGGAAATCTCCTCATCGAAAAGTCGGATATTAAATCGGCTCTTAATAGTTTAAAGAGTATTCCTTCTGAAGGTCCAGATCGTATTTTCCCCCTTTTATTAAAAAAAAAACTGTGCAAGATCATTAATCTCACCACTTCATATTATCTTTGGCAAATCTCTCGAAAAGGGCCTTTTTTTTAGATGACTGGAAAATTTCACTCATAGCTCCTATCCATAAATCTTCACTGACTTTGTTAAAGCGTTTGATAAAGTTTGTCACTACACATTGAATAACAAACTCTCGTCCCTGGGTTTTCGTTCCAACATGCTTTCTTGGATTCAATCCAACTTATCAAATAACAAACAGACGGTTAAAATTAATGATTGTACTTCTAGCCCAATAGAGGTAACATCAGGTGTCCCACAAGGCAGTCATCTTGGTCCATTGTTATTCCTATTATTTATTAACGATCTTCCACTAGTAAAAATTTTTTTTTTTTGCATGCGGCGCTTTTATTCATTCCAATTAACTTAGTGTACAAAAAGGCCATTTTTATTATCTAAGTGTACAAAACACATATTTAACTTTTTTGAATAAAAAATCTTTTTTTTTTTCCTCAGTGTACCCGAAATTTTAAGGCCATAAAAATTACCATGGCCATGCTACTGTATATATAAAGAATTTTGAATTTCTTTAGTTCTTATTTCGCCCCCTTTTCCTGAAATTTGAGTTAAACAAAAAACAGTTTTTTTTTTAAGGATTGGTTTCTGCATTGTGACATTTTTTACATTTTTTTTTTTTGCCCCGCCCACTTGGTTATAATTCAAAAACCAATCGGTCGGTTTGTAATTTTGGGCGGTTCCATGGGGTGGGCAGCAAAAAATTTGTTGTTTTTCGACACTCTCCGGCCCTTTTAGGGGGCGTGGCAATTTTTTTTAGTGTTTTTTAGACCGGCCCTATAAAGTAAAGTTCTCCCAATTTTCAATGTATTACTTGGGAATTCTTTTATTTACCCTATAAATTACAAAATATTCATACTGGACATTAATGCAAGAGACGAGAAAAAGACTTCCAGTCAATTGTAAGATATTCTTTTTAATTAGCTTACCAATTGGAAAATGGTGTTTAAGAGGAGTCCCATTATAGTCAAACCACACATTCCCATCTAACTGGTCATTTGATAAGTAACGATGAAAATACTTCTTCACCTCAGAATATTTATGAACATTTTTTTTGCCACTGTAGTATTAACAGCCCAATAAGCAATTAGTTTAAGGTTCGTGGAAGAATTGCACTTTAGCGGCCGAAGTGAAAAAAAATGACACCTGTATTTAAAAAAAAATAAAAACAACAAAAAATTCGTTCGGACCCCTGGCGACCTTGAAAAATTAAAAACCGTTACACCTACTTACAACATTCTGTGGGTACTCTAATGAAAGGTAATTGTCTCAAGATTACAATTATTATTTTTAAGATCGGTAAACTACAGCGCCCTCTAGAGCATTTTATGTTAGTAATATTTACACATTTGTAGGTGGAGTTTCATTTTTGTAAAAGAGGAAGTACAAATATAACAATATTAAACTTTTAAAGAATGTATAAATATATATATATATATATATATATATATATATATATATATATATATCTATATATATATATATATATATATATATATATATTGAATTTCTTTAGTTCTTATTTCGCCCCATTTTCCTGAAATTTGAGTTAAACAAAAAAACAGTTTTTTTTTAAGGATTGGTTTCTGCATTGTGACATTTTTTTAATTTTTTTTTGCCCCGCCCACTTGGTTATAATTCAAAAACATTCGGTCGGTTTGTAATTTTGGGCGGTTCCATGGGGTGGGCAGCAAAAAATGTGTTGTTTTTCGACACTCTCCGGCCCTTTTAGGGGGCGTGGCAATTTTTTTATACCGGCCCTATAAAGTTCTCCTAATTTTCAATGTATTACTTGGGAATTCTTTTATTTACCCTATAAATTACAAAATATACATGCTGGACATTAATGCAAGAGACGAGAAAAAGACTTCCAGTCAATTGTAAGATATTCTTTTTAATTAGCTTACCAATTGGAAAATGGTGTTTAAGAGGAGTCCCATTATAGTCAAACCACACATTCCCATCTAACTGGTCATTTGATAAGTAACGATGAAAATACTTCTTCACCTTTAAAAAGAAGAGTCAGATACCAATATAATTGCACAAATAAAATAAAACCTTATCCGTAACTAATGGCAAATAACTTAATCGTGAAATCATCAAATAGAAATTATCGGGCTGTTGAAGGCCAACAATATCTCCTGGATCAGCTTGGAAACATATAGCTATTTGTGCTTCCCAAATCATTCGTAAAACCTCTCTATCATGAGCCATTCTTATCCACGATACAATAAGTAATACAATACACAATTAAAAAGAAATTCACACAAAATAGTTCCAAAGTGATCTTAGCCGAGGCATATTCGTCGGCGGTGGATGCGAAAAAATGTGGCGATGGCTCAAAGCCGGCTAAGAGCAAAAAATTTTTTTAATCGGCTGAGCCGCAGGACTCCACGCAGCCGTTTCAATACACTCAGAATATTTATGAACATTTTTTTTTTGCCACTGTGGTATTAACAGCCCAATAAGCAATTAGTTTAAGGTTCGAGGGAGAATTCACTTTAGCGGCCGAAGTGAAAAAAAATGCCACCACCTATATTTAAAAAAAAATAAAAACAACAAAAAATTCGCTTGGACTGGCGACTTTGAAAACGACTACTTACAACATTCTGTGGGTACTCTAATGAAAGGTAATTGTCTCAAGATTACAAATATTATTTTTAAGATCGGTAAACTATAGCGCCCTCTAGACCATTTTATATTATTAATATTTACACATTTGTAGGTTGAGTTTAATTTTTGTAAAACAGGAAGTACAAATATAACAATATTAAATTTTTAAAGAATGTATATTTTCCTAAATGTAAATTTTTAATTTTGTTCATAAAAATTTTTCATTTTTTTCATAAAAATGCAAGTTATTTATCACAAGTACATATATAAATCTAGTGCAAAGCTTTTCACGACATTCTTATTCAGTAATGTTTACCGTATAAAAGCTTTAAGGTCCATTCATATCAGACAGCACGTTGCGTATCCTGCACGACAAATATTCTTCAGTACATTTTATATGAGAGTGTTCATATCATGCGTTTTTGGCCCGTTCATGCACGTATTGTATCATGCAAATTAATTTTGCAGGAGCCTGCCGCATGCATTGTTGTACAAATAGAAAATATATACTGCTTTTTCTTGTTTTTATTTCAATATTTTTATTTTGTAGTGTTATTGTAGTATTTTTGTAATAATTTATTTTAACAAACTACCCTTATTTAACGTCAACAAATTTTAATCAAATTTAAATTCAATATTATAAAAGTTATCGTCGCGTACGTTCACGTGCGTTATTACACTGGAACTCGCGCGCACTCCCCCGTGAAAGTCAGCAAGAAGCATTTAGAACAACGTGTAGAAAGTTTTTGATTCAATTAATTCCAAATAAGGGCAGTATCAATTCCACACTGCAATGGTCAATTGTCCGAAATAGTCATCTTCCTGGTGCGCAACGATGTCACTCCTAAGGACCTACATTCATTGTAATTGCAAAAAAAAAACAATGTGAGACTGCTCAACAAAACGCACGCTAGTTAAACAAAGAAAAGCTGGCGAAGCTAAATTCATATAGTCGAGTTAGGACGACGCGACGCGCATTTAACTTCAGACAGAAATCTAAACATGAATTAAAAAAAAAAGTTGGAATTTTTGCAGCAGGAAACTGCAGCCATCTCGCCACCGGTCGCAGCTTACAATTTGTTTTTGTTTTGACCAGTGTTGTCTCAATAGCTGATGGTGGAAAAAAATGTTCAATCATTTTCGAATAAATAATAATATATATGTATATTGTTTTAATTTCTGTAGTTTTTATTTCTGTAAAAAAATTATGTCCTGGAAATCCAAAAGAAAATTGCTCTAGCTTTGATCGTCTATACCGACTGCTATACAGCTGACTAGCTATTCCAATCCTAATGGCATAAATAAGCAAATTGGTGAAGAACCTCAAATTGATCGCGACCGCTAGAAAAACAGAAGATAGTCAAGTGATGACATGCTCAGTGCTCGCAAGTCTTAAATGGTAAGGTGGCCTGCAAGTTTAGTGTCTGATTGGCATTATAGGTGGTGATGTCAAGAGCGATGTAGCGGTTGTTTCTGCGAACAGCTCGTCATCGATATCAAATCTCAATGTTCTCCAGTATTGAGCAACAGCACGAGGTATCACATCAGGTGATGCAAACATTGCGCGGCGTTGGCATAACTTTAGATCGCGATCACGCATTTAACCCCTGGATAAGCAAATGAATATGATTTTTATATTTTCAACCAACAATCAACAAAATTAGTTTATATTTATTTATTATGACAATAAATGAAAGAGTTGCCGGTTAATAATAAAAGTATAAAAAGAACTTTATATTTTACAAACCTAATTGTTTTGCATGACGCTGATATGAACGCCTTTGCATAAACGTGCATGATACGCAACGTGCTCTCTAATATGAATGGACCTTTAAAGTATACGGCTTTTATATGGTTCAAAGGGCGTAAGTCTATACCCAATAAACATTTTTGTAAAGGTTTGCAGACTTAGATTTCTTAATAAGCTTACTAATAAAAATTCCACAACTATTTCGTAAATGTTTTCAAATCACTTACTTTATATTTGTTAATAAGCTTATTAACAAAAGTAAACGCAATTAAAAAACAAGTGTTTGTAAAATGTGTACGCTCAGTAGGGCGATTCTGTAACTTATTAACGACAAAAATCGATATCGTTAACTATTTTTAACGACAAATATCGTTAAAATTTACATTTTTTTCATGAAGATCGCTTCTGTATACCACAATTGTTGTTAGTTAACGATATCGATATTTGTCGTTAATAAGTAACAGAATCGCGCCTTAGATGTTATATTTACTAACGGCAACGTAAAACATCGAAAAAAAGACAATTGTGTTAAGTTTGTGTGCAAATTTTAAGCATATTTCTCATATTTAGAGAAAACATATAAGTACGTTTAAATAATAATTAAATAATGTCTTTGAAACGTAAACATCCAAATAAACGCAAGATAATTCGGGGAGATTCAGAGGGCAATGACTGTCAACATCACATATTTGATATGGTTGAAACTAATAATATTTCTTCAAATGAACTTGGATGTGTATGCACACACCATTCTTAGGAACATCTGATTCGTCCGATGAATAAGATTTCTAAGATAAAATTTTAATTCGCCAACAATTGGCTACTTGATGTTACAAAAATTATTACATAACGATTTGTAATAAGCTTAAAAAATCATTACAAAACGTTTTATATTAAGCTTATAATATTATTGCATATAGCTTACTATTCAATATTGTTGTGACACTACTATTTTTGTTGTTCTTCACTATTCATTCAGTTTTGGATGTTTCTGTACATATGTTGAGCGCATCATGTTTTTATATCATGTTGTACTCATGTTGTACAGCAACATGTTCAGAGCATTGTCCCAATGCTTCACGTTGGCAACAATGATAATAATTTGGCAAAGCGCTAAGCTTTGCATAGAACACACCTCTTTCAGGTTAGCTGCACAGTTAACAGAAGCTGGCAATAATTTGGCAAAGCGCTAAAGCTTTACTTAGCCACACCTCTTTCAAGAGGCTTGCAATACAATTTTCCATTGCATAATTTTGGGTCTATGTTAAAATAAGCAAAGCAGCGATTGCCAAAAATTCTGATATTTCGCAATTGGTGTCAGCCAAAAACTGCAAGTCGGACTTTCTTCAAAAGTCACGTACACCAAAATTGAGTGAAAGTGAAAACTCACTAGACATAGTGAGAATATAATTTAAGAAAAGCTTGCAACGAAGGTATTGTTAATACCTTTCGTGACAATTTAATTGATTGTAGTTTAACCAACCTCAAGTGGAGGTACTAAAATAGTAAAAGTGTCTTTTCAACTCTAAAATTAATAAAAGTGTCTTTTCGACTCTAAAAATTAAAATGTGTCTTTTGGTTAATTGAATTGTAAAATAAATAAATGTAAAATTAATCAAATCTAACTTTGCAACTCTAAAATTTACAACATTTGGCGCAGCCGGTACGTCGGTACCAACCTCTCAGGGACCGAGAGGAGGAAGAAGGAAGGACGAGAATTAAACACTAACATAAAATGTGTTTGAATTTTTTTTAAAGATATAAAAATAGAATAGGATAGTTTTCATTTTTTTTATGAGTAGTGTTTCAGAAGTTTTAAAAAAAGAAGAAGGACTATTTTACAACAGAATATAGTTAAATATAAATTTATTTTTAAAGTTTAAATGAATATTGTTAATATTCAATAGAATCAATTAACATTCAATGAACAATAAATAAATAAAATAACACTGAAATTCCGAACTACGAACCCTCCAGTGTATAACAATTGAAAAATAAAGATTTAAAAACTTTCTTTTAATTTAAAAAGGAAAATTAACATTTCCAAATAAATAAATCGAAATAACACTGAGATTCCAAACTAGAAAACTAGACCCTCCAGTGTATAACAAATAAAAACTAAATGATTTGATTTTAAAGCGTGTGAACACAGCACTGATTGCTGTTATGATTTTAAAAATAACAAACAATTTATAATAAAAAAACATTGTATGTTAAATTTTTTTTTTACAATCTTGAGTAACCTAATTTTTTTTTATTTGGAAAAATAAACTTATTTTTATTTTTCCAATGTTATAGAAAACAAATTTGAAAAAAAATACTTCAATATAAATTTGGAAAAAAAATATAGTATATAGTTATACTTCATGAATGCCAAAATTGATTTCGTTGTTGTTTGGGTAACATTTTTGTTTCATTAAAATTTTGAATTACAACTTGATGAAATTTATTTTTTTTTAATTAAAAGATAAAGATAACGTTTTAAATTGATTAAAAATATTTAATGGCAGATGCTAATGAATTAAATGCGTATATTTAAAAGCAATCTAGCGAATTGGACAGATTTGTTGAAAAATTATGGTCGCAATTTGTACCAACAATACTAAATAAAGATAGTACAGCATTATTAAAAGATAATATATCTAGAATTCTGCATTTATCTAAATTAGAGGAGGCAGATAAAATAGTAGAAGAGTTACTAAATTTCCAGAATTTGAAAATTAAATCGGTTTTAACAGTAAATGGTGAATTAGAAAGATTAGTTGACGTGTTTAGAAAACGTTTAAACGATTATTGTTTAAAACGTACAGCAGAGTTAGAAGAAACAGCTAAAATAGATGAGGAAAACATAAAATTAAGAAATTTATTGAAAGAAAAGAATATTTCTTAGGAATCAATAAACTGAAGCCTGAACAAATGAAGGAGTTTATTAAAGGCGTTAGGGTTCGTTTACAGGGAGATGCTTTTGACTTAGTAAGTTCAAAGGAGTTTGACACAATAGATGATTTATACAATCTGTTAAAGAATACGTACTTGGAATGTATGTCAGTAGATGCCATTCAATATGACATTAGAAAGGCATCTCAGTATCCGGGGGAAAGTATTAGATCTTTCTCGAGGCGTTTGGTTAACCTGCAGTCGGCAGCATTAAGCACGATTAAATGTAAATATAATGATACGAAAGACGACGTGTTCGTTAATGAATTGAATAATTTAGTTAAAAGCTCATTTAAGTTAGGACTTCGGGATTACACTATGGGAATGCTCATGCTGAGCAGTAAGCAAACAACACTGGAGAAATTGGTGGAAGAGGCATTGGACCATGCGACGATACAAAGGCAGTCAGCAGAGTTAACGGGCATAGACAAGTTTGGAGTCCATTTCAATGAGCCCTCATCGGCCTTCATGCCAAATAATCGTAATGCATCAGGTGGCCAAGGCAATGAAAAAAAGGAGACGGAAGAGAAGGCACAAAATGTAGGTATGAAGCAGCCTACACCTACATGATTTTTTTGCAAGAAGAAGGGACATCTGAGGGATGAATGTCATACACGGAGAAACACTCCGTATTGCAGTGACTGTCGTACTTATGGACATGAACAGTGTGCAGATCGTTCGGGTCGGAATGTTTTTCCAGGACATACTGCTCCCCAAGGAAGTCAGCCACCCGTACCTCAGGTAAATGGTCAAGGAGGTATCCAGAACCAAGGCGGGGGTGCTCCAGGATTGAGAGGCGATTGGTGCCATAGAGAGGGACACGTTGAAGGGGGATTGTCGTGTTAAACGCGATACACAAGTTTTTCAAGGAAATAATGGTAATGGGAATTTTGCAAACAGACCTGCTAAATACTGCACTTGGTGCAGAAAGGACGGACATGTTATTATGAATTGTTATGCCAAACGCAAATATGATGCATGGAACAATAATAGCAGTCCACAGGGAAACTACCAGGGGCACAGTCAAGGCCACTAAACTGGGGACCATTAGCAAATAGTGTAGTAAGGCCAGTAGTTGTAGAAGTTCCAAAGAGGACACTACAACAAAATAAAACAGCGAATATTATTAACGCAGAAAATGAAGAATAAAAAGTAAAAATACATATTAATGAAGATAGAAATCTTCCAACAAAAACATATAATGAACTAAATAGTAATAATACACAACTTGACACGAATAATGAACAGAATATACGAATTAAAATTAATAAAAATAAACAAATTATAAAAAAAAAACAAATAAAGTAAAGAAAGTAAAACCAATTGAATCGGAAGTTAAAAATATTAAAATCAAGAATAATAAAATCAAAATTAAATCAAATAAAAAGAAAGTAGTAATTAACTGCCCTGAAAATCTGGGAATTGTACATCAAACGTCTGGCAAGATTTCCGAAAATTATATGACGTCACCATCAAACAGGTATTTCCTATACCACGAATAGATGAGATTTTAGACCAGTTAGGTCATAGTCGGTATTTTTTAACACTAGATTTAGCCAGTGGTTACCATCAGGTTCTAGTTGAAGATAGTGACAAAGAAAAAACTGCTTTCAGTACAGGTCTTGGTCATTTCGAATTTAACAGAATGCCATTCGGTTTAACGGGGGCACCTGCCACTTTTCAAAGGATAATGAACCACATACTAACAGGTTTACAGGGTATTGACTGTTTTGTTTATTTAGATGACATAGTGGTTTATGGAAATAATTTAGCAGAACACGTGCATAGGCTATGCAAGGTTTTGCAAAAGCTGAGAGAACATAATTTGAAATTAAATACAGAGAAATGTCAGTTTTTGCGACGCGAGGTTATATATATAGACGTAAGTGTTCTGAGTTAGGTGCCCTACCAGACCCAGCCAAAGTAGAGTGTGTAAAAAATATTCCAGTTCCGAAAAATAGGAAGGAAGTTCAAGCATTTTTAGACTTAATTAATTATTACAGAAAATTTATTTAGGTCTCTTAACGATGCGGAAACACGCTACTCTACTATAGAAAAAGAATTTTTGGCAATTGTATGGGCAACAAAAAATATTAGGGCATATCTTTTGGGAAGACCGTTTACAATTTATACAGATAACCCCTAAATGGTATAGCAAACTTAAAAGATCAGACATCACGTCTTGCGCGTTTCCGATACAAATTATCGGCATATGATTTCGAAATTCATTATAAACCGGGAAAAAGTAATTTAAACGCGGATGCGCTTAGCCGCATACCGAATAATACTGAAAAAGTAGTTGTAGTACAAACACCATGAAAAGAGATAAGGAAGACGATAAGAAACAGTCAGAATGCGATTCTGACGGTTCGATAACAAAAGAAAATGACAATGTAATAATTCTTACTGAACCTCGGGACATAGAGACGGTAATTAAAGATTTTCACGATTCACCGTTAGGTGAATCGTAAAAACATTTTTAAGAATTCGACAACAGTACCGATGGAAGGGTATGCAGAAGCAAATAAAGATTATGCGAAAAATTGTTCAAAATGCCAGATAAACAAGAGTTCAAGGCTGACGAAGATGCCAATGGTTCTAACTGATACGCCAGTCAGACCCTTTGACAAAGTGTACATGGACCTGGTGGGTATTCTGCCTGAAACAATATACCCAAAGTATTGGTAACAGACAATGGATCGAACTTCGTTTCCAAACTATTTTCGGATACATGTAAATTGTTAGGAATTTAAAAATTACATATAACACCCTACCATCACAGGCTAATGGGTCATTGGAGCGAAGTCATCGTCCACTAGCTGAATATTTACGTAGTTTTGCTACAGAGGATGGGTCAAACTGGGACCAATGGTTAAATTCTGCAATGCATGTTCATAATAACACGGTGCATACGTCGACGGGTCAAACACCATTCCGTACTTTGTACGGGTTTGACTTCGACATGCCTACGAATTTAAAGCGTAAATGTTCACCTTTATATAACGCAGAAGACTACAATAAGGTATTAAAGTACCAAATACAGCGATCACACGAGATCGTCAGGCAAAATCAATGTAGGGCCAAGAAGGTGTCGAAAAAATAATACGACAAGAACCTCAACCCTATACAATTCAAACCACACGACATGGTTTTAATGAAAAACCAAACTAGGAAGAATAAGTTCTCTCCAATTAGGAAGGGACCCTACGTGGTCGTAGAGGGAAGTGAGCCAGTGACCACGATCAACAACAAAGATAAGAAAATTCACAATAATTTGTTAAAGGCATATCACAAATAGTGTATGCCGTTAAAACTAAAAATATTATAATATTACCCTAGGTTAGAACCCATAAAAGTAACAATATAAAACCAATTAGCTATGCGTTGACAATTAAACTCGTAGATTGCAACGTTATGAAAACATTATGCAACATATAGAAAAAAAAAATCTAACCATAAGATATAGAGTAATCATTAAATAAAACATTAAATAACTCGTCATTTAGAGAAAGAAATAAATATAAATAGTTTAGGAAAACAGTAAGTAACAAACAAAAGAAAATATATTTATATATAACTATTTTAGGAAAAGAACTTATAATTTTAAAGTTAGTTAATCATCAATTGATAGCCGCGGTAGCTCAGTGGTTAGTGCGGTATATGCAAATATGCAAATATAACACACGCACAGCTCAAAATGGTGAGAGAGCTCGGCCGAAGTTCTAAACAGGACTGTAGCGCCAAACTATTATTATTATTAATCATCAATTGAGAAAAGAAATAAATTAAGCACATGCAACCAATTGCATTAATTTAAAATTAAATCAATTTTAGTCATAAAATTGTCGAATTCAATACAGATAATGCAAAACCAACAATTGCATTACTGACCTATATTAATAGCGCAAGCTATCAAACCTTGAAAAGGGTAATTCCCCCAAGTGTTTCATGCTGAAGCACATATGCAATTTGTACGAACGTATGTATATCATACACTAAGCAAGCGGTAATAGCTGACATATAAATGCAGATCTTGCAGTTTTTTTTGATACCATAAACAATGCAAATAAATATAATTCAATTTTACCGTCATGCCAGTAGGAAGTTTCATATAATGTGACTTATATTTCAAAAAAAAATAATAAACATGAAAAAAAATGGGGAATTTAATTAAAAAAAAGGGGGGATACAAATTTTAATTAAAGAGAAGAAAAAAAAATTAAAATAATATTAACTATTCAATTTTTAAAGAGAAAAAAGAGATAAAAAAATATATATATGAATAAAAAAAATAATATGTAAAAAAAGGAGAACTAAAATTAAAAAAAAGGAGGTATAAAAATGTTTTTTAAAGAGAAAAAAAAGAAGAATATAAGAAGAGAAGAAAAATATATATATATAGAAAAAAAAAAGAAGAGGAAAAAATATAAATAACAGTATTAACTATTAATTGAAAAAAAAATAATGGGTATTAAAAAAAAATACTATTAATTTCAAAAAAAAAATTGTATTCGGAATTAAATAAATTTTTAAAAAACTAAATTTAATTAGATTAAAAAAAAATATATATATATACATTTATAATTAATTCAACAATTTTTGAGAAGATTTAAAATAATAAATATATGTATATACCAAGAATAATAGAAACAAAGATTGCACAGAACGTTGTTCAAAACTTGAATCTTCTGCGCATGTACGTAGAAGTTTTTTGACAACTGTAATTTTTTCATTGTGTCAGAACGTTGTTGTAAAAAAAACAAAACATTTGCATTATTTTTGAAAAAATTGCGTGTGATTAATAGATATGTGTGCAAAACTGCACTGAATCGGCCATCAAAACTAAAAGATAAGAAAACACCATCGAAATGCTCTAAAAATAAAATAATTCAACAGCATTTGTGTAGCTCCGGTCCGTCAGGACAACAAATATATATTTTAGATTTGAATTTTAAATTAACTGCCATCCACCCATGCCCATGTACAGCAATGTCTTGATCAGCACGATAGTTGATTCACCCAATAAGAAAACTTCCGGAAGCCTGATTCCCACCAATTTTTTTCAGCAAAAATGTAAAAAAAATATTTTTCAATGAAATAAATATTTGTAATTTATGAAATGTCTAAATTCAAATTTCCATTACTTGACATTCCATACTTTTTGACGTCAGTAATACAGGGTGCACATGCGCAAGTAATCTTATTATTCTATTATTCTTGTGTATGTACAATATATTTAATGTACAATATATTCTATATACATATATATTTATTTATATATATTTATATAAAAATTATATGAAATATTTTTTTTTTTTGCGCATTAAATGGGGATTGAGTCCCTCCGCATTAAGTCCCCCCGCATATAAGACGACGATCTTAGCTATTGTTCTAAGGACATAATACACTAAAATTACATTAAAGCTAGTGCTACACTAAATAACTGTGTTTCAAATAAGTTAAACACGTACAAACAACATTTAATTTCAATGTTATTGCATACATAAACAACTATACATTACATGACACTAAGTTTAGATAAACTAATACCACACTAAATAGTAATAGTTCAAATAATGTACCATACTTTAATTCAAGTAATTTAAATATCTTAAGATCAATTCTTTTCTTGTGTATATAATTTACGAAAATTATATTAAGTTCATATAAGTTAGTACCACACCACACATTTGGAAGAGTTTAAAAACAAAATTAAATTACTTGTTTGTAAAATCTTCATGTAAATTTAAAATATCCGAGTGCACAAAAAATTGTTATTTAGAATGACCAACAGCGCTGGATACTCAGAAGACGCATAGATAATCGTTAGGGACTTGGGACTTTAATGGGGACATGTGGAAGGAGCTCTGAGTGTTATCAACAAGAAGAAGAAGTGAAGCAGAGGTCCAGCAGATTCAAATAAAGTAAAGAAAAACGAAGAAATGAAGCAGAGTGGCGGCATATTTGAAGACGTAGAAGAATGCACTAGGAGCAAACTTGTTGTTATACCAAGCACAAGTACATTGCAGTGATTGAATTTTAATCATAATACTACAACTGCCAGAAACAAGTTGCAGAAAACAATATTCAACATTGATCTTGAAAATGTATATAAAAAGTCAAATTATTATGTTTTCCATCGCAAATAGAGAAAAAGCGATGCAGTAACGATTTTCTGAAATCAACAATTCAGAAATCTGTTAGCTACATAAAGTGACATGTGCACCAAGATGTTTTCAAAATGTTTGACAAGATCGCAGAAAAGAACACTCATCTTGAACGAATCGTCAACCAAGTCAACGGGACCAAAACTCTCTTGACCGACTAAGAGTCCAGCGTATCAACATGACGACGTCTACTGGAGATAACACCATTAGCGAATTCCACAAGAACCATCGAAGCCCAACAGATCCAACACACTACATACAACGAAACATTGAAGAGGAACAAGGCAAATCCGACCCAACATACAGAAGAGCAAGAGGAGAAATCTGGTCCAACAGTAGGACATACAAAAGTCACTCAAGTAATTATTTATACCTCTCTAACCCAAATATAAAATCAATATATTCATTTTAAAATACCAACAAACACACACACTCAATACACATGCAAAACACGTATAAGTAAAATAATTTGAACAAGTTTATATATATATAATAATTATCATCCAATTACAAGTATTAAATCGGTTATATTATCATTATAAGTATGAACAAATATTACAAAAGTATAAAACAAAAGATATTAAACAAAAAAAATAATAACAATATATAAAAAAAAGAAAAATATATATAAAAAAGAAGAAATCTATCAAAAAAAAAAATAAAGAAATAAATTAAAAAAATATATATATATTTTATTATCATTATTATTATTGAAACCCATTTAATTATTCAAACATTTTTTTATAGATAACTTAAAACAAAAAAAAATAATAACAAATTATATTTATTATCACCATGTTAAAATAAGCATATTATTTTATTATATTATTAATCTTAATATTAACTCTAAGAAAACATCATTTCTATATTTTCAACAATATATTTAAGACATTTTGTAAAAAATTATCATTAATCCTAATATTAATAATAATTTTTTTTCCATAAGGGGGGAGGAATGTTGTGAATTAGCGCATACATTTTTCTTTTCTTTATGGTTCTTCACTATTCATTCAGTTTTGGATGTTTCTGTACATATGTTGAGCGCATCATGTTTTTATATCATGTTGTACACATGTTGTACAGCAACATGTTCATAGCATTGTCCCAATGCTTCACGTTGGCAACAATGATAATAATTTGGCAAGCGCTAAAGCTTTGATTAGACCACACCTCTTTCAGGTTAGCTTGCACAGTTAACAGGAGCTGGCAATAATTTGGCAAAGCGCTAAAGCTTTACTTAGACCATGTTTCTATGTTAAATTTCTATGTTAAAATAAGCTAAGCAGCGATTGCCAACAATTCTGATATTTCGCAATTGGTGTCAGCCAAAAACTGCAAGTCGGACTTTCTTCAAAAGTCACGTACACCAAAATTGAGTGAAAGTTAAAACTCACTAGAACATAGTGAGAATAGAATTTAAGAAAAGCTTGCAACGAAGGTATTGTTAATACCTTTCGTGGCAATTTAATTGATTGTAGTTTTACCAACCTCAAGTGGAGGTACTAAAATAGTAAAAGTGTCTTTTCAACTCTAAAATTAATAAAAGTGTCTTTTCAAATCTAAAAATAAAAAAGTGTCTTTTGATTAATTAAATTGTAAAATAAATAAATGTAAAATAAATCAACTCTAACTTTACAACTCTAAAATTTACAACAATATTCCACATAACCCAACAAACATTGTAAGCTTTTTGTAAGGCCATATATGTAATGTTATCCCAATAAAGATTTTTGTAAAGGTTTGCAGACTCAGATTAGTTAATAGGCCTACTAATAAAAAATTCACAACCATTTCGTAAATGATTTTAAATCACTTACTTTATATTTGTTAATAAGCTTATTAACAAAGAGAAACGCAATTAAATAACAAGTGTTTGTAAAATGCGTCCGCTCAGACGTTATATTTACCAACGGCAACGTAAAACGACAAAACAAATTAAATGTAAACATCGAAAAAACGAAAGTTGTGTTTTGTGTGCAAATTTTGGGCATCATATTTGGAGAAAAACATATTAGTACGTATGCATAATTAGATAATGTCGTTAAAACGGAAGCAATCGATTAAAACGCAAAGCGAAGAAATTATTATTTTTTTTATTGTCCAAGAAAGTTCGGGGGCAATGACGGTCAACATCACATATTTGATAGGCTGAAATGAATATATATTTAGTGTAATGTATATATATATATATATATATATATATATAAATATATATATATATATATATATATATATATATATATATATATATATATATATATATATATATATATATATATATATATATATATATATATATATATACATTGAAAGCTTATGTGTAATATTGAATAGTAAGCTATATGCAATCTTATTGTAAGCTTAATATAAAACGTTTTGTAATGATTTTGTAAGCTTATTACAAATAGTTTTGCAATAATTTTTGTAATAATTTTTAACACACCAAGTAGCAATTTGTTAGCGAATTAAAATTTTATCTTGGAAATCTGATTCATCGCACGAATCAGATGTTCCTAAGGATGGTGTGTGCATCCAAGATCATTCGGAGAAATATTATAATTTTCAACCCCATCAAATATGTGATGTTGACTGTCATAGTCCACTGAATATCCCCGAAAATTCTGGGACATGAATAAATTAACAATTTCTTCGCTTTGCGTTTTATTTGATTGTTTACGTATCAAAGACATTATTTAATTATTATTTATACGTACTTATATGTTTTGCTCCAAATGTAAGAAATATGCCCAAAATTCGCACACAATCTTGTAGTGTGTGACTACACACAACAAATAAAAAATATAGCAATGTCCTGCATAACAATGAAACTTTGAAGTACACATAAATTAATTTGTTCAAACCAAAATACTTCTAGATAAAGTTAGTAGATTTAATATAATAATGCTAAAATTAATATTCTGCAAAAGAAAATATTAAGGTCAAAATTATTGTAGAGGGCTAAGATTCGATATCTTGAATAACGTGATTGTTCGAAGTAGGTTCACGTTTATCGAAAACCGTATCATGGTGATCTATAGGTTATCGAAAACACTGAAACTTTTGAACCATATCGAGACAATGGCGTTAAGATATCATTGGGTTTGTTGGTATATTCTATAAAAAATATATATATGACAAAAAAAAATGTTAAGACCAAAATTCAGATCCAACACTTTAAATATTTTTTGCCGCGTGTCGAATTATTGATATACAACAGTTTCAACATTGTGAAACTATATCAGTTTTCCATTTCCGTTACATAAATAAAAACATAAATAAAAATGAAGTTAAATAAAAGCTTGTAATAAAAAAATCTATTTTTTTTCAAAATGAAAAAAAAAATACATCAAACACGTGTCTTTATTAAAAATAGTTTCGGCAATGTCTTCAGAAAAAAGACTAAAAGTAAACGTCAAGAAAATAAACCAGGGATCGGAACCGAACCGAAACGGAAACCGAGTTAATGAAATCGAATAACAGGTTTCAATATTTGTACTTGCCCAGCTAACGCCAGAGTTCAAGTTACACTCAGGCTCCAGTATCTTGAATCTTACTTGAATGTTTTGATTTTAGTATACAAGTATTTTAGTACTAATTTTTTTTTTTTGGAAACCCTTTTCTTCATTCTAAAATTAAAGTGACAAATGCCAAACACTTTGGCAAACAAAAAATATTGTATAGAAGAAAATAAAGCAAGACGAGAAACTTAATTGGGTGAGTAATTAACTGAAAATTAAGCTTTAACTTTATTAAATTTAATCCCGCAGACACCTAATACAATACAGATGACGACTGAACAATATACCGCTGCATTACAGGAGTTTGAAGTCGAGAAATATGTTTTAATATGAGAATGCTGGATGTTTGCAGCCATGACTGTTATCAGTGCAATATTTGTTACTTCAGACAAAGTCCCTGCTGCAGCATCGCATGTGCAGTGAGGTGCGATGATGC
Organism: Dryomyza anilis; assembly: GCA_951804985.1. Taxonomy (NCBI): domain Eukaryota; kingdom Metazoa; phylum Arthropoda; class Insecta; order Diptera; family Dryomyzidae; genus Dryomyza; species Dryomyza anilis. Next base: position 70,780,727 of record OX638130.1, read on the forward strand.
AAACCTTAATTATGTTTTAAATGCTACATTCGGCGTTATTTTTAATTAAAAAATATATGAATTATGTATTTACTTCTATTTGATTTTGTTTTACTGCACGACAAGCGCATGCATTTTTCCGCTTCATAAAGACTCTTTTGTGAGCAATTTCGGAAGCTTTTTTCGATATAAAATGAATCTTATATAAGAGCATTTTATGATTATTTTTAGGCTCCCCTTCTAGTTAGTTTTTAGGCTCCGATACAAGACTCTTAAAAGAGCCTTCTAACTATGCTCAGGTCTGAATGACGCATTTTTATCAGAAAATATATATTTCAAGACTCTTTTCTGAATGAAACATGAGCGCTCAGGCTCAGGTAAAAGATTGTGAAAACAATCTTTTCGGAGTTCTTGCGTTGGCTGGATGGTTTCATTTTTACTTTAAAACTTTTGTTGTTTGTGTGGAAATTTTATTGCGTAATATTCTCTTCGCGGCTTTTCCAGACAAAGTTTTGTTTGCAGAGTCAAGGCCGATTAGTAACATTTTTGGCATATTTCAATCAGATAAAAGCGGAGTTTGTATTATCAGATGACTAACTCATACCCTTTTCAAAAAAAAAAAAAAAATCAGTGAATCTGCCATTAAAATTTCAGAAAATTTTATCACCTGCTATACACTTTCCGAAATATTTCAATTATCGGTGTATTTGCCGATAATATCCTTGAAAATCTTTAAATCACCAAACCAAATCAAACTTTTATGTTTCGGTTATTTTATTCTTATTCAATTTATTTCTAAATTTAGATTTGTTTTGCTTAATTTTCGATTCATATTTTTTATAATTGAAAAACCACCATGAAAACTATCCGCATTTCATCCTTTTTGAGCGATGGTTGCGCTGCAGGTGGGCATGGTCACATTTAACCTTCAACAGCATAAACGCCTCACGCATGAGTATGGCACACCCACGAAACAGTCCACGCCCAGAAACACCTAGCTCGAACCAAAACGATGGTCCGGTTTTGTCGGCTCGTGAAAATTGACCGGAATAAATTTAGGATGCTTAACGTTGAAGTGGTGATGGCTGTGCGCCCTGACGTCGGCGTTCGGGTATGCAGAGATTGAAAAAAAACCGTACGCTACACGTACCGAACGTCAAGAGAACAGGGTAGCGTTTGTGTTTGTGAACACACACTCTAACGCTACAAAACGAACACTAACAGAAAGAATATAACACAACGATAACGAATTCCGATACGTACACATACTCCTTTTGAATTTATAGCGTTTTTTCATAGAACACAAACCGAAAACAGTATACACGAGGTTCGTTAGTGTTCTTTTTAGGGTTCTTTTAGAGTTTTTTTAGTGTTTTTTTTAAGTGTTTTTTTAGAGTTTTTATATTTTTTTTTTTAATTTTAGAGTTTATTTTTGTTTTATTTTAAAAAAAGGGTTTCTGTACTAGAGGTTTTGTGGCGCCTCCACCAAGTGATCGTAGTGGATTAGGCCCCGCCCTCTTAAAGTGGGCCGAAATCGTTTTTTTGTACCAACTTTTTTATACCTGAAATCGTTAGAGGAGGTCGGGAAATTAATGTAGCCATCCAGAAGGGTAGGCCACGCCCACTCCAAGTGGGCGGAAACCGCTTTTTTGTACCAACTTTTTTTATCGCGGAAATCGATAGAGGAGGTCGAGAAATGGATGTAGCCACCCAGAGGGGTAAGCCCCGCTCACTCCAAGTGGCTGGAAATCTCCTTTTTGTACCAACTTTTTTAATCGCGGAATTCGATAGAGGAGGTCGAGAAATGGATGTGGCCACCCAGAGGGGTAGGTCACGCCCACTCCAAGTAGGCGGAGATCGCCTTTTTGTACCAACTTTTTTTTTATCGCGGAATTCGATTTATGTGAAAACATGAAATTTTATATTTTTAGTAATTGATTGCAGATAGAAAATAGTTTAAAATGTCCAGATAGTTACAAAATAAAAAAATGATGCGTTGTTTTATAAATGTTTCCAGTTTATCGGAAAACTTAATTAACTTTATTTTGCGTTGGAAGAAAAACAATCTGACGACCTTCCGTTCATCGAGAAACTCGCTTGGACTTTCTTTAATATTTGAAATTTATAAAATATATTAGAAATACAAATAGAATATATAATAATATTAAGTGTGAAATTATAAAATTTCGCAAACAAAATATAAGAAATAAATCAAAAATCTTAGAAATAGTTGGTAACGATTCTCAATTCTCTTAGTATTATAAAAAAGATTACAACATTTACTATTCCAGCGTCGGTCGCCGAAAGTCAAATTTATTGTTGTTTTCAATATTCGCCCTCTCATTTTTCGCTCGCCGCCCGTATTTTGTTCAGGCAGTAACTTAAAACGAAACAAAAGTTAAGCGAAACTAACCAAAGCTCACAAAACTCAATTGAAACAAAACACACGACGAACACAAACGACGAACGACACAAAAAGATGATTTCCACCCACTTGGAGTGGGCGGGGCTTACCCCTCTAGGTGGCTACATCAATTTCTCGACCTCCTCTATCGATTTCCGCGATAAAAAAGTTTGTACAAAAAAGCGATTTCCGCCCACTTGGAGTGGGCGTGGCCTACCCCTCTGGGTGACTACATTAATTTCTCGACCTCCACTATCGATTTCCGCGATAAAAAAAAGTTTGTACAAAAAAGCGATTTCTGCCCTCTTGGAGTGGGCGTGGCCTACCCCTCTGGGTGGTTACATCCATTTCTCGACCTCCTCTATCGATTTCAGGTATAAAAAAAAGTTGATACAAAAAGCCGATTTCCGCCCACTTTAAGAGGGCGGGGTCTAATCCACTTCGATCACTTGGTGAAGGTATCACAAAACCTCTGGTACAGAAACCCTTCTTTTTTTTAATAATTTTTAAAATTAAAAAAAAAAACAAAAAAAACTCTACAAAAACACTAAAAAAACACAAAAAAAAAACACAAAAAAAAACACTAAAAAACTCTAAAAGAACACTAAAAAGAACACTAAAATAACGCTAAAAATACACAAACACTTACTTCGAGATAGAGTTTGTGTTCCTAGTACACTAAGCAAAGTTGTATACTGTTCCGTTTTTGTTGCGTTATATTCGTAGTGTATTAGTTAGTGTTCGCAAACACAAACGCTAAGAAGGAAGGTAGCGTTAGTGTTTTTCATGTTAGGTTTGTGTTTTCGTAGTGTTCGTATCAAAGAACAGTACAGTAAGGTACAGTACGTTAGTGTTTTTTTTCGATCTCTGCGGGTATGGTAGGGGAGCGTGCGATCCAACACCCACCGAATTCACACTCCTAGTCTTTAGTGACTGATCAGCTGATTTAGGGTTGCCTGATGTTCTGTTCTAATTGCAAATTAAACTTTTATTGAGTTAAAAAAATGTGAAATTTGTGCATAAAAGTATAGTTAACTGCAAATAATAAAGATCTGTATACATACTTTATATTTGAACTATTATTTTACAACTTTATTATCTGAAATGATAAAGATAACCAAAAAATTCCGAGGGAATAGAATATTCCCCAAGTCTTCACGATAAGGCTGAATGAGTATTTCTGTCAAACGATATCATGCGGCATGCTACCAACGTAACCTTTTTGTAGTCGAAACGTGATCTTAACAGATAGACATCAGCTTCAATTGAAAGAAAACTATTCGACATACAATTTTTTTTGGTTAAAGAATATTAAAATTTTAATAGAAATTATTTGGAAATTAATTTGTGTGAAAATAAGAAGAGAACCTGGGGTTAGTAATCACATTTGAATAAATAAAAAAAAAAGTAGATCCAAAATTAATAAAATAATTAATAGAATCGACACAATCAACACAGTCGTCCACTTATAAAAATTGGGCGAAGTGGACGAGGCCATCAGATAGAGGGACGGCTGCGCAATTTCCTTCCTGAATCTCGGTTAAAATTATTACTTTTGGGAAAAGTGTTGGAGTACTTTTTACATTTTTGGGCAATGGTGCCCACTCGCCAGATGACGTAATCGAATCATCCAGCCCTTACGTAATTCGAGTAAAACTCCCCACTGGAAAAGAGAATCGGATTTTTGGCAAAGAGTAATCATGTATCGACTACCGTACTATACGATACGTATCCAGGTTTTTTTTGGTGTTTTTAAAGATTTAAGCTCACTTCTTCAAAACTTAAACGAGAATAAATTAGGATGAAACAATAATTATAGACAACTCGACCTAAATTAATAACAATTTCGAACCAGATTAGAAGACCCAATATTGGAGAAGTTTAAAATTCAAAATTTTTTTTAAGACATATATTTTTTTTTTAAATAAAAAAAAACATCTTAAACTTTAAAAAAAAAAATATATATATAAATGTTTCTAAAAGACTAGAACTAATTAAAAATTCAATAAAATAATTCTCAAAATTACAACTAGTTAAAAATTTAATAAAAATATTACTAAACTAATTATAAATTTAACCGATAAAAAAAACATACAACTAGATAAAATTTAATAACAAAAAATATTGATGAAAGTATAGAATTAACTATATGCTTACAAAATAACCTAAAACTAAATAAAAATTAGAAATATATCTAGAATTTGAAAACTGGTTAAAGCTAAACGAAAAATTTAAAATTACCTATTAAGACTTAAAATTTAGGAAAATTTAGTAAAAATATTCACGTAAAAAAAAATATATATATATATATATATATATATATATATATATATATATATATATATATATATATATATATATATATATATATATATATATATATATATATATATATATACAGAATTTATGAATAATGTATTACTGTTCAATAAGGCTAGTATAAAACTAAATATTTGTATATTTTCAAAGGTTGAATGTTGATTGCTTTAATAAGAAATATTAAGTGAAACAATATGTGTAAAGAGAAAAGGGAGAACATAGTTTAATCAATTACATAATTTAACTTTTAAGTATAAGAAAATATAGTTGGTATTTTTGTTTAGGACATATCACTAATATTTGGCAAAGGAAGTGGCAAATGGTCCACCATATTTTATATACCCTTCTATAGAGCTCTATCGAGGTAGGTTAGTCAATTATCCAAACATTTTAAAAAACATGATGGACGATTCCATGCAATAAAAACAAAAAATAGTGATCTGACCCCTGGAAGATTGTCAAGTTGGCACATGTAAAGTAGATAAAACAATATTTTCTTATATCATATTGAATAATATCAATTTATAACTAATATTTAACTTTTTAGCTTTTTATATACTTATATTTCGAATTAGAACATTTCATGTGCATTTATTTTAATTTTTTTATTCTCCATTTTCTTTATGTCTGAAAAAAAAATTCGCATTGTTTAGAATAAGTTTTTTTATTGTTTTCTTCGTTGTAAATTATGCATAATTTCGAATAATTAAAAGGGTATCGTAAATACATGTATCTCGATTCTTTGTGAGTCGGTAGTAGAAATGATTACTCGAATGAGCTGAGGTATTTTCGGAAATTTTGAAAAAAAGGTATTTCTTTCTTTTTTTCTTCTATCTGTTTAATCATACTATGAGGTTCTAATTCTATTATATGGGGGTATATGACTGGGGAAAAATATGGCAAAGGTGGTTAATATCTGTGTGAAATAGTAGTGTAAATGGGAGTAGATATGGGGTTGTCAACAATATCCCATGAAGACAACCATGGTAGGGTGGGCATGTGCGGGGACACAATATCTAGTCCCTATGTCCGTATGTGTTTGTGTTAGTATATCGTGGGATTAGTTTGTGGGGTAAATTATGTATTTTTTTTCTTTAGGTTTCGTCCGAAACATTAGAATTCTTTTTTGTATAGTATCTTTGATTTTTTTTTTTGTGAGTATCGTTCGTGTTTTTGTTCGATTGTCAACCCTCGACTAGACGCGGCGGGTCGAACCTCCCTGACATCCCTTGAGCTAGCGATGCCGGGCACCTGACAATATGGCGCCCAAACTATTAAATCAAATCATTTCGTACGGCCGAAAATGCTATTTTGTGGGTCGATGACGTGACATTTGTCTAATAACATCGAGGTCATAAGCATTGATGCGAGATCCAACCTTGAAAATAGAATAGTTCGAGTCGTAGAGAACCAGTCTACACGACAGTTGCGTGTAGACTGGTCCGAGAGAATAGATTTTTGTTTATCGAGTTAAATATTGTGGATGTTAATAATAGAAAAAATGAAGGCCGTCGGAAGTCTTCAGAATTTCCACGTTGCTTCAGTTTGTTTGGTGTCAAATATACAATGTACAGTGTCCTAGCATTTTTTGTTATAAAAGCGATACGATGCACTGTAGTTTTTTTTATGTCGCATTCCAGTCCGTCCGTTTTTTTTATTGAAAAAAAAGAAGGTACGGGATTTTTTGCCAGCGTTTGAAAACCAAACACCAAAGGATAAGTTGCGGAATGTACAATACGTATGTATTAGTGGATGGATTGTTGTACAGATTAACCACCGGACTTTGTAAGAAGTGTTAGCCATATTTAACCTTTAAATATAATAATAATAATAGTTTGGCGCTACAGTCCTGTATAGAACTTCGGCCGAGCTCTCTCACCATTTTGAGCTGTGCGTGTTATATTTGTACTCAAAGTGGTGGGACCTACAGTTTATTGCCGAATCCGAACGGCGGGTGAGAGCTTTTTCATAGGCAATGGTTTTACTCTCGTAGGTTTGCCATTTACTGACGAGAGGTAGCGCGGTATAGAAAAATGTTTCTATGAAAAGATGTTGTTAGCCCCAGTCCAGGCTTGAACCGGGGACCTTTCGGCTCGCAGTCCAACGCACTAACCACTGAGCTACCGCGGCTACCCCTATATTAATTTTCATTTTTCAGTTTTGTGTGCGAATATTTGCGAAAGTTAGTTAAACGTATAAGCGTTGAGAAAGACCTTAGGAATAAAGAACTTCAAAAGCAACTGCGTTTTGATTCAAACCGGTCTTTAGACGAAAATTTGTCAAACTTTGAAAATATTATAACGAATATGCCAATGGAGAGGTCCCCCACTCGACCTGCGGGTCATGACACGTTTTATATTGATATGTCAGAGACAATAAACGCCGGTCAGCGAGGCGAAGTTGAACGAAATGTTCAAAAGATAGGCAGCGGTCGTCGTCAGGGAACAGTGCCGAAGGACTCAAATACAACTACGTTGGGGTTAGAGAATTACACTCTGCCAACACCCATTGCTCATCCGCCTCATTTAAAAAATAAAGACGCCGGCGTAAGTAATACATCCGAAAGTAGGCCACAACGCGATACTGCTTGGGGAGAGCAGCGATGGCCGAGCGATATATTAACTCTGCTGTGGCTCACCCCATGAGAGTTATAGGATTTCTTTAATGCGCCAGACCATGAAAGAGAACATTATCAAGTTCATGAAAATTATCAACAATACCATGAGACCGGTGAGTGAAAAGTTGTGAACCTAGAGACAACACACATATAAAATTATTGTTGCTTTTTTAAAATAAATATAATCAAATTATTAAAATTTCCTAACGATAATATTATTGTTAACATTTAATATAAAATATTCAATTATTCATTTTGACGTAATAAAATTGGTTTGACATTTTTGTATTTAGAATGTGTATGTTTATATTTTTAAAATAGTCAAAATTGTCGCGCGTTTTGTGGACAATAATAGTGCAAATAATAAATGCCCGCGAAATTAATAATTATGATACTTAATTGCCGCGTGTACTGTTGTCAAAAATAATTTGGCTCAGTTTTCGACAAGAATAAAGGCAGAAAGCTACATAATTTTTATTGTATCAAGTCTGTGCAGTACCCAACCAAAACACAGTCTTCATGTTGGCTTGCTTCCATGGAAAGCATCATCACCAAAATAATGCCCTACTGAAACATGCACTGTGCTTGCTTCAACATATTCGATGTGACACTGTACGCTTGCACCATCCATCAGGGCTGTGACCAAATCATTCCTACAGCTCGGCATTGCTTGTACGGACCACATCGCAACATTGTCGAAGAACCAAGCTTTGCTGAAGGTCCTAAGGAGGAAGAACTCTTAATTTTAAAGTTATTCTGCTGCTGAAGGCTCCAGGAGGTTATAAATGCGGCGCATAATTATTATTTGTTAATTTTCAATCAATACGCAAATAAAAAATAACATAACATTTCAAAATTGTTTGTTTTCTTTTTAATAATAATATTTCAAATTTGAAAAATTTAAGAAAATGTCAAGCAAAGCATAAATGAAAATTAACAATTCAAATTTTCAAAAACAACAATTTTATATTTAATACTTGTTCGATAATTTTATTGTTGGAACCGACAATAATTTGAAAATAATATTTGCGGATCCATTTAAACATGGAATATTTTAAAATTATTGTCGGATTAGACAATAATTTTCTGTGTGGCGGAGTCTCTTGCCGACTACAAATCCACAACCAAATTCATGCCTTTCAGCATGGCAGCTGTAGTAAATGTCACAGGATGTTTAGAGCAGCCCTGTCCATCGCATTTCCTGGATTGCGGTGATGTCAAAATGTATCTTTCGAGGACATCAACCAGCTGGATAGTGGCACCTTTCGTATATAGTTCGGTTCGGACATTCCAGGTGCATATCCGTAAATCATGGTCCTTTATACGTTTGCGTAGGTTGTCATCGTGTTTTCGGGTCGATATCCGAGGCATGTTATCTGTTTTCGTTGAATCAGCTTTTTTATATGGCTGGTCACAAGCCCAACGCACAACCCCCATTTTGGAAGGCCAATATCCTTGTATCGTTTGTCCGACCAGATCTCCCACCGGGGTTGAAACCCAATTTTCAGCTGGTTGCACGGGTTAACGGGGTTCACCAACGCGAAAGTGAGACTAGGAATTGTGTAGGAGAGGCTATGGTAACTAACAAAGTCGGTTACTGGATTGCGCATACACTACACTATTCTGAACCCCAAATATAGTATTAGATTGAAACTTTTTAATTTTAATTATTACTAATTTATCTTTTTGCATGTGTTTTATAAAAGAAGACAAATTCAGCACAATCGAGAAACGCGTCCTGAGATATTTCTTACGGAATTTACAAAAAACAATAGAGCAACTCACAGTTATTTTTATGTGAAAACATGAAATTTTACATTTTTTTAGTAATTGATTGCAGAAATAATGTAGTTTAAAATGTGCAAATAGTTAAATAATAATTTATTTCGACTGTTTGGATGTTGAAAACTTGCTTAAATTGTTATGCAAATTTTACTATTTGAGTACCTACACTCAGAAAAAAATACTGGAAAATTAATAGGAATTTAACAGAAATACCATTAAAATTGGTCAATAGGACGCATACCATAAATATAATAATTTCGAAACCATTATAATAATATTCGGTTTGTACTATTTATTTAATCATCTCACCTTTTTAAACAACTAGTATATCCCATAAACATTTAATGGTATATCATTTTAATTTAAAAGGAAATTCAATTTAATTTAAAATGATTTGAACCATAATTTAAATAGTATAGTAATATTGTTTTTAACAGAGATTGAAAAAAAACCGTACGCTACACGTACCGTACGTCAAGAGAACACAAACACTATCTTGCAGGGTAGCGTTTGTGTTTGTGAACACAAACTTTAACGCTACAAAACGAACACTAACAGAAAGAATAGAACACAACGATAACGAATTCCGATGCGTACACATACTCCTTTTCAATTTATAGTGATTTTTCATAGAACACAAACCGAAAACAGTATACACGAGGTTCGTTAGTGTTGTTTTTAGCGTTATTTTAGTGTTCTTTTTAGGGTTCTTTTAGAGTTTTTTTAGTGTTTTTTTAGTGTTTTTTTAGTGTTTTTTTAGTGTTTTTTTAAAGTTTTTTTTAATGTTTTTTTAGAATTTTATAAGAGTTTTTATTTGTGTTATTTTAAAAATTATTAAAAATGAAAGGATTTCTGTACCACAGGTTTTGTGGCGCCTCCACCAAGTGATCGAGGTGGATTAGGCCACGCCCACTCCAAGTGGGCGGAAATCGCCTTTTTATACCATCTTTTTTTTATTGCGGAATTCGATAGAGGAGGTCGAGAAATGGATGTGGCCACCGAGAGGGGTAGGCCACGCCCACTCCAAGTGGGCGGAAATCGCCTTTTTGTACCAACTTTTTTTATTGCGGAATTCGATAGAGGAGGTCGAGAAATGGATGTGGCCACCGAGAGGGGTAGGCCACGCCCACTCCAAGTGGGCGGAAATCGCCTTTTTGTACCAACTTTTTTTTTATTGCGGAATTCGATAGAGGAGGTCGAGAAATAGATGTGGCCACCGAGAGGGGTAGGCCACGCCCACTCCAAGTGGGCGGAAATCGCCATTTTGTACCAATTTTTTTTATTGCGGAATTCGATAGAGGAGGTCGAGAAATGGATGTGGCCACCGAGAGGGGTAGGCAATGCGGAAATCGCCTTTTTGTACCAATTTATTTTTATTGCGGAATTCGATAGTAGAGGTCGAGAAATGGATGTAGCCACCGAGAGGGGTAGGCCACGCCCACTCCGAGTGGGCGGAAATCGCCCTTTCGTACCAATTTTTTTATTGCGGAATTCGATAGAGAAGGTCGAGAAGTGGATGTAGCCACCCAGAGGGGTAAGCCCCGCCTATTCCTATAAAATTATTAACAATATTTAAAAATATTTTTTTGTTTTTATTAAATAATACATACAATTAAAAAAAAGATACATTTAAAGTAACAATCCATCCAAAGCCATCTGGTATTTATAAAGTTTTTGCAAAAACAATTTTTGATTGTATGCGAGGTATTACGCCCACTTTTAAAAATCTACATCCATATATTGTTATTAAATGATTATATTATATTAGTCAATCCTCCTACACTTATATTTATAAAATAACACTATTTGAGGTTTTCGAAAACTGAACTCTCTGCCTCTGGTGCGTTTTGTTGTATTATATATTTGTATTATTAAAAAAAGTTGGTACAAAAAGGCGATTTCCGCCCACTTTTAGTGGGCGTGGCCTACCCCTCTGGGTAGCTACACCCATTTCTCGACCTTCTCAATCGATTTCAGCGATAAAAAAAAGTTGGTACAAAAAGCGATTTCCGCCCACTTTAAGAGGGCGGGCCCAATCCATTTCTATCACTTGGTGGAGGCGCTACAAAACCTCTGGTACTGGTAAAAAAATTTTAAAATAACACAAAAAAAAACTCTAAAAAAACACTAAAAAAACACTAAAAGAACACTAAAAAAACACTAAAAAAAACTCTAAAAGAACACTAAAAAGAACACTAAATTAACGCTAAAAATACACAAACACTTACTTCGAGATAGAGTTTGTGTTCCTGGTACACTAAACAATGTTGTATACTGTTCTGTTTCCGTTGCGTTATATTCGTAGTGTATTAGTTAGTGTTTGCAAACACAAACGCTAAGAAGGAAGGTAGCGTTAGTGTTTTTCATGTTAGGTTTGTGTTTTCGTAGTGTTCGTATCATAGAACAGTACAGTAAGGTACAGTACGTTAGTGTTTTTTTTCGATCTCTGGCTTAGATTAGCATAAAGTCTTACGGATGTCGACTCTTTTCGAAGAGTACATCGAATCCTTACATAAAATGTAATTGCCGTTGTCATTTGTTTCTATACTTAATACAATTATATTATTTAATAATTTATATCTTTTAACTATATTTTTGTTTTATATATATTCATTTCCTCAACTTCAATTTCTACATTTTTTTTTTTCTTCCATTTAACATAAACTCATAATTTATTGCACAGGCTAGTAAATTACCGGAAGTAATACTTAGCTGCTTCAATAAAATAAATATCAACATAACAATTGGATCATTTGCTAACTCTAAAAAGTCTTGTATGCATTTTGCAACTGTTGTATGCATTTTCTCATAATTTTTATAAAATTTCTCTAATCAATTAAGTCAATCATAATAATATCTTTTGGAGCATATTCTAGCTCTAAAAACCTATTTTTCATTCGTTGTAAACGTATTTATAAATTTTTTATAATATTATTTCTAGTCTTTTAATTCAATCATATTTTTCCTATATATCATTTGGAGCATTTTCTAGCTCTATAAAAAAAATCCAATTCATCATCTACTACTCCTCTTTATTTTTTTATTTAAAATTAATAATTCAACCATAATTTCATAATTCACTTTACAATTCAAAATTTCTATGCTACTTATCTACGCTCAGCAGTACTTAGCTATTTGTTCAATATCTCAATTGCGTAGAAATATATTTTATCGCATTTATTTCGTATAAAAAACTCGTGTTATCATTTATAATTCTTTCTTATTTATATTTTTCCTAATATTTCTTGTTTTCATAACCTTTAAATTTGGTCCGCCACATGCTAGTAAATTAACCCTAAGTAATACATAGCGATCTGTGGGTACCGTTTTCTTCTGTTTTCCTATTTCCTATTCATTATCACACAATACTAAACTTTTCGCAATTTATTTATAAATATATTTCCGCATTTTAACAACTAATACATCAATTTCTAATTATGGTATTTTTTCAACAAATTGTTGTTTATTTTCTTTCCCTTTCCTTTTATTAATATTGTCGTTGTCACGGGGGTAGTGACGGACAAAACCTTATAGGGCCCTACCCAAATTGGTGAAAATTTATTTTTCCTATTTTGATTCTTCATTACAACCATTTCCCCAATTTGAAACTCAATGGGATTTAATGATTTATCGTAGCTTGTTTTAGATTTTTCTTTTACCTTTTCTTGATTTTGTCTCACTATTTCATGCGCCCGCTGTATTTGATATTTTAATATTTTGTTATAATCATCGGCATTATACAGTGTTGAAACTTTACGTTTCAAATTAGTTGGCATATCAGAATCATAACCATATAGTGTTCGGAAAGGTGTTTGCCCAGTTGACACATGCATCGTATTATTATGGACATGCATTGCCGAATTTAACCATTGATCCCAATTGGAACCATCCTCCTTAGCAAAACATCTCAAATATTCTGCTAATGGTCTGTGACTACGTTCTAATGATCCATTGGCCTGTGGGTGATAGGGTGTAATGTGCATTTTTTTAATACCCAATAATTTGCATGTATCAGAAAATAACTTTGACACGAAATTAGAGCCATTGTCAGTTACTAGAATTTTCGGAATATTGTGGCGTGTTATTATTTCATCATAAAATGCTTTAGCCACTGTGCTTGCTTCTGCGTCTGGTATTGCTACACAGCACATATATTTTGAAAAATCGTCTTGAAATGTTAAAATGTATTTATTGCCAGATACTGTCTCGGGTAAAATTCCTACTAAGTCCATATAAACTTTATCAAATGGGCGCGTTGGTGTATCTGTCAAGACCATTGGCATTTTTGTTAGCTTAGAACTTTTGTTAACTTGACATTTAGGGCAATTTTTTACGTATTCTTTAATTTGTTTTTGCATACCCTTCCACCTATATTGCTTTCTTATTCGAAAATATGTTTTCAGTGTGCCCTAATGACCCCCTAACGGCGAGTCGTGAAAGTCTCTAAGTACTGTTTTAATTTCTTCAGGATCGGTTAATACTTGACTCGAGATTGTTTCACCATCCATATCCGTTACTGTGTCGTCCAAGACTGGCTTACGGTTGTGGATCTATTGCCTTTGGTTTATTTTTAGAACGGGTTTGAACTGCCGCAATTTCTGTTTCTAATTGTGGAATCCTACTTAATGCGTCAGCATTTAAATTCTTTTTGCCAGGTTTATAAATTATTTCGAACTCGTATTCTGATAATTTGTGCCTGAACCTGGCTAGCCTTGACGTTTGATCCTTTAAATTCGCTATGCTACGCAGTGGTTGATGATCCGTATAAACCGTGAATGGACGCCCCAACAAATACGCTCTATAATTTTTTGTGGCACATACTATTGCCAAAAATTCTTGTTCAATTGTTGAGTACCTTGTTTCTGCATCATTCAGAGCTCTACTTGCAAATGCGATTGGTCGATCAGAACCTGGCTCGCCCTGTGACAGCACTGCTCCTATAGCTTCTCCACTTGCATCTGTTGTCAATACAAATGGTTTTGAAAAATCTGGGTATGCTAGAACATTAGGTGAAATAATTGCTTCCTTAAGTTTTATAAATGAGTCCTGGCACTTGTCTGTCCATACAAAACTGGCATCCTTCCGCAACAGTTTATTAATCGGTAGTGTTAACCTTGCCATATTCTTAACGAATTTTCTGTAATAATTTACTAAACCTAAGAAGGCTTGTACCTGTTTCTTGGTCTTGGGTACCGGAATATTTTTTACACATTCTATTTTATCGGGATCTGGCATTGCGCCTGACTCCGTGCATTTGTGCCCTAAATATACTACTTCACGCCTTAAAAAATTGCATTTTTCCGTATTTAATTTCAAATTATTTTCCCTCAATTTTTCTAACACCTTACATAGTCTAATTTCGTGCTCCATTATGTTTTTTCCATACACCACTATATCGTCCAGATATACGAAACAATCAAGTCCCTGCAATCCTGTTAAAATGTGGTTCATTATTCTTTGAAACGTAGCGGGTGCCCCCGTCAATCCAAATGGCATCCTATTAAATTCAAAATGTCCCAAGCCCGTGCTGAACGCTGTTTTTTCTCTGTGGCGTTCATCCACTAGCACTTGGTGATAACCACTTGCAAGATCTAATGTTGAAAAATACCTACTGTGACCTAATTCATCCAAAATTTCATCAATACGAGGTATTGGAAATACTTGTTTAATCGTTGCGTCGTTCAATTTTCTGAAATCTATTACCAGTCTCCATTTTTTCTGTCCGTCCTTGCCACTCTTTTTAGGTACCAACAATAGTGGTGAATTCCAAGGCGACGTGCTTGGTGATATAATATCGTCGTCTAATAACTTCTGCACCTGTTTGTTGATTTCTTCTCTGTGAATATGTGGTAATTTATATTGTTTTCGGTTTATCGGTGGTTGGCCGTCTATTGTGGGGATTTCATGTTTTAAAATAGGTGTATACGATAGCTCATCCCCCTCTAACAGAAATACATCATGGTATGACGCACATATTTTTTCTATGGATGCCTTCTCTTCAACATTTGATTTTGGATCCAATTTTAATGAATCAAATAGTTTGCATATTCTGTGTCGTATGTTTATGCTTTGTACGCTATTCATAGTGCCACTCACTGGTTCCATAAATTTATTATAATTTGAAAATTTGAGCTGTATGTTCTTATTCAATATTATATCTTTTTCTGTTGAGTTTAACACTGAAACGTAAACACTATTTTTTCTCACATTTGATATGGTTTCTCCGATATAGACTCCTGGTGAAATTTCCTGTTTTTGAATTATTACTACGGGGATCTTGGTTCGTAGTGGTAATCTGGTAATCGATACCTTTAGATCTTGCTGTTATTTTTATTTATTTTGTTTATTTTTGTTTCTGTCTATAAAGGTTAATCCCTTTTCCACTGCATTGATGATTGCGTGGTTCCATAGATTATCTCGTCCAAGTATACCGTCTGCCGGAACTCCTTGATCCTGCATTATTGTATGTAACGTCAGACTGAGCCTTCTATGTTCCATATGTTGAATTTCAATTGATCCTGCGGTGGTCACATGTCCCCCAAATGCTCCGCTCAGATCTTTTTTGTTTTTTAAATTTCTCTCTAGTTTACTATCTAATGCACTCCACTTTACCAAGCTAGAGTCTGCACCAGAATCTACTAGTAATATAAGTTTCCCCTTTTTCGCTTCCTTACAAGGAATTTCTATGAAGACATCATTTAATTTTGATATCTGTCTGAATTCCCCATGTCTACTATAAATAATTCGATTTTTCTTTGATTTTGTATATAAACATAATTTTAATTCCTTAATATATTCAATACATTTACTCATATTTTTATTTATGCTATCCATTCCTGAAGTAATCAAATCATCAAATATTATGCAATCATAAAAAATATTTTTTGCTGTTAATGCTACTATGCCGAAAACGTTCAACGTTAATACAATTAGTGAAATAAAATTATCTACCATTTTCCTACCATTGATAGCGAACGTATCCACTGCCGCGCACGGCGTCTGATTCACAATTCCTATCTTCATTGTCCTGATTTCGCAATTTGTCTTGGGTTCCCAGATTATTGGCCTATTCTGGGCCCCTAACAGTTTCCCTGGCGGGACCACACCATTTACATTTATTTAAATCCCCATTATTATTATTATTAGTATGAATATTATTCCGATAATTACTATTTCTATTTCCATTATTATTGTTGTTATTGCTATTGTAATTATTTTCTTTGTTATTATTATAATTACGATTATTATTCCGATAATTATTATTATTATTATTGTTAATATAATTATTATTATTGTTATTGTTATAATAATTATTAGTTCTATTTTCATTATGATATTCCCAATTATTGTTGTTATTATATCTTCGAACATTATTATTCCTATGATTGGCTTGCGTATTATTCTCGTAGCCATCATTGTAATCGTAATTTATTGTTTGTTGTCTACTCGTACAGTTTTGCTCCGGTTCCGGCTCCGGTTCATTATTTGCACATCTAAGGCTCGTTTCGTGGCCGTAATTGCCACATTCTACATTCGTCCCTCGTATGTCCGCCATTCCCGCAAAATGAACATGTTGGAACAACTTTATCCCTTTCGTTTGCGAGCATTTCGTGCCCAAATGATCCACTATTGTTTCCTATAACAATTTTTTCGCATGTTATTTGTGAGGCCCTGTTATAGTGCACCTCTGGGGCATTCTGTGTTGTTTCTATTACACGCCCACTTTGTATTATCTGAAACGTTTCTATATCTTCCTCTATCAGTGAATCTAGTGAGTTTGACTTATTATTTAGCATGTGTATTTTCAGTGTGCTGTCTTTAAGACCTACTTTAAAAGTCTTTTGTATGGATTTGTCCAGTTCCATTAACATTGCCTCGTCCCCTTTGCCGTTCTATTTTTCTTTTATTAACTCCACCGCCTTTGTTTTCAGGACATTTAGGCGTCTTGCAAAAGATCTAATTTCTTCCGTGGATGTTTGATAGGCAAGATTTATATCATTTATCACTGAGTCTAATGTTATGGTTTTAAGATATGTCCGCTTTATTACAGTATATAATTCATCTAATCTGCTAAATTGAATTCCATTAACTAGTTCAAATGCGTCTCCATACATTCTTAACTTAACACATGATATAAATTCTTGTAACTCGGTTTCCTTCGAAGCCTTTACCGCTAAATCACATCCTTGTATGAATCTACATACTTCAGAGGGCAGATCATTGGAATCCGTGCCTGAGAACATCGGAACCAAACGGTTCACGGTCTTTGCAATATGTTGGATACTCATTTTAAAATCTAGGAAATTAACTTTCTCAATATTACTGGTATCACTAGTGAATTTCTATTTAACTTCAGATTTTTCTCGACAGATATTCCTTATTTATTTAAAAATGTATTATTTGTTTACACCATGTTTTCATTATTTTCCTCAAAACTCACTACAGTACGATATATTTTATTTCGTCCAATTTATCCATTTAATTTTGTTGTTTCATGTTGTGTTTTTTTTAATTTTCATTGTAGGGCTTCCATTAAAAATACCAGTTAAGGTTTCATTTCCAACAAAATTATTTAAATTACCAAAATTAGATTTTATTTAAATTATTGACTATTTATTTTATAGTTACAATTGCTGACTAAGTAAATTGTCGCCGCTTATTTTGGCAACGACCAGAAGGTGTGTCATCCAACCAACATCATTTACTTTTTGTTTTAACAACAATTAGAATGCATATAATATTATTTAAATATTTAGCAACAGCAAATACCCACTAGAAAAATATCAATGAACTGTCACGCTATGGACTGTCATAATGCTAACTCTCAACATTCCTCACCCCTTACAAAAAAAAAAAAAAAATTTGTTTCGACTTACAACAATCTTATACTAGCATCTCACACCAATACCTTACACTACTGTACAATACAAACATACTACCGATACTTAATACATACATAACCGCATACTTCTGCTCCACAATCACCTTGTCTATGTATTTCAGATGTTGTTGTCACATGCCACATGCTAGTAAATTAACCCTAAGTAATACATAGCGATCTGTGGGTACCGTTTTCTTCTGTTTTCCTATTTCCTATTCATTATCACACAATACTAAACTTTTCGCAATTTATTTATAAATATATTTCCGCATTTTAACAACTAATACATCAATTTCTAATTATGGTATTTTTTCAACAAATTGTTGTTTATTTTCTTTCCCTTTCCTTTTATTAATATTGTCGTTGTCACGGGGGTAGTGACGGACAAAACCTTATAGGGCCCTACCCAAATTGGTGAAAATTTATTTTTCCTATTTTGATTCTTCATTACAACCATTTCCCCAATTTGAAACTCAATGGGATTTAATGATTTATCGTAGCTTGTTTTAGATTTTTCTTTTACCTTTTCTTGATTTTGTCTCACTATTTCATGCGCCCGCTGTATTTGATATTTTAATATTTTGTTATAATCATCGGCATTATACAGTGTTGAAACTTTACGTTTCAAATTAGTTGGCATATCAGAATCATAACCATATAGTGTTCGGAAAGGTGTTTGCCCAGTTGACACATGCATCGTATTATTATGGACATGCATTGCCGAATTTAACCATTGATCCCAATTGGAACCATCCTCCTTAGCAAAACATCTCAAATATTCTGCTAATGGTCTGTGACTACGTTCTAATGATCCATTGGCCTGTGGGTGATAGGGTGTAATGTGCATTTTTTTAATACCCAATAATTTGCATGTATCAGAAAATAACTTTGACACGAAATTAGACCCATTGTCAGTTACTAGAATTTTCGGAATATTGTGGCGTGTTATTATTTCATCATAAAATGCTTTAGCCACTGTGCTTGCTTCTGCGTCTGGTATTGCTACACAGCACATATATTTTGAAAAATCGTCTTGAAATGTTAAAATGTATTTATTGCCAGATACTGTCTCGGGTAAAATTCCTACTAAGTCCATATAAACTTTATCAAATGGGCGCGTTGGTGTATCTGTCAAGACCATTGGCATTTTTGTTAGCTTAGAACTTTTGTTAACTTGACATTTAGGGCAATTTTTTACGTATTCTTTAATTTGTTTTTGCATACCCTTCCACCTATATTGCTTTCTTATTCGAAAATATGTTTTCAGTGTGCCCTAATGACCCCCTAACGGCGAGTCGTGAAAGTCTCTAAGTACTGTTTTAATTTCTTCAGGATCGGTTAATACTTGACTCGAGATTGTTTCACCATCCATATCCGTTACTGTGTCGTCCAAGACTGGCTTACGGTTGTGGATCTATTGCCTTTGGTTTATTTTTAGAACGGGTTTGAACTGCCGCAATTTCTGTTTCTAATTGTGGAATCCTACTTAATGCGTCAGCATTTAAATTCTTTTTGCCAGGTTTATAAATTATTTCGAACTCGTATTCTGATAATTTGTGCCTGAACCTGGCTAGCCTTGACGTTTGATCCTTTAAATTCGCTATGCTACGCAGTGGTTGATGATCCGTATAAACCGTGAATGGACGCCCCAACAAATACGCTCTATAATTTTTTGTGGCACATACTATTGCCAAAAATTCTTGTTCAATTGTTGAGTACCTTGTTTCTGCATCATTCAGAGCTCTACTTGCAAATGCGATTGGTCGATCAGAACCTGGCTCGCCCTGTGACAGCACTGCTCCTATAGCTTCTCCACTTGCATCTGTTGTCAATACAAATGGTTTTGAAAAATCTGGGTATGCTAGAACATTAGGTGAAATAATTGCTTCCTTAAGTTTTATAAATGAGTCCTGGCACTTGTCTGTCCATACAAAACTGGCATCCTTCCGCAACAGTTTATTAATCGGTAGTGTTAACCTTGCCATATTCTTAACGAATTTTCTGTAATAATTTACTAAACCTAAGAAGGCTTGTACCTGTTTCTTGGTCTTGGGTACCGGAATATTTTTTACACATTCTATTTTATCGGGATCTGGCATTGCGCCTGACTCCGTGCATTTGTGCCCTAAATATACTACTTCACGCCTTAAAAAATTGCATTTTTCCGTATTTAATTTCAAATTATTTTCCCTCAATTTTTCTAACACCTTACATAGTCTAATTTCGTGCTCCATTATGTTTTTTCCATACACCACTATATCGTCCAGATATACGAAACAATCAAGTCCCTGCAATCCTGTTAAAATGTGGTTCATTATTCTTTGAAACGTAGCGGGTGCCCCCGTCAATCCAAATGGCATCCTATTAAATTCAAAATGTCCCAAGCCCGTGCTGAACGCTGTTTTTTCTCTGTGGCGTTCATCCACTAGCACTTGGTGATAACCACTTGCAAGATCTAATGTTGAAAAATACCTACTGTGACCTAATTCATCCAAAATTTCATCAATACGAGGTATTGGAAATACTTGTTTAATCGTTGCGTCGTTCAATTTTCTGAAATCTATTACCAGTCTCCATTTTTTCTGTCCGTCCTTGCCACTCTTTTTAGGTACCAACAATAGTGGTGAATTCCAAGGCGACGTGCTTGGTGATATAATATCGTCGTCTAATAACTTCTGCACCTGTTTGTTGATTTCTTCTCTGTGAATATGTGGTAATTTATATTGTTTTCGGTTTATCGGTGGTTGGCCGTCTATTGTGGGGATTTCATGTTTTAAAATAGGTGTATACGATAGCTCATCCCCCTCTAACAGAAATACATCATGGTATGACGCACATATTTTTTCTATGGATGCCTTCTCTTCAACATTTGATTTTGGATCCAATTTTAATGAATCAAATAGTTTGCATATTCTGTGTCGTATGTTTATGCTTTGTACGCTATTCATAGTGCCACTCACTGGTTCCATAAATTTATTATAATTTGAAAATTTGAGCTGTATGTTCTTATTCAATATTATATCTTTTTCTGTTGAGTTTAACACTGAAACGTAAACACTATTTTTTCTCACATTTGATATGGTTTCTCCGATATAGACTCCTGGTGAAATTTCCTGTTTTTGAATTATTACTACGGGGATCTTGGTTCGTAGTGGTAATCTGGCGATACCTTTAGATCTTGCTGTTATTTTTATTTCTTACTGTATAATATTTTGTTTATTTTTGTTTCTGTCTATAAAGGTTAATCCCTTTTCCACTGCATTGATGATTGCGTGGTTCCATAGATTATCTCGTCCAAGTATACCGTCTGCCGGAACTCCTTGATCCTGCATTATTGTATGTAACGTCAGACTGAGCCTTCTATGTTCCATATGTTGAATTTCAATTGATCCTGCGGTGGTCACATGTCCCCCAAATGCTCCGCTCAGATCTTTTGTGTTTTTTAAATTTCTCTCTAGTTTACTATCTAATGCACTCCACTTTACCAAGCTAGAGTCTGCACCAGAATCTACTAGTAATATAAGTTTCCCCTTTTTCGCTTCCTTACAAGGAATTTCTATGAAGACATCATTTAATTTTGATATCTGTCTGAATTCCCCATGTCTACTATAAATAATTCGATTTTTCTTTGATTTTGTATATAAACATAATTTTAATTCCTTAATATATTCAATACATTTACTCATATTTTTATTTATGCTATCCATTCCTGAAGTAATCAAATCATCAAATATTATGCAATCATAAAAAATATTTTTTGCTGTTAATGCTACTATGCCGAAAACGTTCAACGTTAATACAATTAGTGAAATAAAATTATCTACCATTTTCCTACCATTGATAGCGAACGTATCCACTGCCGCGCACGGCGTCTGATTCACAATTCCTATCTTCATTGTCCTGATTTCGCAATTTGTCTTGGGTTCCCAGATTATTGGCCTATTCTGGGCCCCTAACAGTTTCCCTGGCGGGACCACACCATTTACATTTATTTAAATCCCCATTATTATTATTATTAGTATGAATATTATTCCGATAATTACTATTTCTATTTCCATTATTATTGTTGTTATTGCTATTGTAATTATTTTCTTTGTTATTATTATAATTACGATTATTATTCCGATAATTATTATTATTATTATTGTTAATATAATTATAATTATTGTTATTGTTATAATAATTATTAGTTCTATTTTCATTATGATATTCCCAATTATTGTTGTTATTATATCTTCGAACATTATTATTCCTATGATTGGCTTGCGTATTATTCTCGTAGCCATCATTGTAATCGTAATTTATTGTTTGTTGTCTACTCGTACAGTTTTGCTCCGGTTCCGGCTCCGGTTCATTATTTGCACATCTAAGGCTCGTTTCGTGGCCGTAATTGCCACATTCTACATTCGTCCCTCGTATGTCCGCCATTCCCGCAAAATGAACATGTTGGAACAACTTTATCCCTTTCGTTTGCGAGCATTTCGTGCCCAAATGATCCACTATTGTTTCCTATAACAATTTTTTCGCATGTTATTTGTGAGGCCCTGTTATAGTGCACCTCTGGGGCATTCTGTGTTGTTTCTATTACACGCCCACTTTGTATTATCTGAAACGTTTCTATATCTTCCTCTATCAGTGAATCTAGTGAGTTTGACTTATTATTTAGCATGTGTATTTTCAGTGTGCTGTCTTTAAGACCTACTTTAAAAGTCTTTTGTATGGATTTGTCCAGTTCCATTAACATTGCCTCGTCCCCTTTGCCGTTCTATTTTTCTTTTATTAACTCCACCGCCTTTGTTTTCAGGACATTTAGGCGTCTTGCAAAAGATCTAATTTCTTCCGTGGATGTTTGATAGGCAAGATTTATATCATTTATCACTGAGTCTAATGTTATGGTTTTAAGATATGTCCGCTTTATTACAGTATATAATTCATCTAATCTGCTAAATTGAATTCCATTAACTAGTTCAAATGCGTCTCCATACATTCTTAACTTAACACATGATATAAATTCTTGTAACTCGGTTTCCTTCGAAGCCTTTACCGCTAAATCACATCCTTGTATGAATCTACATACTTCAGAGGGCAGATCATTGGAATCCGTGCCTGAGAACATCGGAACCAAACGGTTCACGGTCTTTGCAATATGTTGGATACTCATTTTAAAATCTAGGAAATTAACTTTCTCAATATTACTGGTATCACTAGTGAATTTCTATTTAACTTCAGATTTTTCTCGACAGATATTCCTTATTTATTTAAAAATGTATTATTTGTTTACACCATGTTTTCATTATTTTCCTCAAAACTCACTACAGTACGATATATTTTATTTCGTCCAATTTATCCATTTAATTTTGTTGTTTCATGTTGTGTTTTTTTTAATTTTCATTGTAGGGCTTCCATTAAAAATACCAGTTAAGGTTTCATTTCCAACAAAATTATTTAAATTACCAAAATTAGATTTTATTTAAATTATTGACTATTTATTTTATAGTTACAATTGCTGACTAAGTAAATTGTCGCCGCTTATTTTGGCAACGACCAGAAGGTGTGTCATCCAACCAACATCATTTACTTTTTGTTTTAACAACAATTAGAATGCATATAATATTATTTAAATATTTAGCAACAGCAAATACCCACTAGAAAAATATCAATGAACTGTCACGCTATGGACTGTCATAATGCTAACTCTCAACATTCCTCACCCCTTACAAAAAAAAAAAAAAAATTTGTTTCGACTTACAACAATCTTATACTAGCATCTCACACCAATACCTTACACTACTGTACAATACAAACATACTACCGATACTTAATACATACATAACCGCATACTTCTGCTCCACAATCACCTTGTCTATGTATTTCAGATGTTGTTGTCAAGATATCGTGGTCGGTCTCCGTTGGTATATTGGCGGGCTCTGCTGTAAACATAACTCTCGTCACTATTGGCATGGTTAATCGATCTTCATATGTGGTAGCGATACTGGTTCTTCAAGTTCCAGATATGAGTTCTTGTACTTGTCTTCTTTCCTTCGGACTGCGGTTCGCACCATCTTATTTGTTAGTGAAGCCGTCATCGATCTCACAGATCTAGAAGCCCCTGAGTAGAATACTTCTCGGGGTCCCGCCTGCTCATGACTCCGTCTAACTTGCTTCCGACACTACTATGTGATGTCGCTTTAGCTTCGATGTGTAAATTCAATATGTTATTTAAGAACCACTCTGATTCGTACATTATCTTCAGTTCCACTGTCAATTCGCTCAGCAACGCTTGGCCCAAAACGTCCGGGTGCAACATGCTATGCTCAGATTCATTCTAACTAACTTTATGGTTCTGTTTCTGGAGCTTTTTCAGGTTTGTGTTCACAATCTTCTTTATTTCAACACTATGATAGCGAATTCAATTGATGCCATCTCCTTATGTGATTGTGTTTAATTCTGGTGAGTTCCTCTAGGGTAGCGTTCATTCCAACACGCAACCCCTCTATCTCTTTAATGGTTGCTTGCAACGTTCTGGACAACCTGTCGTAATTACTGGCCATCACCGTTACTTGTTGCTCTATCATATGTTTTACGTAGTTTAACGCATATGTTTTCCGTATGTTTTACGCGTATCGTAGGTTTTCCGCAACCGTTCGTTTCTTGTGCATGAACCCTGTACCCTTGACACGAAGTCATCTGTTAACTACAATTGTTCGCTTGAGTCAGTTACAACAAATTTCGTGATTACTATTCACTACGCCCTGTAGATCCCTATATCTGTTTTCCGATCGAACACGAGTGAATGCTCCTCCAACGCTTTCGGTCTGTGAATTGAATCTACCTGGACCCTCACAATGAGCAGGATTAGCCATATTATTGCCAACTTATTTTTCTAATAAAACTATATCTAATTACTGTCACAATATTTTTAGTATTCAATGAGATTTCGTTGCTATAATTATTTTTACTTAAATCTAATCATTTTCGTGTATTCATCATTACAATCACTCACATATTTAAGTGTCTATAAAACATAAATATATTCATATAATAACATCGTTATATCTCTATCAAAATTATCATTCATATATTACCTTATATAATATTGTACTTTAAAATTTTATAAAATAAAAAAAAAACACATTTTTCTTATAAATTAACATTATCTTATATTACGAAGTTTGACATTATCTTATAGTTTGTGTTAATATTTTACAATATAAGTTGTGGTATGTACAAAATACATGTGTCATATAACATATTTATTTAAGTTTATATTTTTATATTTTAATATCTATTAAACTAATCAGCATAATAAATACGTATATTGGTTTTGTTGTTTCATAAACATTTTTCCAGAAGAGAAAAAAAAATTTTAATTTATTCATAATTCTAACAGAATTTATTTTATCTGAATAACATATTCTACAAGTAAAACATCTTCCACATTTTTTTTTTTTTTGTGTTTTAAACCTTGTGAAGTTTAGCTTATTTTTAAGCTGTTTTTTTTTAAAAATGCTCATTCGACATATATGCCATTTTTATTTTTATTTATTTTTCATTCTATCGCAATCTCTAACGAAACTTAAGTGATCATCTTAAGTTTTCGCTCGAGTTCACCTAATACGATTCGTAATACACGTATGTAATTGATCAAGTTGCAGACTAGTATTCGTCGTATTTAGTGAAATGCTTAAAAACAATTTGCTGCTGTTCTTTTCAAACTATTTAATTAATAGCTTAGATTAGCATAAAGTCTTACGGATGTCGACTCTTTTCGAAGAGTACATCGAATCCTTACATAAAATGTAATTGCCGTTGTCATTTGTTTCTATACTTAATACAATTATATTATTTAATAATTTATATCTTTTAACTATATTTTTGTTTTATATATATTCATTTCCTCAACTTCAATTTCTACATTTTTTTTTTCTTCCATTTAACATAAACTCATAATTTATTGCACAGGCTAGTAAATTACCGGAAGTAATACTTAGCTGCTTCAATAAAATAAATATCAACATAACAATTGGATCATTTGCTAACTCTAAAAAGTCTTGTATGCATTTTGCAACTGTTGTATGCATTTTCTCATAATTTTTATAAAATTTCTCTAATCAATTAAGTCAATCATAATAATATCTTTTGGAGCATATTCTAGCTCTAAAAACCTATTTTTCATTCGTTGTAAACGTATTTATAAATTTTTTATAATATTATTTCTAGTCTTTTAATTCAATCATATTTTTCCTATATATCATTTGGAGCATTTTCTAGCTCTATAAAAAAAATTCAATTCATCATAATCTACTTTTCATTATATTTTAATTTAAAATTAATAATTCAACCATAATTTCATAATTCACTTTACAATTCAAAATTTCTATGCTACTTATCTACGCTCAGCAGTACTTAGCTATTTGTTCAATATCTCAATTGCGTAGAAATATATTTTATCGCATTTATTTCGTATAAAAAACTCGTGTTATCATTTATAATTCTTTCTTATTTATATTTTTCCTAATATTTCTTGTTTTCATAACCTTTAAATTTGGTCCGCCACATGCTAGTAAATTAACCCTAAGTAATACATAGCGATCTGTGGGTACCGTTTTCTTCTGTTTTCCTATTTCCTATTCATTATCACACAATACTAAACTTTTCGCAATTTATTTATAAATATATTTCCGCATTTTAACAACTAATACATCAATTTCTAATTATGGTATTTTTTCAACAAATTGTTGTTTATTTTCTTTCCCTTTCCTTTTATTAATATTGTCGTTGTCACGGGGGTAGTGACGGACAAAACCTTATAGGGCCCTACCCAAATTGGTGAAAATTTATTTTTCCTATTTTGATTCTTCATTACAACCATTTCCCCAATTTGAAACTCAATGGGATTTAATGATTTATCGTAGCTTATTTTAGATTTTTCTTTTACCTTTTCTTGATTTTGTCTCACTATTTCATGCGCCCGCTGTATTTGATATTTTAATATTTTGTTATAATCATCGGCATTATACAGTGTTGAAACTTTACGTTTCAAATTAGTTGGCATATCAGAATCATAACCATATAGTGTTCGGAAAGGTGTTTGCCCAGTTGACACATGCATCGTATTATTATGGACATGCATTGCCGAATTTAACCATTGATCCCAATTGGAACCATCCTCCTTAGCAAAACATCTCAAATATTCTGCTAATGGTCTGTGACTACGTTCTAATGATCCATTGGCCTGTGGGTGATAGGGTGTAATGTGCATTTTTTTAATACCCAATAATTTGCATGTATCAGAAAATAACTTTGACACGAAATTAGAGCCATTGTCAGTTACTAGAATTTTCGGAATATTGTGGCGTGTTATTATTTCATCATAAAATGCTTTAGCCACTGTGCTTGCTTCTGCGTCTGGTATTGCTACACAGCACATATATTTTGAAAAATCGTCTTGAAATGTTAAAATGTATTTATTTCCAGATACTGTCTCGGGTAAAATTCCTACTAAGTCCATATAAACTTTATCAAATGGGCGCGTTGGTGTATCTGTCAAGACCATTGGCATTTTTGTTAGCTTAGAACTTTTGTTAACTTGACATTTAGGGCAATTTTTTACGTATTCTTTAATTTGTTTTTGCATACCCTTCCACCTATATTGCTTTCTTATTCGAAAATATGTTTTCAGTGTGCCCTAATGACCCCCTAACGGCGAGTCGTGAAAGTCTCTAAGTACTGTTTTAATTTCTTCAGGATCGGTTAATACTTGACTCGAGATTGTTTCACCATCCATATCCGTTACTGTGTCGTCCAAGACTGGCTTACGGTTGTGGATCTATTGCCTTTGGTTTATTTTTAGAACGGGTTTGAACTGCCGCAATTTCTGTTTCTAATTGTGGAATCCTACTTAATGCGTCAGCATTTAAATTCTTTTTGCCAGGTTTATAAATTATTTCGAACTCGTATTCTGATAATTTGTGCCTGAACCTGGCTAGCCTTGACGTTTGATCCTTTAAATTCGCTATGCTACGCAGTGGTTGATGATCCGTATAAACCGTGAATGGACGCCCCAACAAATACGCTCTATAATTTTTTGTGGCACATACTATTGCCAAAAATTCTTGTTCAATTGTTGAGTACCTTGTTTCTGCATCATTCAGAGCTCTACTTGCAAATGCGATTGGTCGATCAGAACCTGGCTCGCCCTGTGACAGCACTGCTCCTATAGCTTCTCCACTTGCATCTGTTGTCAATACAAATGGTTTTGAAAAATCTGGGTATGCTAGAACATTAGGTGAAATAATTGCTTCCTTAAGTTTTATAAATGAGTCCTGGCACTTGTCTGTCCATACAAAACTGGCATCCTTCCGCAACAGTTTATTAATCGGTAGTGTTAACCTTGCCATATTCTTAACGAATTTTCTGTAATAATTTACTAAACCTAAGAAGGCTTGTACCTGTTTCTTGGTCTTGGGTACCGGAATATTTTTTACACATTCTATTTTATCGGGATCTGGCATTGCGCCTGACTCCGTGCATTTGTGCCCTAAATATACTACTTCACGCCTTAAAAAATTGCATTTTTCCGTATTTAATTTCAAATTATTTTCCCTCAATTTTTCTAACACCTTACATAGTCTAATTTCGTGCTCCATTATGTTTTTTCCATACACCACTATATCGTCCAGATATACGAAACAATCAAGTCCCTGCAATCCTGTTAAAATGTGGTTCATTATTCTTTGAAACGTAGCGGGTGCCCCCGTCAATCCAAATGGCATCCTATTAAATTCAAAATGTCCCAAGCCCGTGCTGAACGCTGTTTTTTCTCTGTGGCGTTCATCCACTAGCACTTGGTGATAACCACTTGCAAGATCTAATGTTGAAAAATACCTACTGTGACCTAATTCATCCAAAATTTCATCAATACGAGGTATTGGAAATACTTGTTTAATCGTTGCGTCGTTCAATTTTCTGAAATCTATTACCAGTCTCCATTTTTTCTGTCCGTCCTTGCCACTCTTTTTAGGTACCAACAATAGTGGTGAATTCCAAGGCGACGTGCTTGGTGATATAATATCGTCGTCTAATAACTTCTGCACCTGTTTGTTGATTTCTTCTCTGTGAATATGTGGTAATTTATATTGTTTTCGGTTTATCGGTGGTTGGCCGTCTATTGTGGGGATTTCATGTTTTAAAATAGGTGTATACGATAGCTCATCCCCCTCTAACAGAAATACATCATGGTATGACGCACATATTTTTTCTATGGATGCCTTCTCTTCAACATTTGATTTTGGATCCAATTTTAATGAATCAAATAGTTTGCATATTCTGTGTCGTATGTTTATGCTTTGTACGCTATTCATAGTGCCACTCACTGGTTCCATAAATTTATTATAATTTGAAAATTTGAGCTGTATGTTCTTATTCAATATTATATCTTTTTCTGTTGAGTTTAACACTGAAACGTAAACACTATTTTTTCTCACATTTGATATGGTTTCTCCGATATAGACTCCTGGTGAAATTTCCTGTTTTTGAATTATTACTACGGGGATCTTGGTTCGTAGTGGTAATCTGGCGATACCTTTAGATCTTGCTGTTATTTTTATTTCTTACTGTATAATATTTTGTTTATTTTTGTTTCTGTCTATAAAGGTTAATCCCTTTTCCACTGCATGGATGATTGCGTGGTTCCATAGATTATCTCGTCCAAGTATACCGTCTGCCGGAACTCCTTGATCCTGCATTATTGTATGTAACGTCAGACTGAGCCTTCTATGTTCCATATGTTGAATTTCAATTGATCCTGCGGTGGTCACATGTCCCCCAAATGCTCCGCTCAGATCTTTTGTGTTTTTTAAATTTCTCTCTAGTTTACTATCTAATGTACTCCACTTTACCAAGCTAGAGTCTGCACCAGAATCTACTAGTAATATAAGTTTCCCCTTTTTCGCTTCCTTACAAGGAATT
This sequence comes from Dryomyza anilis, assembly GCA_951804985.1. Lineage (NCBI taxonomy): Eukaryota > Metazoa > Arthropoda > Insecta > Diptera > Dryomyzidae > Dryomyza > Dryomyza anilis. The sequence goes on from OX638130.1 coordinate 70,810,682, forward strand.
TCTATGAAGACATCATTTAATTTTGATATCTGTCTGAATTCCCCATGTCTACTATAAATAATTCGATTTTTCTTTGATTTTGTATATAAACATAATTTTAATTCCTTAATATATTCAATACATTTACTCATATTTTTATTTATGCTATCCATTCCTGAAGTAATCAAATCATCAAATATTATGCAATCATAAAAAATATTTTTTGCTGTTAATGCTACTATGCCGAAAACGTTCAACGTTAATACAATTAGTGAAATAAAATTATCTACCATTTTCCTACCATTGATAGCGAACGTATCCACTGCCGCGCACGGCGTCTGATTCACAATTCCTATCTTCATTGTCCTGATTTCGCAATTTGTCTTGGGTTCCCAGATTATTGGCCTATTCTGGGCCCCTAACAGTTTCCCTGGTTGCGGGACCACACCATTTACATTTATTTAAATCCCCATTATTATTATTATTAGTATGAATATTATTCCGATAATTACTATTTCTATTTCCATTATTATTGTTGTTATTGCTATTGTAATTATTTTCTTTGTTATTATTATAATTACGATTATTATTCCGATAATTATTATTATTATTATTGTTATTATAATTATTATTATTGTTATTGTTATAATAATTATTAGTTCTATTTTCATTATGATATTCCCAATTATTGTTGTTATTATATCTTCGAACATTATTATTCCTATGATTGGCTTGCGTATTATTCTCGTAGCCATCATTGTAATCGTAATTTATTGTTTGTTGTCTACTCGTACAGTTTGATCCACTATTGTTTCCTATAACAATTTTTTCGCATGTTATTTGTGAGGCCCTGTTATAGTGCACCTCTGGGGCATTCTGTGTTGTTTCTATTACACGCCCACTTTGTATTATCTGAAACGTTTCTATATCTTCCTCTATCAGTGAATCTAGTGAGTTTGACTTATTATTTAGCATGTGTATTTTCAGTGTGCTGTCTTTAAGACCTACTTTAAAAGTCTTTTGTATGGATTTGTCCAGTTCCATTAACATTGCCTCGTCCCCTTTGCCGTTCTATTTTTCTTTTATTAACTCCACCGCCTTTGTTTTCAGGACATTTAGGCGTCTTGCAAAAGGTCTAATTTCTTCCGTGGATGTTTGATAGGCAAGATTTATATCATTTATCACTGAGTCTAATGTTATGGTTTTAAGATATGTCCGCTTTATTACAGTATATAATTCATCTAATCTGCTAAATTGAATTCCATTAACTAGTTCAAATGCGTCTCCATACATTCTTAACTTAACACATGATATAAATTCTTGTAACTCGGTTTCCTTCGAAGCCTTTACCGCTAAATCACATCCTTGTATGAATCTACATACTTCAGAGGGCAGATCATTGGAATCCGTGCCTGAGAACATCGGAACCAAACGGTTCACGGTCTTTGCAATATGTTGGATACTCATTTTAAAATCTAGGAAATTAACTTTCTCAATATTACTGGTATCACTAGTGAATTTCTATTTAACTTCAGATTTTTCTCGACAGATATTCCTTATTTATTTAAAAATGTATTATTTGTTTACACCATGTTTTCATTATTTTCCTCAAAACTCACTACAATACGATATATTTTATTTCGTCCAATTTATCCATTTAATTTTGTTGTTTCATGTTGTGTTTTTTTTAATTTTCATTGTAGGGCTTCCATTAAAAATACCAGTTAAGGTTTCATTTCCAACAAAATTATTTAAATTACCAAAATTAGATTTTATTTAAATTATTGACTATTTATTTTATAGTTACAATTTCTGACTAAGTAAATTGTCGCCGCTTATTTTGGCAACGACCAGAAGGTGTGTCATCCAACCAACATCATTTACTTTTTGTTTTAACAACAATTAGAATGCATATAATATTATTTAAATATTTAGCAACAGCAAATACCCACTAGAAAAATATCAATGAACTGTCACGCTATGAGTGACTGTCATAATGCTAACTCTCAACATTCCTCACCCCTTACAAAAAAAAAAAAAAAATTTGTTTCGACTTACAACAATCTTATACTAGCATCTCACACCAATACCTTACACTACTGTACAATACAAACATACTACCGATACTTAATACATACATAACCGCCTACTTCTGCTCCGCAATCACCTTGTCTATGTATTTCAGATGTTGTTGTCAAGATATCGTGGTCGGTCTCCGTTGGTATATTGGCGGGCTCTGCTGTAAACATAACTCTCGTCACTATTGGCATGGTTAATCGATCTTCATATGTGGTAGCGATACTGGTTCTTCAAGTTCCAGATATGAGTTCTTGTACTTGTCTTCTTTCCTTCGGACTGCGGTTCGCACCATCTTATTTGTTAGTGAAGCCGTCATCGATCTCACAGATCTAGAAGCCCCTGAGTAGAATACTTCTCGGGGTCCCGCCTGCTCATGACTCCGTCTAACTTGCTTCCGACACTACTATGTGATGTCGCTTTAGCTTCGATGTGTAAATTCAATATGTTATTTAAGAACCACTCTGATTCGTACATTATCTTCAGTTCCACTGTCAATTCGCTGTCAATTTGGCCCAAAACGTCCGGGTGCAACATGCTATGCTCAGATTCATTCTAACTAACTTTATGGTTCTGTTTCTGGAGCTTTTTCAGGTTTGTGTTCACAATCTTCTTTATTTCAACACTATGATAGCGAATTCAATTGATGCCATCTCCTTATGTGATTGTGTTTAATTCTGGTGAGTTCCTCTAGGGTAGCGTTCATTCCAACACGCAACACCTCTATCTCTTTAATGGTTGCTTGCAACGTTCTGGACAACCTGTCGTAATTACTGGCCATCACCGTTACTTGTTGCTCTATCATATGTTTTACGTAGTTTAACGCATATGTTTTCCGTATGTTTTACGCGTATCGTAGGTTTTCCGCAACCGTTCGTTTCTTGTGCATGAACCCTGTACCCTTGACACGAAGTCATCTGTTAACTACAATTGTTCGCTTGAGTCAGTTACAACAAATTTCGTGATTACTATTCACTACGCCCTGTAGATCCCTATATCTGTTTTCCGATCGAACACGAGTGAATGCTCCTCCAACGCTGTCGGTCTGTGAATTGAATCTACCTGGACCCTCACAATGAGCAGGATTAGCCATATTATTGCCAACTTATTTTTCTAATAAAACTATATCTAATTACTGTCACAATATTTTTAGTATTCAATGAGATTTCGTTGCTATAATTATTTTTACTTAAATCTAATCATTTTCGTGTATTCATCATTACAATCACTCACATATTTAAGTGTCTATAAAACATAAATATATTCATATAATAACATCGTTATATCTCTATCAAAATTATCATTCATATATTACCTTATATAATATTGTACTTTAAAATTTTATAAAATAAAAAAAAAACACATTTTTCTTATAAATTAACATTATCTTATATTACGAAGTTTGACATTATCTTATAGTTTGTGTTAATATTTTACAATATAAGTTGTGGTATGTACAAAATACATGTGTCATATAACATATTTATTTAAGTTTATATTTTTATATTTTAATATCTATTAAACTAATCAGCATAATAAATACGTATATTGGTTTTGTTGTTTCATAAACATTTTTCCAGAAGAGAAAAAAAAAATTTAATTTATTCATAATTCTAACAGAATTTATTTTATCTGAATAACATATTCTACAAGTAAAACATCTTCCACATTTTTTTTTTTTTGTGTTTTAAACCTTGTGAAGTTTAGCTTATTTTTAAGCTGTTTTTTTTTAAAAATGCTCATTTTTATTTTTATTTATTTTTCATTCTATCGCAATCTCTAACGAAACTTAAGTGATCATCTTAAGTTTTCGCTCGAGTTCACCTTATACGATTCGTAATACACGTATGTAATTGATCAAGTTGCAGACTAGTATTCGTCGTATTTAGTGAAATGCTTAAAAACAATTTGCTGCTGTTCTTTTCAAACTATTTAATTAATAGCTTAGATTAGCATAAAGTCTTACGGATGTCGACTCTTTTCGAAGAGTACATCGAATCCTTACATAAAATGTAATTGCCGTTGTCATTTGTTTCTATACTTAATACAATTATATTATTTAATAATTTATATCTTTTAACTATATTTTTGTTTTATATATATTCATTTCCTCAACTTCAATTTCTACATTTTTTTTGTTCTTCCATTTAACATAAACTCATAATTTATTGCACAGGCTAGTAAATTACCGGAAGTAATACTTAACTGCTTCAATAAAATAAATATCAACATAACAATTGGATCATTTGCTAACTCTAAAAAGTCTTGTATGCATTTTGCAACTGTTGTATGCATTTTCTCATAATTTTTATAAAATTTCTCTAATCAATTAAGTCAATCATAATAATATCTTTTGGAGCATATTCTAGCTCTAAAACCCTATTTTTCATTCGTTGTAAACGTATTTATAAATTTTTTATAATATTATTTCTAGTCTTTTAATTCAATCATATTTTTCCTATATATCATTTGGAGCATTTTCTATCTCTATAAAAAAAATTCAATTCATCATAATCTACTTTTCATTATATTTTAATTTAAAATTAATAATTCAACCATAATTTCATAATTCACTTTACAATTCAAAATTTCTATGCTACTTATCTACGCTCAGCAGTACTTAGCTATTTGTTCAATATCTCAATTGCGTAGAAATATATTTTATCGCATTTATTTCGTATAAAAAACTCGTGTTATCATTTATAATTCTTTCTTATTTATATTTTTCCTAATATTTCTTGTTTTCATAACCTTTAAATTTGGTCCGCCACATGCTAGTAAATTAACCCTAAGTAATACATAGCGATCTGTGGGTACCGTTTTCTTCTGTTTTCCTATTTCCTATTCATTATCACACAATACTAAACTTTTCGCAATTTATTTATAAATATATTTCCGCATTTTAACAACTAATACATCAATTTCTAATTATGGTATTTTTTCAACAAATTGTTGTTTATTTTCTTTCCCTTTCCTTTTATTAATATTGTCGTTGTCACGGGGGTAGTGACGGACAAAACCTTATAGGGCCCTACCCAAATTGGTGAAAATTTATTTTTCCTATTTTGATTCTTCATTACAACCATTTCCCCAATTTGAAACTCAATGGGATTTAATGATTTATCGTAGCTTGTTTTAGATTTTTCTTTTACCTTTTCTTGATTTTGTCTCACTATTTCATGCGCCCGCTGTATTTGATATTTTAATATTTTGTTATAATCATCGGCATTATACAGTGTTGAAACTTTACGTTTCAAATTAGTTGGCATATCAGAATCATAACCATATAGTGTTCGGAAAGGTGTTTGCCCAGTTGACACATGCATCGTATTATTATGGACATACATTGCCGAATTTAACCATTGATCCCAATTGGAACCATCCTCCTTAGCAAAACATCTCAAATATTCTGCTAATGGTCTGTGACTACGTTCTAATGATCCATTGGCCTGTGGGTGATAGGGTGTAATGTGCATTTTTTTAATACCCAATAATTTGCATGTATCAGAAAATAACTTTGACACGAAATTAGAGCCATTGTCAGTTACTAGAATTTTCGGAATATTGTGGCGTGTTATTATTTCATCATAAAATGCTTTAGCCACTGTGCTTGCTTCTGCGTCTGGTATTGCTACACAGCACATATATTTTGAAAAATCGTCTTGAAATGTTAAAATGTATTTATTTCCAGATACTGTCTCGGGTAAAATTCCTACTAAGTCCATATAAACTTTATCAAATGGGCGCGTTGGTGTATCTGTCAAGACCATTGGCATTTTTGTTAGCTTAGAACTTTTGTTAACTTGACATTTAGGGCAATTTTTTACGTATTCTTTAATTTGTTTTTGCATACCCTTCCACCTATATTGCTTTCTTATTCGAAAATATGTTTTCAGTGTGCCCTAATGACCCCCTAACGGCGAGTCGTGAAAGTCTCTAAGTACTGTTTTAATTTCTTCAGGATCGGTTAATACTTGACTCGAGATTGTTTCACCATCCATATCCGTTACTGTGTCGTCCAAGACTGGCTTACGGTTGTGGATCTATTGCCTTTGGTTTATTTTTAGAACGGGTTTGAACTGCCGCAATTTCTGTTTCTAATTGTGGAATCCTACTTAATGCGTCAGCATTTAAATTCTTTTTGCCAGGTTTATAAATTATTTCGAACTCGTATTCTGATAATTTGTGCCTGAACCTGGCTAGCCTTGACGTTTGATCCTTTAAATTCGCTATGCTACGCAGTGGTTGATGATCCGTATAAACCGTGAATGGACGCCCCAACAAATACGCTCTATAATTTTTTGTGGCACATACTATTGCCAAAAATTCTTGTTCAATTGTTGAGTACCTTGTTTCTGCATCATTCAGAGCTCTACTTGCAAATGCGATTGGTCGATCAGAACCTGGCTCGCCCTGTGACAGCACTGCTCCTATAGCTTCTCCACTTGCATCTGTTGTCAATACAAATGGTTTTGAAAAATCTGGGTATGCTAGAACATTAGGTGAAATAATTGCTTCCTTAAGTTTTATAAATGAGTCCTGGCACTTGTCTGTCCATACAAAACTGGCATCCTTCCGCAACAGTTTATTAATCGGTAGTGTTAACCTTGCCATATTCTTAACGAATTTTCTGTAATAATTTACTAAACCTAAGAAGGCTTGTACCTGTTTCTTGGTCTTGGGTACCGGAATATTTTTTACACATTCTATTTTATCGGGATCTGGCATTGCGCCTGACTCCGTGCATTTGTGCCCTAAATATACTACTTCACGCCTTAAAAAATTGCATTTTTCCGTATTTAATTTCAAATTATTTTCCCTCAATTTTTCTAACACCTTACATAGTCTAATTTCGTGCTCCATTATGTTTTTTCCATACACCACTATATCGTCCAGATATACGAAACAATCAAGTCCCTGCAATCCTGTTAAAATGTGGTTCATTATTCTTTGAAACGTAGCGGGTGCCCCCGTCAATCCAAATGGCATCCTATTAAATTCAAAATGTCCCAAGCCCGTGCTGAACGCTGTTTTTTCTCTGTGGCGTTCATCCACTAGCACTTGGTGATAACCACTTGCAAGATCTAATGTTGAAAAATACCTACTGTGACCTAATTCATCCAAAATTTCATCAATACGAGGTATTGGAAATACTTGTTTAATCGTTGCGTCGTTCAATTTTCTGAAATCTATTACCAGTCTCCATTTTTTCTGTCCGTCCTTGCCACTCTTTTTAGGTACCAACAATAGTGGTGAATTCCAAGGCGACGTGCTTGGTGATATAATATCGTCGTCTAATAACTTCTGCACCTGTTTGTTGATTTCTTCTCTGTGAATATGTGGTAATTTATATTGTTTTCGGTTTATCGGTGGTTGGCCGTCTATTGTGGGGATTTCATGTTTTAAAATAGGTGTATACGATAGCTCATCCCCCTCTAACAGAAATACATCATGGTATGACGCACATATTTTTTCTATGGATACCAGTTAAGGTTTCATTTCCAACAAAATTATTTAAATTACCAAAATTAGATTTTATTTAAATTATTGACTATTTATTTTATAGTTACAATTTCTGACTAAGTAAATTGTCGCCGCTTATTTTGGCAACGACCAGAAGGTGTGTCATCCAACCAACATCATTTACTTTTTGTTTTAACAACAATTAGAATGCATATAATATTATTTAAATATTTAGCAACAGCAAATACCCACTAGAAAAATATCAATGAACTGTCACGCTATGAGTGACTGTCATAATGCTAACTCTCAACATTCCTCACCCCTTACAAAAAAAAAAAAAAAAATTGTTTCGACTTACAACAATCTTATACTAGCATCTCACACCAATACCTTACACTACTGTACAATACAAACATACTACCGATACTTAATACATACATAACCGCCTACTTCTGCTCCGCAATCACCTTGTCTATGTATTTCAGATGTTGTTGTCAAGATATCGTGGTCGGTCTCCGTTGGTATATTGGCGGGCTCTGCTGTAAACATAACTCTCGTCACTATTGGCATGGTTAATCGATCTTCATATGTGGTAGCGATACTGGTTCTTCAAGTTCCAGATATGAGTTCTTGTACTTGTCTTCTTTCCTTCGGACTGCGGTTCGCACCATCTTATTTGTTAGTGAAGCCGTCATCGATCTCACAGATCTAGAAGCCCCTGAGTAGAATACTTCTCGGGGTCCCGCCTGCTCATGACTCCGTCTAACTTGCTTCCGACACTACTATGTGATGTCGCTTTAGCTTCGATGTGTAAATTCAATATGTTATTTAAGAACCACTCTGTACATTATCTTCAGTTCCACTGTCAATTCGCTGTCAATTTGGCCCAAAACGTCCGGGTGCAACATGCTATGCTCAGATTCATTCTAACTAACTTTATGGTTCTGTTTCTGGAGCTTTTTCAGGTTTGTGTTCACAATCTTCTTTATTTCAACACTATGATAGCGAATTCAATTGATGCCATCTCCTTATGTGATTGTGTTTAATTCTGGTGAGTTCCTCTAGGGTAGCGTTCATTCCAACACGCAACACCTCTATCTCTTTAATGGTTGCTTGCAACGTTCTGGACAACCTGTCGTAATTACTGGCCATCACCGTTACTTGTTGCTCTATCATATGTTTTACGTAGTTTAACGCATATGTTTTCCGTATGTTTTACGCGTATCGTAGGTTTTCCGCAACCGTTCGTTTCTTGTGCATGAACCCTGTACCCTTGACACGAAGTCATCTGTTAACTACAATTGTTCGCTTGAGTCAGTTACAACAAATTTCGTGATTACTATTCACTACGCCCTGTAGATCCCTATATCTGTTTTCCGATCGAACACGAGTGAATGCTCCTCCAACGCTGTCGGTCTGTGAATTGAATCTACCTGGACCCTCACAATGAGCAGGATTAGCCATATTATTGCCAACTTATTTTTCTAATAAAACTATATCTAATTACTGTCACAATATTTTTAGTATTCAATGAGATTTCGTTGCTATAATTATTTTTACTTAAATCTAATCATTTTCGTGTATTCATCATTACAATCACTCACATATTTAAGTGTCTATAAAACATAAATATATTCATATAATAACATCGTTATATCTCTATCAAAATTATCATTCATATATTACCTTATATAATATTGTACTTTAAAATTTTATAAAAAAAAAAAAAAACACATTTTTCTTATAAATTAACATTATCTTATATTACGAAGTTTGACATTATCTTATAGTTTGTGTTAATATTTTACAATATAAGTTGTGGTATGTACAAAATACATGTGTCATATAACATATTTATTTAAGTTTATATTTTTATATTTTAATATCTATTAAACTAATCAGCATAATAAATACGTATATTGGTTTTGTTGTTTCATAAACATTTTTCCAGAAGAGAAAAAAAAAATTTAATTTATTCATAATTCTAACAGAATTTATTTTATCTGAATAACATATTCTACAAGTAAAACATCTTCCACATTTTTTTTTTTTTGTGTTTTAAACCTTGTGAAGTTTAGCTTATTTTTAAGCTGTTTTTTTTAAAAAATGCTCATTCGACATATATGCCATTTTTATTTTTATTTATTTTTCATTCTATCGCAATCTCTAACGAAACTTAAGTGATCATCTTAAGTTTTCGCTCGAGTTCACCTAATACGATTCGTAATACACGTATGTAATTGATCAAGTTGCAGACTAGTATTCGTCGTATTTAGTGAAATGCTTAAAAACAATTTGCTGCTGTTCTTTTCAAACTATTTAATTAATAGCTTAGATTAGCATAAAGTCTTACGGATGTCGACTCTTTTCGAAGAGTACATCGAATCCTTACATAAAATGTAATTGCCGTTGTCATTTGTTTCTATACTTAATACAATTATATTATTTAATAATTTATATCTTTTAACTATATTTTTGTTTTATATATATTCATTTCCTCAACTTCAATTTCTACATTTTTTTTTTCTTCCATTTAACATAAACTCATAATTTATTGCACAGGCTAGTAAATTACCGGAAGTAATACTTAGCTGCTTCAATAAAATAAATATCAACATAACAATTGGATCATTTGCTAACTCTAAAAAGTCTTGTATGCATTTTGCAACTGTTGTATGCATTTTCTCATAATTTTTATAAAATTTCTCTAATCAATTAAGTCAATCATAATAATATCTTTTGGAGCATATTCTAGCTCTAAAAACCTATTTTTCATTCGTTGTAAACGTATTTATAAATTTTTTATAATATTATTTCTAGTCTTTTAATTCAATCATATTTTTCCTATATATCATTTGGAGCATTTTCTAGCTCTATAAAAAAAATTCAATTCATCATAATCTACTTTTCATTATATTTTAATTTAAAATTAATAATTCAACCATAATTTCATAATTCACTTTACAATTCAAAATTTCTATGCTACTTATCTACGCTCAGCAGTACTTAGCTATTTGTTCAATATCTCAATTGCGTAGAAATATATTTTATCGCATTTATTTCGTATAAAAAACTCGTGTTATCATTTATAATTCTTTCTTATTTATATTTTTCCTAATATTTCTTGTTTTCATAACCTTTAAATTTGGTCCGCCACATGCTAGTAAATTAACCCTAAGTAATACATAGCGATCTGTGGGTACCGTTTTCTTCTGTTTTCCTATTTCCTATTCATTATCACACAATACTAAACTTTTCGCAATTTATTTATAAATATATTTCCGCATTTTAACAACTAATACATCAATTTCTAATTATGGTATTTTTTCAACAAATTGTTGTTTATTTTCTTTCCCTTTCCTTTTATTAATATTGTCGTTGTCACGGGGGTAGTGACGGACAAAACCTTATAGGGCCCTACCCAAATTGGTGAAAATTTATTTTTCCTATTTTGATTCTTCATTACAACCATTTCCCCAATTTGAAACTCAATGGGATTTAATGATTTATCGTAGCTTGTTTTAGATTTTTCTTTTACCTTTTCTTGATTTTGTCTCACTATTTCATGCGCCCGCTGTATTTGATATTTTAATATTTTGTTATAATCATCGGCATTATACAGTGTTGAAACTTTACGTTTCAAATTAGTTGGCATATCAGAATCATAACCATATAGTGTTCGGAAAGGTGTTTGCCCAGTTGACACATGCATCGTATTATTATGGACATCCATTGCCGAATTTAACCATTGATCCCAATTGGAACCATCCTCCTTAGCAAAACATCTCAAATATTCTGCTAATGGTCTGTGACTACGTTCTAATGATCCATTGGCCTGTGGGTGATAGGGTGTAATGTGCATTTTTTTAATACCCAATAATTTGCATGTATCAGAAAATAACTTTGACACGAAATTAGAGCCATTGTCAGTTACTAGAATTTTCGGAATATTGTGGCGTGTTATTATTTCATCATAAAATGCTTTAGCCACTGTGCTTGCTTCTGCGTCTGGTATTGCTACACAGCACATATATTTTGAAAAATCGTCTTGAAATGTTAAAATGTATTTATTGCCAGATACTGTCTCGGGTAAAATTCCTACTAAGTCCATATAAACTTTATCAAATGGGCGCGTTGGTGTATCTGTCAAGACCATTGGCATTTTTGTTAGCTTAGAACTTTTGTTAACTTGACATTTAGGGCAATTTTTTACGTATTCTTTAATTTGTTTTTGCATACCCTTCCACCTATATTGCTTTCTTATTCGAAAATATGTTTTCAGTGTGCCCTAATGACCCCCTAACGGCGAGTCGTGAAAGTCTCTAAGTACTGTTTTAATTTCTTCAGGATCGGTTAATACTTGACTCGAGATTGTTTCACCATCCATATCCGTTACTGTGTCGTCCAAGACTGGCTTACGGTTGTGGATCTATTGCCTTTGGTTTATTTTTAGAACGGGTTTGAACTGCCGCAATTTCTGTTTCTAATTGTGGAATCCTACTTAATGCGTCAGCATTTAAATTCTTTTTGCCAGGTTTATAAATTATTTCGAACTCGTATTCTGATAATTTGTGCCTGAACCTGGCTAGCCTTGACGTTTGATCCTTTAAATTCGCTATGCTACGCAGTGGTTGATGATCCGTATAAACCGTGAATGGACGCCCCAACAAATACGCTCTATAATTTTTTGTGGCACATACTATTGCCAAAAATTCTTGTTCAATTGTTGAGTACCTTGTTTCTGCATCATTCAGAGCTCTACTTGCAAATGCGATTGGTCGATCAGAACCTGGCTCGCCCTGTGACAGCACTGCTCCTATAGCTTCTCCACTTGCATCTGTTGTCAATACAAATGGTTTTGAAAAATCTGGGTATGCTAGAACATTAGGTGAAATAATTGCTTCCTTAAGTTTTATAAATGAGTCCTGGCACTTGTCTGTCCATACAAAACTGGCATCCTTCCGCAACAGTTTATTAATCGGTAGTGTTAACCTTGCCATATTCTTAACGAATTTTCTGTAATAATTTACTAAACCTAAGAAGGCTTGTACCTGTTTCTTGGTCTTGGGTACCGGAATATTTTTTACACATTCTATTTTATCGGGATCTGGCATTGCGCCTGACTCCGTGCATTTGTGCCCTAAATATACTACTTCACGCCTTAAAAAATTGCATTTTTCCGTATTTAATTTCAAATTATTTTCCCTCAATTTTTCTAACACCTTACATAGTCTAATTTCGTGCTCCATTATGTTTTTTCCATACACCACTATATCGTCCAGATATACGAAACAATCAAGTCCCTGCAATCCTGTTAAAATGTGGTTCATTATTCTTTGAAACGTAGCGGGTGCCCCCGTCAATCCAAATGGCATCCTATTAAATTCAAAATGTCCCAAGCCCGTGCTGAACGCTGTTTTTTCTCTGTGGCGTTCATCCACTAGCACTTGGTGATAACCACTTGCAAGATCTAATGTTGAAAAATACCTACTGTGACCTAATTCATCCAAAATTTCATCAATACGAGGTATTGGAAATACTTGTTTAATCGTTGCGTCGTTCAATTTTCTGAAATCTATTACCAGTCTCCATTTTTTCTGTCCGTCCTTGCCACTCTTTTTAGGTACCAACAATAGTGGTGAATTCCAAGGCGACGTGCTTGGTGATATAATATCGTCGTCTAATAACTTCTGCACCTGTTTGTTGATTTCTTCTCTGTGAATATGTGGTAATTTATATTGTTTTCGGTTTATCGGTGGTTGGCCGTCTATTGTGGGGATTTCATGTTTTAAAATAGGTGTATACGATAGCTCATCCCCCTCTAACAGAAATATATCATGGTATGACGCACATATTTTTTCTATGGATACCAGTTAAGGTTTCATTTCCAACAAAATTATTTAAATTACCAAAATTAGATTTTATTTAAATTATTGACTATTTATTTTATAGTTACAATTTCTGACTAAGTAAATTGTCGCCGCTTATTTTGGCAACGACCAGAAGGTGTGTCATCCAACCAACATCATTTACTTTTTGTTTTAACAACAATTAGAATGCATATAATATTATTTAAATATTTAGCAACAGCAAATACCCACTAGAAAAATATCAATGAACTGTCACGCTATGAGTGACTGTCATAATGCTAACTCTCAACATTCCTCACCCCTTACAAAAAAAAAAAAAAAAATTGTTTCGACTTACAACAATCTTATACCAGCATCTCACACCAATACCTTACACTACTGTACAATACAAACATACTACCGATACTTAATACATACATAACCGCCTACTTCTGCTCCGCAATCACCTTGTCTATGTATTTCAGATGTTGTTGTCAAGATATCGTGGTCGGTCTCCGTTGGTATATTGGCGGGCTCTGCTGTAAACATAACTCTCGTCACTATTGGCATGGTTAATCGATCTTCATATGTGGTAGCGATACTGGTTCTTCAAGTTCCAGATATGAGTTCTTGTACTTGTCTTCTTTCCTTCGGACTGCGGTTCGCACCATCTTATTTGTTAGTGAAGCCGTCATCGATCTCACAGATCTAGAAGCCCCTGAGTAGAATACTTCTCGGGGTCCCGCCTGCTCATGACTCCGTCTAACTTGCTTCCGACACTACTATGTGATGTCGCTTTAGCTTCGATGTGTAAATTCAATATGTTATTTAAGAACCACTCTGATTCGTACATTATCTTCAGTTCCACTGTCAATTCGCTCAGCAACGCTTGGCCCAAAACGTCCGGGTGCAACATGCTATGCTCAGATTCATTCTAACTAACTTTATGGTTCTGTTTCTGGAGCTTTTTCAGGTTTGTGTTCACAATCTTCTTTATTTCAACACTATGATAGCGAATTCAATTGATGCCATCTCCTTATGTGATTGTGTTTAATTCTGGTGAGTTCCTCTAGGGTAGCGTTCATTCCAACACGCAACCCCTCTATCTCTTTAATGGTTGCTTGCAACGTTCTGGACAACCTGTCGTAATTACTGGCCATCACCGTTACTTGTTGCTCTATCATATGTTTTACGTAGTTTAACGCATATGTTTTCCGTATGTTTTACGCGTATCGTAGGTTTTCCGCAACCGTTCGTTTCTTGTGCATGAACCCTGTACCCTTGACACGAAGTCATCTGTTAACTACAATTGTTCGCTTGAGTCAGTTACAACAAATTTCGTGATTACTATTCACTACGCCCTGTAGATCCCTATATCTGTTTTCCGATCGAACACGAGTGAATGCTCCTCCAACGCTGTCGGTCTGTGAATTGAATCTACCTGGACCCTCACAATGAGCAGGATTAGCCATATTATTGCCAACTTATTTTTCTAATAAAACTATATCTAATTACTGTCACAATATTTTTAGTATTCAATGAGATTTCGTTGCTATAATTATTTTTACTTAAATCTAATCATTTTCGTGTATTCATCATTACAATCACTCACATATTTAAGTGTCTATAAAACATAAATATATTCATATAATAACATCGTTATATCTCTATCAAAATTATCATTCATATATTACCTTATATAATATTGTACTTTAAAATTTTATAAAATAAAAAAAAAACACATTTTTCTTATAAATTAACATTATCTTATATTACGAAGTTTGACATTATCTTATAGTTTGTGTTAATATTTTACAATATAAGTTGTGGTATGTACAAAATACATGTGTCATATAACATATTTATTTAAGTTTATATTTTTATATTTTAATATCTATTAAACTAATCAGCATAATAAATACGTATATTGGTTTTGTTGTTTCATAAACATTTTTCCAGAAGAGAAAAAAAAAATTTAATTTATTCATAATTCTAACAGAATTTATTTTATCTGAATAACATATTCTACAAGTAAAACATCTTCCACATTTTTTTTTTTGTGTTTTAAACCTTGTGAAGTTTAGCTTATTTTTAAGCTGTTTTTTTTTAAAAATGCTCATTCGACATATATGCCATTTTTATTTTTATTTATTTTTCATTCTATCGCAATCTCTAACGAAACTTAAGTGATCATCTTAAGTTTTCGCTCGAGTTCACCTAATACGATTCGTAATACACGTATGTAATTGATCAAGTTGCAGACTAGTATTCGTCGTATTTAGTGAAATGCTTAAAAACAATTTGCTGCTGTTCTTTTCAAACTATTTAATGAATAGCTTAGATTAGCATAAAGTCTTACGGATGTCGACTCTTTTCTAAGAGTACATCGAATCCTTACATAAAATGTAATTGCCGTTGTCATTTGTTTCTATACTTAATACAATTATATTATTTAATAATTTATATCTTTTAACTATATTTTTGTTTTATATATATTCATTTCCTCAACTTCAATTTCTACATTTTTTTTTTCTTCCATTTAACATAAACTCATAATTTATTGCACAGGCTAGTAAATTACCGGAAGTAATACTTAGCTGCTTCAATAAAATAAATATCAACATAACAATTGGATCATTTGCTAACTCTAAAAAGTCTTGTATGCATTTTGCAACTGTTGTATGCATTTTCTCATAATTTTTATAAAATTTCTCTAATCAATTAAGTCAATCATAATAATATCTTTTGGAGCATATTCTAGCTCTAAAAACCTATTTTTCATTCGTTGTAAACGTATTTATAAATTTTTTATAATATTATTTCTAGTCTTTTAATTCAATCATATTTTTCCTATATATCATTTGGAGCATTTTCTAGCTCTATAAAAAAAATTCAATTCATCATAATCTACTTTTCATTATATTTTAATTTAAAATTAATAATTCAACCATAATTTCATAATTCACTTTACAATTCAAAATTTCTATGCTACTTATCTACGCTCAGCAGTACTTAGCTATTTGTTCAATATCTCAATTGCGTAGAAATATATTTTATCGCATTTATTTCGTATAAAAAACTCGTGTTATCATTTATAATTCTTTCTTATTTATATTTTTCCTAATATTTCTTCTTTTCATAACCTTTAAATTTGGTCCGCCACATGCTAGTAAATTAACCCTAAGTAATACATAGCGATCTGTGGGTACCGTTTTCTTCTGTTTTCCTATTTCCTATTCATTATCACACAATACTAAACTTTTCGCAATTTATTTATAAATATATTTCCGCATTTTAACAACTAATACATCAATTTCTAATTATGGTATTTTTTCAACAAATTGTTGTTTATTTTCTTTCCCTTTCCTTTTATTAATATTGTCGTTGTCACGGGGGTAGTGACGGACAAAACCTTATAGGGCCCTACCCAAATTGGTGAAAATTTATTTTTCCTATTTTGATTCTTCATTACAACCATTTCCCCAATTTGAAACTCAATGGGATTTAATGATTTATCGTAGCTTGTTTTAGATTTTTCTTTTACCTTTTCTTGATTTTGTCTCACTATTTCATGCGCCTGCTGTATTTGATATTTTAATATTTTGTTATAATCATCGGCATTATACAGTGTTGAAACTTTACGTTTCAAATTAGTTGTCATATCAGAATCATAACCATATAGTGTTCGGAAAGGTGTTTGCCCAGTTGACACATGCATCGTATTATTATGGACATCCATTGCCGAATTTAACCATTGATCCCAATTGGAACCATCCTCCTTAGCAAAACATCTCAAATATTCTGCTAATGGTCTGTGACTACGTTCTAATGATCCATTGGCCTGTGGGTGATAGGGTGTAATGTGCATTTTTTTAATACCCAATAATTTGCATGTATCAGAAAATAACTTTGACACGAAATTAGAGCCATTGTCAGTTACTAGAATTTTCGGAATATTGTGGCGTGTTATTATTTCATCATAAAATGCTTTAGCCACTGTGCTTGCTTCTGCGTCTGGTATTGCTACACAGCACATATATTTTGAAAAATCGTCTTGAAATGTTAAAATGTATTTATTGCCAGATACTGTCTCGGGTAAAATTCCTACTAAGTCCATATAAACTTTATCAAATGGGCGCGTTGGTGTATCTGTCAAGACCATTGGCATTTTTGTTAGCTTAGAACTTTTGTTAACTTGACATTTAGGGCAATTTTTTACGTATTCTTTAATTTGTTTTTGCATACCCTTCCACCTATATTGCTTTCTTATTCGAAAATATGTTTTCAGTGTGCCCTAATGACCCCCTAACGGCGAGTCGTGAAAGTCTCTAAGTACTGTTTTAATTTCTTCAGGATCGGTTAATACTTGACTCGAGATTGTTTCACCATCCATATCCGTTACTGTGTCGTCCAAGACTGGCTTACGGTTGTGGATCTATTGCCTTTGGTTTATTTTTAGAACGGGTTTGAACTGCCGCAATTTCTGTTTCTAATTGTGGAATCCTACTTAATGCGTCAGCATTTAAATTCTTTTTGCCAGGTTTATAAATTATTTCGAACTCGTATTCTGATAATTTGTGCCTGAACCTGGCTAGCCTTGACGTTTGATCCTTTATATTCGCTATGCTACGCAGTGGTTGATGATCCGTATAAACCGTGAATGGACGCCCCAACAAATACGCTCTATAATTTTTTGTGGCACATACTATTGCCAAAAATTCTTGTTCAATTGTTGAGTACCTTGTTTCTGCATCATTCAGAGCTCTACTTGCAAATGCGATTGGTCGATCAGAACCTGGCTCGCCCTGTGACAGCACTGCTCCTATAGCTTCTCCACTTGCATCTGTTGTCAATACAAATGGTTTTGAAAAATCTGGGTATGCTAGAACATTAGGTGAAATAATTGCTTCCTTAAGTTTTATAAATGAGTCCTGGCACTTGTCTGTCCATACAAAACTGGCATCCTTCCGCAACAGTTTATTAATCGGTAGTGTTAACCTTGCCATATTCTTAACGAATTTTCTGTAATAATTTACTAAACCTAAGAAGGCTTGTACCTGTTTCTTGGTCTTGGGTACCGGAATATTTTTTACACATTCTATTTTATCGGGATCTGGCATTGCGCCTGACTCCGTGCATTTGTGCCCTAAATATACTACTTCACGCCTTAAAAAATTGCATTTTTCCGTATTTAATTTCAAATTATTTTCCCTCAATTTTTCTAACACCTTACATAGTCTAATTTCGTGCTCCATTATGTTTTTTCCATACACCACTATATCGTCCAGATATACGAAACAATCAAGTCCCTGCAATCCTGTTAAAATGTGGTTCATTATTCTTTGAAACGTAGCGGGTGCCCCCGTCAATCCAAATGGCATCCTATTAAATTCAAAATGTCCCAAGCCCGTGCTGAACGCTGTTTTTTCTCTGTGGCGTTCATCCACTAGCACTTGGTGATAACCACTTGCAAGATCTAATGTTGAAAAATACCTACTGTGACCTAATTCATCCAAAATTTCATCAATACGAGGTATTGGAAATACTTGTTTAATCGTTGCGTCGTTCAATTTTCTGAAATCTATTACCAGTCTCCATTTTTTCTGTCCGTCCTTGCCACTCTTTTTAGGTACCAACAATAGTGGTGAATTCCAAGGCGACGTGCTTGGTGATATAATATCGTCGTCTAATAACTTCTGCACCTGTTTGTTGATTTCTTCTCTGTGAATATGTGGTAATTTATATTGTTTTCGGTTTATCGGTGGTTGGCCGTCTATTGTGGGGATTTCATGTTTTAAAATAGGTGTATACGATAGCTCATCCCCCTCTAACAGAAATACATCATGGTATGACGCACATATTTTTTCTATGGATGCCTTCTCTTCAACATTTGATTTTGGATCCAATTTTAATGAATCAAATAGTTTGCATATTCTGTGTCGTATGTTTATGCTTTGTACGCTATTCATAGTGCCACTCACTGGTTCCATAAATTTATTATAATTTGAAAATTTGAGCTGTATGTTCTTATTCAATATTATATCTTTTTCTGTTGAGTTTAACACTGAAACGTAAACACTATTTTTTCTCACATTTGATATGGTTTCTCCGATATAGACTCCTGGTGAAATTTCCTGTTTTTGAATTATTACTACGGGGATCTTGGTTCGTAGTGGTAATCTGGCGATACCTTTAGATCTTGCTGTTATTTTTATTTCTTACTGTATAATATTTTGTTTATTTTTGTTTCTGTCTATAAAGGTTAATCCCTTTTCCACTGCATTGATGATTGCGTGGTTCCATAGATTATCTCGTCCAAGTATACCGTCTGCCGGAACTCCTTGATCCTGCATTATTGTATGTAACGTCAGACTGAGCCTTCTATGTTCCATATGTTGAATTTCAATTGATCCTGCGGTGGTCACATGTCCCCCAAATGCTCCGCTCAGATCTTTTGTGTTTTTTAAATTTCTCTCTAGTTTACTATCTAATGCACTCCACTTTACCAAGCTAGAGTCTGCACCAGAATCTACTAGTAATATAAGTTTCCCATTTTTCGCTTCCTTACAAGGAATTTCTATGAAGACATCATTTAATTTTGATATCTGTCTGAATTCCCCATGTCTACTATAAATAATTCGATTTTTCTTTGATTTTGTATATAAACATAATTTTAATTCCTTAATATTTTCAATACATTTACTCATATTTTTATTTATGCTATCCATTCCTGAAGTAATCAAATCATCAAATATTATGCAATCATAAAAAATATTTTTTGCTGTTAATGCTACTATGCCGAAAACGTTCAACGTTAATACAATTAGTGAAATAAAATTATCTACCATTTTCCTACCATTGATAGCGAACGTATCCACTGCCGCGCACGGCGTCTGATTCACAATTCCTATCTTCATTGTCCTGATTTCGCAATTTGTCTTGGGTTCCCAGATTATTGGCCTATTCTGGGCCCCTAACAGTTTCCCTGGTTGCGGGACCACACCATTTACATTTATTTAAATCCCCATTATTATTATTATTAGTATGAATATTATTCCGATAATTACTATTTCTATTTCCATTATTATTGTTGTTATTGCTATTGTAATTATTTTCTTTGTTATTATTATAATTACGATTATTATTCCGATAATTATTATTATTATTATTGTTATTATAATTATTATTATTGTTATTGTTATAATAATTATTAGTTCTATTTTCATTATGATATTCCCAATTATTGTTGTTATTATATCTTCGAACATTATTATTCCTATGATTGGCTTGCGTATTATTCTCGTAGCCATCATTGTAATCGTAATTTATTGTTTGTTGTCTACTCGTACAGTTTTGCTCCGGTTCCGGCTCCGGTTCATTATTTGCACATCTAAGGCTCGTTTCGTGGCCGTTATTGCCACATTCTACATTCGTCCCTCGTATGTCCGCCATTCCCGCAAAATGAACATGTTGGAACAACTTTATCCCTTTCGTTTGCGAGCATTTCGTGCCCAAATGATCCACTATTGTTTCCTATAACAATTTTTTCGCATGTTATTTGTGAGGCCCTGTTATAGTGCACCTCTGGGGCATTCTGTGTTGTTTCTATTACACGCCCACTTTGTATTATCTGAAACGTTTCTATATCTTCCTCTATCAGTGAATCTAGTGAGTTTGACTTATTATTTAGCATGTGTATTTTCAGTGTGCTGTCTTTAAGACCTACTTTAAAAGTCTTTTGTATGGATTTGTCCAGTTCCATTAACATTGCCTCGTCCCCTTTGCCGTTCTATTTTTCTTTTATTAACTCCACCGCCTTTGTTTTCAGGACATTTAGGCGTCTTGCAAAAGATCTAATTTCTTCCGTGGATGTTTGATAGGCAAGATTTATATCATTTATCACTGAGTTTAATGTTATGGTTTTAAGATATGTCCGCTTTATTACAGTATATAATTCATCTAATCTGCTAAATTGAATTCCATTAACTAGTTCAAATGCGTCTCCATACATTCTTAACTTAACACATGATATAAATTCTTGTAACTCGGTTTCCTTCGAAGCCTTTACCGCTAAATCACATCCTTGTATGAATCTACATACTTCAGAGGGCAGATCATTGGAATCCGTGCCTGAGAACATCGGAACCAAACGGTTCACGGTCTTTGCAATATGTTGGATACTCATTTTAAAATCTAGGAAATTAACTTTCTCAATATTACTGGTATCACTAGTGAATTTCTATTTAACTTCAGATTTTTCTCGACAGATATTCCTTATTTATTTAAAAATGTATTATTTGTTTACACCATGTTTTCATTATTTTCCTCAAAACTCACTACAATACGATATATTTTATTTCGTCCAATTTATCCATTTAATTTTGTTGTTTCATGTTGTGTTTTTTTTAATTTTCATTGTAGGGCTTCCATTAAAAATACCAGTTAAGGTTTCATTTCCAACAAAATTATTTAAATTACCAAAATTAGATTTTATTTAAATTATTGACTATTTATTTTATAGTTACAATTGCTGACTAAGTAAATTGTCGCCGCTTATTTTGGCAACGACCAGAAGGTGTGTCATCCAACCAACATAATTTACTTTTTGTTTTAACAACAATTAGAACGCATATAATATTATTTAAATATTTAGCAACAGCAAATACCCACTAGAAAAATATTAATGAACTGTCACGCTATGAGTGACTGTCATAATGCTAACTCTCAACATTCCTCACCCCTTACAAAAAAAAAAAAAAAAATTGTTTCGACTTACAACAATCTTATACTAGCATCTCACACCAATACCTTACACTACTGTACAATACAAACATACTACCGATACTTAATACATACATAACCGCATACTTCTGCTCCGCAATCACCTTGTCTATGTATTTCAGATGTTGTTGTCAAGATATCGTGGTCGGTCTCCGTTGGTATATTGGCGGGCTCTGCTGTAAACATAACTCTCGTCACTATTGGCATGGTTAATCGATCTTCATATGTGGTAGCGATACTGGTTCTTCAAGTTCCAGATATGAGTTCTTGTACTTGTCTTCTTTCCTTCGGACTGCGGTTCGCATCATCTTATTTGTTAGTGAAGCCGTCATCGATCTCACAGATCTAGAAGCCCCTGAGTAGAATACTTCTCGGGGTCCCGACTGCTCATGACTCCGTCTAACTTGCTTCCGACACTACTATGTGATGTCGCTTTAGCTTCGATGTGTAAATTCAATATGTTATTTAAGAACCACTCTGATTCGTACATTATCTTCAGTTCCACTGTCAATTCGCTCAGCAACGCTTGGCCCAAAACGTCCGGGTGCAACATGCTATGCTCAGATTCATTCTAACTAACTTTATGGTTCTGTTTCTGGAGCTTTTTCAGGTTTGTGTTCACAATCTTCTTTATTTCAACACTATGATAGCGAATTCAATTGATGCCATCTCCTTATGTGATTGTGTTTAATTCTGGTGAGTTCCTCTAGGGTAGCGTTCATTCCAACACGCAACCCCTCTATCTCTTTAATGGTTGCTTGCAACGTTCTGGACAACCTGTCGTAATTACTGGCCATCACCGTTACTTGTTGCTCTATCATATGTTTTACGTAGTTTAACGCATATGTTTTCCGTATGTTTTACGCGTATCGTAGGTTTTCCGCAACCGTTCGTTTCTTGTGCATGAACCCTGTACCCTTGACACGAAGTCATCTGTTAACTACAATTGTTCGCTTGAGTCAGTTACAACAAATTTCGTGATTACTATTCACTACGCCCTGTAGATCCCTATATCTGTTTTCCGATCGAACACGAGTGAATGCTCCTCCAACGCTGTCGGTCTGTGAATTGAATCTACCTGGACCCTCACAATGAGCAGGATTAGCCATATTATTGCCAACTTATTTTTCTAATAAAACTATATCTAATTACTGTCACAATATTTTTAGTATTCAATGAGATTTCGTTGCTATAATTATTTTTACTTAAATCTAATCATTTTCGTGTATTCATCATTACAATCACTCACATATTTAAGTGTCTATAAAACATAAATATATTCATATAATAACATCGTTATATCTCTATCAAAATTATCATTCATATATTACCTTATATAATATTGTACTTTAAAATTTTATAAAATAAAAAAAAAAACACATTTTTCTTATAAATTAACATTATCTTATATTACGAAGTTTGACATTATCTTATAGTTTGTGTTAATATTTTACAATATAAGTTGTGGTATGTACAAAATA
The DNA here is from genome assembly GCA_951804985.1 of Dryomyza anilis. Lineage (NCBI taxonomy): Eukaryota > Metazoa > Arthropoda > Insecta > Diptera > Dryomyzidae > Dryomyza > Dryomyza anilis. Next base: position 70,834,311 of record OX638130.1, read on the forward strand.
CATGTGTCATATAACATATTTATTTAAGTTTATATTTTTATATTTTAATATCTATTAAACTAATCAGCATAATAAATACGTATATTGGTTTTGTTGTTTCATAAACATTTTTCCAGAAGAGAAAAAAAAAATTTAATTTATTCATAATTCTAACAGAATTTATTTTATCTAAATAACATATTCTACAAGTAAAACATCTTCCACATTTTTTTTTTTTGTGTTTTAAACCTTGTGAAGTTTAGCTTATTTTTAAGCTGTTTTTTTTAAAAAATGGTCATTCGACATATATGCCATTTTTATTTTTATTTATTTTTCATTCTATCGCAATCTCTAACGAAACTTAAGTGATCATCTTAAGTTTTCGCTCGAGTTCACCTAATACGATTCGTAATACACGTATGTAATTGATCAAGTTGCAGACTAGTATTCGTCGTATTTAGTGAAATGCTTAAAAACAATTTGCTGCTGTTCTTTTCAAACTATTTAATTAATAGCTTAGATTAGCATAAAGTCTTACGGATGTCGACTCTTTTCTAAGAGTACATCGAATCCTTACATAAAATGTAATTGCCGTTGTCATTTGTTTCTATACTTAATACAATTATATTATTTAATAATTTATATCTTTTAACTATATTTTTGTTTTATATATATTCATTTCCTCAACTTCAATTTCTACATTTTTTTTTTCTTCCATTTAACATAAACTCATAATTTATTGCACAGGCTAGTAAATTACCGGAAGTAATACTTAGCTGCTTCAATAAAATAAATATCAACATAACAATTGGATCATTTGCTAACTCTAAAAAGTCTTGTATGCATTTTGCAACTGTTGTATGCATGTTCTCATAATTTTTATAAAATTTCTCTAATCAATTAAGTCAATCATAATAATATCTTTTAAAGCATATTCTAGCTCTAAAAACCTATTTTTCATTCGTTGTAAACGTATTTATAAATTTTTTATAATATTATTTCTAGTCTTTTAATTCAATCATATTTTTCCTATATATCATTTGGAGCATTTTCTAGCTCTATAAAAAAAATTCAATTCATCATAATCTACTTTTCATTATATTTTAATTTAAAATTAATAATTCAACCATAATTTCATAATTCACTTTACAATTCAAAATTTCTATGCTAGTTATCTACGCTCAGCAGTACTTAGCTATTTGTTCAATATCTCAATTGCGTAGAAATATATTTTATCGCATTTATTTCGTATAAAAAACTCGTGTTATCATTTATAATTCTTTCTTATTTATATTTTTCCTAATATTTCTTGTTTTCATAACCTTTAAATTTGGTCCGCCACATGCTAGTAAATTAACCCTAAGTAATACATAGCGATCTGTGGGTACCGTTTTCTTCTGTTTTCCTATTTCCTATTCATTATCACACAATACTAAACTTTTCGCAATTTATTTATAAATATATTTCCGCATTTTAACAACTAATACATCAATTTCTAATTATGGTATTTTTTCAACAAATTGTTGTGTATTTTCTTTCCCTTTCCTTTTATTAATATTGTCGTTGTCACGGGGGTAGTGACGGACAAAACCTTATAGGGCCCTACCCAAATTGGTGAAAATTTATTTTTCCTATTTTGATTCTTCATTACAACCATTTCCCCAATTTGAAACTCAATGGGATTTAATGATTTATCGTAGCTTGTTTTAGATTTTTCTTTTACCTTTTCTTGATTTTGTCTCACTATTTCATGCGCCCGCTGTATTTGATATTTTAATATTTTGTTATAATCATCGGCATTATACAGTGTTGAAACTTTACGTTTCAAATTAGTTGTCATATCAGAATCATAACCATATAGTGTTCGGAAAGGTGTTTGCCCAGTTGACACATGCATCGTATTATTATGGACATCCATTGCCGAATTTAACCATTGATCCCAATTGGAACCATCCTCCTTAGCAAAACATCTCAAATATTCTGCTAATGGTCTGTGACTACGTTCTAATGATCCATTGGCCTGTGGGTGATAGGGTGTAATGTGCATTTTTTTAATACCCAATAATTTGCATGTATCAGAAAATAACTTTGACACGAAATTAGAGCCATTGTCAGTTACTAGAATTTTCGGAATATTGTGGCGTGTTATTATTTCATCATAAAATGCTTTAGCCACTGTGCTTGCTTCTGCGTCTGGTATTGCTACACAGCACATATATTTTGAAAAATCGTCTTGAAATGTTAAAATGTATTTATTGCCAGATACTGTCTCGGGTAAAATTCCTACTAAGTCCATATAAACTTTATCAAATGGGCGCGTTGGTGTATCTGTCAAGACCATTGGCATTTTTGTTAGCTTAGAACTTTTGTTAACTTGACATTTAGGGCAATTTTTTACGTATTCTTTAATTTGTTTTTGCATACCCTTCCACCTATATTGCTTTCTTATTCGAAAATATGTTTTCAGTGTGCCCTAATGACCCCCTAACGGCGAGTCGTGAAAGTCTCTAAGTACTGTTTTAATTTCTTCAGGATCGGTTAATACTTGACTCGAGATTGTTTCACCATCCATATCCGTTACTGTGTCGTCCAAGACTGGCTTACGGTTGTGGATCTATTGCCTTTGGTTTATTTTTAGAACGGGTTTGAACTGCCGCAATTTCTGTTTCTAATTGTGGAATCCTACTTAATGCGTCAGCATTTAAATTCTTTTTGCCAGGTTTATAAATTATTTCGAACTCGTATTCTGATAATTTGTGCCTGAACCTGGCTAGCCTTGACGTTTGATCCTTTAAATTCGCTATGCTACGCAGTGGTTGATGATCCGTATAAACCGTGAATGGACGCCCCAACAAATACGCTCTATAATTTTTTGTGGCACATACTATTGCCAAAAATTCTTGTTCAATTGTTGAGTACCTTGTTTCTGCATCATTCAGAGCTCTACTTGCAAATGCGATTGGTCGATCAGAACCTGGCTCGCCCTGTGACAGCACTGCTCCTATAGCTTCTCCACTTGCATCTGTTGTCAATACAAATGGTTTTGAAAAATCTGGGTATGCTAGAACATTAGGTGAAATAATTGCTTCCTTAAGTTTTATAAATGAGTCCTGGCACTTGTCTGTCCATACAAAACTGGCATCCTTCCGCAACAGTTTATTAATCGGTAGTGTTAACCTTGCCATATTCTTAACGAATTTTCTGTAATAATTTACTAAACCTAAGAAGGCTTGTACCTGTTTCTTGGTCTTGGGTACCGGAATATTTTTTACACATTCTATTTTATCGGGATCTGGCATTGCGCCTGACTCCGTGCATTTGTGCCCTAAATATACTACTTCACGCCTTAAAAAATTGCATTTTTCCGTATTTAATTTCAAATTATTTTCCCTCAATTTTTCTAACACCTTACATAGTCTAATTTCGTGCTCCATTATGTTTTTTCCATACACCACTATATCGTCCAGATATACGAAACAATCAAGTCCCTGCAATCCTGTTAAAATGTGGTTCATTATTCTTTGAAACGTAGCGGGTGCCCCCGTCAATCCAAATGGCATCCTATTAAATTCAAAATGTCCCAAGCCCGTGCTGAACGCTGTTTTTTCTCTGTGGCGTTCATCCACTAGCACTTGGTGATAACCACTTGCAAGATCTAATGTTGAAAAATACCTACTGTGACCTAATTCATCCAAAATTTCATCAATACGAGGTATTGGAAATACTTGTTTAATCGTTGCGTCGTTCAATTTTCTGAAATCTATTACCAGTCTCCATTTTTTCTGTCCGTCCTTGCCACTCTTTTTAGGTACCAACAATAGTGGTGAATTCCAAGGCGACGTGCTTGGTGATATAATATCGTCGTCTAATAACTTCTGCACCTGTTTGTTGATTTCTCCTCTGTGAATATGTGGTAATTTATATTGTTTTCGGTTTATCGGTGGTTGGCCGTCTATTGTGGGGATTTCATGTTTTAAAATAGGTGTATACGATAGCTCATCGCCCTCTAACAGAAATACATCATGGTATGACGCACATATTTTTTCTATGGATGCCTTCTCTTCAACATTTGATTTTGGATCCAATTTTAATGAATCAAATAGTTTGCATATTCTGTGTCGTATGTTTATGCTTTGTACGCTATTCATTGTGCCACTCACTGGTTCCATAAATTTATTATAATTTGAAAATTTGAGCTGTATGTTCTTATTCAATATTATATCTTTTTCTGTTGAGTTTAACACTGAAACGTAAACACTATTTTTTCTCACATTTGATATGGTTTCTCCGATATAGACTCCTGGTGAAATTTCCTGTTTTTGAATTATTACTACGGGGATCTTGGTTCGTAGTGGTAATCTGGCGATACCTTTAGATCTTGCTGTTATTTTTATTTCTTACTGTATAATATTTTGTTTATTTTTGTTTCTGTCTATAAAGGTTAATCCCTTTTCCACTGCATTGATGATTGCGTGGTTCCATAGATTATCTCGTCCAAGTATACCGTCTGCCGGAACTCCTTGATCCTGCATTATTGTATGTAACGTCAGACTGAGCCTTCTATGTTCCATATGTTGAATTTCAATTGATCCTGCGATGGTCACATGTCCCCCAAATGCTCCGCTCAGATCTTTTGTGTTTTTTAAATTTCTCTCTAGTTTACTATCTAATGCACTCCACTTTACCAAGCTAGAGTCTGCACCAGAATCTACTAGTAATATAAGTTTCCCATTTTTCGCTTCCTTACAAGGAATTTCTATGAAGACATCATTTAATTTTGATATCTGTCTGAATTCCCCATGTCTACTATAAATAATTCGATTTTTCTTTGATTTTGTATATAAACATAATTTTAATTCCTTAATATTTTCAATACATTTACTCATATTTTTATTTATGCTATCCATTCCTGAAGTAATCAAATCATCAAATATTATGCAATCATAAAAAATATTTTTTGCTGTTAATGCTACTATGCCGAAAACGTTCAACGTTAATACAATTAGTGAAATAAAATTATCTACCATTTTCCTACCATTGATAGCGAACGTATCCACTGCCGCGCACGGCGTCTGATTCACAATTCCTATCTTCATTGTCCTGATTTCGCAATTTGTCTTGGGTTCCCAGATTATTGGCCTATTCTGGGCCCCTAACAGTTTCCCTGGTTGCGGGTAGACTCAAAATCTCTCTTCGCAAAACAGTTTTCTAACGTATGCCCAATTCTTGCACACCATTTACATTTATTTAAATCCCCATTATTATTATTATTATTAGTATGAATATTATTCCGATAATTACTATTTCTATTTCCATTATTATTGTTGTTATTGCTATTGTAATTATTTTCTTTGTTATTATTATAATTACGATTATTATTCCGATAATTATTATTATTATTATTGTTATTATAATTATTATTATTGTTATTGTTATAATAATTATTAGTTCTATTTTCATTATGATATTCCCAATTATTGTTGTTATTATATCTTCGAATATTATTATTCCTATGATTGGCTTGCGTATTATTCTCGTAGCCATCATTGTAATCGTAATTTATTGTTTGTTGTCTACTCGTACAGTTTTGCTCCGGTTCCGGCTCCGGTTCATTATTTGCACATCTAAGGCTCGTTTCGTGGCCATAATTGCCACATTCTTGACAGTAAGGCATGTTTTTCCGACTGATACATTCGTCCCTCGTATGTCCGTCATTCCCGCAAAATGAACATGTTGGAACAACTTTATCCCTTTCGTTTGCGAGCATTTCGTGCCCAAATGATCCACTATTGTTTCCTATAACAATTTTTTCGCATGTTATTTGTGAGGCCCTGTTATAGTGCACCTCTGGGGCATTCTGTGTTGTTTCTATTACACGCCCACTTTGTATTATCTGAAACGTTTCTATATCTTCCTCCATCAGTGAATCTAGTGAGTTTGACTTATTATTTAGCATGTGTATTTTCAGTGTGCTGTCTTTAAGACCTACTTTAAAAGTCTTTTGTATGGATTTGTCCAGTTCCATTAACATTGCCTCGTCCCCTTTGCCGTTATATTTTTCTTTTATTAACTCCACCGCCTTTGTTTTCAGGACATTTAGGCGTCTTGCAAAAAATCTAATTTCTTCCGTGGATGTTTGATAGGCAAGATTTATATCATTTATCACTGAGTCTAATGTTATGGTTTTAAGATATGTCCGCTTTATTACAGTATATAATTCATCTAATCTGCTAAATTGAATTCCAATAACTAGTTCAAATGCGTCTCCATACATTCTTAACTTAACACATGATATAAATTCTTGAAACTCGGTTTCCTTCGTAGCTTTTACCGCTAAATCACATCCTTGTATGAATCTACATACTTCAGATGGCAGATCATTGGAATCCGTGCCTGAGAACATCGGAACCAAACGGTTCACGGTCTTTGCAATATGTTGGATACTCATTTTAAAATCTAGGAAATTAACTTTCTCAATATTACTGGTATCACTAGTGAATTTCTATTTAACTTCAGATTTTTCTCGACAGATATTCCTTATTTATTTAAAAATGTATTATTTGTTTACACCATGTTTTCATTATTTTCCTCAAAACTCACTACAATACGATATATTTTATTTCGTCCAATTTATCCATTTAATTTTGTTGTTTCATGTTGTGTTTTTTTTAATTTTCATTGTAGGGCTTCCATTAAAAATACCAGTTAAGGTTTCATTTCCAACAAAATTATTTAAATTACCAAAATTAGATTTTATTTAAATTATTGACTATTTATTTTAAAAACATATTTTAAAAAAATTCTATCTTCCATCTAGAGCGGTTGTTTTTGGTTCTGAAACCGGCTGCGCCAATGTTAATGTCCCTTTTTTATCACCTAAAAATAAGACATTGAATAAATAATAACACTTACTCCATTTCAAGTTTATCCTCTTTTTAATTTTTATTTCCTTTCACTGTTCCACTTCTTGGACTCACTTCTTAATCTAATCACAACTGACTTAAGAACTAAATAACTACAGCTTATATACTAATACTTAATCTAAGTTTCAATGCTACTTTTCCAGTGTCTTTTGCTGCTTCAGCCTAGAAACATAATTTTGGCCAATCACAGTGTGTTTTGCTGCTTATGCCCAGAAGCATAATTTTAACCAATCACAAGTTCCGTAAAGAACTCAAGTTCGATCCACAACTCGACTTCTTAACGCTGACCGTGAAAGCAACTCTTGCATAATCAGCAATCCGCGATGACATTGAATTTAGACCATCGCAAAGTCATTGAATTGAAGTCATCTTTGTTTACAAACAAATTGCACCACGTGCTTATTTTCTTCAAGCTAGCAACTTGACGCTGCTGCGAATTTGATTTATAGTTACAATTGCTGACTAAGTAAATTGTCGCCGCTTATTTTGGCAACGACCAAAAGGTGTGTCATCCAACCAACATCATTTACTTTTTGTTTTAACAACAATTAGAATGCATATAATATTATTTAAATATTTAGCAACAGCAAATACCCACTAGAAAAATATCAATGAACTGTCACGCTATGAGTGACTGTCATAATGCTTACTCTCAACAGTGTCTATAAGAATTTCATAATGAAGTATTGAAATTATTCAATAAGTCAGTCAAGTAGGACATTTATTTATATCCATTTAAAATTAAAATATTTGTACTTACTTCTATGCATCATTAGCATTTTTCCCTGTAAAGAGATGGTCCAATTCGATGAGCTTTTTAATGAGCAAATGGCGATTATCATTGTACCCTGCGAAATTATTTATAATAATTAATGAATATTTCTTTTTATTGTATTAACTTATTAACTTACTTTTTTAAATTATTTAATTCAAATAAAAATTTTTTGAATATAGATTTTGAATATAGATTAAATTTAAATTTATAAAATTCGAAAGTGAGAAACGCTTTTGTATTCCGTACAACCAGTTCAAATGGTGTTTTATCTCAGGAAGTAGAAATGACAAATGATGTAATATTTTCGATATAGTTTGTTTAAACTTTGCCCAATATTTTTAGTCAAAAATATTATCTTAAATTAAAAAAAAACGATATCTTACTGGCAAAAGATAGCAACTAACAGAATGCAAATTTCACAGAAGGAGAAAAAAGTCTCAAAATTGAGTAGATCAACTCGAAGTGTCATTTAATTGAGCTGACAATAATAATAGTGTGGCACAATTTCCAAAATATCAAATAATTTACGATATCGTTTGAATATCTTAAAAATATAATTGGGTTTACTTATTTGGCCATTACAACCCATGATGGGTTTCGGCCAGTCGCTTCTGCATTGCGTGCGCTGGCGCCAGTTTTGTACTCCAAGTGTTGTCAGGTTGTCTCGCACTTGGTCGCTCCACCGGAGATTCGGACGCCCTCTCCTACGTTGACCACCACTCGGCACAGAATTAATTATCTTTTTTTGCTGGAGCGCTTTCTTCCATACGCTCGACATGTCCAAGCCAGCGTAGGCGCTGGATCTTAATGCGCCTGACTATGTCAATGTCGGCGTAGAGCTCATACAGCTCGTTGTTCCATCTGATTCTTTACTCGTTTTCAACGCATATCGGGCCATAGATTTTCCGAAGAAGCTTTCTCTCGAACGCTCCTAAAGCTCGCTCATCGGTGTTGGCAAGCGTCCATGCCGCAGCGCCATAGGAGGACTGGCATGATGAGCGATTTATAGAGCGTAATTTTTGTCCGTCGAGAGAGGGCTCTGCTCCTCAAGAGTTATTCTTCGGGTAAGAGTTATTCTTCGGGTAATCTCCAGGCTGACATTGTTTTCCTTTTTGATGCTGGTTCCTAGGTATACGAAGTCTTTCACAACTTCGAAGTTGTGGTTGTCAATAGTGACGTGTTGTCCAAGACGCCGGGACTCTTTGTTTGTTGACACTAGGTACTTCGTCTTGTCCTCGTTTACCGTAAGACCCATTCGACGCGATTCCCTCTCTAAACTGGAGAATGCTGCACTGACTGCTCGTACGCTCTGCCAAATGATGTCGATATCATCAGCGTACCCTGGAGCATCATGGAACTCTTGTTGAAGATAGATTGTGATAGAGTTGTGCAGCTCTTACAAACTTCTCCATTATTAGGTTGAAGAAGTCACACGATGGGGAATCGCCTTGTCTGAAACCTCGTTCGGTATTAAACGTATCGGTGAGGTTGTTCCCAATTCTCACTGAGCAACGTGTGTCGCTCAGGGTTATCGCAGGCGCAATGTGAAAATCAGTTCTATGGTGGACTTGCCAGGTCTGAAGCCGCACTGATAAGATCCAATCAGTCTGTTGACGATGAGCTTCTGTCTTTCACATAATACGCTCGTTACAACTTTTTACGCCATGTTGAGGAGACTTATCCCAAGGTAGTTGGCGCGTATCGTGGGATCCCCCTTCTTAAGGATTGGGCAGAGTATACTGAGATTCCATTCGCTAGGCATGCTTTCTTCTGAACATATTCTGCTGATGAGCTGGTGCATGCTCGTTATGAGCTCATCGCCTCCGGTCATAAACAACTCAGCCGATTCTGCGACTTTGTTGTTTTTCAGCCTGTTGATGGCTGTGCAGACCTCTTCACGGTCAGGCGGCTGTATGTCAACGCCGTCGTCAGCAACTGGGGTTGTCAAGCTGTCTTCTCCATCAGCGAGATAGTTGTCATCATCGCCTGTGAGAAGATCAGAGAAGTGCTCTCTCCATAATCTCGTCATCGTCCTGACAGGAAGAGGGTCCAGTCTTTAAACCTCCGGTCAGGCGTCTTATATTCTGAAAGCCTCGTTCCTGTCGCCATGCATCTCAATATCTTCACACTCGCGTCTTTCTAATTCTCTTTTCTTGCGCCTAAAAAATGTCTCTCCTCCTTCCTCTTCTCTCTGTATCGCTCCTTCGCGGCTCGCGTAACTACCGACTGCAGGGTGGCTCTATATGCAGCGTCTTTCTCTGCAGTTGCTGCGCGACACTTCGTCATACCACTTGTTCCGTAGTGGGCGTTGGAATCCAAGCATCTCTTTGGCAGCCGTACGCATTGAGCGGGAGACGTGTGTCCACTGCACGCATATATCATCGAGAGGGGGAATGCCTTGGGTAAGCAGGTGTGAGAGTCGAGAGGCGTTCGGTCTGTTGTATGTGCAGCTTACTGACTTCTAGCTTTCTTTGCATAGGTTTCCGTGCATTTTTCGCAGCGCATAAGCAAGTGCGAAATTTGGCTGCTACAAGAAAGTGATCCGAGTCGATGTTGGTATTTCGGATCCAGCGTACGTCCATCACGCTCGAAGCGTGCCTTCCGTCAATCACAACGTGGTCACACAAGGCTGATGAAGAAGTATTTAGCCTAGATGCGGATTGTTGCCATTCATTCGTTCACGGGTGTGAACCTAGAGACAAGGTGGCGGAGTCTCTTGCCGACTACAAATTCACAACCAAATTCATGCCTCTCCGCATGGCAGCTATAGTAAATGTCACAGGATGCCTGATTAGAGCAGCCCTGTCCTGTCCATGGCATTTCCTGGCTTGCGGTGATGTCAGCCTTGTATCTTTAGAGGACATCAACCAGCTATAAAGGGTTCGGATATTCCAGAAGCATATCCGTAAATCATGGTCCTTTAACGTTTGCGTAGGTTGTCATCGTGTTTTCGGGTCGGTTATCTGTTTTCGTTGAATCATTTTATATGGCGGGTTACAAGCCCAACTCACAACTCCCATATTGGAGGGCCAATATCCCTATCTCTTTTGTCCCCGATCAGACCTCCCACCGGGGTTGAAACCCGATCTTCAGCTGGTTGCTCGGGTTAACTGGTTTCACCAACGCGAAGGTGAGACTAGGAATTGTGTAGGAGAGGCTATGGTAACTAACTAATTACATAAATACGGTATTACAACCATGACGGTGGCCATGCGACATCAGCAAATCCAGCAGTCTACCAGAACCAGCGTGAATATAATTTTCCCTTTTGGATTTAAACCAAAAATCGAAACAATTACAAGTTACAAAGAGCGTCTTTAGCTTCAACTTATTGAAGGCAAAGCCATGTGCCCAAAATTACTTTTGAAGTATATTGGAACATCAACGTACGCGCTGTTAACTATGATATGAATATGATGAAATTGTTTTTTTTCTACAGACTCATCTCTTCCCTAAAAAGAACATTTTGGTTGAGCAGCATCATTTTCTATGCGAAATTCAAAATGAAAATCAGTCTATTACTGATTTTGTTGTCACTTTACAAAAACTATCTACTGAAAGTGGATTTGTATGCGAATATAATAAATCGGTGGCGAATATTTTCTTAGATCGCAGTTCATCAGATGAATACGTCATGGTCACATACGCGTAAGTTAAGCCCTGCGAAAAACGTACGGAACCAAATGCTGTGAAAGCTAGACGTCGGAAAGCTGCAATCACAACAGACAACGCAAGCCTTTTCCACTCGACTCTCACACCTGCTTAGACAAAGCACTCCTTCTCTGGATGATATAAGCGCGCAGTGGAACCTTATCTCCTGCTCTATGCGTACGACTGCCGAAGAGGTGCTTGGATTCCAATGCCCCCTGAAGAAACAGTGGTATGACCAAGAGTGTATCGCGGCCACTGCAGAGAAAGACGCTGCGTACAAATCCTTCCTGCAGTCAGTAGCTACGCGAACTGCGAAGGAGCGTTACAAAGAGAAGAGAGACGTCTTTTCAGGCGTAAAAAAAGAGAGGCAGAAAGACGTGAGTGTAAGGAGTTTGAAATGCATGGGGACAGGAATGAGGCTCGAAAATTCTTCGAAAAAATAAAACGCCTAGCCTTGAACTACGCCTAGGCGTCAGGAATCAGGAGCCTCTTCTTGTAAAGATGAGAACGGGATTCTAGTCACAGATATCCAGAGCACACTCGTTCGAGAGAACGATTCTCTGTAAAATCTTTGGCCCTATCTGCTTTGCTAACGCGTATCGAATCATTCGACGACATTAACATAGTCAAGCGCATCAAGATCCAGCGGCTTCGCTGGTTAGGTCATGTCGAACAAATAGATGAAAACACTCCAGCCAAGAAGGTGCTTGAATCGAAACTCGAAGGTGACAGCGTACAAGAGGGTGTCCAAATCTGCGTTTGAAAGACCAAGTTGTGGACAACCTGGCAACGCTTGGTATTTCTAACTGGCGTCAGCGCGCGCAAAGCAGATCCGACTGGCGCGGCTTCATCTCAGCGGCCAAAACCGACCCACGGTTGTAAGGGCCATTTAACCCAAGTAGCAACTTAAGTGGTAGCCACACAATTGTCGTTAAAGTGTTTGTTCTAAATAATGCGAAATATACTTTTTTTGCCACCCAATTGCCAGTCAAAAAGCCCCGGGGCGAGGCTTATTTTGCCACAAATTTCGATTCATTAAAGTGTCGATTCACCAATTTGGAATTTGAACTGTAATTTTAAATGTGGAACTTGTGTGGATTAAAAATAAATAAAGATCCTACGCAGTGCCATTAACGCGAATGTTTGTCGTGTAATAAAACTGCACAAAATGTTAAATATATGCTATGGGATAATAATATAAGTCTTTACGAACAGATTTTTCGGCAAACTACAACTCTAATTTACCAAACGGTTCAAGTTTTCGGGTTAAAGCTTATATTCTACCCTCTCTAATTTTAACGCGCAGCTAAAAAATGCAATTTGGGATTTATTTTTTTGAAAGTAACTTTTTTTTCTTAAATTATACTATTCCGACTGTTCTTTTTACAACTCAACGTTCCATGTGTATATTAATATACATTTTCACCATTTTAAAGTTAATTAGCTATATTATTAATAAACATGTTCCTATTAGGTTCATAATACATTTTATAATTTGCCACTATTTTGCCACGTCATAACAAAGTTAGCTCCGCCCATTATTGTATATGTTCCATTATCGGAATGTATGACTTATATATCACAGCATTGTGACATATTATTGCATATTATTGCATTTCAAAAATTTAAATATCAAAGAAATAATTAAAAAAAGCAAATATTATAAATATACGTGGTGTCATCACAACATTCTGCTTTATTAGGTCGTGTATGGATACGTCATTAAAAAATAAATCTTGCGGAATTGGATCAAAACATTTTAAACCGAAATAACCATGAAGATAACCACAACGTAAATTCAATATCACAAATAGAACAACCATATGCAAAAAATGTTCAAGATAAAGTAAAATGTATTCCTGACTTGGTTTGTAGTTTAAAATTACATGAGGATGCAAAACCAATATGTTTAAAAGAAAGGCAAGAGCATTTTACACTTCATGATAAAAAACTATCCCGTGAGCGGGATAGTCTGGAAAGAGACGTCGTAATTACTAAAGTAAATACAAGCTACTGAGGTTTACCTGATGTAAATGTGCGCTTGTGTGTGGCCTATAAAGTCGCTGTTAATCCTCATCTGGAATCAGCTCATTATCCAATCAAAAGAATCGACGAAATTTTTAATAGCTTAAAAAAACTCCCATGTATTTTTGCAAATTAGATCCTGCACAAGGCATATCTTCACGTTCGTGTCGATGATGAAAGCAAACAAATTCAAACAACAGAGGTACGTATTAAATGAATCGGTTGTCTTTTGGATTCAAACTGCTCCTAGTGAGTTCAATCAAATTTTAGATCAAATTTTACAAGGGCTTGAAGGCACACAATCATATTTCGATGATATTATTGTTCATGGTGCCACGTTGAAAGAGTGCGAGGATCGACTCATCAATTGCTTTGAAAGGCTAATCAAATATCAACTGCATATTAACAAAAATAGTAGCCGCGGTAGCTCAGTGGTTAGTGCGTTGGACTGCGAGCCGAAAGGTCCCCGGTTCAAGCCTGGACTGGGGCTAACAACATCTTTTCATAGAAACATTTTTCTATACCGCGCTACCTCTCATCAGTAAATGGCAAACCTACGAGAGTAAAACCATTGCCTATGAAAAAGCTCTCACCCGCCGTTCGGATTCGGCAATAAACTGTAGGTCCCACCACTTTGAGTACAAATATAACACGCACAGCTCAAAATGGTGAGAGAGCTCGGCCGAAGTTCTATACAGAACTGTAGCGCCAAACTATTATATTATTATTATTATTATTAACAAAAATAAATGTGAATATTTTAAAGAACAAATAGTTTACAACATATCCGAGATATTTGAATATGTTGTAAACTATAACAAAATATCAAAATGTCCAAAGTACAAGCGATCATAAACCTCCCAAACCAGAGAACATTGATGATATTAGAAGAATCCACGGTATGATAACATCCATATGTTTCAACACTTATATTACCTTTACGTCAACTTTTAGAAAAAGGTCGTAATTTTAACTGGTGCTAAGAGGCATTCAAAAAACTTAAGCAGGAAATACTAAAAGATAGAGTTTTAGTGCCGTATAATGAATTTCTGCCCGTTACGGTGGCCTGTGACGCTAGTCTGACTGGAATAGCAGCAGTATTCTCTCGTATCATTGATGTAGAGGAAGTCAGCTAGACAGGGAAGCGTTAGCAAATAATTTTTGGCATCAATAAATTTTTTATGTATCTGCATGGAAGACAATTTACATTATTAACCGATAATCGACCATTATCTATAAAATTTCATCATAATGCAAAAACACCGGATATGACTTTAGCAAGACTACTTCGTTATGCATTATTTCTTCAAAGATTTAACTACAAAATTGAACATTGTACAACTGAAAATAATGTAAATGTGGATTGTTTATCAAGAGCACCAGTGAAAGGGACTTAAAATTTTAAACATATTTTAGATAAAGAAGTGCGATTTATTCAAGATCAAATAAATGAAATTTCAACATTTTCAATTTCTGCTATTAAATTTGCCAATGAATCAACGTGATTCAGAACATTTCAAACTGAAGGAAGATATGTTGAATGGAACAAATTATGGCTCTGATTATTCAATTCAAGACAGCGTCATTTTTAAAGGCAATCGATTTGTGATACCAAATTTTAAAAGAGTTACATCATACGGAAGTGCGGAAGTACTGCTTTTGGAAGGGTATCGATACCGATATTGAACGCTTACTAAGATCATGTTCCAATTGTGCTATAGTAAAGGGAAATCCACCAAAAGTAGCTATTTATCAGTGGGAGGAGCCAAATGAAAAGTTTCAAAAAGTGCACACAAATTGTACAGGACCGTTTCAAAATCATAATTTTATCGTATTAGTACATGTTAAATCATAATTGGCGGAAATTCGTATTACACAGAAAAAAAATCGTAAATATAGCCAAAAAGGTACATCAACACAATCAAATTTTTGCTAAATCTGCGCCGACTAAATTATTAATTGTATTAGCTAACGCATTCTTCATACTAGCAATCGCATTTGCTGGCAACAGCTATGTGTATCCGCTTACCGCGTTGATGTTATAGCAGTGCGTGATCGCTATAGCAGTGCAATGTGGCTATAGCAGTGCGTGGATGCTATTTTAGTGCGTGGTTGCTATTGCAGTGCGTGGTGTGTGTGAGTGTACTTGCGCACATAGGTCGATTGTATAGAATTAGCCGGTCAAACGTCAAATTTTAAAAGTGCCTTTAAAAATACCAAAAAAATCTCAGACCCAGAGAAATGTCCCAGTAACAATAATTTATCATCCCCACTCACAAACCTTTCTCCGTGCTTGGTCACAGGTTGTTCAAACTTAATCGTTTCACAAAATTAAAATAATTTTTCTCGGTGCACATTGTAGTAACATTCACACAAATATAAGTTTTATGTCTTTTGAAGTGATAATTTTAAGTGGTTGTCATGGATTTGAATAATTCAGGTAAGAGTCTATATTTTCTTAAAGGTTTCAATAATATTCAATAATATTTAATATTATTGTATATTATTTGAAGGACTCCAAAGATAGGTTGTATTATAATGAAATTTTTTCACATTTTTCATGTTTATAAGACACTTTGTTTTATTATCGTATCCGATCGCGCAACGTTTGTTTTTTTATTATGAAAGACATAAAACAAACATAAAAAACACACTTTTGTGTTAAAGGTAATTAAGTGCGATTTTCGATTTTGTAGGTAACCCGGGTACAAAACTACTGAGCCGTAGATATCTTTATGATCAATTGCAGCAACAAGATTTCCCTACTTTGGATTATAAAATTAAATATCTGGAAAATCACCTGTTGTCCCGTTATGGTAACACACCAGCAAATCTAAGCAGTTTTAAATTAAGATTCGCATACTTTAAATCATCAATCAAGGAAAAATGGTCTAAAGCCAATAGAAAGAATCAGTACTTCTTAAAAACAATAAAGCTTGGTTAGAAGGGACATTTGAAGTTGAAGAAAATAAACAAGCTCGGCCAGGTCGGCCTTCCAAATCATTTGAAAACCCTGAACTAGCTGCTGATATAACAAAAGTACGCGAACTGCGAAGGAGCGTTACAAAGAGAAGAGAGACGTCTTTTCAGGCGTAAAAAAAGAGAGGCAGAAAGACGTGAGTGTGAGGAGTTTGAGATGCATGGGGACAGGAATAAGGCTCGAAAATTCTTCGAAAAAATAAGACGCCTAGCCGTAGTTCAAAATCAGGAGCCTCTTCTTGTAAAGATGAGAACGGGATTCTAGTCACAGATATCCAGAGCACACTCGTTCGAGAGAACGATTCTCTGTAAAATCTTTGGCCCTATCTGCTTTGCTAACGCGTATCGAATCATTCGACGACATTAACATAGTCAAGCGCATCAAGATCCAGCGGCTTCGCTGATTAGGTCATGTCGAACAAATAGATGAAAACACTCCAGCCAAGAAGGTGCTTGAATCGAAACTCGAAGGTGACAGCGTAGAAGAGGGTGTCAAAATCTGCGTTTGAAAGACAAAGTTGAGGACAACCTGGCAACGCTTGGTATTTCTAACTGGCGTCAGCGCGCGCAAAGCAGATCCGACTGGCGCGGCTTCATCTCAGCGGCCAAAACCGACCCACGGTTGTAAGGGCCATTTAACCCAAGTAGCAACTTAAGTGGTAGCCACACAATTGTCGTTAAAGTGTTTGTTCTAAATCATGCGAAATATACTTTTTTTGCCACCCAATTGCCAGTCAAAAAGCCCCGGGGCGAGGCTTATTTTGCCACAAATTTCGATTCATTAAAGTGTCGATTCACCAATTTGGAATTTGAACTGTAATTTTAAATGTGGAACTTGTGTGGATTAAAAATAAATAAAGATCCTACGCAGTGCCATTAACGCGAATGTTTGTCGTGTAATAAAACTGCACAAAATGTTAAATATATGCTATGGGATAATAATATAAGTCTTTACGAACAGATTTTTCGGCAAACTACAACTCTAATTTACCAAACGGTTCAAGTTTTCGGGTTAAAGCTTATATTCTACCCTCTCTAATTTTAACGCGCAGCTAAAAAATGCAATTTGGGATTTATTTTTTTGAAAGTAACTTTTTTTTCTTAAATTATACTATTCCGACTGTTCTTTTTACAACTCAACGTTCCATGTGTATATTAATATACATTTTCACCATTTTAAAGTTAATTAGCTATATTATTAATAAACATTTTCCTATTACGTTCATAATACATTTTATAATTAGCCACTATTTTGCCACGTCATAACAAAGTTAGCTCCGCCCATTATCGTATATGTTCCATTATCAGAATGTATGACTTATATATCACAGCATTGTGACATATTATTGCATTGTCCCACACATGTTCTTAGCCACCGCTTTATAACTAAGTTTAAGTTCCATTATCAGAATGTATCCATTGAAGTTCGAAGTTTCAAAAATTTAAATATCAAAGAAACAATTAAAAAAAGCAAATATTATAAATATACGTGGTGTCATCACAACATTCTGCTTTATTAGGTCGTGTATGGATACGTCATTAAAAAATAAATCTTGCGGAATTGGATCAAGACATTTTAAACCGAAATAATCATGAAGATAACCACAACGTAAATTCAATATCACAAATAGAACAACCATATGCAAAAAATGTTCAAGATAAAGTAGAATGTATTCCTGACTTGGTTTGTAGTTTAAAATTACATGAGAATGCAAAACCAATATGTTTAAAAGAAAGGCAAGAGCATTTTGCACTTCGTGATAAAGTGTAGCGTGAGCGGGATAGTCTGGAAAGAGACGTCGTAATTACTAAATCAAATACAAGCAACTGAGGTTTACCTGATGTAAATGTGCGCTTGTGTGTGGCCTATAAAGTCGCTGTTAATCCTCATCTGTAATCAGCTCATTATCCAATCAAAAGAATCGACGAAATTTTTAATAGCTTAAAAAAACTCCCATGTATTTTTGCAAATTAGATCCTGCACAAGGCATATCTTCACGTTCGTATCGATGATGAAAGCAAACAAATTCAAACAACAGAGGTACGTACTAAATGAATCGGTTGTCTTTTGGATTCAAACTGCTCCTAGTGAGTTCAATCAAATTTTAGATCAAATTTTACAAGGGCTTGAAGGCACACAATCATATTTCGATGATATTATTGTTCATGGTGCCACGTTGAAAGAATGCGAGGATCGACTCATCAATTGCTTTGAAAGGCTAATCAAATATCAACTGCATATTAACAAAAATAAATGTGAATATTTTAAAGAACAAATAGTTTACAACATATCCGAGATATTTAAATATGTTGTAAACTATAACAAAATATCAAAATGTTCAAAGTACAAGCGATCATAAACCTCCCAAACCAGAGAACATTGATGATATTAGAAGAATCCTCGGTATGATAACATATTATTCAAAATTTATTCCATATGTTTCAACACTTATATTTCCTTTACGTCAACTTTTAGAAAAAGGTCGTAATTTTAACTGGTGCTAAGAGGCATTCAAAAAACTTAAGCAGGAAATACTAAAAGATAGAGTTTAAGTGCCGTATAATGAATTTCTGCCCGTTACGGTGGCCTGTGACGCTAGTCTGACTGGAATAGCAGCAGTATTCTCTCGTATCATTGATGTAGAAGAAGTCAGCTAGACAGGGAAGCGTTAGCAATAATTTTTGGCATCAATAAATTTTTTATGTATCTGCATGTATCTGTCTCTGATTATTCAATTCAAGACGGCGTCAATTTTAAAGGCAATCGAGTTGTGATACCAACAAAATTACGACCAGAAATTTTAAAAGAGTTACATCATACGGAAGTGCGGATGTACTGCTTTTGGAAGGGTATCGATACCGATATTGAACGCTTACTAAGATCATGTTCAATTGTGCTATAGTAAAGGGAAATCCACCAAAAGTAGCTATTCATCAGTGGGAGGAGCCAAATGAAAAGTTTCAAAGAGTGCAGATAAATTGTACAGGACCGTTTCAAAATCATAATTTATTCGTATTAGTAGATGTTAAATCAAAATTGGCGGAAATTCGTATTACACAGAAAAAAATCGTAAATATAGCCAAAAAGGTACATCAACACAATCAAATTTTTGCTAAATCTGCGCCGACTAAATTATTAATTGTAATAGCTAACACATTCTTCATACTAGCAATCGCATTTGCTGGCAACAGCTATGTGTATCCGCTTACCGCGTTGATGTTATAGCAGTGCGTGATCGCTATAGCAGTGCAATGTGGCTATAGCAGTGCGTGGTTGCTATTTTAGTGCGTGGTTGCTATTGCAGTGCGTGGTGTGTGTGAGTGTACTTGCGCACATAGGTCGATTGTATAGAATTAGCCGGTCAAACGTCAAATTTTAAAAGTGCCTTTAAAAATACCAAAAAAATCTCAGACCCAGAGAAATGTCCCAGTAACAATAATTTATCATCCCCACTCACAAACCTTTCTCCGTGCTTGGTCACAGGTTGTTCAAACTTAATCGTTTCACAAAATTAAAATAATTTTTCTCGGTGCTCATTGTAGTGGTTGTCATGTGGTTGTCATGGATTTGAATAATTCAGGTAAGAGTCTATATTTTCTTAAAGGTTTCAATAATATTCAATAATATTTAATATTATTGTATATTATTTGAAGGACTCCAAAAATAGGTTGTATTATTATGAAATTTTTTCACATTTTTCATGTTTATAAGACATTTTGTTTTATTATCGTATCCGATCGCGCAACGTTTGTTTTTTTTATTATGAAAGACATAAAACAAACATAAAAAACACACTTTTGTGTTAAAGGTAATTAAGTGCGATTTTCGATTTTGTAGGTAACCCGGGTACAAAACTACTGAGCCGTAGATATCTTTATGATCAATTGCAGCAACAAGATTTCCCTACTTTGGATTATAAAATTAAATATCTGGAAAATCACCTGTTGTCCCGTTATGGTAACACACCAGCAAATCTAAGCAGTTTTAAATTAAGATTCGCATACTTTAAATCATCAATCAAGGAAAAATGGTCTAAAGCCAATAGAAAGAATCAGTATTTCTTAAAAACAATAAAGCTTGGTTAGAAGGGACATTTGAAGTTGAAGAAAATAAACAAACTCGACCAGGTCGGCCTTCCAAATCATTTGAAATCCCTTTGAAAACCCTGAACTAGCTGCTGATATAACAAAAGTACGCGAACTGCGAAGGAGCGTTACAAAGAGAAGAGAGACGTCTTTTCAGGCGTAAAAAAAGAGAGGCAGAAAGACGTGAGTGTGAGGAGTTTGAGATGCATGGGGACAGGAATAAGGCTCGAAAATTCTTCGAAAAAATAAGACGCCTAGCCGTAGTTCAAAATCAAGAGCCTCTTCTTGTAAAGATGAGAACGGGATTCTAGTCACAGATATCCAGAGCACACTCGTTCGAGAGAACGATTCTCTGTAAAATCTTTGGCCCTATCTGCTTTGCTAACGCGTATCGAATCATTCGACGACATTAACATAGTCAAGCGCATCAAGATCCAGCGGCTTCGCTGATTAGGTCATGTCGAACAAATAGATGAAAACACTCCAGCCAAGAAGGTGCTTGAATCGAAACTCGAAGGTGGACAGCGTAGAAGAGGGTGTCCAAATCTGCGTTTGAAAGACAAAGTTGTGGACAACCTGGCAACGCTTGGTATTTCTAACTGGCGTCAGCGCGCGCAAAGCAGATCCGACTGGCGCGGCTTCATCTCAGCGGCCAAAACCGACCCACGGTTGTAAGGGCCATTTAACCCAAGTAGCAACTTAAGTGGTAGCCACACAATTGTCGTTAAAGTGTTTGTTCTAAATCATGCGAAATATACTTTTTTTGCCACCCAATTGCCAGTCAAAAAGCCCCGGGGCGAGGTTTATTTTGCCACAAATTTCGATTCATTAAAGTGTCGATTCACCAATTTGGAATTTGAACTGTAATTTTAAATGTGGAACTTGTGTGGATTAAAAATAAATAAAGATCCTACGCAGTGCCATTAACGCGAATGTTTGTCGTGTAATAAAACTGCACAAAATGTTAAATATATGCTATGGGATAATAATATAAGTCTTTACGAACAGATTTTTCGGCAAACTACAACTCTAATTTACCAAACGGTTCAAGTTTTCGGGTTAAAGCTTAGATTCTACCCTCTCTAATTTTAACGCGCAGCTAAAAAATGCAATTTGGGATTTATTTTTTTGAAAGTAACTTTTTTTTCTTAAATTATACTATTCCGACTGTTCTTTTTACAACTCAACGTTCCATGTGTATATTAATATACATTTTCACCATTTTAAAGTTAATTAGCTATATTATTAATAAACATTTTCCTATTACGTTCATAATACATTTTATAATTAGCCACTATTTTGCCACGTCATAACAAAGTTAGCTCCGCCCATTATCGTATATGTTCCATTATCAGAATGTATGACTTATATATCACAGCATTGTGACATATTATTGCATTGTCCCACACATGTTCTTAGCCACCGCTTTATAACTAAGTTTAAGTTCCATTATCAGAATGTATCCATTGAAGTTCGAAGTTTCAAAAATTTAAATATCAAAGAAACAATTAAAAAAAGCAAATATTATAAATATACGTGGTGTCATCACAACATTCTGCTTTATTAGGTCGTGTATGGATACGTCATTAAAAAATAAATCTTGCGGAATTGGATCAAGACATTTTAAACCGAAATAACCATGAAGATAACCACAACGTAAATTCAATATCACAAATAGAACAACCATATGCAAAAAATGTTCAAGATAAAGTAGAATGTATTCCTGACTTGGTTTGTAGTTTAAAATTACATGAGAATGCAAAACCAATATGTTTAAAAGAAAGGCAAGAGCATTTTGCACTTCGTGATAAAGTGTAGCGTGAGCGGGATAGTCTGGAAAGAGACGTCGTAATTACTAAATCAAATACAAGCAACTGAGGTTTACCTGATGTAAATGTGCGCTTGTGTGTGGCCTATAAAGTCGCTGTTAATCCTCATCTGTAATCAGCTCATTATCCAATCAAAAGAATCGACGAAATTTTTAATAGCTTAAAAAAACTCCCATGTATTTTTGCAAATTAGATCCTGCACAAGGCATATCTTCACGTTCGTATCGATGATGAAAGCAAACAAATTCAAACAACAGAGGTACGTACTAAATGAATCGGTTGTCTTTTGGATTCAAACTGCTCCTAGTGAGTTCAATCAAATTTTAGATCAAATTTTACAAGGGCTTGAAGGCACACAATCATATTTCGATGATATTATTGTTCATGGTGCCACGTTGAAAGAGTGCGAGGATCGACTCATCAATTGCTTTGAAAGGCTAATCAAATATCAACTGCATATTAACAAAAATAAATGTGAATATTTTAAAGAACAAATAGTTTACAACATATCCGAGATATTTAAATATGTTGTAAACTATAACAAAATATCAAAATGTTCAAAGTACAAGCGATCATAAACCTCCCAAACCAGAGAACATTGATGATATTAGAAGAATCCTCGGTATGATAACATATTATTCAAAATTTATTCCATATGTTTCAACACTTATATTTCCTTTACGTCAACTTTTAGAAAAAGGTCGTAATTTTAACTGGTGCTAAGAGGCATTCAAAAAACTTAAGCAGGAAATACTAAAAGATAGAGTTTTAGTGCCGTATAATGAATTTCTGCCCGTTACGGTGGCCTGTGACGCTAGTCTGACTGGAATAGCAGCAGTATTCTCTCGTATCATTGATGTAGAAGAAGTCAGCTAGACAGGGAAGCGTTAGCAATAATTTTTGGCATCAATAAATTTTTTATGTATCTGCATGTATCTGTCTCTGATTATTCAATTCAAGACGGCGTCAATTTTAAAGGCAATCGAGTTGTGATACCAACAAAATTACGACCAGAAATTTTAAAAGAGTTACATCATACGGAAGTGCGGATGTACTGCTTTTGGAAGGGTATCGATACCGATATTGAACGCTTACTAAGATCATGTTTAATTGTGCTATAGTAAAGGGAAATCCACCAAAAGTAGCTATTCATCAGTGGGAGGAGCCAAATGAAAAATTTCAAAGAGTGCAGATAAATTGTACAAGACCGTTTCAAAATCATAATTTTCTCGTATTAGTAGATGTTAAATCAAAATTGGCGGAAATTCGTATTACACAGAAAAAAAATCGTAAATATAGCCAAAAAGGTACATCAACACAATCAAATTTTTGCTAAATCTGCGCCGACTAAATTATTAATTGTAATAGCTAACACATTCTTCATACTAGCAATCGCATTTGCTGGCAACAGCTATGTGTATCCGCTTACCGCGTTGATGTTATAGCAGTGCGTGATCGCTATAGCAGTGCAATGTGGCTATAGCAGTGCGTGGTTGCTATTTTAGTGCGTGGTTGCTATTGCAGTGCGTGGTGTGTGTGAGTGTACTTGCGCACATAGGTCGATTGTATAGAATTAGCCGGTCAAACGTCAAATTTTAAAAATGCCCTTAAAAATACCAAAAAAATCTCAGACCCAGAGAAATGTCCCAGTAACAATAGTTTATCATCCCCACTCACAAACCTTTCTCCGTGCTTGGTTACAGGTTGTTCAAACTTAATCGTTTCATAAAATTAAATTAATTTTTTTTTCGGCGCTCATTGTAGTAACATTCAAACAAATATAAGTTTTATGTCTTTTGAAGTGATAATTTTAAGTGGTTGTCATGGATTTGAATAATTCAGGTAAGAGTCTATATTTTCTTAAAGGTTTCAATAATATTTAATATTATTGTATATTATTTGAAGGACTCCAAAGATAGGTTGTATTATAATGAAATTTTTTCACATTTTTCATGTTTATAAGACATTTTGTTTTATTATCGCGCAACGTTTGTTATTGTATTATATACTTCATATATTATACTAATTAATGACATACAATTTGGCTGCGGATAACTGCGGATGGCCAAATTATGAATTTTTTATGAAAGACATAAAACAAACATAAAAAACACACTTTTGTGTTAAAGGTAATTAAGTGCGATTTTCGATTTTGTAGGTAACCCGGGTACAAAACTACTGAGCCGTAGATATCTTTATGATCAATTGCAGCAACAAGATTCCCCTACTTTGGATTAAAAAATTAAATATCTGGAAAATCACCTGTTGTCCCGTTATGGTAACACACCAGCAAATCTAAGCAGTTTTAAATTAAGATTCGCATACTTTAAATCATCAATCAAGGAAAAATGGTCTAAAGCCAATAGAAAGAATCAGCATTTCTTAAAAACAATAAAGCTTGGTTAGAAGGGATATTTGAAGTTGAAGAAAATAAACAAACTCGACCAGGTCGGCCTTCCAAATCATTGGAAAACCCTTTGAAAACCCTGAACTAGCTGCTGATATAACAAAAGTGGACATTCGATTAATTTATAGGTTGAAGGTTATACTGGAAACTATCTCCAGTGGCCATAAAATAGAAGTCCAACAATTTGATGAATATGCCAGAGAAACCGCGAAATTGTATGTCGATCTATATGGATGGCATCCTATGAGTCCGACCATGCATAACATACTAACGCATGGTGCAGCTATAATACAAAATGCCTTATTGCCCATAGGACAGTTGTCGGAAGATGCAGCAGAAGCCCGAAATAAGCACTTTCGGTTATATCGCGAAAACTACGCAAGAAAGTTCTCGAGGGAGGAATGCAACCAAGATTTTTTTAATAGACTGTTACTGACTTCAGATCCCCTATTAAGTAGCATGAAACCAACAAAAGTAAGGATCAAAACAAAATCATTTTGTCTTGAAACAATAATGATGTTACTACCGGCTGACCCCAGTACCGAATCTGATATTTCAACCACGGATGAGTAATTAATATTCCAAAATATGTATATGCACATATATTGGTAATATGTACCATGAATATTTTGTTCGCAAAGGTTGTTATTAAAAAAATGATTTACTTTTTTCTAACTTTGTCAATTATTACTTATTTTTACCCATTTTGGCAGGGAAAACATGCTAATTTTACAAAGGACAATACATTACAATTAGATATATGATTTAAATTAAAAATACACTGAAAAATAATATTGACCGCATAAATCAATGAAATCGACCTATGTGCAGCGCTGGTGAATTTAGTGGAATTCGCTTAGAATTAGAATTTTTAGTTGGCGTGCAATCAGTTCACATTTGGTTCATGTCAAAAGAAACGCTTATAGAGTTTGATCATACTTTATTGGTGTCGTTCAAAATTATGATGATGGCAATAGTTATATATTTAATTATGCTTCATCATCAGAAAGGTATATATATATATATATATATATATATATATATATATATATATATATATATATATATATATATATATATATATATATATATATATATATATATATATATATATATATGTTATGTATTTTCACAAGAATTTATAATATTCTTTTTTAATAAACTAAAAAAGAATTATAAAATACTGTGAAAATCCAAAAATACGTCGACCATACCAATTAAATATTTGGCTACTTAAGCAAAATCATTTATTTTTATACTTTTGGACGTAAATAACATTTTTAGCGAATGTGTTTGCTCAATACATGACAATTGAAAAAATGTCATTGCTTGACCAATGAATGGTGTACAATTAATATTTACGTCGATTATTTTATTCTGTGTATTAAAGATACTACAACTTCGGAAAAAACCATAACATTGCTACAAGATATTTTTTCTGCACATGGCTTCCCACAGATCATTGTTTCGGACAATGCTACAATATTTCAAAGTTTACCATTTAAGGACATCTTGCAACTAACGGTTTAGCGGAAAGATATGTGCAGATATTAAAGTGGAAATTGAAAGCGATGGAAGAAGAGAAATTGCAGTTAAATATTACGGTACGATAAATTCTATTTCGATTTAGAGCGACTCCATTAGCAAATGGTCAAAGTCCATTAATGCCATGTGCCCATTAAAACATTTAAAATCTACAGGATGTGGTTCGTGAAATCAACGTGGGAGAAAGAATACAGCAAGGAAAGGTCGCCTATATAATCAAATAGAGCTCGATAAGTCAGGTGTCGAAAAACCTAAAAAGTCGGTAACGTTTGCTGAACCACCATCACAACAAAGAGCTGGATTAGATCTACACCATCTCAACCTTTAGCAAGAACCATGAAAAGAGCTTAAAAAGATCAAACCGAGTTAGAAGACCGCTACCCTATTGCGAGAACTATGTTCGTTATAAGTTTGGGATATAAATAGGTGTTTTGAGGAATGATCTTCCACGAGATACAATTGCACATATTAACGCACGAAAAACACGCCTTTTCTCAATAAGGCACTTTTTCTCCATTTATTTAATTTTTATTCAACGGCTGCATTCAGAACACTCAACACACCCAAAAAAACCTGGCAAATTAATGGTATTTTAATAGCAACACTATTAAAATTGGTCAATAGAATGTATACCATTACTACTATAATGCTCTAACCAGAATCCGCGGCGAATAATCCGCTGCAAATTAAAACGCACATAACCTAACGAGATGGCACAGAACTGCAACAGTCACAATTTTTACGCCGCGAATTTTTCGTCGATTTAGATTTATTTCTATTCTAGCCGTCGAGCGGCAGCGGAACAGTTTTCATTTTATTGAAAACAATATGAATTGATAATTAATTCGACATTGTGCTAATAAAATGTTTATTTATAAAGACTGTACTTTATAACAATTAAAAAAATTTAGAAGCATAAAATTCAAAAAACTGCAATTATATCATAAATTAAAAAAAAAAACAACTGCCGCGGATTTTCTGTCGTCCGCCGAAATTCCGGTTAGAGCATAACAGTCAAACAATAAATAAGTTAACTAAACCCTTATTGGGTCTCTCCAAAAATATAGTTTGCCAGGGGCCACAACGGCGGGTCCTGGACCAATTAAAACCAACATTTTTTCGACTTCAAAAGCTTTGAACGCTTTGCATTTAGTCTAGCACCATATGAACGCATGTAGTTCTATTCATCTGTCAAAGACAAGCAAGCAAAGCAAGTCGCATTGAAACATCCGCTTAAGTGTAAGAAATCAATATTATCTTACTCGATACCTTAAATTATACTTAAATGAAACAGCTGCATCGGCAATCCCACGATGGGCTCAGGTTATTGTTCTGATTGCGCATGTTGCTGCATAAGCAATCCCACGATGGGATCCGGTCATCGTTCTGGTTGCATGTGTTGCTGCGTAAGCAATCCCATGATGGCCGGATTATCGGGTCACTGAAATTCTGCAGTTGACGCTCAACGTAAGGTGTTAACTCTTCCCCTCTAAATGTCTGCGTCGGGAAGACTTTTAGAATGTATCGAAGAACTCCGAGATAGTTTCCGGACTGCTTTCGAGATGCGTGCTCGGCAGATGTAGGTATATCGAAGTCTCCGGGAAATTTGCGCCACAGGAAAAATCCGGCTGAGGCTATAATAATTATAACGATATCCGAAGCCAAGGAGTAATTTAGTTCCATCTTGAGGCTGTTAAGGTGTTCGATATTCTTTATGCTGAGATCATGCACATATTCCAGGTTCACCTTTAACGCACTTGCAGTTTTGATACCTTTGATGCTTGAAAAGGTCTGATTTTTCAATGGAACTGTCTCATTATTTATCTGTAGTACGTACCATTCAGGAGATTTGTACTATTTCCAGCTATGACCTCACCTTAGAAGTTGGTAAGGAAAATCGTGTTCTCAGTAATAAACTCAGAAATTACCTCCTCGCTAGTTTTGTAGTGGCATTTGGCTTGGCCGCCTTCAAGGAGCAAGCAGTCATTCTCCTCAAGTTTTTCGAGATCAGATAGTTCACAGACAGTTGAGTTGTTGATGGACAGACAGTCATGGATAACACCATATGTTTCTTGTTGATTTACTAGCATTTTCTCGAACCGTAAATCAATTTCTTTTTCATTTTCAACTGAAGCACGTGTTATGAGCAGATTATATTCCTCACTTCTTAGTTTTGGTATTGAAAGGACGTATAGCAGGTGTGAGCCGTTTGAAATCATTCCATTGCTTCGATTATATTTTGATATGGTAATGTCAAAAAACTAAAATTATATCATAAATTAGAAAAACCAACGTTTTTTTCGTCCCCGTCGCAATCTGTTTAAAAGAGCGGATTTTACTACTATTTTACAACCGCCGCGGATTTTCATCGTCGTCCGCCGAAATTCCGGTTAGAGCATAATAGTCAAACAATATTTTGTGTGTAAGTTAACTAAACCCCTATTGGGTCTCTCAAACTGATCTCATTAACTTCTTCATGGTCAAGGAGATTGCTGTTTACGATCCGGGATAGTAAAAATAAAAATAATAAAGATCATACGCAATGCCATTAACGCGAATGTTTGTCGTGTAATAAAACTGCGCAAAATGTTAAATATATGCTATGACATAATAATATCAGTCTTTACGAACAGATTTTTCGGCAAACTACAACTATAATTTAGCAAACAATTAAAGTTTTCGGGTTAAAGCTTATATTCTACACTCTCTAATTTTAACGCGCACCTAAAAAAATGCAATTTGTTTTTTTTTCGAAAAAAATTACGTTTTTTCTTAAATTATACACTAAGAAAACAAAATGTTTATGAAAGTCTTGCTGCAACTATCTGTTTAAATTTACGCCTTGCAGCAAATATTCATAAGTTTCAATAAAGTTGCAGCAAAACTATTAATATTTTGTAAATATGACATATATGCAGATAGTTACGAGATGTTTGCCACAACAGCAATGATAATTGAGATATTTACAGTTGACTGATAGCAAACATCCAGAGTTCTTGGACATTTGCAACTAAACTGTTGATTTATTTTGACATTTGACTACTATAAAAAAGGAAAATGGCGTACTTTTTTCATACGCTCCATTTATCCACAACAATGAAGTAAATCCTATGATTTAAAAAAGTGTCAGCTCATCAAATAATACATTTTAATGGTAAAAGTGAAAATAAAATTTCCCGGGATTGAAATTATCAACACGTGATGATATTTTTTTTTCAGAGTTTACTTTGATGACAGCAGTGCCGTCCCAACTTGGTTCTTTCGCGAAGAAATCTCAAGTCGTTGTAGAATTTTACCTTCCAAGGATTTATAAAGACGATGGCGATGTATAACCGGGATACTATTTTAATTCTAGAATAAATAAGAATACATTTGATTCATTTTCTTTCAATTCAATAATAATTACTCCGCGAATTCTAATGGAGTACCTTGTCCAAATATTCATGAACTATCTTCCTATTTGCAAGATGTTTAATTGATGTTTGCTATAAATAATCGTTAATTTGAAAGATGGTTGCTAGCAATATTTATCGTATTTGACGAATATTTGAGAGATGGTTGTGTCAAAGACGATCTAAATAATATGTAAATAACTTGATATTTAGGGCTGTAATATTTCTGACAATCACCTTTGTTTTAGTGTACTATTCCGACTCTCCTTTTTTAAAACCGAACGTTCCATAGACATATGTAGTGGATATAATAAATGTTTTGTGTATATTAATATACATTTATACCATTTTAAAGTTAATTAGCTATATTATTAATAAACATGTTCCTATTACGTTCTTCATTATATACATGCAACATATATGGAACATAATACATTTCATAATTTGCCACTATTTTGCCACGTCATAACAACAAAGTTAGCTCCGCTCATTTTCATATATGTTCCATTATCGGAAAGTATGACTTACATATCACGGCATTGTGACATATTATTGCATTGTCCCACACATGTTCTTAGCCACCGCTTTAGAACTAAATTTAAATTCCATTATAAGAATGTATGACTTATATATCACAGCATTGTGACACATTATTGCGTATGTTTCATACATGTTCTTAGCCACCGCTTTGCAACTAAAAATTAGTAGTTCACAACACTGGTGTTAGAGGAAACTTAAAATCTACACGTTTGCCACAAAAGTTGTGGCAATTATCGAGCCGTGGTTACTTGGGAAGTAAGTAACCATGTCATGGTTAGATTCACACAATTTTTATAACAAAAGTTTCTATTGAAGGGAAAAAACAAAAGTTCGAAGTTTTTAAAAATTAAATATCAAAGAAACAATTCAAAAAAGCAAATATTATAAATATACGTGGTGTCATCACAACATTCTGCTTTATTAGGTCGTGTATGGATACGTCATTAAAAAATAAATCTTGCGGAATTGGATCACAACATTTTAAATCGAAATATCATTCAATATAGAACAACAATATGCAAAAATGTTTCAAGAAAAAGTAGGATGTATTTCTGACTTGGTTTGTAGTTTAAAATTACATGAGGGTGCAAAACCAATATGTTTAAAACAAGGATTGAAACCGTAACCGAAACCGAAATCCATTTAAAACAGTTTCATTTTTAAAACCGAAATCGTAACCGAAACCGTTATGCGAAAATCAGAAATAAACCGATATACAAAACCGATATAAACGGTTTCGGTTTTATACCGGTTTAAAACGGTTTTTAAAAAAGTAAAAAAAGAAACAGAAAAACATATTTTAAATAGAAGATCTTAAGTAAAATGTCATTAATTAAAATTTGGAGTTCCCAAAATAAACATTTTTGATTGTACAAAAATTCACATGTTGTTTTTTGAGAAACGATATTTCCAAAACAACGGTATTTGGTCTAAAATTTGTTTTTTGTTTCATTAATCGAATGAACAACAAAACACCAGCAACTCCAAGCAAAATTTTTACGTTAAAAAAATGATTCAAATTTAAATAATATTGGTTTTTTCTTTATTTTATTAGTAAAATATATAGGGGAGCTTGTAGCCGCGGTAGCTCAGTGGTTAGTGCGTTGGACTGCGAGTCGAAAGGTCCCCGGTTCAAGCCTGGACTGGGGCTAACAACATCTTTTCATAGAAACATTTTTCTATACCGCGCTACCTCTCGTCAGTAAATGGCAAACCTACGAGAGTAAAACATTGCCTATGAAAAGCTCTCACCCGCCGTTCGGATTCGGCAATAAACTGTAGGTCCCACCACTTTGAGTACAAATATAACACGCACAGCTCAAAATGGTGAGAGAGCTCGGCCGAAGTTCTATACAGGACTGTAGCGCCAAACTATTATATTATTATAGGGGAGCTTGGGGTAAAATGGGACAAGTTTTGAAAAGTTCATTTGAATATTTTTATATTGTTTTAAAGGATCTATTCAATAGAATACTATTTATAAGTCTTCTAATGGATTTTTGACTGATATTTCAAAACAACTAAATTTCGGACATAAACAAAACAATGGTAATGCTAGAAAAAATGTAAAAAAGTTTAAAATTATTAACATCTCAGTAACTATTTAAGGAAATACGAAAAATGAAGTGCAAGTTCGACAAGTTTAAACATTTCAAGTATAAGGCAGATATTTGTTTACATTAGTGATGATTACAATTTTCTTGTTCTTGCATCTTGTTCTTGCATTTTTTTTGCAAGAACAAAAACGAGAACAAGATCGAGATTTGCAAAAAAAAGAACAAGAGCAAGTGATTTTAATGTATTTATTATGTTTTTAAGGTAATAATGATATACAAAATAATTCATGATATTTTGTCAATTCTAAAGAATATAAGCATCTTAAAAATAAGGCCTGTGAAGCACTTTTCAAGCGGTAAATAGCTTTAAAAGTGCTTCAAAAGTCGCTTCAAAAAGATAAAACAGACAAAACAATGTTTTTTCTCTTTTCTTCGCTACGCTAGTTCGTACATCGATTGTGAATATGCACTGTGCTATGCACATTATTATTTTTGTTTTACTTTTATATATAGTTTTTTTGTTAATTGTAAAATCATGAAGTAATAAAACTTAATATATGAACATTTTACAGTGTGATATATTTAGCTATTGCTTTTTGTGTTTTTCATTTTTCACAAATTCCGCTGATTCGTTTGAAAGTGCAACAACAACAAAAATGCGAATAAAGCAGCATCCAAGCTTTTGATAGAATTTTTGGCGGAAAATTTTTTGTACCACAAGAGAACTCGTTGTTGTTGCCAACTAGATAGCTGTACTAGATACATACATGTAGTGTGGTGCCATGCGTCTGTCCGTTGTCATGCGTCTGTCTGTGTCATGCGTCTATCCGTTGTCATGCGTCTGTCTGTTGTCATGCGTCTGTTTGTTGCCATGCGATGATACAGGATAGCAACGAAGAGTTGTCGTTGTGAAAGTGTGTGTATAAGAATCGTAATCGTTATTGTTATATTCTTTTCTTTCTGTTATTCACTTTGTAGCGTTTGAGTTTGTGTTCGCATGGAGTTCGCAAAGAAAAATGTTACTATGCAAAATATTATTTGAGTTCTCTTGACATACGGTATGTGTAGCATACGGATTTTTTAATCTGTGACGAAAACAGATATATGCCTATTGGAAATAATCCTTATATTTATTGTATTGTAGAACGAAAAGTCACCAAACACATTTTTATGAAAAACTTAATTTTCGAGTTGATTAATATTATAAAAAGTAATTGATGCATTTTTAAAGTTGAAATATCAACTAATAGATTTACATTTTCTTATCAATTGACAGATACATAAAGAAGTTTATAAAAAAATATTTAGCATTTTGAAAATGTATTTGGTGACTTTTCCTTCATTTTATTATGGCCTTGAGATTTTGAATTGTCTCGTCAACATCACTTGATTTATACAATAAGGGTATTCATATAACGTGTTAAGTCGTGCTAAATTGTTAAAGTTAGCGCCTTTTTATAGGAACGTACTTTTTCTTGTTAACTTAAAAATGCTGTCAAAATGTATAATTTGCATCAAAATATTTTAGTTTCCAGTGCTTAGAAAAACTCATAAATGAATAACACACAATTAACAATGATGAATTTTAAACTAGTCTTAACAAATTGGATTTGTCAAATATAAACACATCTCAGAGCTTGATAAGTTGCTATTCCCTGCTAAGTCGATTTCCATACAAAAATTGTAATAGATTTTAAAAATTTGCTAAGTATAGCCAGTTAGCAGGACTTAACAAGTTATATGAATACCCATAATTATTTTTTATTAGTAAATTCTTGTTAAAATATAATTCAAATTTTTATGTTATTGGTTTTATTTTTTTGTTGGTAAAATGTTGAAGAAATTGAAAATATGGAAAATAAGTAACTTAAATACAATTATTGTTCAAATTCTATTCGTTTTCATAATTAATGTGCAGTTTAAGATATTTGTCTTCGATCTTTTATTTAAAATTTAAAAGATTAAGATTATCATTTCATGTCTTGCTCTTGCAAATGATCATCACTAGTTTACATATATTGCAGTTCACAGAATTGTTGAAATAAATTTCTTTGGCTTTTATGGATGAACATTATACAAAATTCTTATAATTGCAATTCAGATCATATCTCAGGTGAAGTCAAAATGTTGCTTTTCATTGGGGTGTGGTCACGAAATTTTATATTAAAATTTTTTTCTTGGCGTAATCAATTAAATAATTTATATAACACAATATTTTTAATAAAATAACAACAAACATTGTTTAAATTACTTTTCCCACTTTACCCCAATATTATAATTTGAACATAATTTAACACCATATAAAAAATGTAAAATTATTTGAAAAATATCGAAATAAAGAAAATTTATACAAAAACCGAAATCAAAACCGAAACCGTAACATGGAACCGGTATTCCGAAACCGTTTCGTTATAAAAACTTAAAACCGAAACCGAAACGCGGAAAAAACCGAAACCGAAATCGAAACCGTTATTCGTTTAGGTTTCAATCCTTGGTTTAAAAGAAAGACAAAAGCATTTTGCACTCCGTGATAAAGTGTAGCGTGAGCGGGATAGTCTGGAAAGAGACGTCGTAATTACTAAAGTAAATACCAGCAACTGAGGTTTACCTGTAGAATGTATCGAAGGACTCCGAGGTGGTTTCCGGACTGCTTTCGACGGGGTATATCGAAGTCTCCGGTAAATTTGGGCCACAGGAAAAAGCCGGCTGAGGCTACAATAATTAAACCGATGATATCCGAAGCCAAGGAGTAATTTAGTTCCATCTTGAGGCTGTTAAGGTGTTCGATATTCTTTATGCTGAGATCATGCACATATTCCAGGTTCACCTTTAACCCACGAATAGTTACCTTTGTTAAAACCGGCGGGAGCACTTGCAGTTTTGATACAAACTTGCTTGAAAAGGTCTGATTTTTCAATGGAACTGTCTCATTATTTAGCTGTAGTACGTACGTACCATTCAGTAGATTTGTACTATTTCCAGCTCACCTTAGAAGTTGGTAAAGAAAATCGTGTTCTCATTAATAAACTCAGAAATTACCTCCTCGCTGGTTTTGTAGTGTCATTCGGATTGGCCGCCTTTAAGGAGCAAATGACATTCTCCTCAATTTTTTCCAGATCAGATAGTTCACAGACAGTTGAGTTGTTGATGGACAGACAGTCATGGATAACACTATATGTTTCTCGTTGATTTACTAGCATTTTCTCGAACCGTAAATCAATTTCTTTTTCATTTTCAACTGAAGCACGTGTTATGAGCAGATATTCCTCACTTCTTAGTTTTGGTATTGAAAGGACGTATAGCAGGAGTGAGCCGTTTGAAACCATTCCATTCCTTCGATTGTATTTTGATATGGTAATGTCAAAAAACTAAAATTATATCATAAATTAGAAAAACCAACGTTTTTTTCGTCCCCGTCGCAATCTGTTTAAAAGAGCGGATTTCACTCCTTTTTTACAACCTCCGCTGATTTTCCGTCCTCCGCCGAAATTCCTGTTAGAGCATAATAGTCAAACAATAAATATTTTGTGTGTAAGTTAACTAAACCCCTGTGCAAACCTCATCACGGTCAGGCGGCGGTATGTCAACGCCGTCGTCAGCGTGTGCGAACCTTGGCTTCTACAAGGAAGTGATCCGGACCAAGCGTACGTCCATCATACTAGAAGCGTGTCTTCCGTCAATCACAACATGATCAATTTGGTTGCGCGTGTTCTGATCGGGTGACCGCCACGTGGCCTTGTGAATATTGAGATGCTAAAATCTAGTACCACTAATTACCTTGTTTCGTGCTGCGGCGAAGTCGATCAGTCTCATTCCATTGTCGGAGGTGTTGTCGTGGAGGCTAAATTGTCCAACCGTTGAACCAAAGATACCCTCATGGCCCACCTTGGCATTAAAGTCGCCAAACGCAATTTTGATGTCGTGACGGGGGCAGCGCTCATAGGCTTCGTCGAGGTGCTCATAGAAAGTCTCTTTAGTTACATCGTCTTTCTCATTCGTCGTAGCGTGCGCACAAATTAGGCTGATATAGAAGTATTTAGCCTTGACGCGGATTGTTGCTAGTCGTTCGTTCACGGGTGTGAACCTAGAGACAAGGTGGCGGAGTCTCTTGCCGACTACAAATCCACAACCAAATTCATGCCTCTCCGCATGCAGCTGTAGTAAATGTCACAGGATGTCTGTTTAGAGCAGCCCTGTCCTGTCCATCGCATTTCCTGGATTGCGGTGATGTCAGCCTTGAATCTTTCGAGGACATCAACCAGCTGGATAGTGGCACCTTCCCTATAAAGGGTTCGGACATTCCAGGTGCATATACGTAAATCATGGTCCTTTACACGTTTGCGTAGGTTGTCATCGTGTTTTCAAGTCGATATCCGGGGCAATTTTTCTGTTTTCGTTGAATCAGCTTTTTTTATATGGCGGGTCACAAGCCCAACGCACAACCACTATTGGAGGGCCAATATCCCTGTCTCGTTTGTCCCCGACCAGACCTCCAACCGGGGTTGAAACCCGATCTTCAGCTGGTTGCTCGGGGTTCACCAACGCGAAGGTGAGACTAGGAATTGTGTAGGAGATGCTATGGCAACTAACAGACGTCGGTTACTGGCTTGCGCGTGCACTACACCATTCCGAACCCCTGGGTTTACTGTAAAAAATACTTGAAAGCATATACAGTTTATGTTTTTAGTAAAAATTATTTTAGGTTTTTCTTTTTTTTTATTATTATACTCAGAAGAAAATTTATCATCAAGTACTTAATAGTACGACCATTTGGTGTATGTATTAATAGTTCCATGTATTATTTTTTCCAGGTATTGTACCTTTACTTTTATTCGTTTCATACTGTTTTATACACTTAGAAAACAAGATGTTTATGAAAGTCTTGCTGCAACTATCTGTTTAAATTTACGCCTTGTAGCAAATATTCAAACATCCCATAAGTTTTAATGAAGTTGCAGAAAAACTCATGGTATTTATTAATATTTGGCGTATATGCAGATAGTTACAAGATGTTTGCCACAACAGTAATGAAAATTGAGATATTTACAGTTGACTGATAGCAAACATCCTGAGTTCTTGGACATTTGCAGCAAAATTTTGAGGTATTTTGATATTTAACTACCATAAAAAAAGGAAAATGGCGTACTTTTTCCTTACGTTCGATTTATCCACAACAATTATGTAAATTCAATGGTGTAAAAAAGTGGCCACTCAAATATTACATTTTAATGGTAAAAGTGAAAATATATTGTGATTTAAATTATCAACACGTGATGGAAAATATTTCTTTTCAGAGTTTACATAGATGATAGTGTCGCCGGTCGGACTTGGTTCTTCTGCGAAGAAATCTCAAGTCGTTGTACAATTTTACCTTCGAAGGATTTATAAAGACGATGGCGATGTATAACCAGGATACTGTTTTAATTCTAGAATAATTAAAAATACATTTGATTCATTTTCTTTCAATTCAATAAAAATTACTCCGCGAATTCTAATGGAGTACCTTTTCCAAATATTCATCAACTATCTTCCTATTTGTAAGATGTTTAATTGATGGTTGCTATACATAATCGTAAATTTGAAAGATGGTTGCTACCAATATTTATCGTATTTGATGGATGTTTGAGAGATGGTTGTCTCAAATACGATCTAAATAATTTGTAAATATCTTGATATTTAGGGCTGTGATATTTCTGGTAATAATCTTTGTTTTCTTAGTGCAATAATATCTTTCAACAACTATAGAGGATTTTTCATTTTAAGGATTTTCACAGCAATGCGCATACAAACAAAAAGGTTTTAATTCGTTTTACAAAAGCATTGAAATAATCGTATCTTTATCGATTATTACAATGGCAAAAATCAAGATTATTAATCTGGCCACTCTGCGCACTGACGGCGGAAATTTAATAGAACGAGGCGGAAACAACTTCAGTACAAAGAGAACGAAGTGAAATTCAGATCTGCCTACTTTTGGTGGCAGATGTTGATTCCACCCGTTCCTGTTGTTGAAGCTGTTGTTAACTTTACATACGTTGATAGACATGAGGTTACCGTTTGTCATTTATTTTGTTGATACAACAAATTACTCAATCGCCGTAAGAAATGCACGAATGTCAATTTTGGCAGAATGAAAAATGCAATCAAGAGGTTACGGCAACCGAACGTGCAGTTGCGCGGACTAACATTTCGGTTGGAGTAAAAAAAGGTACGTTCATTTTAATGACATTAGTTTACAGCAAATGTATTTCGGTTGCAACACTGAAACGTTGGTTCATTTAACCTCATGCCAAAAGAGGATTTTTCTGTGTGCAGGCAATGTCAAACACGTGAATCAAGCACACAACACAGGGTATTGTGCGTAGAATGGGATGAACAGAGTAAAACAAACCATAAAAACGAACAAACACATGAAATGGAAACAATGGAAAATAGTCGGAGCAAGTCAGAATGATCGTGGGACTCGGAATGCTGAGCGCCGTGTAGGGAATAATAGCGAGTGTGGGTGGGTCGTCCTTTATACGGATGTTTCATATAAATTATATATAGTTGGAAGATATAGAAGGAAAAGGCGGGAAAAATGTATACAAGATAACATTGGGTCAAGTTAATAAAATTCGACTTTACTCAAAACTTGAAGCAAATGCTCCGAATTGCCAAAATGTTTCGCCTTTCATTTAATTAAAATACTAACAACTTTTTGCTAATGTTCAAAAATATAAAATTTTAAATTGGTAGGTATTAATAAAAACGTTAAACTGACCATTTACTATAAAAATTCTGAAATAAAGTAAAAAATTTGCTCAAAAAAATTTAAGCTTGCTTAAAAGTAAATAGTTTTTTTTTATTAATATGCATTAAATATGTGAAAAACTTAGCGCGAAAATGGGTATATTCCTGGAAAAAAATGTATAACTGCTCCTGTGGGCATTTCTGGGTAAATAGCCAGCAGAGGTTCAAAGCGACAGCGTCGGCAATACAAAATTCAAAAATAAAACGTAGCTCAAAACAATCGCAGAGCGCGCTTCAAGTCTGAAAACAATTAAATTGAAAATAAAATTCGTGTTCGCAAAATAAAGTTTCGTGCGGAATTAATTATGGGTTTGAAATAAGGTCTACATATAAAAAAATATTATAGACGTACAAACTAAGTTATATTTAAACGCAAACGAAAATATCGAAACGCAAAACCAAATTATATTTGAACGTGAACGAAAATAGTGAAACGAAACAAACAATTTAATTTTGAACGAAAATATTGAGACGCAAAATCAATTTAAAGTTGAACGGAAACGAAAAGACAATTTAAATTTTGAACGAAAACGGAAAGTATAAATATTGTAAATAATAAACGAAACACAAAATTAGAAGAGTGATAATGATTAAATAAAAACAAGAGGAAGAGGCAAAATAATGCTCGAAAATTTATTTTAATGGTCGCAACAAAAAAAATAAAAATACGATCTGGTGAGCGTTCGGTGCAACGATTCCGGAGTGGCTGGGGAAGCGTCGAGGAAAAACCAAATAAAAGAGAAAGCAATCCAGGGCAAGTCAGGCGGAAATGACACCACGTAATATAAAAAATCTCTAAAATTAGAAAAAAAAAAATTTAGAAAAAAAAAGTGCTCGGGCAGATAAAATTCCTTAATACTTTATTTATTGCATGTTTTTAGGCTTAAGTTAATTATGTTAATTTTTTATGTATTATATGTATTAGTATTTGTTTTATTAATATAGCATTTCTTTTGTTTCATAATTATTTCTTATAAATCAAATTTTAATCATTTTTTTCTAGCAACAATGGTAAATTAATGATTTGTGAATGTCTTTTGTTTATCACTAAATATGATTTCCTTTTTTTATATAGCTTCTTCCCTTAAAATTTATTATGTTAAATAAATATTAGCGTACAAAAAAAATGATGTGCTAGAGTGTTAATGACGGAGTCGAAAATTGATAGGGTGATGTGTATGTAGGTGACGAGGTCAAGTGGAATCCTTTGACGGTGGTCGCCAAGCAGAAGACCGGATGTCCGGCGACCAGGAGGGCACATGAAGGAGATGTCATCTCTTCCCTCCTTAGTGAGTGCGACGGTAGGGTGAAGTAGTAGTAGTAGTAAAATATATTTTTTGTTGTCTTTTTTTATCCCATTGTTGGCCCTTCTAACTGGTGCGGTGGTTAAGGACCAGACCCTGAGGCGCGAGCTAGCCGGCGGACCACACAAGGTACGATACCTAGAGGGCACATAACAGATTATGTATAGCATCCATCAAATAAATATCTTACAAATAGGAAGAAATTGATGAATATATGGAAAAGGTACTCCATTAGAATTCGCGAAGTAATTTTTTATGAATTGAAAAAAAATTAATCAAATGTATTTTTATTTATTCTAAAATTAAAACTTGTTATACATCGCCATCGTCTTTATAAATCCTTTAAAAGAAAAATTGAACAACGGCTTGAGATTTCTTTGCAGAAGAACCATGTCCGTCCGGCGATGCTGTCATCAAAGTAAACTCTGAAAAGAAATATTTTCCATCACGTTTAATAATTTAAATCACAGGATATTTTAATGTTACTTTTACCATTAAAATGTAATATTTGAGTTGGCACTTTTTTACACCATTTGATTTACTTAATTGTTGTGGATAACTCGAGCGTAGTCAAATGTCAAAATACCTCAAAAGTTTTGCTCCAAATGTCCAAGAACTCAGGATGTTTGCTATCAGTCAACTGTAAATATCTCAATTTTCATTGCTGTTGTGGCAAACATCTTGTACCAATCTGCATAAGTCATATTTAAATAATACCATGAGTTTTTCTGCAACTTCATTGAAACTTATGGGATGTTTGAATATTTGCTACAAGGCGTAAATTTAAAAGAACA
This sequence comes from Dryomyza anilis, assembly GCA_951804985.1. Taxonomy (NCBI): domain Eukaryota; kingdom Metazoa; phylum Arthropoda; class Insecta; order Diptera; family Dryomyzidae; genus Dryomyza; species Dryomyza anilis. Next base: position 70,874,888 of record OX638130.1, read on the forward strand.
GTTGCAGCAATACTTTCATAAACATCTTGTTTTCTTAGTGTATTAGTGTTTGGACTTCTGTGAATCTTTAAAACAATATACTGACCGCGCCCACCAACCTTGATTAGTCTCCAGAATGGTATTCGAGAGCTTAAATCATACAAGCAAAAAAAACGTCTACCACATTTTAGCTTCAGACATCGATTTCCTGCAGTTGTCTTGACGCTCGGGCTTGAAGTCTACGCACAGATAAAACTCAACAACGGATATTTCAATTATAAACGTTGTTAATTCATACAATGAATGCTATTAAAACTAATAATGATAAAAAATACAAAATTAATAATGAACATTGTAAACCCGTGCAATGTGTCACTTTTAATGCTTTCACATTTTGAATACCAAAATATAAATCTCAAAATGTAGAAAAAAACAAAAAATAAAATTTTCAACAAGTTGTCTTTATTTTATGTATTTCTTTGTTGTATTCGTTTTATTGTAGATTATTCATATGCCTCATCCCACAAGACCTGTGACAATCGCAAACTTTGGAGCATCGGCCACTACGTAAACTTGATACTGCAGCACACGCGCAATTCACGAAATAAATTTTGGGGCACAAATGCATGCAGAACGACAAAAGTGCATAGAAGCTCATTGATCCATTAATTTAGAGCATGAAATACCGACATCACTAAAACAGCGTAGCTCCAATAATCACCTACGAACCAACTGATAAATTTTCTAATTATAGTAACGCATACATCGCCTTTAACAAATTTTCTTATTAATAAATTATAACAAATATTCCAAAATAAATGTCTTTTATTTATTAACAGATCATCTGAATTTGCATTTGTCCCAAAATCATGTTTATAATTGATAGTTTGTTTCTTTATAATAAAATAAATCAATTATGTACATAATTATTTTATTCAAATTTTATAATTAAATTATTTAATTATTATCACAATTAACAACTTTGGCGCCAAACATGATTGTTTTAAACTGTATATCATTGATATTTTTCTGTGTGCTATATTACCCGAGGAACAATTTACTAGGCAGCTCAAATACTGCTAAGTTTCTGGTAGGATTTTGAACAGTATTTACTCGCCAGTAAAAACTAGTCAAAAACTGGTATGTTACTTATAGGGATTTGAAGAGTATATCCCTACCAGTAAAACTAGTCAACAATTGATCGGTTACTAGTAGGGATTTGAAGAGTAGATCCCTACCAGTGAAACTTGTCAAAAACTGGCAAAAAACTGGTCTCCTACCAGTAAACCTAGTCAAAAACTGGTCGGTACTGGTAGGGATTTGAAGAGTAGATCCCTACCAGTAAAACTTGTAAAAAACTGGCCAAAAACTGGTCTCCTACCAGTAAAACTAATCAAAAACTGGTCGGTTACTGGTAGGGATTTGAAGAGTAGATCCCTACCAGTAAAACTTGTCAAAACTGGTAGGGATTTGAAGAGTAAACTGTATTTCCAAATATATGGTAAAACAAAACATAGCAGCTTTGGCTTTTCAAACAAATTACACTTTGTGAAAATATTTGAAAAACAAAATTAGCTTCAAATTTCTTTTCAATTCAATGTAAGGTTTGCAGTGTTAAATTATAATATATGCATATTATATTTTTCATATTTTCGTTACAGACTCTCCTGGGTCAAGTGTTGCTGATATAATGTTTATGAACGCAACATTTCTCAAGCCAGCGAATAGTACCAAATTTCAGTGTCGAATAGCGTCTGTGTGTGGCAAGAATCGCGAAACGTCCGTCGGAGCCGCGTTTTTGTGTTCATATTTTATATTTTTATTTATGTTGAATTTTTTCCTTTAAATCAATAGAAACATTTATTTTTATTGTATTTTTTTTCCAACCTGTTTGTGGCAAGTTTATTGCCAGTTTCTGGCAAGTTTTTGGCCAGTTTCTGGCAAGTTTTTGGCCAGTTTTTGGCCAGTTTATGACTAGTTATTGGTCAGTTTCTTGCAAGTTTTTGGTCAGTTTCTGGCAACTTTTTGACCAGTTTCTGGTGAGTTTGTGGCCAGTTACTGGCTAGTTTACCGACCAGAAACCGAAGAGTTTTACTGACCAGTTTCTCGTAGGAAAGTGCGTGACATCGCTTGCGGGTAGTTGTGTGCGAAATGCCATTTCACTTAATATAATCAATCATTACTTTCAAATCGTAGAGTTGAGGTTAACGTTTGAAACACCTTTAACCTAATTTTAAGAATCAAAGCTTTTTCAATAAAAACTGGTAGCTTAACCTTAACTTGAAAATTCCCTTATTTTCAAATCAATATTAACACTAATTCTCAAATTGATTTCAACGTTTACTTCAAATCAAGATTTAGCCTTATTTTTAACTCAACATCAAATTAACCTACATTTAGTTTTTCTTATCAATATTGACTTAATCCTACAAAATAAGTAAAAAAAAGGGATCCTCATATAGGAAAACAAAAAGGGAATTTATCAATTAATTATCCCATTATATGTCATCCAACCAATATCGTAGACTTCAAGCCCGAGCGTCAAGACAACTTCAGAAAATAGATGCCAGCATCAAAAATGTGGTAGACGTGTTTTTTTAAGCTTGTATGTTTCACGCACCCGAATATAATTCTGGAGCCTATTCAAGGTTTGCGGGGGCGGTCGGTATATTGTTTTAAATATCCACAGAAGTCGAAACACTAATAGATTTCGGTAAGCTATTAGATTTGGACGAGCGTTGTTATACCAATAAGCAAAGAGTTTAAGGTTCGATAAATTTGGAGAATATTCTTTTACAACCAGTGTGGATGTAAGTCATTATCAAGCCGAAGAAATTAATGTTATTCCATCTTTGGTTTTGTCACGAAATTCACTACACAAAATTACTCAGTGGCAACCCAGTGACGTGATAAATAAAATGTCAACAAGAAAATTTTCATTTTTTCACCACTACATATGTGCCACTGCATTCGCACAATCAGTGAGATCATTGTTTTTCGCTTGAATTAGAAAACAGACAAATCAATTAATATATAAGTGCAAGTCCAAACACGAAAGTCATCCCGAGAATTCTACTGCACGGAAAATGCACGATGAGCTGATATACAAGTTATACAAGTTATGAGCTGATATACAAGTGGCCAAGGTTTACGAATACGTTTAAGAAATATTAATATATTTTCATTCAAACGCAGACAACATTGATATTTTACGTGAACCAATGTCATACATCGCAGTGGCGGAATTGGATGCACTGGTTTGATCTTCGAGGCACGTCGTGTAATTTACTAAAAGTTCCTCTACTTCTTTATGAAATATTAATATATTTTCATTCAAACGCAGACAACATTGATATTTTACGTGAACCAATGTCATACATCGCAGTGGCGGAATTGGATGCACTGGTTTGATCTTCGAGGCACGTCGTGTAATTTACAAGAAGTTCCTGTAAGAAGTTCCTATAACTTATATGCGTTTTCTTTTATTTTATATTTAAACCTTTAATTAGGGAAATAGCCCATATATTTCAATATAATTCAAGTGTAATTTGAAGGTCGAATCACATTTTATTTATAACTTACAATTAACATAAACCTCGAATGTATATTGAAGGTCGGAATTCAAGTTTAGGTAAAGGCTGGATTCAATTGGATAAAAAGCTACCAGTTTGGCTGGAGAACGCTATGGTTTTCAAGCTTACAATTACAAAAAGTTGAACGCTTTTGTCCAGTGAAATCTTCGATATCCATGTTTAATATACATTCCAAAATCACTTAATATCCAGGTTTTTGGTTTATAGGGATGTTATATTTTTTGTCAGGGTTTCTATTACAATCATAAAAAGCATACTGTTTTTAGCGTCACTACATTTTTGCTCCTAATTTTCACTGTCCTTTTTGGTAATGTTATTATCAAATCATTTTCAAATTCAGAGTAATCGCTAAAAATAGCACTTATTTTATATTTGAAACTGATTTGAAAAACACACTAGACCTTAAAGGCAAATATAATTATTTTTTCAAACGCTTACCCTGTGGCATATTGGGAATGATCAAAGTTTCGATCAAAAAAAAACCTGTTTACACAGCTTTTCTTACATCCCAATATACCACGAGATTTGACATTCACTTGAGAATGTTTTAAAATCAATCACTACTTTCAAGCTGATGCCTTGAGAGAAGCGTTTGACTCATTGTAAATCTTTATTTGACAATTATAGCTTTTTCAACAAAAACCGTACCCTTGACCGCAAACGTTAATTTCTATTTTTTCTCAAATTAAGGACAAGCTTTATTTCAAAATATAACTCTACTTTTCTTTCAGCTTGAGAGTAGGTTTAAATTTGACTTTATAGTTAGTGTTATTTCAATTTTACAATCAAGGTTATCGTAAACTCGAAATTAACATAAATATGTAAATTGAGTCAAAGTATAAATGTTAATTTGATATTCATATTTTTTGAAATGTATTTTTAGCCTCATATTATTTTAAATAAAAAGCAAATAATTCAGATATGAATTTATATTTTATTCAATGTGCTCAATCTGTTTTGTATCCTAAAAGTAATACATATAACATAATATTGTTCCTTAATAAAAAAATAAAAAACAAAAGTAATTCAAAAGAACATTACACAATATTAAACAAATTTAAATTTTAAATTTAAATTTTTTCTTTGCAGCCTGGTATTTTTTTTTTGTTTTAGGTATCGAGTTTTAACGTGTTGACAAAACTGAATATACGTTTTTTCAAACAGTGCATCAGTTGCGTGCGAACATTTATTTTGACAAGCATCTGTAATAAAGTGAAACTATTACTTTTAATCATAAATTTTATACATCGTCGTTATAGAACTAAGAGTCACAAAATAGCATTTTTGAAAATTCGAATTATAAAGTTTTTTGTGTATATGTCATACTTAAAAATAAAATAACCACAACATATATTTTTAAGTATGGGATATCGTTTCTATTTCCGACACTGTGGTATGTTTGTTGAAATTTATAATTGAAGAAATTTTTAGCGATAAAAAAGGTTTATGCATGAAAAAAATTTACTTTTAACCTGGAATTTTTTTTTCCGTCTTCTTTGGACAGTTCTTGAAGATTGGAAAGTTTAAAATTTGCAATTTTTTAACATTAATATTAAACCTTTAAAATTTCTACAAGTTTTGCTACTACAGACCGTTGCATACAAAAATGACATACATTTTGTATTTGTCATTTTAACTAACCGATTTTCATCGATTAATTTTAATTCATAGTTAAAAGTTTTATTCAACCGGCCCTTAGTAATTTTTTGTTTAAGCATTTTTAATTAAAAAATTAATTAGTCATTTTTATTTATTTTTTCTTCTTTAAAACCAATTAACTTAGAATAATCAAGACTTTTCTAATAGAAAGGTAACAAAATTATTTGGCAGAAAATGCAATAAAATCGTTTTTGAAAAAAATGTATTTGGTGACTTTCACTCCTACAACGACGATATGTTTTACTTACTTTTCAAGGCTGCTGTAATACTAAGCGCCCTTACCGGACCTTTTTGGGTCCTTAGCTTCCAACAAAAATGTCGTTCTGCTTGGTCAACAAGCAATTTTCTCCAACAACATTTGATGAATTTTTCACAACTGTCTGCAATTTGCTGTTCAAATTGCACTACCTGGAATTAAATTTAAAATTCTTTAGCATGAATGTTAAAAATAATGTTATATGAAATATTATATTAGAAATGTTATGTTGAATAACCCATGCCGTCAAATCATTTCTTAAATTATCATTTTGCAATGACCGAATTTCTTCTTCATCTGACTCTGTTGATATTTCTTCAAGTCAATTCAGACCTAAAAGCATCAGATGACGAACAATATGGTTCATTGGAAACGTATTCAACATTTTCTGCATGTTCTGCAATTGGAGGCAAATTTTCACTATCTGCACTTGAAGAAGAATTTATGGAAGACCCAGTGAGACACTCCATAATTTGCCTACACTCATTTTTAGTTTTTATCGTTTTATTCATTATATTCAATTACAAATTTTCACAAACTTTTCTTCACGTCAAGCACATTTTATTTATTTTCCTTTTAAACAGCACAAAACCAAAGACTTGAAGAACATGTTATTAAACAATACTATTCTGCAAACACACACAAATAAAAAGCATACACTCTCAAAAATATATTGTTGCTTTTTAACAATATGAGATTGTCATTTCATTATACAGTGATTTGGTGGCACCTCTATCTCATGTCAAATTTAAATTGTTGTTTACTTTAAAAATTTTAAAAGTCAAACGAAATGTAAGTTATAATTTAAAAATGTTATTAATAATTGAAGTTAATAATTATTGCAAGTTTATTAATTTTATTTAGATGCGGTAGTCACTATCTACAAAGCTCCTCAAGACAGATGTCTTCTGACTCAATGGATTGGCGCTGAAAAAAAATAATCAAGGGGGAGATGAGAAAGCTGGATGTCAGCAAGCAGCCCTTCCTGTAGGAGATCTACTGTGTTTAAGCTCTTGACTAAACATGTGGAAAAATCTTGCAGAAGATGGACTCTATATACTTCGAATTCTTGAAATTTAATTATTGCTAATTAAACTTTAAAAAACATTCATGTGACTTTTTATATTTTATTCATTGAAAATCTCGATTGTTATCAAAACAATCCAATGACGTTTTAAAATAACAATCTAATTGTCAAACCGACAATAATTTGACAATCTGATCATGAGATCTATTTTGAACATCAAGATTGTTACAATATTGTCGGAAATGACAATATATTTCTGAGAGTGTATGATTATGCAGGGTTGCATTATTTAAAGTTTTGATACTTTTTCATAAATGCCTTTATACGTGTTTTTAAACTTTTTTGGTACTTTGTTTTCAAATCAGACTCAAATTAAAGGAAAATATTTATATAAATCATTTGAACTCAATTTTCTACTGATTTGAAAAACATGTTAAATTTCAAAGGCAATATTAAAATGTTATCAAATGTTTGACCAATGGTATATTGGGATGTATAAGTGAGTCGCAAACATTTTGCATTTTTTTTTTATTTAAGTTGATCTCTAGGCTTCCTCGCCGAAGGTGGAAGGCTGGGATATTTCTTGGCCGAACCGAAGTTATGACGCCATTACAAATTATAGTTTTTGCAAACTGTACTTTTCAAAATAGTTTATTTGCAATTTATACGCCTTAGCGTGGTTACCACGACGTACGCGACACAAACTGTAAATATAAATGGCCGAGATAACGGGATTACTCCCATACAACTCTACTTGACTGCGCCGAACACACAACCGATCGGTTCGAGTTCTAAATGGCGAGTGACATTTTGCATTTGAGTTGAAGTTTCGGTCAGCAGTGTCTTGCTGGGAAGATCAACAATGCACTGTTTTATTGGAATTACACAAAAAGTGACAACACTGAGTGGAATATTAAATGTTCACTGCTGGCAACATTAACTCAAACTTTCACTTTGTTGTGTTATGAATTAGTCAATGGCTAATTTTTTTTAATATATTCCTGATTCAATGAATGATCCTGAGTTGAACCATATTAAATCAACAGTTTGAGAACAAAAAGACACGCAGTATGAATTCTGAATTCGATCGAATTAAAAACGAGTGCAAATCCCAAGGAACACTTTGGGAAGATTTAGAGTTTGCAGCTGTACAATCATCAGTTTTCTACTACCAGACCCCACCATTTACTTTTCAATGGAAGCGTATATCAGAATTTGTCGATGATAAGGCATGTTTTTTGAATGATGACGAAAATTTCGATGTTGTGCCTGGCAAGATGGGCGATCGCTGGCTAGTCTCCTGTTTGAGTGTATTGTATTCTTTAAAGAATCTATATTATCGTGTAGTACCTGCAGACCAAAGTATTGAAAATTCATATGGTATTTTTCGATTTCGACTTTGGTGGTGTGGAGAATGGGTAGAAGTTCTTGTTGATGATCGCTTACCAACAATAAATGGGAAATTAGCATTTTTACAGCCAAAAAACTCAAACTGTTTTTGGGCTTCGTTGCTAGAGAAGGCCATTGCTAAACTCCATGGTTCTTACGAGGCACTCAAATATGGAACACGTATAGATGGTTTAAGTGACTTACTAGGAGGTATAGTAGAATCTATATTAGTTACATGCAATTCCAATGATGTCATACGACCACAGCAACTCAGATCGCTTTTAGATACAACATGTATCTTAACATGTATTGCAGTAGTAGATGCAACACAGCAGAAAAATGTGCCAGATCAGTTACCAAATGGAGTGTGGCAGAACGTTAACTATAGGTAAGATATTGAAGATCCCAGTTTGTTTGAAAAGAAATAAATATACGCATTAGTTAAATAGAGGGTAAAAGTTTACTTTATAGCAGGGTACGGAAAATAGGAGCTAAAGAGATGAATTTAGCTCAAAGATCCAAATTTTGGGCTCGGCTCACGAGTTTAATTATTTGGCTCCTGAAATATTTGTACGGCTCATGAAAACTTTCTGCTCATGAGCCGAGAGCTGAAAAATATGGCTCGCTGCGAGCCGAAAAATTTTAAAAAAATTACGAGCCGAAAAGAGCCCAAACTTAGCTCTTTAAAACGCCGGCCACTTCGAAAAAAATGTCCACCCCCTTTATTTTCGCAAAAAAAAAACAAAATTAAAAAAGCGTCGCTCGAATCCATGGTGACCTTGAAAAATCAAAAACCGGTATATATATGCAGCGATAATGGCTGGGACTAACATCTTTTCATAAAAATATTTTTTTAAACCACTCTACCTCTCGACAGACAATGGCAAATCACCGAGAATAAACACTGCCCATGAAAAGCTCTGAACCGAGCGTCAACTATTACTATTATTATTATACTTGTTGGTATATTTAACTCCAATAATGATGGTACGCGGTAGCTCAGTGGTTAGTGCGTTGGACTGAGAGCCGAAAGGTCCGAGGTTCAAGCCTGGACTGGGGCTAATAACATTTTTTCATTTTTCTATACCACGCTACCTGTCGGCAGTAAATGGCAAACCTACGAGAGAGTAAAACATTGCCTATGAAAAGCTCTCATCCGCCGTTCGGATTCGGCAATAAACTGTAGGTCCCACCACTTTGTAACAACACGCACAAATGTAACACGCACAGCTCAAAATGGTGAGAGAGCTCGGCCTAAGTTCTAACGGACTGTAGTGTCAAACTATTATTATCATTGAATGACGATCATTTGGAACCATGATACAATGAGAAGGTAAAAGAAAGCCTAAATTCCTCTCTCAAAACATAAAATGTATGAGAGGGAATGATATTGTGTATATCTTCTTTTTTTAAAAACGAAATTGTTTTCAAAACAACAATATACTGACATTAATAACTGAAATAATTTAAAAACAAAACAATTGACTTTTAAAAATTATTAAATTGAAAACAGAATTTCAAACGTTGTGCGTTTTGTCGTTGCAATGTCTTTTTTGACTGTATCATTGTCCCCAATGTGGAAAATATAATTCAGCAATGGAACAATTTAGTAGTCGCGGTAGCTCAGTGGTTAGTGCGTTGGACTGCGAGCCGAAAGGTCTCCGTTTCAAGCCTGGACTGGTGCTAACAACATCTTTTCGTAGAAACATTTTTCTATACCGCGCTACCTCTCGGCAGTAAATGGCAAACCTCCGAGAGTAAAAACATTTCCTATGAAAAGCTCTCACCCGCCGTTCGGATTCGGGAATAAACTGTAGGTCCCACCACTTTGAGTACAAATATAACACGCACAGCTCAGAATGGTGTGAGAGCTCGGCCGAAGTTCTATACAGGACTGTAGCGCAAAACTATTATATATATTATAATGGAACAATTTTGTGGGCAACAATTGAAAAATTCTTTAATTGTTTGCGAAAACTACAGACTTTATTAAGCGCCCTAATTTGGCATACACGGTTAATTGCATATGTTGTTCCATTATTCTTTATGCAATCCTGAACCCATCCGATGCATTAATCAAAGAATGTTCCGCTTCAGATGTATGCCCAATATCCGCCGCTGCAGCTATTGGAGTCAGAACTATCGATGAATCCGTTAAATGCCGTGCACCATACTGCATCACGGATCCTAATAGCGCAGCCTAAATATTTCACTAAAAGAATACCGCGAAAATTACAGACATTTTTTGGTCGTGTTGATGTGCAATATATTGATTTCGCTGTATTAAATTTGTAACGAGTTTGTTTAATAAATTGACAATTACAAATAAAATAATTGAAAACAAAAACAATTCAAATATTTGACAGTAATAACTAAAACTTTGACTTTTTTACTTTCCCAATTTCTCGCATCAATCGTAAAACACTCTCGGATCCTTGTACCTTATCATTGTATATTGATATGGAACATAATTTTAAAATTTTGTTTTTATTTATTGCTTCATTTCACATTTCAAATAAATTTATTTTAATTAACAAATAACAAATAATTTATTTGATGAAAGATAAAAATTTGATAATTGAACGAAGAGTAAAAAATACAAATAAAAAAAGTATTTGTTATCATTTATTTGAATAAAAATTTATTCAATAATGCCCTACACTGTTCCATACTAAGTTATATGAATTCTTATATGAATTCTTCTTCAATTCTTCATATATAAAACGGTTATTGCTTTTTCAATTGGAATTACTTTCATTAATTATAATTTAAATCACACCATTTCATTTCAAATTAATTAAATTTAAAAACAAATTAATTAAATTTAAAAATTTTAAAAATAAAAAAATAATTTTGCATATTTAATACATATTTGTGGCATAATTTTTGCATAAATCATACAAATTTTTCATATATACGCGCGTTTAATGATTTAAGTAGATTACATGACATATTTAAAGTAAACCAGTTGGGAAGGTTAGATCACATGGGAAATTTTAAAGTAGGTGTTATTATGATAGTTAGGACTATCAAAATTATAGTCGGTCTAAGCCGACTATAAATACCCTACACATATGTGTGGTTACCATTCAAAGTGGTATATAGGTCACCAGGGTATACGAATCCTGAAAATAACTACAAAATTTCCATCCCTGAAGAAAAAACAGACACACGGACAGACGGACATCGCTAAATCGACTCAGGAGGTCATGCTGATCAAGAATATATATACTTTTCCATACCGGAGATGCTTTTTTCAGGGTGTTACAAACGGCGTACCAAACTGAATATACCCTTTCACTCTTAGTGTAGGGTATAAAAAAGCAATATACCGACATTTCTTGACTTTTTGTTTTTGTAGTTTTAATATGGTTTGCCGCATCTTTAAAAATATTACGATAAATATTAGTTGGAGTTACTAATTTTAATATTGATATTAGAGATGGGCGCGTGCCTATATTTGATGGCAAGAATTTGGTGGCACGGGCACGCCGGTAGTTGACACGCACGAGCCTGACGACTAAATTTACAAACACTCACGATAAAGCACGGGATATAAAAATACACGAGGAAAACACTAGAAAACGCGAAAAACATGAAAAAGCAGACGAAACGTGAAAAATAATACCGGGACCGTTTAAATTTTTGGAAACGGAATCGTTATTAAAATGTGTTGAACACGCGGGAATCGCTATTTTAAAAATCTCAGAACCAGAACCGGAACCGATATTAAAGTCCCTGTCGGGGAACGCAAAAATAAAACGGAATCGGAACCGTTTTTAAAAAATGTATGGAACCGGAATCGTAACCCATTAAACTTTTAGGTTGGTGCCGGAATCGATTCCGGAAAAATCTTTAATGGGCGCGTGCCTTATTTTGGAGGAACGGACACCGGACACGACAATAACTAGTATGCACGAAGATTTGCACGCACGAACTCAGATTTTCGGGCGTGACACAAAAAAGCACGGCACGCGCCCTTTTTTAATTGATATGATTTCATTGATAAAAACAGAACATTTTTTGAATATACCTACATTTTTAGTAGACGATATAAGAAACCAAATTGAATATATTTTAGCGACTCGAAGCCTCCTGACGCCTCCATATTATCGTTTTCTTGCCCTTCGGTTCATCATGGGTCCATATTAACGACACTTTGAAACATGAATATTTTTTATTTTAATAATATTAGGCCTTTCGATTTCTGTCAAACGAAAATCTAACTGACACAAAAAATAAGAAAAATAAAATATATGAAATAACCCAGTCGGCCCCAACACACATTTTTTTATTATCGTAAATTACGATCGTTTGGCAATTCAAAATAATCATAAATTTGGATAGTTTTGCTCGTAAAAAACGATGGTAAATGTCAATGAAAAAAAAATCATATTTTGTTCGTAAATAACGATGACTCGTATTTTTCGAGTGTTTAAATCGTAAGAAAAGATTGTCAAAATTTATTATTGTTTTTGTAATCAAAAGTTTATTTAAAAAAATGCAAGAAATATTCAATATTTTTAACAAGAATTAATAGTTTTGGTGAAATCATTAAGAAGTAAGTAAGTAAGTAAATGCATTTGAGAGCTTAATATAAAAATTAAATGCATATATTTTTTTTTGTATCGTTAAAAAAGTAGACGAAAAAGCACGTAAAAGAGTTATAAATTATTATCATTTACGATTAACACTGAGTCGTAAAAATATTAACCAGTTGGGAAGGTTAGATCACATGGGAAAATTTAAATTTGGTATTATTATGATAGTTAGGATTATCAAAATTATAGTCGGTCTTAGCCGACTATAAATACTCTACACATATGTGTGGTTACCATTCAAAGTGGTATATTGGTCACCAGGGTATACGAATTCTGAAAATAACTACAATCTTTCAATCGCTGAAGAATTTTCATTCATTTGATACCCATATTTACATATGGGTAGGTGTACCGATTTTTTTTAGGAATTACAAGTCGTTTCGTGGGAAAACATTATTTCCATGTATTTGAACAAAAAAGTTTACCTAAGCACGTATACAGTATAATTGAACTGTAGATGTAAATTTAATATGAGTTATTTGAATATAAATGGTCAGATCACAGGTCACAATGGACCGACATGCACATACAGCGTAGGTATATAACAGGCCAAACTATCATAAACGATATCGTAAAAGATAGCAAAAATCCGTAAATAATGAATTAAATAATCACATACGAGAATCGTAAATGATTCGAAAACGCATACAGTTTCGTTCCTAATTTGTCCATCATTACGAGGTATCATAAACGAACTAAAAACACTCATATATGATAAATTTTCGATGGTTTATGATCGTAAAATTAGTATCATATACTCGTTACAAACGATCTTTTTTGTTCGTAAAAGAACTCGTTTTTAATATTTTTACGATTCAATTTTAAACGTAAATGATAATCATTTTTAACTCTTTTACGAGCTTTATCCTACTTTTTTAACGATACAATAAAAAAATTAAGTAAATGCATTTAATTTTTTTATTAAACTTACAAATGCATGTACTTACTTCTTAATTACATAAAAATGATTTAAAATTTTCAGAAAAACAATTCAATCTTGTTAAAAATATTGCTCATTTCTTGCGATTTATTAAATTAACTTTTGATTACAAAAACCATAAAAAATGTTGACAATCTTTTTTTACGATTTAAAGAATCAAAAAATACGAGCCATCGTTATTTACGAACAAAATATGATTGTTTGTTTCATTGACATTTATCATTGGGGAATTTTGGAATTTACGAGCTTTATCCTACTTTTTTAACGATACAAAAAAAAATTAAGTAAATGCATTTAATTTTTATATTAAACTTACAAATGCATGTACTTACTTCTTAATTACATCAAATGATTTAAAATTTTCAGCAAAACAATTCAATCTTGTTAAAAATATTGCACATTTCTTGCATTTTTTTAAATTAACTTTTGATTACAAAAACCATCATAAATTTTGACAATCTTTTTTTACGAGCCATCGTTATTTACGAACAAAATATGATTGTTTTTTTCATTGACATTTACATTGGGGAATTTTGGTGTGGTGAGTTTAAAGAATTTTGGGTGGTTGTTAACCTGGTGTGAAATATCTTGATATCACTATAATAACTTTTGACATACAAGTAATGTAAAATGTATCTTCTATGGGGGGTGCCACGCCCAATGGTACAATCACTCCCAAATTCGGCGAAACCGTTTAGAATGGTTAAAAATAACGATGACCAAAATTAATTTAAATTTGCTATCCCAATTACTGATATAATGTGTTTTTAAATTTTGGGTTATATGGGAGGTACCACGCCCAGTCCACCAATCTTACCGAGATATAGCATATACTCTGCCCAGGCCCAACATACATATTGTGCGAAAATTTTATTCAATTCGGATCAGCCGTTTTGGCGTCTATTCGGATTTTAAAAATATATATATTCGACAAAAACAACAATGTTCGAAAATTTTCTAAAAAAAAAATTGTTAAAAAAAATTTTTGGAACGCAATGGTCGAAATCACCATTTTACAAAAAAAATATTCGACAAAAACAACAATGTTCAAAAAATTATAAAAAAAAAATTGTTAAAAAAATGTTGGTCGACAAAAACAATGCAATGGTCAAAATCACCATTTTCCAAAAAAAAAAAAAATCGCCAAAAACAATGTCGAAAAAATATATATTTTTGCTTTTGTTTTTGATTTTTTTGTTTGTTTTGTTTTTCTTTTCTTTCATTTTTTGTTTTTCCTTAAGTTTGGATTTTTGTTTTATGTTATTGCTTTTGTATTTTTGCTCTTGTTTTGTGCTTTTGCTTTTGTGTTTTTGCTTTTACATTTTTTGTTTCATGTACCTGGTGAAAGTGCCAAGTTATTTCGTTTTGAAAGTTTGGGTTGTATGGGAGGTGCCACGCCTCTTTGTCCAATCCCAATCCCATATATAGCCTATAATTCCTTCCAAACCATACCGCATCTGTGGTAAAAATTTCAAGAAAATCGGATCAATCGTTTAGACGGAGAAGCGGAACAAACGTACAAACGAACAAACAGATTTATTATATTAACTAGCTGGACCCGTGCACGACTCGTGCCAAGATTTTGTGAATTCAAAGATATGGAGCAATTCTATTAATGTAAAAAACATTTTTATTATTTATATGAGGGGCCCGTGCTTTGCTGTTGAAGTTTGTTATTGGTTTTATAAATGTAGTACCCAAATAATAATTCTCCGCAATAACAACTTTTCTCAAAGACAATTCTTTCTCAGACTGCGCTTTCCCTTAGAATTCTTCCCCGTAGAACATTTCGCCGTAGAATTCTTCCCAGTACAAATATTCCCCGAAAATTCTTCCCCATAGAACGCTTTCCCGTAGAATTCTTCCCGGTATAATTCTTCCCGTAGAATTCATCCCGGTAGAATTGTTCCCTGTAGAATTATTTCCCGTAGAATTTTCCCCGTAGAGTTTTTCACAGTAGATGTTTTAGTGTGGTGAGTTTCGGTGTGGTGAGTGTGGGTTTGGTGAGTTTTAGTGTAGTGAGTTTTAGTGTGGTGAATTTTAGTGTGGTGAGTTTTAGTATGGTGAATTATATTGTGGTGACTTTTATTGTCGTGAGTTTTAGTGTGGTGAATTTTTGTATGGTGAATTTTGTTGTGGTGAGTTTTAGTGTGGTGAGTTTTAGTGTGATGAATTTTAGTGTGGTGAGTTTTAGTGTGATGAATTTTAGTGTGGTGAGTTTTAGTGCGGTGAGTTTTTGAATGGTTAGTTTTAGCGTGGTGAGTTTTAATGTGGGAAATATAGATGTGGTGAGTTTAAAGAATTTTGGGTGGTTGTTTTAGTTAACCTGGTGTAAAATATCTTGATATCACTATAATAACTGTTGACATACACATAATGTAAAATGTATCTTCTATGGGGGGTACCACGCCCAATGGCCCAATCACTCCCACATTCGGCGAAACCATTTAGAATGGTTAAAAATAACGCTGACCAAAATTTAGTTTAATTTGCTATCCCAATTGCTGATATATTGTGTTTATAATTTTTGGGTTATATGGGAGGTGCCACGCCCAGTCCACCAATCTTACCGAGATATAGCATATACTGTGCCCAGGCCCAACATACATATTGTTTCCAAATTTTATTCAATTTGGTTCAGCCGTTTTGACGTCTATTCGGAATTTAAAAATATGTATATTCGACAAAAACAACAATGTTCGAAAAAAAAAAATTTTGTTAAAAAAAATTTTTGGACGACAATATTAACGCAATGGTCGAAATCACCATTTTACAAAAAAAAAATATTCGTCAAAAACAACAATGTTCGAAAATTTTCGAAAAAAAATGATGTTAAACATTTTTTTTAGAGGACAAAAAGAACGTAATGTTTGAAATCGCCATTTGAAAAAAAAAAAATCGACAAAAACAACAATGTTCAAAAAATTTCGAAAAAAAAATTGTTTAAAAAAAATTTGGACGACAAAAACAATGCAATGGTCAAAATCACCATTTTCCAACAAAAAAAAAATATTCGCCAAAAACAATATCGAAAAAAAATTATTTTTGTTTTTGCTTTTTTTTTTTTTTGTTTTTTTTTTTCTTTCATTTCCTTTAGTTTGGATTTTTGTTTTATGTTATTGCTTTTGTTTTTGTATTTTTGATTTTGTTTTGTGCTTTTGCTTAGGTATTCTTGCTTTTAATTTTTTTTTTGTATTTGAGTTTTTTGTTTCATGTTCGTAGCTGGTGAAAGTGCCGAGTTATATCGTTTTGAAAGTTTAGGTTGTATGGGAGGTGCCACGCCTCTTTGTCCAATCCCGTCCATATATAG
This sequence comes from Dryomyza anilis, assembly GCA_951804985.1. Taxonomy (NCBI): domain Eukaryota; kingdom Metazoa; phylum Arthropoda; class Insecta; order Diptera; family Dryomyzidae; genus Dryomyza; species Dryomyza anilis. The sequence continues at coordinate 70,891,642 of OX638130.1, forward strand.
CCTATCATTCCTTCCAGACCATACCGCATCTGTGGTAAAAATTTCAAGAACATCTGATCAGCCGTTTAAACGGAGAAGTGGAACAAACAAACAAAAGGACAAACCAACAAACCAACAAAGAGATTTATTATATTAATAGGATAGGATAGGATTTTGTACGTTACCGAAAATTTTCATATTTTGTAACAATTTTTTTATTGCGGACATTTTGATATAGTTAAGATAAAAATTGGTACATATGTAAGTAAAGTGTTACCCATGTCTAATGGACAATGGTCGAAAGCCAAGAATGTTATATTTGAACTACAAAAGGAATTTCAGCCTTTATAAATTGCAAATCTTAATAATTTTCCAGCAAACATCACTATCATGCTAAAGCTTTGACATGATTTGACAATTAATTGCTATACACTATTATTTTATCTTGTACCAGTAAAAAGTTCTGGCAAAAAAAAACGAAAAGATTCGCCCTTTTGGCATGACAAGATTTTCAATTTTTCGAATATTGCTATTTGGAAGCGACAACTTTTTATTAGTACTAGATAAAATAGTTATGTAAAGGCATTAATTGTATGTTTTTAATGCACCTATCGATTGGCATCATTATTTTAAAATTTTTGTTGAATTTTAGCAAATTATTTTTAAATAATGAAAATCATCGATAGGTGCTTTAAAAACAAACAATTAATGCCTTAATTCATGAAGAAACTTATGATTTTTAGTAATATTTTGCTACGTCTTAAAAAAAGAAAAAAGTTATTCTATGAATTATTCTTTAATGATCAATCTATCAATCTGCACACAAATACTTTTATTTACTTTGATGCCTGCCATAAAATAGCTTACTCAACTCATATGTCAAATTAAATCAAGAGAATTTTAGATATATATTTACATTTCATCAAGGAGTTCATGTTTTTGCACAATCGTTTTATTAGCTGCGTTTTTTCATAGTTCAACCAAGCGATTGAACTAAAATGTGAAAAAAACGCTTATACTGAAACTAATTCTTTCACTTTCACAGAATCGAATTTTTCAGTGAACTTCCTTTGTCGTTTAATCATAGTTTAAACGTCCGATGTTGAAAAATTTTCTGAAACATTTATTATATTTCTTTGTTTATTAAATTTTTTATTGTTTATATAATTTTTGAATGACATACAAATCAAAATAAAAAGAATTTTTTTGTCATTAGGCAGCGGTGCCATATTTATTGACTTGATCTATGTACATTTTTAATTATCACTGAAAAACTACGAAGAATATAAAACGTCGTTTAATTAAAAGAGAAGATTAATTAAACAAAGTTTAAACTAGCACTGAAAAACTGGACCTAAGACAAATACAAGCTTTAAATTCATTAACTTTATAAATATAATTTGATTTTGTAACATATTCGGTAGCACTACTATTATTTTGTACAGCAACATTCAAGACTCACCTACTGGAAGAATTATACGTCATTTTAATCAAAAATATCCAATATATGTAAATAATAAAAATACTTTGTTGTTCTTAAACCACAAGGCGATCAAAGAGTCGATAACATAATTTATAGGTGACCACCACAGGTCTAGCTACACAAAATCCGTATTTATTATTATAAACGTATTTATTCCATAAATTAATTACAAAATAAACTTAAATAACTAGGCCATAACTACTGTGGTCTTCAGCCCTAATTAAATTCTAAATCAATTTGTATATGTTACATTTTTCTAATATACTTACAAAGTTTATGATATTAATATAGTTAGGTTCTTGTAGTAATTTTAAGAAATTAAGATTATCTTTAATACAAATGTTTTTAATGATAATTCAGTCGAAGACAAGGTGGGGTATCGACAGGAGTGAGATACCGCATAGATGGCAGTCCAGTTGTGATAATCTTTCCATTAATAGAGTGTGTCCCATGCGAAACCTGGAGTACCTTATGATGTGATTTTTTTTGTTGTTATGTGGGAATTGTGGAGCATTTCCATGTAAGTTGGTTTGTTTGTAAAAGTCAGTGTAATTTGTCCAATACTGTATGCGTTCGTTTGAATAGAAGCTGATGATTGTTCGTCGAATATCGTTTTGGTGGAATGTTTCCTGTAGGATTATTGGAGCATTGGTAGCATATTTTGCAACCTCATCTGCATGCGTGTTGCCAGTGATTCCAATGTGTCTCGGAACCCACATAATTTTTATTTTTTTAGGAAATACAATCAGCGAATCTCTAATTTTGCAGATCGTTTCGTTTTGATGTATAGGGTTTTGAATTGCTTTTATAGCAGAGAGTGAATCCGTGCAAATAATATGTTTTCCTCTTAACTTTTTGCATCTGTATGTTTCGTCTCAGTGGGCATCCGATTCTGCAGTGAAGATATAGCAGTCATCGTTTAATCTTGCGAGTTTGATGATGTTGTATTCTGGGTTGATGACAGCGAATGCAACACCATTTGTTGATTTTGATCCATCGGTGTAGTATATATCCCAATGTTTTTCTTTGTATCGTTCGATTGTTTCGTGAAAGATGCTTACGTACATGCTGGAGTTTGTCGAATCTTTGGGTAGATGAATAAGTGATGAAATAATACTATTGTTTTGTAGTAACCAAGGCGGTTGCTTGCAAATGTATTTTGGGTGTGGTCTGTGGACCATTTGAAGTTGTTGCAAGACAGAGAGTATTCTGTGAATACTAAATTCTGATTTTGGTGTTCTATTTCGTACTATTTTATAAATGTTTGGCATTAGTTGTTTTTCAGACGGAAACAACATTTTTGGTAACAATCTGGCAGTGTTCAGCTTTATTCTTTGGTCGAATTTCAACAGCCCTGTTTCTGTAAGTATGTTTGTAATTGGTGTTGATCGAAAAGCTCCAATTCCATATCTTGCTGCAGCATTGTAGACTGATTGTATCTTGCGGAGATTTGCTTTGGTAGTATGTCCATATATACAAAGACCATAATCAATTTTAGATATTACTAAAAATTTTATAACATTAATTGTTGTGTTAGCATGTGCGTTGCTACGAAAACTCGTTAAACATTTATTAAATTTAATCTATTAGTTAATGATTTTATCAAATATTCAACATGTGAAGACCACTTGTATTTTGTATCGAAGATAATACTTAAAATCTTTAGAGTATTAACATAGCTTAAGTTTACATTTAAATGAATTATTAAGTTAGTTGGGTTGCAATGTCTTTTCCTACAAATATGAAGAATTTTCGTTTTATCTAGGGATATTTTCGCACCAGAATTATTACACCAGTTATCCATATCGATAAAGAGATCGTTTATTTTATTTGTTAGAGTTAAATCTTCTTTATATTTTTTGCGATTATGTACAGGTCATCGGCATATATACAGTGATTGAAGTACTTATGTTTTATGATTATTTGGTTAAGCTTTTCAAATGCTATTTGAAAAAGAACAACCGATAATGGAGACCCTTGAGGAATTCCATTATTGAATGAAAATACGTGAGAGTAAGATGAGTCTATTCGAACACGAATTTTCCTATTTGTAAGGAAAGAAATTATGAACCTCATTATATTTATCCCAATTTTCCATTCTTTTAATTGGCTTATATTTGTATGTATATCTATTCTATCAAATGCTTTTTCAAAGTCAATTGATAGGATAGATAAGTGGTACCTTTGCTATATTGTGATCAACGAACAAAAGTGCGTCAATTGTTCCTTTTTGAGGTTTAAAGGCAACTTGTTTAGGATGTATTAATTTATTTATTTGCAAAAACCAGGATAGTCTTTTAGAAATTATTTTTTCGAGTATCTTACTGGTGCATGATAACAAGGAAATTGGTCTATAGCCATCAATTTTATTTTTATCTTTTCCTGGTTTAGGCAAAGGTACAATTGTAGCAGTTTTCCATTCTTGCGGAATGACACCGTCAGCAAAAATATTATTATACATTTTTAGCAAGTGATATTTAGCAGATAAAGGTATATTTTTTAATAAGGTGTACTTTATTTGGTCAGCGCCAGGAGTATTTCCTTTTACTATGGATAGTGCGCAATTCAGTTCTATTAAGGATATATTTTTATCAATAACAACAGCATTTTTATGAGGAATATAGTAAATAGTGAGTTCTTGTTTTGAATGAATAATTGATGAAAATTGCTATCGTCAGCATAGGATGACCATTTTCTGCAAATAATGTGGAAATTTGTGTTGGATTGTCGATATATATGCCATTTGACGTTTGTATGTAATTAATTTTCTGAGAAGAATGTTTACCATAAAGACGGTTGACATGGTTCCAAATTAATTTTGTGGTTAAATTTTTATTAATTGTGGAGGTGAATTCATAAAATGATTCTTTTTTTGGCCAATTTTACCACTCTTTTGCTGTAGTTAGGTTTCTTTTAAAATTATGCCACATATGTTGCTTGTTTTTGCGCAATACAGCAAGATCTTTGTTCCACCAGTGAACGGATTTGATGTGTGTGGAAAAGGATGCTGTTTTGGGAATTGCAATGTTTGCAGCGAACAGAATATGTTTGTGAAACAATGCTGCATCTTTGTTATTATTTGCATAAATTCTGACAGATTCAAGTTTATGTTCGATAACTGCTTGATATTTATTCCAATCTGCTTTATCTAAGATGAACTTCCTATTTTTTGTTTGTATGTGGTGTTTGTATGGGTTGGATTATTTTGGAATGTAATATGTATCTTGAAATGGTCGCTACCGTGGAGATCAGAGTATATTTTCCAAGTAAGATATGGTACGAGGTTAGCTGAAGCAAAGGAAACATCAACATGGGTAAATGTAGAATGGGTGGAGAAATGGGTTGGAGAACAGTCGTTTAGGATTATTAAATTAGATTACTGATAAAACGTTTCGATTACTTTTCCTTTTTTATTAGTTTGGTTGGAACCCCAAAGTGTGCTGTGGGCATTTACATCTCCAAGCATTATGATTAGCTCATTTACGCTGAAGTTGGTTGATGGAGGGAGATAAATATATGGATATTATAGTAACTTTTTTCTCTGATTTAATGAGTGCAGCTACAGCACATAATACGCCTGCAGTTGGCAAGAATTCGTGACCTATTGATTTTTTGATTAACAGCGCAGTGCCACCTTTTGCATGTATTGAGTTAGTGTTGTTAATTGCATATTCGTAGTTTTTTAAATTTATATAATTTGTGTTATTGGTTTTGAAATGTGTTTCTTTTAAAAATATAATATCTGGGTATTCTTTCTTTATTAATATTTGTAATTCGGCAAGATTATTATGGTATCCGTTTAAATTCCATTGTAGAATTTTTAGGATCATAATGAAAATAAAGAGAAAGAGAGAAGTTGAGTGTAATATACATAGTATATCTGAAGAAAAAATTAATAAAAAATAGATTAATTGAAAGAGTGAATTAGTGGAGCAAATTATTTATGTCATATCGAGATCTGAGTCAGATGAGTTGAACGTGATTTGGGGGACAATGATATTTCGTTTCGTCGTGTTGTTATTCTTTTCGGTTGTGGTTGAGTGTAATTGTTTTGTACATTATTTTTGGAGGTAGAGTTATTTGTATTGGTTTTTTGCTTTTTTTCGGAAATTGGATTTTTTATAATGGTTGTTGTAGTAACTATGCTTGGATTTTAAGTTTATTTTTTGTTGTATTTGATTCTCTGTAGGTAGAATTGTTGTCATATTTTTTTATAAGTTCGATTCTTCTTTTTCGCTGTTAGTTAGGAGCACTTTTTAATATTTTTTTTTTTAATATTTCGTGTCGCTTTTTAATGCTTTGACAATTTTTGTTGTTGGATTTGCAGTTAGTGCATTCTACTTTGCGGCAGGGAGTAGGATCATGGACACTGGAGGAACAGACCTCACATTTAGATTCACTTTTGCAAAACTTCTTAGTATGCCCCAAATTTGAAGCAGTTTTTGCATTGGAGTGGAGCGGGAACATAAGGATTGACTTTAAAAATCATAAATCCTATTTTAATTTCAGACGGAATTTCAAATTTATTGAAAGTGTTTATGTGAAGTGATGGCGCCACTTTGGATCTGAGCAACAAACATTTTATACGTAACCAGGGATTGCAAACAAAATAATATTTGTTACGTTAAATTTTCATTTTGCATAAAAAATTAAAAAAAAGCTACAAAATATAAACGTGGTACTGGTTTCCATTATTTCCATATGAATAATTTTCATACTGAATCTATTTTTTATGTTAATATGTCAAATCAATTTCAATTGCAAGCCCTGGCTTCTGCTGAATTTAAAAAGCTTTCAAAAAAATAGATTGAGGCGACATCTATGAAACGTAGCAAACACTAGAAAACTTATAAGCTGATTTTACAACCACAAGATTTTTAGTTCAATTGAATTGATCCAGCTGCCTTGTTTGAACTGAAGTTCAATTTGAACCAGTTCAAGTATGAAAAAAACAAAACTATTATTTAATATTTTAGTTAAGCAATAAACGATATTTTGAATAATTTCTAAAGTATTATTATTTACAGGATACAATTTTAAGTATTTTTTGGTTTCACTGGAACGTTTTGTAGATACTATATTCAATTAAAACACAAAATTTATTAATTATTTTACAATATTGTTCCAATTAATCTCTCTAAGGGCCAGTTTTTCAGTTCTAGTTGAACTTCGTTTGTAGTTTAAACTTTGTTTAAAGCCAGAATCGAATTTTTCAGTGAACTTCCTTCTGTCTGTTGCAACATCGGATCACAATTTGTCCTTCATTTTGAGATTTTTGCACTTCATAAACTTTCAAGAGGAAATCTCACAACACTTTTGCTATTTTCAGTTCCTCCGTCCGATCGCAATTTGTTCTTCATTTTAAAATTTTTGCACTTTTTTCCTCACGTTCACTATAGTTGCTTATTATTTTGCTAATATTTCATATTATAATCATAAAAATTTTATGAAACATTTATTATATTTCTTTGTTTATTAAATTTTTTATTGTTTATTTAATTTTTGAATGACATACAAATCAAAATAAAAAGATTTTTTTGTCATTAGGCAGCGGTGCCATATTTATTGACTTGATCAATGTACATTTTTAATTATCACTGAAAAACTACACTCTCAGAAATATATTGTAATTTCCGACAATATTGTAACAATCTTGATGTTCAAAATAGATCTCATGATCAGATTGTCAAATTATTGTCGGTTTGACAATAAGATTGTTATTTTAAAACGTCATTCGATTGTTTTGATAACAATCGAGATTGTCAATGAATAAAATATAAAAAGTCACATGAATGTTTTTTTTTTTTAAATGGGCCAGAAGACGTCTGTCTTGAGGAGCGTCGTAGGTGATGCCTCCCGCATCTAAATAAAATTAATAAAGCTGCAATATTCAATTAATAATAAAATTATTAAATTATAACTTACATTTTGTTTGATTTTTCAACCTTTTTTAAATAAACAACAAAATAAATTTGACATGTTTTTGAATGCCATAAGATAGAGGTGCCACATAATTGTTAAAAAGCAACAATATATTTTTGAGAGTGTACAATGAATATTAAACGTCGTTTAATTAAAAGAGAAGATTAATTAAACAAAGTTTAAACTAGCACTGAAAAACTGGACCTAAGACAAATACAAGCTTTAAATTCATTAACTTTATAAATATATTTTGATTTTGTAACATATTCGGGAGCACTACTATTATTACTATTATTTTTGTTGTATTTGATTCTCTGTAGGTAGAATTGTTGTCATATTTTTTATAAGTTCGATTTTTCTTTTTCGCTGTTAGTTAGGAGCACTTTTTAATATTTTTTTTTAATATTTCGTGTCGCTTTTTAATGCTTTGACAATTTTTATGGTTGGATCTATGTTCAAGTTTGCAGTTAGTGCATTCTACTTTGCAGCAGGGAGTAGGATCATGGACACTGGAGGAACAGACCTCACATTTAGATTCACTTTTGCAAAACTTCTTAGTATGCCCCAAATTTGAAGTAGTTTTTGCATTGGAGTGGAGCGGGAACATAAGGATTGACTTTAAAAATCATATATCCTATTTTAATTTCAGACGGAATTTCAAATTTATTGAAAGTGATTATGTGAAGTGGGGTATTAATTACCTTACTCTCGGTGAATTTAGTAATTTTTTGGCATGCGACGACTGATTGGTCGTTTAAGCCTTCTAAAATTTCGTCGGTAGATAGTTCTGTAAGTGGTGATGCAAATGTAACACCTTTTACATAATTGAGTGTTGGGTGAAGCATGGTAGTAATCGTGCAGACGTTGGAAAGGTTAGTAGCTTTCAGGAATTTGATAGCTTGAGATTCATTTTTTGTTAGAATCAATAGATCGCCTTCACGAGTGTATGAAATTTTCCAATGCTTTGGACACTAAAAATATGTTGAAATTTTTTAAGGGCTTTTCTTGAACTTTGCTTTTAATGACAACAAATTTAGGGCACATATTTTTTGTTTTTTTGATTTTTGTTGATGGTTGGGAAGTCGTTTGTATTTTCTAGGTTGAAGTTTGAATTCTTTTTGCGTTTTTTTGGTGGTGCTTTGTTAGCGTCGGGATCTAGCATCGCGAAATAATTCCCTCCTGAAGAGGAACTCATATTGTAACAACACTAACAGTGAATACTGCTGTTAAATAAAATCACTATTTCAATGAAAATTAAGCACAAATGCACCGTAGAAAGAGAGTAAAATAACGAAGTAGATCTAAACACGACTGTTCTCGATGAGGGTAGGGTATAGACTGATCCGTATTTATAATTCAGCAAGTTGTATATACGTTATGCTAAGTGATGAATAAACCAAAATGATAAAAGAATTGTCAAAAAAATATTTTTTAAAGCAATTTAAACTTTATAATTAGATTTCCTAACGTTTTTAAATGAACAATTGCCAGTGACGATATAGTTAGTTATTTTTTTTTTTCAAAATAAATGATGTATGACGAGAGGTAGATTATTGATAAATAATAAAAATAACAACGGACCTGATGTCACGTCAATTAGATTTGAGAGGAACTCACCTATTTTAGCCAGTTGAGTACGATTAGAATGATAAGATTCAATCCACTTCAGAAGATGAGAGTGAAATCCGTGACCAGATAGTTTGAACAAGAATATTGTGATGTACTTTATCAAAGGCTTTCGCAAAGTCAATGAATATCACATCAGTTTGCAACTTTGACAAAAAGTTTTTTTTATTAGTGACGGTTGATTTTCCAGCTAAAAACCATGTTGATGAATGGACAAAATATTTTTTTACTAGAAATGACAGTTTACCAAATATTATTTTTTCAAATAGCTTGGGTATGACTGCAAGTTTGCAAATTGGTCTGTAATTGCATATATCTTGTTTTGGTCCGGATTTATAGGATTGGAACAATGTGGGACAATTTCCACACATCAAGAAATTCTCCACAGTCCAGGGACTTATTAAAGATCAAAAGTAGTGACAATGTCAGTGATATGGCACACTGTTTGCATAGTGAAGAAGCAATACCATCAGGTCCTTCACTAAAGTTGTTTTTTTAGATTAATTAGGGCATTTTCCACGTCATTTAGTTAAGGATATATTTCCAATGTCTAATTTACAAGTAGTTAATATAGATCTAAAACTTTGAGGTGTATTCGGAGAATGCTACTAACAACTTATTTTTTACATCCTACCATTATTTTTTACATCCTACCATCATTTTTTAATTTAACAATTGCGTATTTTTCAATTAACACAAACATTAATTTAAACACTACTTAAATATTACGGTAGACATGTCAAACACGCGGCCCGCGAAGACTCCTTTAAATTATATTAAAAAATATATATATTTTTAAGAATTGAAAATTTTTTAATTTATTTATTAAATGATTGTTATATATTTATTATCCTAATTGATATTTTAAATATGGTACATGGCGTTCCACAAATGTCATAAAAATAATTTTTACATTTTTCACCAAATAATATTGGCGCAAATTCATAGTGAGCTTATGTACACCTGTGTGCAAAAAAATAGTAGTGACCACCTTTAAATTAGACTATCGCATTTTTGGTCGCGTTGTGGCATAAGAACAACAGTGTATTTTTATTATTTACATATATTGGAAATTGATGATTAAAATGACGTCTAATTCTTTTTTAACACATTTTCAAAAATTACCCTCACTTTTGTATGCGTGTCTTGAATGTTTCTGTGCAAAATAATAGTAGTGATAGCTAATATGTTACGATATCGAAATATTTTTATATAATTTCTGAATTGAAAGTTTGCTTTTTTATTAGTGAGATTAATTTGAACAAATTTGTAAAATATTTAATATATTTTGTTATGTTTTGATTGAATATAGGATCCACATGACCACGTTCTAGTAAAACCCATAATAATGCTTTAAATTGTATCCTGTAAAAAATAATACTTTTAAAGTATTCAAAATTTTTAAGGATATCGTTTATTGCTTAACTAAAATATGAAATAATACAAAGATTGTGCAAAAAACATGAAACCCCTGGGTAAAATGAAAAATATATAAAAAAAAATACACTTGTTTGAAGTTGACATATGATTTGAGTATACAATTCTATGGCAGGCATCAAAGTAAATAAAAATCTTAGTATGCAGATCGATAGATTAACCATGAAAGAACAACTCATAGAATAACTTTTTCCTGGGAGAAAATCACAAATAAATTTTTAGACGTAGAACAATATTGCATAAAATCATAAGTTTACTCAAGATTTTGCCAAAGTTGTTGTTGCGTGCAGCAATTTGCTACGTATAGGCTGCAGAGTTTCCACAGAATCAAATACGTAGGCTGCACTTTGTATAAAAAATGTGTTTTTTTATTATTTTTAAAAAATCCTTAAGATTTTAAACGCCATGCACTGCGTTAACAATTGTTTTTGTTTTACGACCTCTTTTGATTATTTTAAGATATTGTCTTAACGTGCTCAAGGTCCAGTCGGTACAAGTTTACAAATTTGTTGAAATTAATATAAAAGCAAACTTTCAATTCAGTAACTATATAAAAATATTTCGATTTTGTAACATATTCGCTCGCACTACTATTTTTATTTTTGCACAGAAACATTCAAGACTCTCATACAAAAGGGAGGGTAATTTTTGAAAATGTGAAATAATAATAATAATAATTTGGCGCTACAGTCCTGTATAGAACTTCGGCCGAGCTCTCTCACCATTTTGAGCTGTGCGTGTTATATTTGTACTCAAAGTGGTGGGACCTACAGTTTATTGCCGAATCCGAACGGCGGGTGAGAGCTTTTCATAGGCAATGGTTTTACTCTCGTAGGTTTGCCATTTACTGACGAGAGGTAGCGCGGTATAGAAAAATGTTTCTATGAAAAGATGTTGTTAGCCCAAGTCCAGGCTTGAACCGGGGACCTTTCGGCTCGTAGTCCAACGCACTAACCACTGAGCTATCGCGGCTACTATATAGGTGCAAATTCATAGTCAGTTAAAGTCGACTCTAAAAACATTTACAGCCTAACCAATAAATGAAATAAAGTCGACTTTAAAGATAGTATCAGCTTTTGGACAGCTAAATATATGAGAAAATTATCGAAAAAGCTGATATTATTTTTAAATTCGACTTTATTTCGTATATTGGTTAGGCTGTTAATCATATAGTTAAATAAAAGTCAGCTTTTTCTTATTCATAAACATCAAAAAGTCTACTTTATGTTTAGTAGCCAGCTCCATATTTAAAATGAGCAAAAACTTATTTTAAATATTAAAGGGTCATTCATATCAGACAGCACGTTGCGTATCATGCACGTAGCGTATCATGCACGACAAATATTCTTTAGTACATTTTATATGCGTTTTGGGTCCGTTCATGCACGTATCGTATCATGCAAAGTATTTTTGCAGGAGCCTGCCGCATGCATTGTTGTAGAAATATAAAATATTTACTGCTTTTTCTTGTTTTTATTACAAAATTTTGAGATTGTAGTGATATTGTAGTATTTTTTAAATATTTATTTCAACAAGACTACCCATTTTTTTAATGTCAAAAAATTAAATTAAAATATAATTTGAAATGGATATTTTTGAATTAAATCGAATAAAGACGATACTACTGGACGAGGAGACGGTGAGTGTGTCGATTTTATCTATTAGTCGCCTACAAAATATCTTTTACCTTCAGACCAGTATCCATTTCTAGGACCTTTAGGAAGTCGCCCAGGCTGCAGTGTGAGCTCTAATGAACACATGCATTATCTAAAGTGCATCGTCTTTCTGCGGCCCATCAAACATAATGTACAACTGCTGACGGAAAAGCTGCGTGGCCCCAATATATGGTACCGATATTATTTGTAAGTAAATTCAAATCGAACGAAGCCTTAATAAAAGCAATTACTTCCCCGTGTAGGATTAAGCAACGTCATACGAACCGTCATGGAGTGCAACGAGAGCGAATCTACGCAGGTGTCGGCTAAATTAGCTGGCCGAATCACTAACGCCCACTACTGTACAGCTTGGTTGACGAACACATAGCTGCGGTGGACTCCATTGAAAAATTGTATCTTAATTAAAAAAATAAGAATATGTAATTTTAAATTGCAATTAAAATTTGCAAATAAATATTTTAATATTTAATAAAAATTTGAATTTATTTGAATACATTTATGTATAAAGTTTATTTTAAATAGATACATGGTATTACAGCAATTTCTAGTGAATAACCTTCATAGCTCCAATGCGTACAGTGATTTATCAACTTTTATAGCGCACTTCCAGAGCTAATCGTGGTGTCCAAATGCCTTCCGACGGCAGCAGAAACAGTGCGCAAAACAACAACAGCAGGCTGCCGATGGACCGCGCACCTTTATCACGCTAATGGACGGCCGCGGCTATTGACGACATGTCTGGTACAACAAGCAGCAATTCGCCGGGCAGCCGCGCTGCGCTCATCAGCAGCGGCTCCATTTGTCAATTTGAATGATGCGCATCGTGGTCTGGGAGAAGTTAAATTCGAGGGTCAGTAAGTGGCGTTGGCGTGAGCTGGGCACGGAGCGACGCAGCAGATTGTGGATCCGCGCGAGCTTCTTTGGCAGACGCACGCGAGCGTGCAAAATCTGTGCCACTAGCATTGGGATGCCACCGACTGCGCAAAGACACACTGAAAACATTTAACGATGCGACAAAAAAGATGCCGGTCACCGATTTAAAATCGCGCGAGAAACTCTTCATCGACCCGCAATCGCATCGTATTGTTTTTAAGTTAATTAATTAATTTAATGTTATTTTTATTGTTTACAATTAATTTGACAGTAAGTGACGGAGTTGCCGGTTTATAATAAATGTATAAAAAGTACTTTATATATTGCAACCCTAATTGATTTGCATGATGCTGATATGAACGCCTTTGCATGAACGTGCATGATACGCTACGTGCATGATACGCATCGTGCTGTCTGATATGAATGGACCTTTAAAGTCGACTTTAAATGTTGCATTGTCACACATCTTATCAATAATATTCAATATTTAAACCATGATACATACAATTTACAATTAATGTAAATTGAGTATCATGCAAGAGCAAAATATGTTGAAGCATACCACTGATTATCGATATAATGCCTTCTTTTTCAAAAGGAAATAATTTAAAAAAAATTTTATAATTTTTTGACAGGTGAATTTTTAATAATTTATTTTTAGATGTCATCACAAATTGTCAAATTCGATAAAATGTAAAAAATTTTACTTGGAAATTTTATATTTTGGCTGTGTTTAATAACATTTTAATTTAAAGTTGACTTTTGTAAGAGTTAGCTTCTATTGTGTTTATGAATAACATTTATTTAAAGTAAACTTTAAATTTAGAGTAGACTTTAGAAAAAGTCGACTTTAACTGCTATACATAAACTGACTATGAATTTGCGCCATAGAAGAATTATACGTCATTTTAATCACCAATTTCCAATATATGTAAATAATAAAAATACATTGTAGTTTGTATGCCGCAACGCGACCAAAAATGCGAAAGCCTAATTTAAAGGTGGCCACTACTATTTTTTTTGCACACAGGTGTATACCGGACATGGCTAAACCCGAGTCTGTCTTGCTGTCTGACCGGATACAAGGTAACTTAAAAATAATGGTCAGAATGTAATGAAATTTGGTTTCAATACGTTTTAGCAAAAAAATGGTTCGAAGTTTGGATTTGAGCAAAATCGGTCAACGGACATTCCCACCTCCCATACAACTCACTTATATATTACTATTTAGGAACCAATAACTCAAAAAGTATTCAAGATATAGTAATAAAATTTAAACCATATTGTTAGAATTTGCATAAAAATATAAATTCCAAAAATGGGCGTGATCCGCCCACATTTGAATTTTTTCATTGTTTATCAATTTTTTGTAGTAGTCGTAAATTATTAAAAATTATACCACTAATATATCCACCCAGAGTGTATGGTATTCCATAGTCGGGCCCGACCGACTATAAAAGTCCGCCCCATGTGACCGAACTTACCCATGGGACCTAACTTTCCCAACTCGTTCCGAACATCTAATAAGTGGTCAATGACCTAGCAATTTAATTTGATTGTTCAGAAAAAGGAACCCTTTTCAAATTTATATAAATATAAAATTTGTCAACCGTAACTACTAGCAGATAGATGGCAACTCTTCCCTTTGCATAAAAGGCAGTTGTGTTGAGTTCTTTGATGGCGACGGTCGTGCGAATTATCTTGTCCGTTTAAACTTTCTTCTATTTACTTAAATATTTGCACAACAAAAGTGCTCGTTTCACAAAGCATAAAAATAATCAATTAGATTTATTTTAACTCGGTCCATTTGTGACATTTCACTTGTCAATACGCAGTGGCCTCTTTTGATGGCTTCAAGTCACCTGGACCGGATGGCATCTACCCAGTCATGCTACAGGAAGGTATAACCCAATTGCTACCATGCCTAAAGAAGATCTTTAGAGCAAGTCTCGCATGGGCATACATTCCGACATCCTGGCGTTTAGTTAAAGTAGCCTTCATTCCTAAAGTTGGAAGAGAAGACTATTCCATAGCCAAGAGCTTCAGACCCATTAGTATGATGTTCTTTATACTAAAGTGTCTAGAAAGACTAGTTGAGCTGCACATCAGAAAAACATTGCTGTCAAGGTACCCACTATCATCTAGACAACATGCCTACCAACGTGGAAAATCCTGTGAAACAGCATTGCAACATGTGGTTGGCCGGATCGAGCATGCTTTTCAGAGGAAGATGTACGTGATGGGCATATTTGTTGACATCGAGGGTGCTTTTGATAATGCGACTTTTGATGGAATGTGTGACGCAGCTAGAAGGCATGGAATAGATGAAACATTGGTCAAATGGCTAAGGTCAATGCCAATGTTTAGGACCATCACTTCTGAGGCGGAGTGCGGTCAGTATATTATAGCAGGGGTGAATAGAGGTTGTCCTCAAGGAGGCGTTCTCTCCCCCCTGCTCTGGTGTATGCTGGTTGACTCTCTAGTCAACGATCTCGATGGACCAGGTGTCTATTCCCAGGCCTATGCAGATGATGTTGTTATTCTTGCCACAGGCTTTTCCCTCAATGAGGTCTGTGTTAAAACACAAAACTCATTGAACCGAATTGACAGCTGGTGTACTGCAAACGGACTTTCCGTCAACCCTCACAAAACAGGGATTGTTCTCTTCACTAGGAAAAGAATAATGACAGGATTATCTCTACCAGTACTTAAGGGTGTCACTATTCCTCTGTCTAACGAAGTAAAATATCTGGGCTTAACTCTAGATAGTAAACTACTTTGGACAAAACATGTTGAAAATAAAATTTCGCGAGCCTTCTGGCCATGCAGAGGAATTTTTGGGAAGACATGGGGACTATCGCCGAGCAAAACCTTATGGATTTACACGGCAATGATAAGACCGATGATATCATATGCATCGGTAGTCTGGTGGAACAAGCTATCGCGAAAATGCGTGACAACTAGTCTTGCCAAGATTCAGAAAACCGTGTGTCTGGGTGTTACGGGTGCCTTTCCCACTACACCTGGTCCAGCACTGAATGCAATCTTAAACCTACCACCACTTGACATCTTCATCAGAGGCGAAGCCATGAAAGGCTGCTGGAGACTAAAACGAGGTGGTTTCTGGTTTAATGTTCCCTGGAATATCTCTGACATTGCACTTGACACTCCATTAGACACCTGTCTACTGGAGATGCCCTCTGATGCAATGATAACAGAAATATTACCAAGACGAAATTTTGGGGTCTGCCAACCTGACATTCAAGACTGGCTAACGTCTGACTGTGAGCCAGGTAGAGGGTCACACCGCATTTTCACAGACGGCTGCAGAACCGATCAGGGATCTGGTGCTGGAGTGTTTGTGGAACCGGATGACCGCAGACTTCACTTCGCCTTAGGCGACAATGCCTCGGTATTTCAAGCCGAAGTCTATGCTATACTTGTGGCTATGGACTACATTGCGGATAATAGATGGCAGAACAGGGCTATATCAGTCAGGCTGCTCTTATGGCTTTGAACAACCAGGTCATCACATCCAAAATTGTACGTTAATGCAGATCACGTCCCAATTGTGTTGGTAAATACAATACACTGAAACTGATTTGAGTGCCGGGCCATAAAGGAGTTTCGGGCAATGAAACATCTGACGAACTAGCACGTGCTGGATCTGAGGATAATCCATTTGGACCAGAACCTGTGCTTGGACTACCTGCATCTACGGGAAAATTCGTCATCAGCTCTTGGGTCGCCTCTGCACACAAGAGCAGATGGCTGAATGAGACGAAATGCAGATTCTCCAAGCTCATGACACCGACGTTAACCAAAAGATCGGCCTCGTTTCTACTTTCCTTAAGTAGAAGGGAGTGCAGAAAACTGACGGGACTTCTAACGGGACACAACGCATGTGAAAAACACATGAACGCAATTGGTCTGGCCGAAAGCGCCTTATGTTCTGCCTGCTACGAAGAAACTGGCACCACAGAGCACTATCTCTGTGACTGTCCAGCATTTTCTACAATTAGAAGGCAGATCTTTGGCACAGACGTGATGAGAGAGGATCAGCTTCACTCTCTATCACACAATAGCCTTCTTAGATTCAATAATGAATCTAAGAAGTATCATTAAAAACCAGGGAACTGGGTCACAGCACAATGGATATAACCCTGTCTGAGTGCTGTGGCTCTAGTTTTTATCCCACATTTCAGAAGTGGGATTGTGAACGTTCTCGTTAGTGATTTCGATTTCACCACACATAAAAAAAAGGATATTGAAATTAAATGTATTATAATGATACATGTTACAAAGCGTATTTAATTACATTATATACCCAGCATACCAAACGATATCGAAACAAATTCGAAACGATATCTTATGAACGAACATTATTATCGTTTTCGACTATCGTCAACGATTCGAGAATGATAGCGTTCTCGAAGAAAATGGCTCTATCGTTAACGATATCGATATTATATGAATTCTCGATATCGAAACGAATTCGGAAAGTTATTCAATTTCGAAATCGAAACGAATTCGAAAAGTTTATTCAATTTCGATACTATTGAAATGAATTTGCCTTGAAATTATCTTTCATGGAGCAGTGCACCGAGTATATTTCATACTTACTAAATTTTAAAAGTTTCTAAATGTTGCGAAATTTCTTCTAATTTTTAAATTTATTAAATTATTTAATTGATCAGCTTTTTTTTGACAAATAATTCAATACTGATACTATAGAAATTTACAGATGCCAATTCTCACCATACAACATGGGGAAGCTCCGACTGTAATGCTCGGGGACATGCCCTATTTGAATTTATTAATGCGTATGATCTTCTGACCCTAAACGTTGGTTGCTCTGCCACCTTCATCACTAGAGTCAGAAGTGAAGTACTTTCCATAACTCTTTGCTCTAAAAACATATTTGACATGGTCCAAGACTGGCATGTCTCTAGCAGACATTCCTTCTCTGATCATAGATACGTCTGTTTTAAACTATCTATTCCTAACCTACCCCCACCTCTGTTTCGCAACAAAGCGGGCTCTATTAGAAGACTTTTAAAGAATGCGTTAGACGTATCTCCCGCACCCCCTTTAATTTCTACATATAACATTGACAGGGAGGTCAAAACCATAAAAAATAGCCTTATACAAGCATTCGAAGAGGCTTGCCCTCTTCGCACCCGAGAGTCTTTCAAGGAAAAACCCTAGATGACAGGGGCTTTGAAAAACCTAAGATCGGATACTCAGAGACTTTTTAATAAAGCTAAAAGATTAAATACTACAGAGCATTGGGATCTCTACTACCAAAAACTAAGAGGATACAAAAAGAATATGCGCTCCGCAAAAAGAGGGTCATGGCGACTCTTCTGTGCACAAGTTGATTGTGTTACAAAAACCGCAAGAATTAAGAAATTCCTTTCGAAAACAGACTCCCAACCGGAACTCCTGATAGACAGGCAGTGGGATAGGGCAGGTAAATCTGAGGACTCTTTAAAGATTCTAATGGAGGACCACTTCCGAAACTGTTTCGTCAACTCAGATGAGACGAGGCTATGGGAAACTTCTCAATACTCCTACAACTTAGCCATCACCACCGATATGTTGGGGAAGGCAATTCATAGCTTCCAGCCATATAAAGTCCCAGGGCAAGATGGAGTTTTCCCAGCCCTACTACAACGGGCAGTGGATCTCCTGGACGTCCGCCTATCCAGGCTTTAGGAGGCATGCCTTAATCAGAGCTATACCTCCCTCACATGGCAAGAATCAAGAGTAGTTTTCATACTTAAGCCGGGTAAAGAAACCTACTCAACCCCCAAGGCATACAGACCCATAAGTCTAATGTCATTTTTACTGAAAACAATGGAACGCATATGCGACACCATGGTTAAGGAAAAAATCCCTTATGAGCAGCATAAATTTAAGCAACATGCATACATAAAGGGACGATGGTTAACAATATTGAAAGATCTATGGACCTCACTCTAGCAGCCTTCATAGATGTTGAGGGTCCTTTTAATAACGTGAAAGGACAACTGGAAAGCACAAATAGCTGGAAAGCACAAATAGCTAGCAGAGCCACAAAAGCCGTTAGGTTTTGGTCAACCTGCAGAAGATGTATTGGTCCTACATGGGGACTTCGACCAAAGATGACCCACTGGATTTTCACCAGCGTTGTACGACCAATACTCACATATGCGTCACTTGTATGGTGGACAGCTTTGGAACGAAAATGTAACATCAAACCACTCCAGAAAGTGCAACGTGCGTGTTGTCTCGGCATTTCAGGTGCAATGTCTACCACTTCGACCAAAGCCATTGAGACTATTCTAAACATACGCCCAATACAAATTCAAGTTAAATATGAGACCGCGGTCGCAGCGGCTCGACTAAACATCCTTGGGGGATGGCTCAATTCCGAGACATTAACGAATCACCAAACCATAAATACCTCAATTCCTAATACTGTTTCTTCAGGTAATTGGAACTGCGACCGCATCCCGGAGGAAACCAATCAAACCGCCGCAAAGTTCGCTTTCCCGACTAGGGAGGAATGGAACAACGGTCAGGTATTGTCTAGCAATCCGGGGATCCACCTCTACACTGACGGATCAAAACTAAACGGTCACACTGGAGCAGGCTTTTTCTGTGAAGCCTTTTCTGTGAGTAGCATCAGCGCATTGATGGGGGACGGACGTGTCGCGTCGTCCTCTTATTAAAATTCGTATTTTATTGTCCGTCGAGTCTGTTTTGGTCTTTGTCGTGTCGTGCAAAGTTATGATCTAAGTGTCGTCCAGATCTAAGTGACGTCCAGCGTCCTAAATAAATAACTAGAATTAAATAAAATAAAACATGCAATAAAAACAATAGAAATAATAACCAATAATTATTAAACATAACAACAACAACACAAAACCAGTTTCGCTGCATTTCCAGCCCCTAGCACTTCTGCCGCCGTTGTTATTTGCAATTGCCAACGCAACGGGATTTTCTATGCCCTCTGCTGCATTGCACATTTGTTTTTTCGTTTTCTGTCCCTTCTCCATCCTACTCCACGCTAACTGCGTGCGTAGCTGAGATTGCAAGAATGCGTAACGAAGACAGTGGTGAAGGCCTAACACTCACCACTGTTTAGCTTACGCTCTCGCTGTTCGTCTCAACTGCCGCCCGCTATTAGTATGATTGTTTGTTTTGAATTCGCCCAGTAGAAAAAATGTCGCAAAACTTTCGCATAGATTTTTGCAACATTCGTGGGCTGAGGACGAATTTCTTTTCTGTATATGCGTATGTGTCCGTCAAGAGGCCACAAATAATGGCACTAGGTGAGACCCAGGTTAGTTAGGGGGCAGACCCACTGGATTTTCACATATCTGGTTATCACCTACTGCCATTGTTTTCTGCCCATAGGGGTCTCGCCGTATATATTCGCAGTGACGTTGTTTACCAGTTGCAGCAACAACATAGTGTGTCAGATAGTGAATTTAACACTATTTGGGTTAAATTTTAAATTTGTTCACATATCATGCACTTGTGCTTTATTTATAGGAGACCGAATTTAGATAGGGAATATACCTGTAATAAGTTGGATGCCTTATCTGATTCGATCTCAAATATATTGGAGCAGTTCCCAGGCATTGTTGTTGCCGGCGATTTTAACGTGCACAACGCCACTTGGTTGAGCCACTCGGGTCTCGGGTCTATCAACACAGGAGGGTTGTTATGTTGAGCTGTTTGCAGAGTGCAATCAACTCACTCAATTGGTGAAGGAACCGACGTACCTCCCACGCGTCGGTGGGCAGAGCCAAAAAGTCCTAGACCTTTTTCTGACTTTACATCATGAAAAATATGATGTAAAAGTCCTTACACCTCTTGGTAACTCCGACCACTATTTCCGCTGAGTTTTCGTATTCTAGTTTACGCGCCTCTACGATTAAAGCCCCGAAGAGGACTGTATGGCTTTACGAAAAAGCAAATTGGGTTGCGTTAAATGATTTTTTTCGCAACTTTAATTGGAAATTGTGTTTCGCTGATAGAGACATAAATGCCGCGGCTTTAATGGTACAAAATATTTTATTAGGTATGCGGTCCTTCATACCTTCTAAAAAGATAAGCATTAAACCCAAGGACCATTCTTGGTTTAATGAGAATTGCAATCAGGTCGAAAGAGGAAGCCTTTCAGAATTGGCGTTCTAACAAGAATGCCGACACAGAAAGACTTCGCATACAGGCTAGGAATCGCTGTAATGGCGTGATCTCGCGCGAAAAGTTTCTTCACGAACAAAACGCGCGCAAAAAGGTCCTACTCTATCAGAATCAGACGACATCGTCTACTCCAACTCTGAATGGCCAGACCTTCACTGACCCGGTTGATAAAGCTAATCTCTTGGCAGAATTATTTGCAAATAATTTCACGCTCCCAGATAGTAATCAACCACTGCCCGTCGTCGATTTTGTTTCTTCTGCAATGCCGGATATTCATTTTCGAACTCGGCCAGTTAAAAAGGTTTTAGCAAACCTCTACATTAACAAAGCCTCTGGGCCAGATGGCATATCTGCCCATGTGTTGAAGAAGTGCGCTTCAACGCTGGCTTGTCCGTTGCGTAACCTTTTCAACATCTCCTACACGACAGGAGTTTTTCCATCTTGTTGGAAGGTTGCCAATGTCCAGCCAGTTTCGAAAAAGGGCGAGGCTACGAACCCTGCCAATTACCGACCCATTGCAATATGCTCTATGGTTAATATGGTTTCCGTAGGACCAGATCCACAGGTGACTTGATGGCGGTCCTCTCCGAAAAGTGGAATGTGTTCACCTTTTCGGGGAGAGCAAGGCTGTTGCTCTCGATATTTCCAAAGCTTTTGATCGAGTGTGGCATAAAGCCCTCGTTTCAAAACTAATTGCATTTGGTGTCGGAAAATCTTTTACTCGATGGATATCGAGTTTTCTCCAGGAACTCGTTCAATACGAGTTGCGATGGATGGTGTCTTCAGAACAACATTTCATCAATTCTGGAGATCCGCAGGGTTCCGTCCTATCCCCGTCCATATTTCTGGTATTTATCAATGATCTTCTGTCATTGACTCAGACCCCAATTCACTCCTTTGCAGATGACAGTAACATTTGCCATTCATACTCGTTCAACAAGCGTCCAAACTCTTTGGAGATTGAGAGTAAAATACGCACTATGAATGACACACTCAAAAATGACCTTAAATCAATCTCCGAGTGGGGTGTTGCAAATACAGTAGATTTTAATGCAAGCAAGATCCAATGTTGTCTGTTATCTCACAAAAGAATGGATTCACCCCTCCCTCCCCTCTATATGGGTATTGTGGATATTGCGCAGTCGGCTGCTCTTGACGTTCTGGGCATATCAATTCAATGTGATCTTCGTTGGAATGATCACATATTTAATGTGTCGAAAGAAGCGGCCAAGTGCCTCGGTTTTTTAAAACGGTGTAAAACATACTTCACTCCTGCTGACTTACGCACTGTCTACACTACCTATATTCGGCCTAAAATGGAATTCAATTCGCACATTTGGGCAGGGGCTTCAAAACCATCCTTGGAGTTCCTGGACCGAGTACAGCAACGTGCGATATATTTAATAGGGGATGAAAATATTTCATCGTCTATTGGTTGTCTTGAGCACCGAAGGACCGTTGGGTGTGTAAGCCTGTTTTATAGGTATTACAACGGTAAGTGTTCGAGGGAAATAAATGGCCTGATTCCACCAGGTCGTGTGTTTTCTCGTTCTACTCGGGCATCAAACCAAGCCCACCCCTTCGTAGTCCACTCGGCTCTCAACAGAACCACGCATTATAGAGAGAATTCGTTTTTCAGTCGCACGACACGTTTGTGGAACAATCTCCCTGCGTCCGTTTTTCCCGACATTTTTATACCCTACACTAAGAGTGAAAGGGTATATTCAGTTTGGTACGCCGTTTGTAACACCCAGAAGGAAGCATCTCCGGTATGGAAAAGTATATATATTCTTGATCATATATCCTGAGTCGATTTAGCGATGTCCGTCTGTCCGTCTGTCCGTCTGTCTGTCTGTCTGTCTGTCTGTCTGTGTGTCTGTCTGTCTGTCTGTCTGTCTGTCTGTCTGTCTGTCTGTCTGTCTGTCCGTCTGTTGAAATCCCTACTACTTTTAAAATTGAAGAGCTAGATAAATGAAACTTATAACTTAGATTACTAATATACCTACGCTGTATGTGCGAGATCGTTCCATTGTGACCTATGATCCGACCACTTATGTTCAAATACCTCATATACAATGTACATATAAAGATCAATTTGTATGTATACGTGCTTAGGTAAACTTTTTTGGTCAAATATATATTGACATCATGCCCAAATACATGATAATAATGTTTTCCGGCGAAAAGACTTGTGGTTCACAAAAAAAATCGAAATTCGGTACACCTACCCATTTGTAAATATGGGTATCAAATGAACGGAAATTCTTCAGCGATTGAATGTTTGTAGTTATTTTCAGGATTCGTGTACCCTGGTGACCTATATATCACTTTGAATGGTAACCACACATATGTGTAGGGTATTTATAGTCGGCTTAGACCGACTATAATTTTGATAATCCTAACTATCATAATTACACCTACTTTAAAATTTCCCATGTGATCTAACCTTCCCAACTGGTTGATATTGGCAAGTTCAAAACAAACATTCACCGACACTATTCCATTTTCCCCCCTCCCTTTAACCTATCATCCCTTCTTACGATCAACACTGTGCATTGCATGTATAGGGGGCATCCCCTGAGCGTTGGTTAATTTGTAAAAAAAAAATTGGCGGGAAATGGATCAGAAATGGACACAATCTCAGTCATAACCGGCAGACCTTTCCAATTTTTAAAAAACGAGATAAGCTAATGGGCTTATCGACTTCACAAAACATCATGGGAAGAATCGAGCGTGGGCCAAGCAACTAAGGGGCTATGGGGCTCCCCGAACAAATCCAAAACAAACAAAATTCTAACGCTTAATAAAAAGGAGTTAAAACAATACACAGGCATCCTCACGGGCCATAATGAGCTAAGAGGTCATCTTTTCAAATTGGGAAGAGTCGACTCTTACTTCTGCAAGGCCTGTGAGGAAGAGACAGATAGGCTTGAACACTACTTGTGTCACTGCCCGGCATTTGCCAGACTTAGATTCATCCACTTTGGAGCTCCGCTTCATCATTGAAACAACTGGGAGGCTTGGAGTGGAAAGTACTAAGAAAATTTGTCAATTCCACGGAATTTCTAAACTCCACTGAGTAGCATAACAGCAAGAACACATTACAGACGACTCATGATCCGAGGGGTCACAACGGGCCTACTTTATGGCCTAGGTGTACTCTGTGCTATGCACAGAGGGGTTTTTTCCCCCTTCTTCAATCAATCAATCAATCAATCAATCAATAGAAATTTAACGACGTTACGAATTCGAAACGTTATCGAAATTATGTACAATCGAAACTTTGTTTATTGGGTAAAGAAAAGTTAATTTCGGTTGGAAGGAGATCTTGAACGAAGCGTCTCTTCTTGTCGTCGCCACCTACGATCGTTCGTAATTTCCCCTCCAAGTGCACGAAAACTTCGTCAAGTTTGCATTTGACGTTTCAACAAATTTCGGTTTTCGTCTTTGTGATCGACATTGACGTTTTGCAATTTTCTTTCCTTCTCTCTTGTGGAAAATGAACAAAACAAACAATATGAATTTACGTAGTATGAAATTAGATGCATTGCGGAAAAAATGCAGGGAAGCCGGTATTCCTGCGTCGGGAACGAAAAATCAGTTGATTCAACGTCTCCAAGAAGACAATAGCGTCGATGAATTCAACTCGGTATACGACAATACAATTTTATTGGAAAAAATAAACAATTTAGAAAAGTCGGTCGTGCAATTTGCGCAGTCACGCGATATATAGTGCGCAGTCGCAAATTTTGCAACCACGTGATCTACATTATAACGCTATACCTCAAGTGACACAACCGTACCAACCGTACATAATTCGACCACAAGTGGAACAAACACTACCGCAAACGTTTTTAAATCAACCGCTACCCGTACAAGCGTTTAATCAACCCTACATCGCTCCGTCACGTAATCCGCAACCGTACTTTACGCAGAAAGATGTCGGCCATCGCACGATACGCCGTATAATTCAAGACTAAATGACCAGTATAGTAACGTTCGCGACGTCATTGCTCTTCTACCTGATTACAATCCGTTACTAGATAAGGATTGCGTCGAAAAAAATTGTCCGCTACAAAAATGAAAAAATCTAGAAATCTAGTAATCGAATTTTTATATAATAAAATATTTAATTTTGCAAATTATTTTTAGATTTAAAAAAAAATATAAAAAACCAGAAATTAATATTTTTTTATAAAAAGTTTTAATTTTTCCGGAACCCCTTCCATTAATGTTGTAATGGTAGTGTCCGACACCCTCACAGCTGCTGAAGACCACTGTCTTTTAAAGTCTTGAAGGTCTTTGGCCACTTTTTTTGTTGTCTTCATCTCCCTTTTTACTAAAGCCCAGTATCTCTCAATTGGCCTGAGTTCAGGACAGTTTGGTGGATTGGCTTCTCTAGGCACCAAAATCACTGCATTTTGTTGGATCCACTCTAAGGCCGTTTTGCTGTAGTGACATGAAGCGAGGTCAGGCCAAATATATGTGGACACTTCATGTTGGCGTAAAAATGGAAGCATTCTCTTTTGCAAGCATTCCTTCACATATATTTCGCTATTAATTGTACCCGATGTCACGAATGAGCTGCTCCTTTTTCCACAACTGCAAATTGCCTGCCAAACAAGGAATTTCTTTGGGAATTTTGTCATTTTTTTTTATTTGAATTTTTCAGCGACATTTCCTCGAGAATCGGCTGTATAAAATTCCTGCCCAGGTAGCTGAGAAAAGTCCTCTAAAACATAAGTTTCGTCGTCCATTATGCAGCAATCGAATTTAAAAAAAAAATCTTGGTTCAGCTTTTTAGCTCGTTGTTAGGCGGTTTCATTCTTGACGACATTTCTATCCGGAACTTTTTAGACCTTGTACGTCTTCAGCCCAGCTTCTTTCTTAGTCCTGCGCACGAAAGATTCTGAGCAATCCGCCTTTCTCGCCAATTTTCTTCCGGATATGCTTGGATCTTTCTTTAAAATATTCACAACTTCGACTTTTCACGATCATGTGGGCCTTTTTTTTAACAGAACCATTCTTCCGATCAATACTCAGGTCTTCCTTAAAGCGGTTGATAACGCGAGAAATTGTCTCAGGGTTAGCCCCTACCTCCTTGGCAATTTTTTTAAAAGACCAACTAGGTTGTTTTTGAAAAATTTTAATTATATTTTCTCGCACTTCCACTTCGTTTGCCATTTTCGCGTTAAATAAATTTTGTATTGACTATAACTGACACAAATTATGTTACTTTTCGCTGTTCAACAAAAGATGCAAGGATCCGCAAAATATTGGATAGATTCACTTCATGAAGTATTCCTGACATGGTCGCAATTTGTCTTAAAATTTTTGGCGGATTTTCCTTACACTGAAAATATTTCTGATGTACACTAAAAAAACAAAGCTTTACAAGTTATTTACAAATTATTTAGATCGTATTTGAGACAACCATCTGTCCAACATCCGTCAAATACCATAAATATTGCTAGCAACCATCTTTCAAATTTACGATTATGTATAGCAATCATCAATTAAACATCTTACAAATAGGAAGATAGTTGATGAATATTTGGAAAAGGTATTCCATTAGAATTCGCGGAGTAATTTTTATTGAATTGAAAGATAATTAATCAAATGTATTTTTTAATTAATATAGAATTAAAACAGTATACTGTTTATACATCGCCATCGTCATTATAAAACCTTCGAAGGTAAAATTGTACAACGACTTGAGACATATTCGCAGAAGAACCAAGTCCAACCGGCGATGTTGTCATCAAAGTAAACTCTGAAAAGAAATATTTTCCATCACGTGTTGATAATTTAAATCACAGGATATTTTATTTTCACTTTTACCATTAAAATGGAATATTTGAGTTGTCACTTTTTTTTAAAATTTTATTTACTTCATTGTTGTGGATAATTCGAGCGTAAGGAAAAAGTACCCCATTTTCCTTTTTTATGTTAGTCAAATGTCAAAACACCTTCAAAGTTTTGCTGCAAATGTCCAAGAACTCTGGATGTTTGCTATCAGTCAACTGTAAATATCTCAATTTTCATTGCTGTTGTGGCAAACATCTCGTAACTATCTGCATATATGTCATATTCAAAAAATATTAATAGTTTTGCTGCAGCTTTATTGAAACTTATGGGATGTTTGAATATTTGCTAAAAGGATAGTTGCAGCAAGACAACATCTTGTTTTCTTAGTGTACACATCAAAATGACGCGTACCAAACGTTCATATAACGAGACACCACAGGAATATTACTACAAAATGTTAGCATTGGGAGTGAAAGGAGGAATTCCTGAAACCGGTAACGCAAGACACATCGTAAATGGAGTCAACGATCCTGATCTTCGCAGGAAACTTTCAAATAATTGCATTGAATGCAACGAGTTACTTCGCGACATTAATAGCTACACTAGCTACAACGAAATAAAATTTTCATCGATGTCAAATAAACCAAGTTTTCAGACAACTCATCAAGTTCCGAGAAATAAAATTGTAGCGAACACGGATAAAACCACGAATCAAAAATATGTAGAGGACATTAAATGTTATAACTGTTTCAAAATCGGACATTATTCCGCCAAATGTCCCGAACCACAACAAAAGGCACGTTGTGCAATATGTCAATGCACAACACATATGACAGCAAACTGCCCCGATAAAACTTCAAATGCTAAAATTAATAAAATTGAATAAACTGTTGTCAACGAAGATAAGTTCATAACAAAGGAAATTAAAATTAATGGATTCGTACCGTGTCCTTTGTAAATCCAGGCAGCAACCGCACGTTGATTCGTAAATCATTTGCTATTGAAGTGGGAGAGAAAATCGAATGTAGAATCGTTCTAAAAGGATTCGGAGGCGGCGAATATGAGTGCACGTCGAAAATTAACGCGAAACTTGAGCTCGATAACAATGTGCTGATAGCAAAAATATTGGTGGTGGAAGATCAGCACATAAGCGAAAGCGTGCTAGTAGGAAAAGACGTATTATGTCGTGACGGAAATCGACTAGTGATAGAAGGTGACGAATGTTGGGTTCTGAATAACATCACCGTACCTAAAACATCGGGATTGTCTAGCACTGAAATTAATGAACTAAAATCAATTCTTGAGATACATCAACATAGTTTTGCCAAAAATATAACGGAATTAGGTCGATGTACGACAAAACAAATGGAAATACAGCTTACAACGAATGAGCCAATCAGAGTAAAACCTTACCGGATAGCATTTGCCAAATGATCAATAGTGAATCAAATAGTGTCAGATTTGCTGGAAAACGATATTATTCGTACATCCGATTCACCTTATGCTTCAGCTGTCGTTTTAGTCGAAAATGGCGAACACCGTTTATGTATTGATTACCAAGGACCCAATAAAATTACGGTCAAAACACCTTACCCAATGCTGATTATGGAGGAGCAATTCGCTCAATTAGCAGGAAATAAATATTTTACAACTCTAGACCTTCACATGGGATATCATCAAATAGAAATTGGTGAATCTTCAAAAAAATATACTGCTTTCGTCACGACTGATGGTCATTATAAATATAATCGTATGCCATTCGAATTAGTCAACGCGCCAGCAGTGTTTCAATCGATAATGAACAAAATTGTAACAAAAATTAAACTAGGCGAAATTTTGGCTTATCTAGATGACGTAATTATTCTCAGTCGAACTGTAAAAGAAGGACTACGTCGTTAAACAAGTTTTTATACCCTACACTAAGAGTGAAAGTGTATATTCAGTTTGGTACGCCGTTTGTAACACCCAGAAGGAAGCATCTCCGGTATGGAAAAGTATATATATTCTTGATCAGCATGACCTCCTGAGTCGATTTAGCGATGTCCGTCTGTCTGTCCGTCTGTCTGTCTGTTGAAATCCCTACTACTTTCAAAATTGAAGAGCTAGATAAATGAAACTTATAACTTAGATTACTAATATACCTACGCTGATTGGCGAGATCGGTCCATTGTGACCTATGATCCGACCACTTATGTTCAAATACCTCATATAAAATGTACATATAAAGATCAATTTTTATGTATACGTGCTTAGGTAAACTTTTTTGGTCAAATATATATTGATATCATGCTCAAATACATGATAATAATGTTTTCCGGCGAAAAGACTTGTGGTTCACAAAAAAAAAATCGAAATTCGGTACACCTACCCATTTGTAAATATGGGTATCAAATGAATGGAAATTCTTCAGCGATTGAATGTTTGTAGTTATTTTCAGGATTCGTATACCCTGGTGACCTATATATCACTTTGAATGGTAACCACACATATGTGTAGGGTATTTATAGTCGGCTTAGACCGACTATAATTTTGATAATTCTAACTATCATAATTACACCTACTTTAAAATTTCCCATGTGATCTAACCTTCCCAACTGGTTTTTCATTAATTTGTGTAGCGGTAAATCGAATTAACAACAAAACACCAGCAACTCATTTTTAAAAAATTATTCAATTTTTAATGATATTGTTTTTTTATTTATTGTATAAGTAAAATATATAGGGAGCCTGGGGTAAAGTGGGACAAGTTTGGAAAATTTAATTTGAATAATTATTGAATTATTTTAAAGGATCTATTCAATAGAATACCATTTAAAGGGTCCTTTAATTGATTTTTGTGTGATTTTTCCAAACAGCTCAATTTTGGAAATATAAAATAAGGATAACAGAATTATAATATAATAAAAAACAATGGTAATGCAAGAAAAAATTAGAAAAAAAAGTAAAATTATAAAAATCTCAGTAACTACTTAAGAAAATACGAAATATAAAGTGGAAGTTCAACAAGTTCGAACATTTCAAGTATACAGGCTTTTATGGATGGAAATTGTATAAGTTTAAGACAATTACCGATGTATTCTTGCTGCTCGGCTCACTTCTGCAATTCAGATCATATCTCAGGTGAAGTCAAAATGTTGCTTTTCATTGGCTTGTGGCCACGATTGAAATTTTTTCTTGGCGAAATCAATTAAATAATTTATACAACCCAATATTTTCACTAAAATAACAACAAACATTGTTTAAATTACGTTTCCCACTTTACTGCAATACAGTTTTTCTCAAATATCCTTGAAACTGGACGTGTAGGGAAAAAACTGAAAACTCCATTGTTCTTAGAATGTCCGAATCCATGAGAATATGTAACTTTCATTTCTGGTTTCGAAAATTGTTGCCAAATGTGCGCACAGTGTTATTTGAAAAATATGGAAAAAAAAGAAATTTTATACAAAAACCGAAACCGTAACTTTGAACCGGTATACCGAAACCGTTTCGTTATAAAAACTTAAAATCGAAACCGTAACCGAAACCGAAACGCGGAAAAAACCGAAATCGAAACCGTTATTCGTTTAAGTTTCAATGATTGATAAAAACCATACATAAATTAACTAAAATTAATTTTTGTTTTATAAATTATTATTATTATGAATTCGACTACACTATAAATCTAATAATACGTATCATAAAATATTTATAGGTCTTGCTTATTGTAATTAAAAGAATATATTATAAATTGTATGGTACAACATCATTTTGTAATAACAGTTTTAATATAACGCTTCCTATTGATATTATAAATTGTATGGTACAACATCATTTTGTAATAACAGTTTTAATATAACGCTTCCTATTGATCAATTTTAATAGTATAAATAATTTTGTCTACCAGAATTTCCCAAAAAGTACCATATTTTTAAATATATTTTTTATTGAATAAGTATGGTTTTTTGTATTTTTATAAAATATTTTTATTTGGTTCAGTGGAATACAACTTTTATAAGTCACGTCAAGTAATGATGTTTTTTTTTTATTGAATTACTGGATACTTTGTGAAAATAATGGTAATAAACTTTGCTGCATCTAATTGTCGTTTTAATGTCAAATATATATATTGTTACGAAAATAGGTAATTTGCCCCTCTGTGCAAGCAATCAACAATAATAAATGAGACGCAAGACAATTCAGCGCACTAAGCAATGTGTTAGAAAGAGAGGGAAGATCATTTAGCATACTAAGCAATGTGCGAGAAAGAGAGGGAAGATCTACACATTAAAACACATGAGTGCGAATGAGATGCCAATAGCATGCGTCATTCACGAAACGAGTAGAAGGTTCTCGAAACAAGTCGAAGCTTGTCGAAACGTGTCGAACTGATGCATGCAGTATATAAGGGAGCCGCATCTGAGGTACAGCTCTTCAGTTGTGATTTGATAGTAAACTAGTGCATCTCGTGAGCGAACGTTGTAAAGATAACTTGTAGTAATACAGCAGATGAAATAAGTGATTGTTATTAAGTTGTTATTTAAATAAATAAAGTTAATTAATGCTGGTTGAAATAATACTAGTTAAAACCAAATATTAGTGTGTTTTTATACCCTACACTAAGAGTGAAAGGGTATATTCAGTTTGGTACGCCGTTTGTAACACCCAGCAGGAAGCATCTCCGGTATGGAAAAGTATATATATTCTTGATCAGCATGACCTCCTGAGTCGATTTAGCGATGTCCGTCTGTCCGTCTGTCTGTCTGTTGAAATCTCTACTACTTTTAAAATTGAAGAGCTAGATAAATGAAACTTATAACTTAGATTACTAATATACCTACGCTGTATGTGCGAAAATATGGCGAGATCGGTCCATTGTGACCTATGATCCGACCACTTATGTTCAAATACCTCATATAAAATGTACATATAAAGATCAATTTTTATGTATACGTGCTTAGGTAAACTTTTTTGGTCAAATATATATTGATATCATGCTCAAATACATGATAATAATGTTATCCGGCGAAAAGACTTGTGGTTCACAAAAAAAAAAATCGAAATTCGGTACACCAACCCATTTGCAAATATGGGTATCAAATGAATGGAAATTCTTCAGCGATTGAATGTTTGTAGTTATTTTCAGGATTCGTGAAAATAACTGGTGACCTATATATCACTTTGAATGGTAAGCACACATATGTGTAGGGTATTTATAGTCGGCTTAGACCGACTATAATTTTGATAATCCTAACTATCATAATTACACCTACTTTAAAATTTCCCATGTGATCTAACCTTCCCAACTGGTTAATTTTGTACACAATCCAGTGATACGAACTTGAAGAACAGTTTTCCGTAGACTTAATTTTCGTAACATTGGTGTCAGAAGTGGGATTGTGATACAAAATGGTTAAATTCGAACAACTTAAAGTCGACCAGCTAAAGAAGGAGCTGGCGATTCATAATCTTCCAACTGTAGGTACGAAAGTAGAGCTACAAAAGCGTCTAATGTAAGAATTAGAGAACCAAGGCATTGACCTCGCAGAGCACGAGTTTGAAGTGGAAGCTGCAACAGCGTCATCGAAAAGTGTGGACACGGAGCAAAAAGTACAGTCCCAAAGTTTTGATATGAGCTAGTTGCTCGGAGCAATACAACAACAGGTCCAAGAAAATTCGACCAGAATAGAACAGAAACTTCAAGAAAATTCCAACAAAATGGAACAGAAACTTCTAGAAAATTCCAATCAGCTCAAATTTAGCGATCTCCGTCTGTCTGTCTGTCTGTTGAAATCCCTACTACTTTTAAAATTGAAGAGCTAGAAAAATTAAACTTATAACTTAGATTACTAATATACCTACGCTGTATGTGCGAAAAAATTGGCGAGATCGGTCCATTGTGACCTATGATCCGACCACTTATGTTCAAATACCTCATATAAAATGTACATATAAAGATCAATTTTTATGTATACGTGCTTAGGTAAACTTTTTTGGTCAAATATATATTGATATCATGCTCAAATACATGATAATAATGTTTTCCGGCGAAAAGACTTGTGGTTCACAAAAAAAATCGAAATTCGGTACACCTACCCATTTGTAAATATAGGTATCAAATGAATGAAAATTCTTCAGCGATTGAATGTTTGTAGTTATTTTCAGGATTCGTATACCCTGGTGACCTATATATCACTTTGAAAATTATAGACCGACTATAATTTTGATAATTCTAACTATCATAATTACACCTACTTTAAAATTTCCCATGTGATCTAACCTTCCCAACTGGTTAAATTTACTTAAAGAAAATGGTTTGACACTTCGTCTCGCTAAATGTCAGTTCTTAACTGACACCATTGTATTTACATTTGGGACATATAATTAATCATGATGGAATATCACCTGGCAATGAAAAAACAACGGCTATTAAAAATTTCAAGCAACCCACGAATGTCACCGAAGTCAGACGATTGCTGGGTTTAATCGGATTTTTCAGAACATTCGTGGAAAATTACTCGATTATATCTAAACCAATTACAAAATTGCTTCGTAAAACTGAGACTGGATTTATATGGGAAAATGACGAGCAACATGCGTTTGAGAATTTAATCGAAGCGCTGTGTAGCAAACCAGTGTTGGCGCTCTATGATCCAGCTGCTAATCACGAAGTTCACACGGATGCAAGTAGTGCAGGGCTTGCTGGTGTTTTGCTGCAGTCGACCACTGATGATAAATTGCATCCTGTTTTCTGTTATAGCCGCCACTGCACCGATGTGGAAAGTAAATACCACAGCTATGAATTAGAAGTACTCGCTGTAGTGGAATGCTTGGAAAGATTCCGAATTTATCTACTAGGAAAACAATTCCGTTTGATCACCGACTGTTCCGCTGTAGTGCAAGTCAAAGCGCAAAAGGAACATAAAACGAAAATTGCTCGTTGGTGGTTGAAGCTGCTCGAGTACGATTTCGAGCTCGTACACCGTGAAGGAAGTCGAATGGCACACGTCGACGTGCTCAGTCGGTGTCCAGATCAGTTGCCTAGAGAAGTTGAACTGGCCGGGTTAATAATGAAAGTGACCGCAGAGATAGATGACTGGATACTTACTATGCAGTTGCGCGATGAAAAATTGTTACAAGT
The DNA here is from genome assembly GCA_951804985.1 of Dryomyza anilis. Classification (NCBI taxonomy): domain Eukaryota; kingdom Metazoa; phylum Arthropoda; class Insecta; order Diptera; family Dryomyzidae; genus Dryomyza; species Dryomyza anilis. The sequence goes on from OX638130.1 coordinate 70,925,765, forward strand.
AGTAGCCGTACTCAGAGGAGAATGTGATTCGCCACTTGAAAAACAATACAAACGTGAGTACCAAATACACAACCATCGTTTATACCGAAAAGAAAATGGCTTAAAATTTGTTGTTCCGAAAGCAATTCGATGGCGAATTGTAAAATTATGTCACGATGACATGGATCATTTTGGAATTGAGAAAACAATAGAGCGTATACTGAAGTCATTTTGGTTTCCGAAAATGCGAAAATATGTGAAAGAATATATATCTGCATGTATACAATGTTGTTACTTCAAAACGCGTGGCGGAAAATCGGAAGGACTGATGTATTTTTCAAATGTAGAACCGATCCCGTTTTGGCTGATGCATATCGATCACCTTGGTCCTTTTGTACGCAGTAAGCGGGGAAACTGTTATGTTGTGGCCATATCCGATGCATTTAGCAAGTTTCTAATTGTAAAATCGGTTTGCAACACAAAAAGTCAGCCGGTAGTCGCCCCACTTAATGATATGAAGAGTTATTTCGGGTTGCCAAAGGTTATAGTGAGTGATCGAGGGACTGCTTAGCTTATACTTCAAATATTTTTGAAGAATATTGTGAGGACCAAAATATACAACATGTTAAGACAGCCGCTCGCACACCTAGAGCAAATGGTCAGGTAGAACGCGCAAACCAAACAATTTTTTCGTTTATACGTACTACAACTGAAAATCCAAAGGACTGGGATTTCTCACTTTCAAAGAAATGCAACCATTGGATTTACTCCGTTGGAGCTCGTGTTTGATTTCAAGCCACGTGACGTTGTTCAAAATTGTCTACTAGCTGCAATTCACGATGACATCGAAGAATCGCCGATGAAACTAACGATTGCAGAGAAGCGTCATGATGCCGTGAAAAATATAGCTTCCGCACGCGAAAAATGGAAACATCGATTTGACCAAAAACACACAAATCCTACCATATATGCTAGAAAAATGAAACTTATAACTTAGATTACTAATATACCTACGCTGTATGTGCGAAAAAATTGGCGAGATCGGTCCATTGTGACCTATGATCCGACCACTTATGTTCAAATACCTCATATAAAATGTACATATAAAGATCAATTTTTATGTATACGTGCTTAGGTAAACTTTTTTGGTCAAATATATATTGATATCATGCTCAAATACATGATAATAATGTTTTCCGGCGAAAAGACTTGTGGTTCACAAAAAAAAATCGAAATTCGGTACACCTACCCATTTGTAAATATAGGTATCAAATGAATGGAAATTCTTCAGCGATTGAATGTTTGTAGTTATTTTCAGGATTCGTATACCCTGGTGACCTATATATCACTTTGAAAATTATAGACCGACTATAATTTTGATAATTCTAACTATCATAATTACACCTACTTTAAAATTTCCCATGTGATCTAACCTTCCCAACTGGTTAAATTTACTTAAAGAAAATGGTTTGACACTTCGTCTCGCTAAATGTCAGTTCTTAACTGACACCATTGTATTTACATTTGGGACATATAATTAATCATGATGGAATATCACCTGGCAATGAAAAAACAACGGCTATTAAAAATTTCAAGCAACCCACGAATGTCACCGAAGTCAGACGATTGCTGGGTTTAATCGGATTTTTCAGAACATTCGTGGAAAATTACTCGATTATATCTAAACCAATTACAAAATTGCTTCGTAAAACTGAGACTGGATTTATATGGGAAAATGACGAGCAACATGCGTTTGAGAATTTAATCGAAGCGCTGTGTAGCAAACCAGTGTTGGCGCTCTATGATCCAGCTGCTAATCACGAAGTTCACACGGATGCAAGTAGTGCAGGGCTTGCTGGTGTTTTGCTGCAGTCGACCACTGATGATAAATTGCATCCTGTTTTCTGTTATAGCCGCCACTGCACCGATGTGGAAAGTAAATACCACAGCTATGAATTAGAAGTACTCGCTGTAGTGGAATGCTTGGAAAGATTCCGAATTTATCTACTAGGAAAACAATTCCGTTTGATCACCGACTGTTCCGCTGTAGTGCAAGTCAAAGCGCAAAAGGAACATAAAACGAAAATTGCTCGTTGGTGGTTAAAGCTGCTCGAGTACGATTTCGAGCTCGTACACCGTGAAGGAAGTCGAATGGCACACGTCGACGTGCTCAGTCGGTGTCCAGATCAGTTGCCTAGAGAAGTTGAACCGGCCGGGTTTATAATGAAAGTGACCGCAGAGATAGATGACTGGATACTTACTATGCAGTTGCGCGATGAAAAATTATTACAAGTAGTAGCCGTACTCAGAGGAGAATGTGATTCGCCACTTGAAAAATAATACAAACGTGAGTACCAAATACACAACCATCGTTTATACCGAAAAGAAAATGGCTTAAAATTTGTTGTTCCGAAAGCAATTCGATGGCGAATTGTAAAATTATGTCACGATGACATGGATCATTTTGGAATTGAGAAAACAATAGAGCGTATTCTGAAGTCATTTTGATTTCCGAAAATGCGAAAATATGTGAAAGAATATATATCTGCATGTATACAATGTTGTTACTTCAAAACGCGTGGCGGAAAATCGGAAGGACTGATGTATTTTTCAAATGTAGAACCGATCCCGTTTTGGCTGATGCATATCGATCACCTTGGTCCTTTTGTACGCAGTAAGCGGGGAAACTGTTATGTTGTGGCCATATCCGATGCATTTAGCAAGTTTCTAATTGTAAAATCGGTTTGCAACACAAAAAGTCAGCCGGTAGTCGCCCCACTTAATGATATGAAGAGTTATTTCGGGTTGCCAAAGGTTATAGTGAGTGATCGAGGGACTGCTTAGCTTATACTTCAAATATTTTTGAAGAATATTGTGAGGACCAAAATATACAACATGTTAAGACAGCCGCTCGCACACCTAGAGCAAATGGTCAGGTAGAACGCGCAAACCAAACAATTTTTTCGTTTATACGTACTACAACTGAAAATCCAAAGGACTGGGATTTCTCACTCTCAAAGAAATGCAACCATTGGATTTACTCCGTTGGAGCTCGTGTTTGATTTCAAGCCACGTGACGTTGTTCAAAATTGTCTACTAGCTGCAATTCACGATGACATCGAAGAATCGCCGATGAAACTAACGATTGCAGAGAAGCGTCATGATGCCGTGAAAAATATAGCTTCCGCACGCGAAAAATGGAAACATCGATTTGACCAAAAACACACAAATCCTACCATATATGCCGAAAATGATTTGGTAGAGATTGAAAATGAGCCCGCCGCAACAGGAGAGTCCCGCAAACTGGAACCAAAATATCGTGGACCATACTTGATCTCAAAAGTTTTGGGTAACGACCGGTATTTGCTCGAAGATCTGGAAGAAGTCGAAGGGGAAGACGAAAACTACTTTGAAATCGGGGACGATTACCGTCACGAAAGGCCGAACTGTCAACCCTAACTCAGTGTTACCACCCTCAAATGTGATTTTTCCACAATTTTTTTTTTAAAAATACACAATTTGACTAAAAATTACACAATTTTTTTATGATATTAAAAAGTATAATAAAATGTGACGTTGAGAATAAGAACGGCTTTGTCCATTAAAAAAAAAAAACAGTTAAAGCTGGATTCGCATTCTAGAGTTGGTATAACATATATTTTATTTTTAAAATTTCAGAACATTACAGTTTTAACCACATTTTTAACCATTAAATTTTACGTCGTAAAATGTTTCACGGTTGCCATTCTTGGTAACTTACAACCAAAATTAGTACTTTTTGTCAGCTTGGTAATTTTTTAATCATTTTGGTAACTTTTCGATATGACAATACTAAATGAAATATTTTTATAATATTTATAAATGTTTAATTGTCGTATTCGTATTGAATCGAAAAATTTCTTTGTTATTATATGAAATGAAAATAGAAGTAGATAAATATACAATATATAAACATATTTTGTAAATGAATGGCGCTACTATTGCTGTTTTAAATTAGAGTTTCTTTGAGTTTAAAGTTTCTTATTTTCTACATGGCTAAGCAGTGTTGCCGGGAAAGTAATACGACAGTGTTGAAATTATCGTTTTTTATCCTACGAAGCAACCAAATTATTGTTATGGGTAGTACAATCATGAAATGTAAAAAAAAAACAACCTCAAGTATCTTTTTATTATTGTGTGGTTATGATTCGTTTCTAGTTCCCTTTGTCTAAAATTCGTATAACGCATTTCAAACGAAGGTGAGGAAAATTTGGAGAGACAAAAAATTTGAGCGTAATTCTGTACACATATTTCAAATTTGAAATATTGTTCTGTACACAAAAGTCAGTGCGTTTTTTGTTTTTATTGAAATTTTCTGTATAATAACGTCAATCAATTTGTTATTGCTTATAATTAAATTAATTTATTTTTTGTTTCATGTCATTTGATTGTATAGAATAATTTAAATTGTCTTCAAGATTAGTTAAATACATAAGTGGAGTGTACAACGACTAGGTGTAGTCGACAAAGGGCACCACATAAACGCGTCAGTTCAATAGCTCATCAGCGCCCTTGCACCTTGTTCTCGGCCAAGCGGGTTCCACATTAGTAGAGCTATGACCAAAGTGCATTATAAAATATACTAGCTGGAGCCGTGCACATCTACGCCGGTGTAAAGATTTACTAATGGATATATAAAAAGAGAGCTTGTGTGAGAGGTACAAAGCGCTTTTATCCCATCACTCCCGCATTTTACGTGACGATTAGTATGTTAAATGTTACGCCCTTCTTTGATTTTTATAACTACTACATTTAAAACTTATAACTTTTTGTATTTGTAAAGTTTTGGTTATATGGAAGCCCCGCCACTATGTCCAATCATGCCCATATTGATGCTTTGTTTCCATTTGTATAACTCTACTATTAAGAATTCAGGAGTTATAGCAATTTTCATGTTATGGATATATGGGAGAAGCACGCCTTTTTGTCCAATCTCTCCCAAATTTGTTAAAAAGATAAACAACCACAATATACACCAAAGTTTTAAGGACCTATGTAAAAGCAGGTGCTTATATGGCATTATTCTATCTTATATGTTGCCTAGCGTCGGTGGCTCGTCTGGTTAGCCCGGCAATCAATGGCAAACCTACGAGAGTAAACATTGCATTGTAGTCACAATTCGTAATTTTTTTTCGCAAATTAGCGAAAAAAAATTTTAATAACATTCCACAAGATTCGATCCATAGCTTTCGCTTCTGGGGACGTGCGAACGTGGTTGAATAGTCCGTTGCGAATTCACTTTTGACATTTTTATTTTTTAATAAATATTTATCGACCTCAACGAGGAAATTCAAAAAACGAATGACAATTTTTTTTTTTTTTAATAATAACAAAAGAGAGAAGTTTTCATACTTTCCTCACCTTGTTAAATACACCTTGCCCTACACTAAGAGTGAAATGGTATATTAATTTGGTTTTACCATTAATTATTTTTATACAAATAAAAATCATACTTTGTCGTATAATTTAAATGCTGGCAACATACCTACTGAACGTTTCGTTTAAGTACGTATGTGAAAAAATGAGGAAAAACGTGCGCATGGAAGGTTTTTAAATCTCACGTCTACATTAATAAAAATAGATATCTGGAAATTAGAGATTCCTTATAAGAATTCCTTGCGAAATCGAGTGGTATACTCATTTTTTTTATTACTGGTACCATTTACCGATATTCTTTATTACCGATATTCTTAATTTCGAAAGCTGTTATTTAGGCCAATAAAGACTTAAAATTGTAGTATTTCATTCTGGTTTTCATTATTTTTTCTAAATCATTTTATAATTATTAAATTATTATAAAGTTTTCGAACTCGAATTTCGGAGAAAACGCCAATTTCATAAGGCTTAAATTTTTCCAAAATTAATTTTAATTATTTCTAAATACACTACTGCAATTTGTAGAGGTGTTCCTCCATATAAGAGAAACACTTTTCTATAAAATTTTGTACCAATGATAAAGTTTTTAACGTGGGATTAACATAAAGACTTTTTGTGAGCGCTTATCACTTATTTCAACTGCTGTATTACTACAATTTATCATTACAACGTTCGCTCACGAGATGCACTAGTTCACTATCAAATCACAACTGAAGTGTTGTACCTCAGATGCGGCTCCCTTATATACTGCATGCATCAGTTCGACACGTTTCGACAAGCTTCGACTTGTTTCGAGAACCTTCTACTCGTTTCGTGAATGACGCATGCTATTGACATCTCATTCGCACTCATGTGTTTTAATGTGTAGATCTTCCCTTCATTCCCTTCTTCCCTCTTTCTCGCACATTGCTTAGTACGCTGAATGATCTTCCCTCTCTTTCTAACACATTGCTTAGTGCGCTGAATTGTCTTGCATCTCATTTATTATTGTTGATTGCTTGCACAGTGGGGCAAATTACCTCTTTTAGTAACACTGCCCTCCACCTAAATCTGTTCGTCCGGAACAGATGTTAATCCTCTCTCTCTCTCTCTCTATATGGCGCCAACATTTCTAAATGTACTACTTTCATTTTTCGTCTAACGCCTGCAGTATTCTGAATCCGATACACTACATCATTAATTCTTTTAATGTCCTTCCCAGTGTGTTTGTAGCTTAGGGAATAAGCCTTTCTTCCTTTGTGGGTTATAGAACAAAACAAGCTCTCCTTCCGTAAATCCCTCTGAATTTGTGCGCCAGTCGTATCTGGCCTTCATCTTAGCACTCGCAAATTGTGTACGCTGTCTTACAAATTGATGCACTTCGTTCATTTCTTCACTTTTTCTGAAAACATAATTGTGTATAGGAATTCCAGCTGAAGGACTCGCACCAAACTTTAAATCTGCAGGTAATCTTAAGTCTGTTCCAAAAACAATTTTCGCAGGTGAAGCAACTGTGGTATCATGAACTGCCGTTCGATATGCCATGAGAAACAGTGGTATGTGTTTATCCCAATATTTTTGATTTTTATCAACCACTTTTCTGAGATACTCTTCCAAAGTCCGATTGAATCTTTCCACCATGCCGTCAGATTGCGGGTACAAAGGCGTTGTTCGTGTTTTGTGTATGTTGAGGATTTTGCATACTTCCTTAAAAACTGCAGATTCAAAATTTCCTTCTTGATCTGAATGCAGTACGAACGGTACTCCAAAACGGCTTACCCAGTTGTTAACTAATGCATCCGCAACTGTTGTGGCTTCTTGATTCGGCATGGGATACACTTCAGGCCACTTGCTGAAGTAGTCAATGACGACAAGGACATACTGATTACCCGCGTCACTGATTGGAAACGGTCCGGCTACATCCATTGCAATACGCTCGAATGGTGCTCCCACGTTGTACTGATGCATTTTGTCGCGACTTCTGACTGTTGGTCCTTTTGCTGGTACACATTGTGGACAACTGCGAATCCAATCGGCGACTGACTCTTGGCATCCAACCCAATAAAAACGTTTCTTTACTTTTTCGACCGTTTTATTAATACCTAAATGACCTCCACTAGATCCACCATGGTATTCCGCTAATATCTCTTTAACTTTTGACTTGGGAACAACGATCAAATTTCGAGCGGATCTGCCATCTTCGCTTTCCCAGGTGCAATATAAACAACCATTTTGCAGTTTTAAGCTCTGCCACTGTGCCCAGTAAGCTTTAGTTATTGGACTGTCGGCAGCTATATCTTCCCATGATGGTTTTCTTTGCTGTTCCTTGAACATCATGATTTTTCTGAGATCGGGATCATTCTTTGGATCAATTTGAATTTGGTCCGGAGTCCATTTTTCATCGGGTAAAACATTCAGCAAACGAATATCAATTAAGTTTTCTTTTCCTTCCGCTCTTAGACAATGTCTGCATTCAAGTTTACAAGGACGCCGTGACAGAGCATCTGCATTTCCATGATTTCCTCCTTTACGATGTTCGAATGAGAAATCGTAGCTCTGTAATCGTTCTATCCAACGCGCAATTTGGCCTTCCGGATCTTTGAACTGAAGTAACCATCGTAGTGCTGCGTGATCGGTTCTCAAGTGACACTGTTGTCCGTACAGATACTTATGGAAAATTTTCACACTTTCAATTACAGCAAGAAGCTCCCTCCTCGTGACACAGTAATTTCGCTCGGGCTTGGACAATGTTTTACTGTAGTATGCGATCACTTTTTCTTGCCCATTGATCACTTGAGAGAGAACTCCGCCTATTCCGTATCCACTTGCATCCGTATCAAGTATAAATTTCTCACCTGGAATTGGATACGCAAGAATTGGTGCCGAGCACAGTAGATCTTTTAATTTCAAAAATGTCCTTTCTTGATCATCGCTCCATTGAAATGCGCGGTTCTTTCTTGTCAACTCATGAAGACTGCTAGCAACATTGACAAAACCTGGAACAAATCGTCTTTATGTACATAGCCCCAAGAAACTTCGTAGGTCATGTAGATTTTGCGGTCTGGGGCACTCCTTGACTGCAACTATTTTATACTCATCGGTATGCACTCCTTCCGTGGTAACTGGATGACCCAGATACTTGACTTCTTTCTTGAAAAGTGAGCATTTCTTTGGGCTAAGTTGTAGACCCGCACTTTTCAATCGAAGGAATACTTCCTCTAGATTTCTTAGATGTTCGTTGAAATCCTTGCCCATAACAATTATGTCATCAAGGTAGACTAGGCATGTTTTCCAGTGTAAACCTTTTAATACGTCCTCCATTAACCGCTCGAATGTTGCTGGGGCATTGCATAGTCCAAACGGCATTACCAAAAATTGCCATAGTCCATCTGCAGTACTGAATGCGGTCTTCTATCGATCTTTTTTATCGCTTTCTACTTGCCAGTAACCGCTTTGCAAGTCCAACGTTGAAAACCACTTAGCATTAGATAGTGTATCCAAGGTGTCATCGATTCTGGGCAGTGGATAACTATCTTTCTTGGTGACATCATTAAGTTTTCGGTAATCAACGCAGAACCGAGTACTACCGTCCTTCTTTTTCACCAATACTACTGCTGAACTCCATGGACTCTCAGATGATTCCACCACGCCTTTTGTGTGCATTTCTTCAACCAAATGTGATACTTCGTCTCTTTTCGCTAGTGGTACCCTTCTTGGTGCTTGACGAATTGGGTTAGAATCACCAGTGTCAATTCGATGTTTTACAATGGCAGTTCTGCCGTCCTTTTGGCCCTTTTCAGCAAATATACACCGATATTTGTCAATTAGCTGTTGCACTTGATTTTTTTGTTTGGCAGCCAAATCCTTCGTCCACTCATTTATAAAGTTGTGAGTAGATTGTTTGTTTACTTGCGGTGTGACATAGTCCTTTGATGTATTTGACTCGCAATATATAATCGCTGATGCCTCTTGACACTGTTCCCTTTTTGATTAACTTGCTTATCCCACAATCTCCATTTAATTTCGCCCAAACAATTGCTTCTGAATTAGGTGGTATTTTTCTATTTTTATAAGCAATAACTTGTTTCATTTTCAGGCTCTGGTCACAATCAATATTTAGTTGGATCTCCGTGTTGGCATAATTTTTCTTGTTAAATCAAGTGTGAAACCGTTCTTTATCATGAAGTCCATGCCAAGTATTATTTCGTCTACTATTTCTGCCACAATAAAATCATGCTTAACTGTCGTAGTACCAATCGTTATTTTCTTGGTAATCTTTCCTCTGATAGGGGCCTCTTCACCTGTAGCTGTTTGTAATCTTATTCCTACAAGCGGCTCTACTTCATCCTTAAGGTTACTTCTTATAATTGAGTGTGAAGCTCCTGTATCCAACGTTACCATATATGCTACACAATCAATAAGCCTTTGATAGTTAAACTATTCGACTTTCGAGCAATTTGTGAAATGGAGATTCTGGGGCAATCGGTTATGGGAGTCAGATCGTGCCCCGCAGATCCATTTATCTGCAACACGTGTAAATCTTTTTTTATTTCCTGGATTTCTTTGTCTATACCATTCCCAGCAAGTCATGCCTTACCGAAACTCCAACACAAAGACAATATTATATTTTCTCACTCATACATAAATAATTTGAAATACATCCCTGCAGGATCAATGATAGATATATGACCCGTAATTTTACTAGTAATGAAAACTAATATTTTTTGCGAGTCGGTTTGCCACCATTTTTTATTTGAAGGTTATTTATTACGTTGCAACAGTAGCCGCTACAGCAGGAGTTGATAAATGATGATATTTAAATTATAAACAATTGATAAACACTAAAAGAAAGTATATTGAAAAGAGTATTTGTATATATTGCTTATTTATCTATTTATATTATAGATATCATCAAAGTGGAAGGGTCATCTGCATTAAACAAATGCATGGAAGGAAGCAAAACAACGGCGAACAAAAGTCGTTTTAATTGACAATTTTGTAGTGCAAACATGTTGAATGTAATGCGCCTTATATTCAACGCAATAAAAATGAAAACTATAGAATTTTGAGTTTTTTTGGTTTTATTTGGTCTAATTTTGGTTAGTTTACTATTAATTTAACCGTCCCTAACCTCAAAATTAAAACAGTTTATGTTACGTAAAATTTTTCGTAAATTTACAAGTAATTTAATCGTCACTTATTACCAAAAGAACAGTGATAAACATATATTCAATTGTATCTCATTTCAGATGAGTGAGAAAGAGATAAAAATTCACACGCACACAAAAGTCTCGGTCAATTTTATCCCGACGCTCTTAACAATGTTATAGAAACTTTTACTGAAACTTTCAGTTTTGATACTAGTAATATTACTGCTCATATGACCGGTAGTGTTCTTGCTGGGTTTTCTAATCTTTGAATTTTATCATCAACATCATTTATATGCGCTTCAAGTTCATTTACTTTGCTATGTAGTGTATTAGAAACTTCCAGAAGCTGCTTAGAATGTTCTTGAAGCTGTTCAGAATTTTCCTGAAGTTTCTGTTCTATTTTGTTAGAATTTTCTACAAGTTCGTACTTCATGTCTAATTTGAGCTGATTGGAATTTTCTAGAAGTTTCTGTTCCATTTTGTTGGAATTTTCTTGAAGTTTCTGTTCTTTTCTGGTCGAATTTTCTTGGAGCTGTTGTTGTATTGCTCCGAGCAACTAGCTCATATCAAAACTTTGGGACTGTACTTTTTGCTCCGTGTCCACACTTTTCGATGACGCTGTTGCAGCTTCCACTTCAAACTCGTGCTCTGCGAGGTCAATGCCTTGGTTCTCTAATTCTTACATTAGACGCTTTTGTAGCTCTACTTTCGTACCTACAGTTGGAAGATTATGAATCGCCAGCTCCTTCTTTAGCTGGTCGACTTAAAGTTGTTCGAATTTAACCATTTTGTATCACAATCCCACTTCTGACACCAATGTTACGAAAATTAAGTCTACGGAAAACTGTTCTTCAAGTTCGTATTACTGGATTGTGTACAAAATTAAAAACACACTAATATTTGGTTTTAACTAGTATTATTTCAACCAGTATTAATTAACTTTATTTATTTAAATAACAACTTAATAACAATCACTTATTTCATCTGCTGTATTACTACAAGTTATCTTTACAACGTTCGCTCACGAGATGCACTAGTTTACTATCAAATCACAACTGAAGAGCTGTACCTCAGATGCGGCTCCCTTATATACTGCATGCATCAGTTCGACACGTTTCGACAAGCTTCGACTTGTTTCGAGAACCTTCTACTCGTTTCGGGAATGACGCATGCTATTGGCATCTCATTCGCACTCATGTGTTTTAATGTGTAGATCTTCCCTCTCTTTCTCGCACATTGCTTAGTACGCTGAATGATCTTCCCTCTCTTTCTAACACATTGCTTAGTGCGCTGAATTGTCTTGCGTCTCATTTATTATTGTTGATTGCTTGCACAGAGGGGCAAATTACCTATTTTCGTAACAATATATATATTTGACATTAAAACGACAATTAGATGCAGCAAAGTTTATTACCATTATTTTCACAAAAAAAATATCATTACTTGACGTGACTTATAAAAGTTGTATTCCACTGAACCAAATAAAAATATTTTATAAAAATACAAAAAACCATATTCATTCAATAAAAAATATATTTAAAAATATGGAACTTTTTGGGAAATTCTGGTAGACAAAATTATTTATACTATTAAAATTGATCAATAGGAAGCGTACCATTAGTTCCGTTATATTAAAACTGTTATTACAAAATGATGTTGTACCATACAATTTATAATATATTCTTTTAATTACAATAAGCAAGACCTATAAATATTTTATGATACGTATTATTAGATTTATAGTGTAGTCGAATTCATAATAATAATAATTTATAAAACAAAAATTAATTTTAGTTAATTTATGTATGGTTTTTATCAATCATTGAAACCTAAACGAATAACGGTTTCGATTTCGGTTTTTTCCGCGTTTCGGTTTAGGTTACGGTTTCGGTTTTAAGTTTTTATAACGAAACGGTTTCGGTATACCGGTTCAAAGTTACGGTTTCGGTTTTTGTATAAAATTTCATTTTTTTTCCATATTTTTCAAATAACACTGTGCGCACATTTGGCAACAATTTTCGAAACCAGAAATGAAAGTTACATATTCTCATGGATTCGGACATTCTAAGAACAATGGAGTTTTCAGTTTTTTCCCTACACGTCCAGTTTCAAGGATATTTGAGAAAAACTGTATTGCAGTAAAGTGGGAAACGTAATTTAAACAATGTTTGTTGTTATTTTAGTGAAAATATTGTGTTGTATAAATTATTTAATTGATTTCGCCAAGAAAAAATTTCAATCGTGGCCACAAGCCAATGAAAAGCAACATTTTGACTTCACCTGAGATATGATCTGAATTGCAGAAGTGAGCCGAGCAGCAAGAATACATCGGTAATTGTCTTAAACTTCATGAAAAGAAGAAGAAGAAGAATTTTGTACAATTTCCATCCATAAAAGCCTGTATACTTGAAATGTTCGAACTTGTTGAACTTCCACTTTATATTTCGTATTTTCTTAAGTAGTTACTGAGATTTTTATAATTTTACATTTTTTTCTAATTTTTTCTTGCATTACCATTGTTTTTTATTATATTATAATTCTGTTATCCTTATTTTATATTTCCAAAATTGAGCTGTTTGGAAAAATCACACAAAAATCAATTAAAGGACCCTTTAAATGGTATTCTATTGAATAGATCCTTTAAAATAATTCAATAATTATTCAAATTAAATTTTCCAAACTTGTCCCACTTTACCCCAGGCTCCCTATATATTTTACTTATACAATAAATAAAAAAAAAATATCATTAAAAATTGAATAATTTTTTAAAAATGAGTTGCTGGTGTTTTGTTGTTAATTCGATTTACCGCTACACAAATTAATGAAAAACCAGTTGGGAAGGTAAGATCACATGGGAAATTTTAAAGTAGGTGTAATTATGATAGTTAGAATTATCAAAATTATAGTCGGTCTAAGCCGACTATAAATACCCTACACATATGTGTGGTTACCATTCAAAGTGATATATAGGTCACCAGGGTATACGAATCCTGAAAATAACTACAAACATTCAATCGCTGAAGAATGTCCATTCATTTGATACCCATATTTACAAATGGGTAGGTGTACCGAATTTCGATTTTTTTTTGTGAACCACAAGTCTTTTCGCCGGAAAACATTATTATCATGTATTTGAGCATGATATCAATATATATTTGACCAAAAAAGTTTACCTAAGCACGTATACATAAAAATTGATCTTTATATGTACATTTTATATGAGGTATTTGAACATAAGTGGTCGGATCATAGGTCACAATGGACCGATCTCGCCAATTTTTTCGCACATACAGCGTAGGTATATTAGTAATCTAAGTTATAAGTTTCATTTATCTAGCTCTTCAATTTTAAAAGTAGTAGGGATTTCAACAGACAGACGGACAGACAGACAGACGGACAGACAGACGGACATCGCTAAATTTGAGCGGATTGGAATTTTCTAGAAGTTTCTGTTCCATTTTGTTGGAATTTTCTTGAAGTTTCTGTTCTATTCTGGTCGAATTTTCTTGGAGCTGTTGTTGTATTGCTCCGAGCAACTAGCTCATATCAAAACTTTGGGACTGTACTTTTTGCTCCGTGTCCACACTTTTCGATGACGCTGTTGCAGCTTCCACTTCAAACTCGTGCTCTGCGAGGTCAATGCCTTGGTTCTCTAATTCTTACATTAGACGCTTTTGTAGCTCTACTTTCGTACCTACAGTTGGAAGATTATGAATCGCCAGCTCCTTCTTTAGCTGGTCGACTTTAAGTTGTTCGAATTTAACCATTTTGTATCACAATCCCACTTCTGACACCAATGTTACGAAAATTAAGTCTACGGAAAACTGTTCTTCAAGTTCGTATCACTGGATTGTGTACAAAATTAAAAACACACTAATATTTGGTTTTAACTAGTATTATTTCAACCAGTATTAATTAACTTTATTTATTTAAATAACAACTTAATAACAATCACTTATTTCATCTGCTGTATTACTACAAGTTATCTTTACAACGTTCGCTCACGAGATGCACTAGTTTACTATCAAATCACAACTGAAGAGCTGTACCTCAGATGCGGCTCCCTTATATATTGCATGCATCAGTTCGACACGTTTCGACAAGCTTCGACTTGTTTCGAGAACCTTCTACTCGTTTCGTGAATGACGCATGCTATTGGCATCTCATTCGCACTCATGTGTTTTAATGTGTAGATCTTCCCTCTCTTTCTCGCACATTGCTTAGTATGCTGAATGATCTTCCCTCTCTTTCTAACACATTGCTTAGTGCGCTGAATTGTCTTGCGTCTCATTTATTATTGTTGATTGCTTGCACAGAGGGGCAAATTACCTATTTTCGTAACAATATATATATTTGACATTAAAACGACAATTAGATGCAGCAAAGTTTATTACCATTATTTTCACAAAGTATCCAGTAATTCAATAAAAAAAAAATATCATTACTTGACGTGACTTATAAAAGTTGTATTCCACTGAACCAAATAAAAATATTTTATAAAAATACAAAAAACCATATTCATTCAATAAAAAATATATTTAAAAATATGGTACTTTTTGGGAAATTCTGGTAGACAAAATTATTTATACTATTAAAATTGATCAATAGGAAGCGTACCATTAGTTCCGTTATATTAAAACTGTTATTACAAAATGATGTTGTACCATACAATTTATAATATATTCTTTTAATTACAATAAGCAAGACCTATAAATATTTTATGATACGTATTATTAGATTTATAGTGTAGTCGAATTCATAATAATAATAATTTATAAAACAAAAATTAATTTTATTTAATTTATGTATGGTTTTTATCAATCATTGAAACCTAAACGAATAACTGTTTCGATTTCGGTTTTTTCCGCGTTTCGGTTTCGGTTACGGTTTCGGTTTTAAGTTTTTATAACGAAACGGTTTCGGTATACCGGTTCAAAGTTACGGTTTCGGTTTTTGTATAAAATTTCTTTTTTTTTTCCATATTTTTCAAATAACACTGTGCGCACATTTGGCAACAATTTTCGAAACCAGAAATGAAAGTTACATATTCTCATGGATTCGGACATTCTAAGAACAATGGAGTTTTCAGTTTTTTCCCTACACGTCCAGTTTCAAGGATATTTGAGAAAAACTGTATTGCAGTAAAGTGGGAAACGTAATTTAAACAATGTTTGTTGTTATTTTAGTGAAAATATTGTGTTATTTAAATTATTTAATTGATTTCGCCAAGAAAAAATTTCAATCGTGGCCACAAGCCAATGAAAAGCAACATTTTGACTTCACCTGAGATATGATCTGAATTGCAGAAGTGAGCCGAGCAGCAAGAATACATCGGTAATTGTCTTAAACTTCATGAAAAGAAGAAGAAGAATTTTGTACAATTTCCATCCATAAAAGCCTGTATACTTGAAATGTTCGAACTTGTTGAACTTCCACTTTATATTTCGTATTTTCTGAAGTAGTTACTGAGATTTTTATAATTTTACATTTTTTTCTAATTTTTTCTTGCATTACCATTGTTTTTTATTATATTATAATTCTGTTATCCTTATTTTATATTTCCAAAATTGAGGTGTTTGGAAAAATCACACAAAAATCAATTAAAGGACCCTTTAAATGGTATTCTATTGAATAGATCCTTTAAAATAATTCAATAATTATTCAAATTAAATTTTCCAAACTTGTCCCACTTTACCCCAGGCTCCCTATATATTTTACTTATACAATAAATAAAAAAACAATATCATTAAAAATTGAATAATTTTTTAAAAATGAGTTGCTGGTGTTTTGTTGTTAATTCGATTTACCGCTACACAAATTAATGAAAAACCAGTTGGGAAGGTTAGATCACATGGGAAATTTTAAAGTAGGTGTAATTATGATAGTTAGAATTATCAAAATTATAGTCGGTCTAAGCCGACTATAAATACCCTACACATATGTGTGGTTACCATTCAAAGTGATATATAGGTCACCAGGGTATACGAATCCTGAAAATAACTACAAACATTCAATCGCTGAAGAATTTCCATTCATTTGATACCCATATTTACAAATGGGTAGGTGTACCGAATTTCGATTTTTTTTTGTGAACCACAAGTCTTTTCGCCGGAAAACATTATTATCATGTATTTGAGCATGATATCAATATATATTTGACCAAAAAGTTTACCTAAGCACGTATACATAAAAATTGATCTTTATATGTAAATTTTATGAGGTATTTGAACATAAGTGGTCGGATCATAGGTCACAATGGACCGATCTCGCACATACAGCGTAGGTATATTAGTAATCTAAGTTATAAGTTTCATTTATCTAGCTCTTCAATTTTAAAAGTAGTAGGGATTTCAACAGACCGACAGACGGACAGACGGACATCGCTAAATCGACTCAGGAGGTCATGCTGATCAAGAATATATATACTTTTCCATACCGGAGATGCTTCCTTCTGGGTGTTACAAACGGCGTACCAAACTGAATATACCCTTTCACTCTTAGTTTAGGGTATAAAAAAACAAATTTTAGACCAAAGAACGTTGTTTTAGAAAAATTGTTTCTCAAAAAACAACATGTTAATTTTTGTACAAGTAAACATTTTTATTCTGGGAACTCCAAATTTTATTAAATGACATTTAAACATGTCCTGTACTTAAGATTTTCTATATAAAATATGTTTTTCTGTTTCTTTTATACTTTTTTAAAAACCGTTTTAAACCGGTATAAAACTGAAACCGTTTATTTCGGTTTTGAATATCGGTTTATTTCTGATTTTCGGATAACGGTTTCGGTTACAGTTTCGGTTTTAAAAATGAAACGGTTTTAAACGGATATCGGTTTCGGTTACGGTTTCAATCCTATGCTATCTTTCGTTATCCCACAATCGATATCACTTATTATTTGCTATAAATAAGTGAATACAATGTATTATTGTTTTATAACAAACGGACATTCAAAATTCATTCAAAAACATTCAAAAAAACAAGGAGCCGTTGCTGTTGCGTTGGAAATGTACAATGCAAATTTATCTTGAAATCATGTACATTTATAGGCCCATTACTATGATAAAGATTCAATAAAGATTTGATTATCAACTTGGCCTGTTTTGATTTCCTTAGCTACACCATTAATCACTGTCGAAATTAGATTAATCTTCTGTATGACATCACGTGTTGCACTAAAAAGTTTTTCATTAACGTTGTACTGTTGGTTATTGTTATTGTAGATTTTGTCCTGGCTTTTTAAAATAATGTTCCAGTCAGTGGCGTCTTGGTTTCCTGCGAACCATTTCCAGGCAGATCCTAACCAGTTTATAGAACGTGGTTTTCTCGTATTTCCAGCTCGTAGTTCATTGATGCAGTCAGCCATTTGTGTTAAATGGAACTCCAGGATCAGCGCCTTCTCTTTATCCTTGACATTTTCCTCAGTTACCATCTCTGTCAATAAGTTCTCATATTGCTCCAGATCAATAACATGTGCCTACTGTAATTTTCCACTCACGATCCAACCGTCTCTTATGGATACGATGGGAGTCTTTTATATGAAAATGTTAAAGCCAGATGCAACAGATAATAATAAAAGTAATCTGTAATAAAATTGATTAATAATTTCCTTTCCTCTCTTTTTTTTTAATTTTAGTATACAATAAATTTGAAGTTACTTAAAATTAACGTACTTTTACTGATTACAGTAACAATATGACTGCAAAGAGAACAATGTTTAAATTTAATTTGTATACATTGCTGCAAGGAGAACAAAATAAAAATCATTGTAAAAAGACATAAATATAAAATACTATTACTTACTTATTTGGCCATTACAACCCATGATGAGTCTCGGCCGCAGCAGTTACGCCTAGCCAGTCGCTTCTGCATTGCGCGCGCTGGCACCAGTGTTGTCAGGTTATATCGCACTTGGTCGCCCTCTCCTACGTTGACCACCACTGGGTACAGAATTAAATACATTTTTTGCTGGAGCGTTTTCATCCATACGCTCGACATGTCCAAGCCAGCGTAGACGCTGGATCTTAATGCGACTGACTATGTCGGCGCAAAGCTCATACAGCTCGTCGTTCCATCTGATTCTATACTCGTTTTCAACGCATATCGGGCCATAGATTTTCCAAAGAATCTTTCTCTCGAACGCTCCAAAAACTCGCTCATCGGTTTTGGCAAGCGTATATGCCTCAGCGCCCTAAAGGAAGACTGGCATGATGATCGACTTATTCCCAATTCTCACTGAACAATGTGTGTCGCTCAGCGTCATCCTGCAAAGCCTTATAAGTTTCGCGGCTCCTTATCGGACTGTCGAAGCAGCTGTGTAGTCGACGAGAAGGTGGTCTGGTCTATGGTAAACTTCCCAGTTGTGAATCCGCACTTATAAGGTCCAATCAGGCTGTTGACGATGGGCTTCAGTCTTTCACATAATACGCTCGTTAGAACCTTTATTGAGGGAACTTATCCCACGGTAGTTGGCGCGTATCGTGGGATCCCCCTTCTTAAGGATTGGGCAGAGTATACTGAGATTCCATTAGCTAGGCATGTTATCTTCTGACCATATTCTGCTGATGAGCTGGCTCATGCCCGTTATGAGCTCATTTTTTTTTCAGCCTGTTGATGGCTGTGCAGCAGACCTCATCACGGTCAGGCGGCGGTATGTCAACGCCGTCGTCATCAACTGATGTTGTCAAGCTGTCTTCTCTATCGGCGGAGTAGTTGTCGTCATCGCCTGTTAGAAAATGAGAGAAGTGTTCTCTCCATAATCTCAGTGTATCCTGAACATCTGTTCCTAGATTCCCGTCATCGTCCTGACAGGAAGAGGGTCCGGTCGTTGCTGTCTGCAGGGTGGCTGCAGCGTCTTTCTCTGCAGTTGCTACGCGACACTTCGTCATACCACTTGTTCCGTAGTGGGCGTTGGAATCCAAGCATCTCTTCGGCAGCCGTACGCATTGAGCGGGAGGCGTGTGTCTACTGCACACATATATCATCGAGAAGGGGAGTGCTTTGGGTAAGCAAATGTGAGAGACGAGCGGCATTGGCTTGTTCGGTCTGTTGTATGTGCAGCTTACTGACTTCTAGCTTTCTTTGCATGGGTTTCCGTGCATTTTTCGCAGCGCATAAGCAAGTGCGAACCTTGGCTACTACAAGGAAGTGATCCGAGTCGATGTTGGTATTTCGGATCCAGCGTACGTCCATCACGCTCGAAGCGTGCCTTCCGTCAATCACAACGTGGTCACACAAGGCTGATGTAGAAGTATTTAGCCTAGATGCGGACAAGATTGCCGACAACAAATTCACAACCAAATTCATGTCTCTCCGCATGGCAGCTATAGTAAATGTCACAGGATGCCTGTTTAGAGCAGCCCTGTCCTGCCCATCGCATTTTCTGGCTTGCGGAGATGTCAGCCTTGTATCTTTAGAGGACATAAACCAGCTATAAACGGTTCGGACATTCCAGGAGCATATCCGTAAATCATGGTCCTTTATACGTTTGCGTAGGTTGTCATCGTGTTTTCGGGTCGGTATCCGAGGCATGTTATCTGTTTTCGTTGAATCATTTTATATGGCGGGTTACAAGCCCAACTCACAACCCCCATATAGGAGGGCCAATATCCCTGTCTCTTTTGTCCCCGATCAGACCTACCACCGGGGTTGAAAAAAAAAAAAAAAAAACTAATTACATAAATACGGTATTACAACCATGCGACATCAGCAAATCCTGCAGTCTACCAGTACCAGCGTGAATATAATTTTCCATTTTGGATTTAATCCAAAAATCGAAACAATTACAAGTTACAAAGAACGTCTTTAGCTTCAACTTATTGAAGGCAAAGCCATGTGCCCAAAATTACTTTTGAAGTATATTGGTTCATCAACGTACGCGCTGTTAACATCGTTAGCAGCACCAAACGAGTTGAAATATGGTGAAATTGTTTTTCTTCTACAGACTCATCTCTTCCCTAAAAAGAACATTTTAGTTGAGCATCATCATTTTCTATGCGAAATTCAAAATAAAAATCAGTCTATTACTGATTTTGTTGTCATTTTACAAAAACTATCTACTGAAAGTGGATTTGTATGCGAATATAATAAATTGGTGGCGAATATTTTCTTAGATCGCAGTTCATCAGAGGAATACGTCATGGTTACATACGCGTAAGTTAAGCGCTGCGAAAAACGTACGGACCCAAATGCTGAGAAAGCTAGACGTCGGAAAGCTGCAATCACAACAGACAACGCAAGCCTTTTCCACTCGACTCTCACACCTGCTTAGACAAAGCACTCCTTCTCTGGATGATATAAGCGCGCAGTGGAACCATATCTCCTGCTCTATGCGTCCGGCTGCCGAAGAGGTGCTTGGATTCCAACGCCCCCTGAAGAATCAGTGGTATGACCAAGAGTGTCGCGCGGCCACTGCAGCTACGCGAGCTGCGAAGGAACGCAGCCTGCCTCTCTCGTCAAGAGACGCAGAAAGACGTGAGTGTGAGGAGTTTGAGATGCATGGGGATAGGAATGAGGCTCGAATATTCTTCGAAAAATTAAGACGCCTAGCCGGAGTTCAAAATCAGGAGCCTCTTCTTGTAAAGATGAGAACGGTATTCTAGGCAGAGATATCCAGAGCACACTCGTTCGAGAGAAAGATTCTCTGTAAAATCTTTGGCCCTATCTGCTTTGCTAACGCGTATCGAATCAGGATGAACCATGAGCTGTATGAGTTATTCGACGACATTAACATAGTCAAGTGCATCAAGATCCAGCGGCTTCGCTGGTTAGGTCATGTCGAACGAATAGATGAAAACACTCCAGCCAAGAAGGTCGAAGGTGGACAGCGTAGAAGAGGGCGTCCAAATCTGCGTTTGAAAGACCAAGTTGAGGACAACCTGGCAACGCTTGGTATTTCTAACTGGCGTCAGCGCGCGCAAAGCAGATCCGACTGGCACGGCTTCATCTCAGCGGCCAAAACCGACCCACGGTTGTAAGTCCCGGGGCGAGGTTTATTTTGCCACAAATTTCGATTCATTAAAGTGTCGATTCACCAATTTGGAACTTGAACTGTAATTTTAAATTTGGAACTTGTGTGGATTAAAAATAAAAATAATAAAGATCCTACGCAGTGTCATTAACGCGAATGTTTGTCGTGTAATAAAACTGCACAAAATGTTAAATATATGCTATGGCATAATAATATAAGTCTTTACAAACAGATTTTTCGGCAAACTACAACTCTAATTTATCAAACGGTTCAAGTTTTCGGGTTAAAGCTTATATTCTACCCTCTCTAATTTAAACGCGCAGCTAAAAAAATGAAATTTGGTATTTTTTTTTAAAAGTGACTTTTTTTTTTCTTAAATTATACAATTCCGACTGTCCTTTTTACAACTCAACGTTCCATGGACATATGTAGTTGATATAATAAATGTTTTGTGTATATTAATATACATTTTCACAATTTTAAAGTTAATTAGCTATATTATTAATAAACATGTTCCTATTAGGTTCATAATACATTTTATAATTTGCCACTATTTTGCCATGTCATAACAAAGTTAGCTCCGCCCATTATCGTTTATGTTCCATTATCGGAATGTATGACTTATATATCATAGCATTGTGACATATTATTGCATTGTCCCACACATGTTCTTAGTCACCGCTAAATTTAAGTTCCATTATCAGAATGTATCTATTGAAGGGATAAAACAAAAGTTCGAAGTTTTAAAAATTTTAAATATCAAAGAAATAATTAAAAAAAGCAAATATTATAAATATACGTTATGTCATCACAACAATCTGCTTTATTAGGTCGTGTATGGATACGTCATTAAAAAATAAATCTTGCGGAATTGGATCAAAACATTTTAAACCGAAATAACCATGAAGATAACCACATCGTAAATTCAATATCACAAATAGAACAACCATATGCACAACATTTTCAAGAAAAAGTAGAATGTATTCCTGACTTGGTTTGTAGTTTAAAATTACATGAGGATGCAAAACCAATATGTTTAAAAGAAAGGCAAGAGCATTTTGCACTTCGTGATAAAGTGTAGCGTGAGCGGGATAGTCTGGAAAGAGACGTCGTAATTACTAAAGTAAATACAAGCAACTGAACAAATTCAAACAAATTATTGCCGTATAATGAATTTCTGCCAGTTACGGTGGCCTGTGACGCTAGTCTGATTGGAATAGCAGCAGTATTCTCTCGTATCATTGATGGAGAAGAAGTCAGCTAGACAGGGAAGCGTTAGCAATAATTTTTGGAATCAATAAATTTTTTATGTATCTGCATGGAAGACAATTTACATTATTAACCGATAATCGACCATTATCTATAATATTTCATCATAATGCAAAAACACCGGATATGACTTTAGCAAGACTACTTCGTTATGCATCATTTCTTCAAAGATTTAACTGCAAAATTGAACATCGTACAACTGAAAATAATGTAAATGTGGATTGTTTATCAAGAGCACCAGTGAAAGGGACTTAAAATTTTAAACATATTTTAGATAAAGAAGTGCGATTTATTCAAGATCAAATAAATGAAATTTCAACATTTTCAATTTCTGCTATTAAATTTGCCAATGAATCAACGTGATTCAGAACATTTCAAACTGAAGGCTCTGATTATTCAATTCAAGACAGCGTCATTTTTAAAGGCAATCGATTTGTGATACCAACAAAATTACGACCAGAAATTTTAAAAGAGTTACATCATACGGAAGTGCGGAAGTACTGCTTTTGGAAGGGTATCGATACCGATATTGAACGCTTACTAAGATCATGTTCCAATTGTGCTATAGTAAAGGGAAATCCACCAAAAGTAGCTATTCATCAGTGGGAGGAGCCAAATGAAAAGTTTCAAAGAGTCCACATAAATTGTACAAGACCGTTTCAAAATCATAATTTTCTTGTGTTAGTAGATGTTAAATCAAAATTGGCGGAAATTCGTATTACACAGAAAAAAATCGTAAATATAGCCAAAAAGGTACATCAACACAATGAAATTTTTGCTAAAACTGCGCCGGCTAAATTATTAATTGTATTAGCTAACACATTCTATGCTATGTGTATCCGCTTACCGCGTTGATGTTATAGCAGTGCGTGATCGCTATAGCAGTGCATGGTGGCTATAGCAGTGCGTGGTTGCTATTGCAGTGCGTGATTGATGGTGTCAAAAGTCAAATTTTAAAAGTGCCTTAAAAAATACCAAAAAAATCTCAGACCCAGAGAAATGTCCCAGTAACAATAATTTCTCATCCCCACTGACAAACCTTTCTTCGTGCTTGGTCACAGGTTGTTCAAACATGATCGTTTCACAAAATTAAAATAATTTTTCTCGGCGCTCATTGTAGTAACATTCAAACAAATGTAAATTTTATGTCTTTTGAAGTGATAATTTTAAGTGGTTGTCATGGATTCGAATAATTCAGGTAAGAGTCTATATTTTCTTAAAGGTTTCAATAATATTTAATATTATTGTATATTATTTTAAGGACTCCAATGATAGGTTGTATTATAATGAAATTTTTTCACATTTTTCATGTTTATAAGACATTTTGTTTTATTATCGCATCCGATCGCGCAACGTTTGTTATTGTATTATATACTTCATATATTATACTAATTAATGACATACAATTTGGCTGCGGATAACTGCGGATGGCCAAATTATGAATTTTTTATGAAAGACATAAAACAAACATAAAAAACACACTTTTGTGTTAAAGGTAATTAAGTGCGATTTTCGATTTTGTAGGTAACCCGGGTACAAAACTACTGAGCCGTAGACATCTTTATGATCAATTGCAGCAACAAGATTCCCCTACTTTGGATTAAAAAAATAAATATCTGGAAAATCACCTGTTGTCCCGTTATGGTAACACACCAGCAAATCTAAGCAGTTTTAAATTAAGATTCTCATACTTTAAATCATCAATCAAGGAAATATGGTCTAAAGCCAATAGAAAAGAATCAGTATTTCTTAAAGACAATAAAGCTTGGTTAGAAGGGACATTTGAAGTTGAAGAAAATAAACAAACTCGACCAGGTCGGCCTTCCAAATCATTGGAAAACCCTTTGAAAACCCTGAACTAGCTGCTGATATAACAAAAGTGGACATTCGATTAATTTATAGGTTGAAGGTTATACTGGAAACTATCTCCAGTGGCCATAAAATAGAAGTCCAACAATTTGATGAATATGCCAGAGAAACCGCGAAATTGTATGTCGATCTATATGGATGGCATCCTATGAGTCCGACCATGCATAAAATACTAACAGCTATAATACAAAATGCCTTATTGCCCATAGGACAGTTGTCGGAAGAGGCAGCAGAAACCCGAAATAAGCACTTTCGGTTATATCGCGATAACTACGCAAGAAAGTTCTCGAGGGAGGAATGCAACCAAGATATTTTTAATAGACTGTTACTGACTTCAGAACCATTATTAAGTAGCATGAAATCAACAAAAGTTAGGATCAAAACAAAATCATTTTGTCTTGAAACAATAATGATGTTACTACCGGCTGACCCCAGTACCGAATCTGATATTTCAGACACGGATGAGTAATTAATATACCAAAATATGTATTTGCACATATATTGGTAATACTTACTTACTTAAATGGCCTTTACAACCGTGGGTCGGTTTTGGCCGCTGAGATGAAGCCGCGCCAGTCGGATCTGCTTTGCGCGCGCTGACGCCAGTTAGAAATACCAAGCGTTGCCAGGTTGTCCTCAACTTGGTCTTTCCAACGCAGATTTGGACGCCCTCTTCTACGCTGTCCACCTTCGAGTTTCGATTCAAGCACCTTCTTGGCTGGAGTGTTTTCATCCATTCGTTCGACATGACCTAATCAGCGAAGCCGCTGGATCTTGATGCGCTTGACTGTGTCAATGTCGTCGAATAACTCATACAGCTCGTGGTTCATCCTGATTCGATACTCGTTAGCAAAGCAGATAGGGCCAAAGATTTTACGGAGAATCTTTCTCTCGAACGCTCCCAGTACTCTCTCATCGGTGGTGGCCAGCGTCCGTGTTTCTGCACCATAAAGTAGGACGGGCATGATGAGTGACTTGTAGAGCGTTATTTTTGTCCGGCGAGAGAGGGCTCTGCTTCTCAATTGCCTACTGAGCCCAAAGTAGCACCTGTTGGCAAGAGTTATTCTCCGTTTGATCTCCAGGCTGACGTCGTTGTTGCTGTTTACGCTGGATCCCAGATAGACGAAGTCCTTCACAATGTCGAACTTGTGGGTGTCAAAATCAGCTTTTTGTCCAAGACGCACGGACTCTTTTTTGCTTGTTGACACAAGGAACTTCGTCTTGTCCTCGTTCACCGCTAGACCCATTCGGCGCGACTCTTTCTCCAATCTGGAGAATGCTGCGCTGACTGCTCGTGTGCTCCTGCCAATGATATCAATATCGTCGGCATATGCGAGCAGCATGACACTTTTGTTGAGGATAGTGCCGCTTTGACGGATTTCGACCGCTCGAACTATTTTCTCCATCAATAAGTTAAAAAAGTCGCACGATAGGGAGTCACTCTGTCTGAAACCTCGTTCGGTATGAAATGGCTCGGAGAGGTCTTTTCCTATTCTCACTGAGCAACGTGTGTTGCTCAGGGTCATCCTGCAAAGCCTTATAAGTTTCGCAGGTATACCGAACTCAGACATTGCGGCGTATAATCGTTCCCTTATCGGAGTGTCGAAGGCGGCTTTATAGTCGACTAATAGGTGGTAGGAGTCGATCTGTTTTTCTAGGGTCTTTTCCTGGATTAGGCGCAATGTGAAAATCTGGTCTATGGTGGACTTTCCAGGTCTGAAGCCGCACTGATAAGGTCCAATCAGTCTGTTGACGATGGGCTTCAGTCTTTCACATAATACGCTCGATAGAACCTTGTATGCGATATTTAGTAGGCTGACCCCACGGTAGTTGGCGCAGATAGTGGGATCCCCTTTCTTAAGGATTGGGCAGAGTACACTGAGGTTCCAGTCACTTGGCATGCTTTCATCCGACCATATTCTGCTTACGAGCTCGTGCATGCTCTCTATTAGCTCTTCGCCTCCGGTCTTAAACAATTCAGCAGGCAGGCCATCAGCACCTGCGGCTTTGTTGTTTTTCAGCCGAGCAATGGCTGTTCTGACCTCGTCATGGTCGGGTGGCGGAATCTCAACGTCGTCATCAAGTACTGGGGTTGCCGGGTTTGCTTCTCTATCGGTGGAATTGAGGTCATCATCACCGGTCAGCAGTTTAGAGAAGTGATCCCTCCATATTTTCAGTGTGCTCTGGATATCTGTCACTAGATTTCCGTTCTCATCTTTACAGGAAGAGGCTCCGGATTTCGAACCTCCAGCTAGGCGTCTTATTTTCTCGAAGAATTTTCGAGCCTCATTCCTGTCCCCATGCATCTCAATCTCCTCACACTCACGTCTTTCTTCCTCGCTTTTTTTACGCCTGAAAAGACGTCTCTCTTCCCTCCTCTTCTCTTTGTATCGCTCCTTCGCAGCTCGCGTAGCTACTGACTGCAGGGTGGATTTGTACGCAGCGTCTTTCTCTGCAGTGGCCGCGCGACACTCTTGGTCATACCACTGATTCCTCAGGGGGCGTTGGAATCCAAGCACCTCTTCGGCAGCCGTACGCATAGAGCAGGAGATATGATTCCACTGCGCGCTTATATCATCGAGAGGAGGAGTGCTTTGTCTAAGCAGGTGTGAGAGTCGAGTGGAAAAGGCTTGCGTTGTCTGTTGTGATTGCAGCTTTCTCTGCGTTTGGTTCCGTACGTTCTTCGCAGCGCTTAAGCGTGTGCGGACCTTGGCTGCTACAAGGTAATGATCCGAGTCCATATTGGCACCTCGGATAGTGCGTACGTCCATCACGCTTGAAGCGTGCCTACCGTCAATCACAACGTGATCAATTTGATTTCGAGTTTTTTGATCGGGCGACAACCATGTGGCCTTGTGGATATCGAAATGTTCGAATCTAGTGCTACTAACTACCATGTTTCGTGCTGCGGCGAAGCCGATTAGCCTCGTTCCGTTATCGGAAGTGTTGGCATGGAGGCTAAATTTTCCGATTGTGGGACAATAGATGGCTTCTCTGCCCACCTTGGCGTTAAAATCGCCTAGCACGATTTTGATATCGTGGCGGGGGCAGCGCTCGTATGCGTTGTCTAGGCGCTCGTAGAAGCGCTCTTTTGTCTCGTCATCTTTCTCGTTCGTCGGAGCGTGTGCACAAATTAGGCTGATATGGAAATATTTAGCCTTGATGCGGATTGTTGCGAGCCTTTCGTCCACGGGCGTGGACCTAGAGACAAGGTGGCGGAGTCTCTTGCCGACCACAAATCCACATCCAAATTCGTGTCTCTCCGCATGGCAGCTGTAGTAGATATCACAGGACGCTTGTTTCGAACAGCCCTGTCCCGTCCATCGCATCTCCTGGATAGCGGTGATGTCAGCCTTATATTTTTCGAGGACATCTGCCAGCTGGATAGAGGCACCTTCCCTATAAAGGGTCCGGACATTCCAGGTGCATATCCGTAAATCATGGTCCTTAAAACGTTTGCGTGGGTCGTCATCGTTGTAATCGGTCGTTATCCGAGGCTTCTTTTTTGTTTTCATTGGGCGCATAGGTTTTTTCCGTGGTGGGACCCAAACCCAACGCACGAACCCTCACTCTGAGGGAGATGCTCGCCACTCACTTTAGCCGACTTCTACACCGGGTGGTGTAGAGCGCCGTTTCCAGGGACTTCCACGAGGAGGACTTCCACCGAAGTGGAGGTGTCACCATTTGACAATTTGTCAATTCTGGTGACCAGTGAGTTGACTTGAGACGACACCGACAAGGATTGCGCTGGCTTCGCCATGTTGAAGCACTCAGACACGTTGCCTTGTGATAATCGCCCCCTTAGTCCCCATAGTATTGGTAATATGTACCTTGAATATTTTGTTCGCAAAGGTTGTTATTAAAAAAATGATTTACTTTTTTCTAACTTGGTCAATTATTACTTATTTTTACCCATTTTGGCAGGGAAACATGCTAATTTTACCATTAGATATATGATTTAAATTAAAAATACACTGAAAAATAATTTTGACCGCCTAAATCATTGAAATCGACCTATGTGCAGCGCTAGTGAATTTAGTGGAATTCGTTAAATTGGCGGAATTCGCTAAGAATTAGAATTTTTAGTTGGTGCAATCAGTTCACATTTGGTTTATGTCAAAAGAAACGCTTATATAGTTTGAGCATACTTTATTGGTGTCGTTGAAAATTATGATGATGGCAATAGTTGCATATTTAATTATGCTTCATCATCAGATAGGTATATATATGTTATAGCTTTCACAAGAATTTATAATATTCTTTTTTAATAAACTAAAAAAAAATTATAAAATACTGTGAAAATCCAAAAATACGTCGACCATACCAATTAAATATTTGGCTACTTAAGCAAAATCATTTATTGTTATACTTTTGGACGTAAATAACAGTTTTAGCGAATGTGTTTGCCCAATACATGACAATTGAAAAAATGTCATTGCTTGACCAATGAATGGTGTACAATTAATTTTGATTGCTGTATTTACGTCGATTATTTTTTTCTGTGTATTAAAGATGCTACAACTTCGGAAAAAACCATAACATTGCTACAAGATATTTTTTCTACACATGGCTTCCCACAGATCATTGTTTCGGACAATGCTACAATATTTCAAAGTTTAGCATTTAAGGACATCCTGCAACTAACGGTTTAGCGGAAAGATATGTGCAGATATTAAAGTGAAAATTGAAAGCGATGGAAGAAGAGAAATTGTAGTTAAATATTACGGTACGATAAATTCTATTTCGATTTAGAGCGACTCCATTAACAAATGGTCAAAGTCCATTAATGCCATGCGCCCATTAAAACATTTAAAATCTACAGGATGTATGTCCGTGGTTCGTGAAATCAACGTGGGAGAAAGAGTACAGCAAGGAAAGGTCGCTTATATTATCAAATAGAGCTCGATAAGACAGGTGTCGAAAAACCTAAAGAGATTTATTTCTATTCTAGCCGTCGAGCGGCAGCGGAACAGTGGCTGCATTCAGCGACTTCAGCAGTTGTGGAGCTGATGAGTAATTTTCGCTTGAATGACATGCTACTCTCAACATGTTTACTGAGCGGTCGCCATTTTTTCCAGCATACAATTTTTACGCTACATTTGCGCTGCCTTTGTTATCGATGACATTCGATGACATTTTATCTCCAATATTTATAAACAAAAATGAAATTTAGATTGGAAAAATATTTTTTCAATCATTTAAAAAGTTGTATGTAACTTTAATAAAATATTAATATTAAATTATTTTGTAAATTGATAGATGAGGTAGCGGTGCATTCAATAAAAGTGAGCGATTAGTTAGTGAGCAGTCTCGCAGCTGTTGAGGTCGCTGAATGCAGCCAGTGTTTAATTTTATTGAAAACAATATGAAGTGATAATTAATTCGACATTGTGCTAATAAAATGTTTATTTATAAAGACTGTACTTTATAACAATTAAAATAATTTAGATACCTTTATACTTAAATGAAACTGCTGCATCGGCAATCCCACGATGGGCCAGGTTATTGTTCTGATTGCGCATGTTGCTGCGTAAGCAATCCCACGATGGGATCCGGTCATCGTTCTGGTTGCGCGTGTTGCTGCAATTCTGCAGTTGACGCTCAACGTAAGGTGTTAACTCTTCCCCCTATAAATGTCTGCGTCGGGCAGACTTGTAGAATGTATCGAAGGACTCCGAGGTGGTTTCCGGACTGCTTTCGAGATGCGTGCTCGGCAGATGTAGGTATATCGAAGTCTCCGGTAAATTTGCGCCTCAGGAAAAAGCTTGAAAAGGTATGCTTTTTCAATGGAACTGTCTCATTATTTAGCTGTAGTACGTACCATTCAGGAGATTTGTAAAATCGTGTTCTCATTAATAAACTCAGAAATTACCTCCTCGCTGGTTTTGTATTGGCATTCGGCTTGGCCGCCTTTAAGGACCGTAAATCTATTTGTTTTTCATTTTCACCTGAAGCACGTGTTATGAGCAAGGATTGAAACCTAAACGAATAACGGTTTCGATTTCGGTTTTTCCGTGTTTCGGTTACGGTTTCGGTTTTAAGTTTTTATAACGAAACGGTTTCGGTATACCGGTTCCATGTTACGGTTTCGGTTTTGATTTCGGTTTTTGAATAAATTTTCTTTATTTCCATATTTTTCAAATAATTTTACATTTTTTATATGGTCAAATTATGATACTGGGGTAAAGTGGGAAACGTAATTTAAACAATGTGTGTTGTTATTTTAGTAAAAATATTGTGTTATATGAATTATGTAATAGATTACGCCAAGAAAAAAATTTAATTTAAAATTTCGTGACCACAAACCAATGAAAAGCAACATTTTAACTTCACCTGAGATATGATCTGAATTGCAAAGATGAAGAATTTTGTACAATTTTCATCCATAAAAGCCAAAGAAATTAAATTTCAACAATTCTGTGAACTGCAATATATGTAAACTAGTGATGATCATTTGCAAAGGCAAGGCAAGAAATGATTGTCAAGTGGTTATCAAGTGATGTTAACGAGACAATTCAAAATTTCAAGGCCATAATAAAATGAACGAAAAGTCACCAAATACATTTACAAAATGCTAAATATTTTTTACAAACATCTTTATGTATCTGTCAATTTTTAATCGATGCTCTCCATTTTTTTACCACATGATAAGAAAATGTAAATCTATCAATTGATATTTCAACTTTAAAAATGCATCAATTACTTTTTATAATATTAATCTAATCAACAAACTCGAAAATTAAGTTTTTCATAAAAATGTATTTGGTGACTTTTCGTTCTACATCGACGATATACATTATACGATATACATATACAATAAATATTAGGAATATTTCGTATAGGCATATTTCTGTTTTCGTCACAGATTAAAAAATCCGTATGCCACACGTACCGTATGTCAACTTATATCTTACAGAGTAACATTTTTCTTTGCGAACACCATGCGGACACAAACTCAAACGCTACAAAGCGAATACTAACAGACAGAAGAGAATATAACAATAACGATTACGATTCGTATACACACACTTTCACAACGACAACTCTTCGTTGCTATCCTGCATCATCGCATGGCAACAAACAGACGCATGACAACAGACAGACGCATGACAACGGACAGACGCATGGCACCACACTACATGTATGTATCTAGTACGGCTCTCTAGTTGGCAACAACAACGAGTTCTTTTTGCGTAACAAAAAATTTCCCGCCAAAAATTCTATCAAAAACTTGGATGCTGCTTTATTCGCATTTTTGTTGTTGGTTGCACTTTCAAACGAATCAGCGGATTTGTGTAAAAAGAAAAACACAAAAAGCAATATATCAGCTAAATATATCACACTGTGAAAATGTTCATATATTATTTTTTATTACTTCATGATTTTACAATTAACAAAAAAACTATATATAAAAGTAAAACAAAAATTATAATGTGCACAGTGCGAAGAAAAGAGAAAAAACATTGTTTTGTCTATTTTATCTTTTTAAAGCGACTTTTGAAGCAGTTTTAAAGCTATTTACCGCTTCAAAAGTGCTTCACAGTCTTATTTTTAAGATTATTATATTCTTTAGAATTGACAAAAACAAAAAAAAAACACACATCTTCATTACTGTTTACGTTTATAAAAATTATGCACGCTTTCCATTGTTACTTGTTGTTCAATATTTAGTAATATGAATTCTTTTGTATATTATTATTACCTTAAAAACATAATAAATACATTAAAATCATAAAAAACGCAAAAGTCCTTGCAGTCTTTGTCTTGCACTTGCTCTTGTTCTTTTTCTTGCAAAATCTCGATCTTGTTCTCGCTTTTGTTCTTGCAAAAAAATGCAAGAAGAAGATGCAAGAACAATAAATTTTTAATCGCCACTAATGTAAACAAATATCTGCATTATACTTGAAATGTTTAAATTCGTTTAATGAAACAAAAAACAAATTTTTGACCAAATACCGTTGTTTTGAAAATATCGTTTCTCAAAAAACAACATGTGAATTTTTGTACAGACAAAAATGTTTATTTTGGGAACTCCAAATTTTAGTTAATGATATTTTACTTAAGATCTTCTATATAAAATAAAATATGTTTTTCTTTTTATACTTTTTTAAAAACCGTTTTAAACCGGTATAAAATCGAATCCGTTTATATCGGTTTTGGATATCGGTTTATTTCTGATTTTCGTATAACGGTTTCGGTTACGGTTTCGGTTTTAAAAATGAAACGGTTTTATACGGATATCGGTTACGGTTTCAATCCTTGAGCAGATAATATTCCTTACTTCTTAGTTTTGGTATTGATAGGACGTATAGCAGGAGTGAGCCGTTTAAAACCATTCCATTGCTTCGATTATATTTTGATATGGTAATGTTAAAAAACTGCAATTATATCATAAATTAGAAAAACCAAAGTTTTTTTCGTCCCCGTCGCAATCTGTTTAAAAGAGCGGATTTCACTACTTTTTTACAACCGCCGCGTATTTTCCGTCGTCCGCCGAAATTCCGGTTAGAGCATAATAGTCAAACAATAAATATTTTGTGTGTAAGTTAACTGAACCCCTATTGGGTCTCTCAAACTGATCTCATTAACTTCTTCATGGTCAAGGAGATTGCTGTTTACGATCCGGGATAGTGCCATTTGGCATGCACGCAGAATTTCTCCAATTTTTTTGCCTAAGCGCAGGAGAGTATGAGCGCGCTCTCTGATCAATAGATGTTGTTGGGAAGAGACTATTTATGTCTATTTTCCTTTGGTGATTTTTATTTTCACTTGTTTATTATTTTATTTTGCACTTGTTTAGTTTGTTTATTATTTGTTAACATAAACCGTACAACATTTAAATAACAAATATGTAATACAGAATATTTGCTAATGCGTCGTTTAGCTTTTGAAAATATTATTTTTCACTTTTATTTGGTTTGTTTTTAATAATAGTTGAGCAGACAATTAAAACACGTCCGTTCTCTATCGCTAACCTCCGCACGATAAATATTTAAATTCTTCTGAAACTGCGTTTAACATATTCGAGCCCTTTCAAACAAAAAATACTCAATAACTTTTGCAATAACAAAAAATCAACATTTGATATTTCACAGCATTTGATTCGAGATATTTGAAATTTTTGAAAATGTTGAGAATTTGAATTTATTTTGCATTTGAGTTTAACATTTATTTATTAGAATATATTATTTTATTAGAATTATTATGTTAGCCAATTATATATTTACAAATTGTTACTTTTTTTTTTAAGGTATAATCAGGTTCCATTAAGTGGGCTTTATATTAGGATTTTTTATGAAGGGTGGATCAGGTGGATTTCAAATTAGGATTACCCTGAGTAGGACCATTTCAGCCCTGAGTAGGACCATTTCAGTCAGATTGCCTTTGGTAGGGATGCCTTATCGTCTTCTGATCAGGGACGGATGCGAAGTAAGGCTACCCTTAACCAATTTCCACTCTTGGTCCTTTAAAGAGAAAAATAATATGTACTGTTTGTCGGACGGTGTAATTAGAGAATTTATTTCGTATATTTTTTATTACATTTATTTCAAACATTTTTTACTTACAGGATATGCTCACTGGACAAAGTTGAAAGTTTACTTGGTGATGCCGTGCAATTAGTACGACTAAAAGATCCATTGTGCTGTAATTCGTTCGAAAAAACATCTGGATTTAATGGTGATTGGTCGGCCATTTCTAAGTCTTGGGAACGGGTTTCAGTGCAAGAACGTGACCGATTGTTTGGCCAATTAGAGTTTGGTGAATTTTGGATTTCATTCCTTGCATTCACACAAACATTTTCCAGTCTCGAATGCATTTACCTGGATGCAGACACCGCAAAAGATGAAATTACTCTTTCGCATCGCCCAAAACGATGGCAAATGAAAATCTTTCAAGGACAGTGGAAACGTGGGGTATCAGCTGGTGGCTGCAGAAACCATGAATCATTTCATATAAATCCGCAGTTATTGCTAAGCATTTCTGAAAAGCAAGAAACTATTATAGCTTTAAATCAACACACTGCCGTAGAACCAAAAGTTATTGGATTTACTATGTATAGATTAAGTACGATGGCTAAGACAACATTTAGTGATTGTTTACCAAAGGATTATTTTAAAACACAAATAAGCTTTCTGAATTCGGATTATGGCAATACGCGACATGTATGCTATCATTGTGAATTAGAAGTGGGCCAATATTTGCTTATGCCCACAACTTATGAACCCGGCGAAGAATCTTGTTTTACTGTTCGTATTTTAACAAATACAACTTTACGACTTTCTTTGTTGGAAACACAAACCCTTATGCTGCTTGATCCCTTTCCTGCGTTAAAGAACGACGTGGACCGATCAAAAATAAAAAGTGTATGCCAATATGAGCCTGTATTTATGCAATTGGCAGATGAGAACAAGACTATCAATTGCTTTGAACTTCAAGAACTGCTTGAAGCCTGTCTGCCGAATGACTATATCAAGGGTTGCGCAAATATCGAGATTTGTCGACAAGTTATTGCTTTACAAGATAAGACTGGAAGTGGACGAATTAATTTTAATCAATTCAAAACTTTTATGGTAAATTTAAAGTCGTGGCAAGGTGTTTTTAAAATATATACCAAGGAAAAGGCTGGTGTTTTGCGTGCAGAGCGATTAAAGGATACGTTGTATGATGTTGGATTTCAATTAAATACTGAAATTATGAACTGTTTAATGCAAAAGTACATAAGAAAAGATGGGACATTGAGACTAAGTGACTTTGCGTCTGCAGTACTACATTTAACCGCGGCTTTTGATTATTTTCAAAAAAAAGATCACAATCAGGATAATATTATTGAAATAGAAATGTCAGATTGGATAAAATGTGTTTTGAAGTGCTAACATTTTTTTTATACAGTACATAATAAAATCCCAATAAATAGAAAAACTTATTGACAAATTATAATTGTGTGTGTAATTAAAATGTTTTATTGGACGTGATATTCCAAGTAACCTCTGGCTGTATAACGTTTAATATTTAAATAAGCGCTTATTGAGCTAGAAAAGTTGTTAAAGATACCCTTACAGCACAAAATATTGCAGAAACGTTGCTGGGATACGGTATTTAAGCGGTATTTAAGCGGTATTTAAGCGGTATTTAAGCGGTATTTAAGCGGTATTTAAGCGGTATTTAAGCGGTATTTAAGCGGTATTTAAGCGGTATTTAAGCGGTATTTAAGCGGTATTTAAGCGGTATTTAAGCGGTATTTAAGCGGTATTTAAGCGGTATTTAAGCGGTATTTAAGCGGTATTTAAGCGGTATTTAAGCGGTATTTAAGCGGTATTTAGCTTCGACTTATATATATATATATATATATATATATATATATATATATATATATATATATATATATATATATATATATATATATATATATATTTAATATTTATAAGTATTTAAGCGGTATTTAAGCGGTATTTATATATATATATATATATATATATATATATATATATATATATATATATATATATATATTTAATATTTATAAATATATGGGTAATTCCACACATCAAATCGTCAGGGTTTTAAATTTTTTCTTCGATTTTCGTAAAATTTAGTTTATGGCTTTGAATATATAAAAAAAAATATACGTAGTTTTTTTTCGAAATTCGAAAATTTCACAAAATTATAATGCTTAAAAAAAACACAACTTTTTCTTATGGAGCTAACTTCGAAAGCCATTATCTAGGTAAATAATGTTGCTAAATGGATATTAATAACCGCTGTGTAACTGTTTCTATCGCTTTCTGGAACAGTCTGCAATACTTCGGCTGCACCTCCTTTTAAGGCCACAATAAGCGCTGCTACGCTGTCTTCATTGTTCCATCTATTACTTACAACCGTTGTCTCAAATTGCAGCTTGAAAATGTTGAACGCTGTGGTTCCATCGTAAATCGGCGACCACTAACAACATGCTGTGTAGGTCCATTTATCTGCAACACGTGCAAATCTTTCTTTATTTCCTGTAGCTTTTTGTCGAAACCATTTTTCAAATTTTGATATTTCTCATCGGAGTTATTTTCCAACCTTTGAAATTTGTCATCAATACTGAAGTGTCTGCCTTATATACTGCAGGCATTAGTTCGACACGTTTCGACAAGCTTCGACTTGTTTCGTGAATGACATGCTATTGGCATCTCATTCGCACTCATGTGTTTTAATGCGCTGATCTTCCATCTTTTTCTCGTACACTGCCTCAGTGCGCTGAATGATCTTCCGTCTCTTTCTAACACATTGCTTAGTGCTATATATATATATATATATATATATATATATATATATATATATATATATATATATATATATATATATATATATATATATATATATAGATATATAGATATATATATGTATATCAGTGCTGTAAAGGTTGGATTACGATTAAAGAATCGTAATCAAAAATTTTAATAACGATTCTTAGTAGGAACCGAAATTCTATTCTCTGCGGTTCCAGTTCCGGTTCAAAAAACAAAACAAATAAAAAAATGGTTCCGGTTCTTAAATTATTTTTTATCTCGGTTTCAGTTGCGGGTCTATAAAAAATAAAATAACGATTCCGGTTCCACATACAATCCATAAAACGAAATAAAAAAACATTTATTTTTATTTTTACGTAAAAACATAATGAAATTTATATACATATCTATGTATATACAAATGAATTGCCTTGCATTAGTCTGTCAAAAACATGATAACGAATCGACTGATTTGGATGATTCTTTTTTGTTTTATTCGTCTCAATACTGGGAATTCGGAAAACTCCCAAGAAAAAAACCATAAAATCCGAAAAATCGAAATTTGTTATTATATTATATTTTTGAAGTCTGGCTGGATACGTATGTGTTAGAGCGGCTGATGTTAAATATAAAACCAATAGTTTGTTGGACTATTTATTATTGGACTATTGATTAAATAAAACAATTTAATGATTAGGAAGTATTTAAAAAAAATTTAAGTCGGCATTTGGAATAACAATTTGCAAAAGTGGGCGGATCACGTGCATTTTTAAAACATATATTAACGTGCTTACTAGATTAATATGTTTTTAATTTTATAACTTTATCTCCAATATTTCACGAGTTATAGGTACATAAGCATGTGTATGGGAGGTGGGCGTCCCCTTGACAGAATACGCCCATTTTTACACATATACCTCATATTGATGAGAATAACATGGGTATTAAATTTCATTTGTCTAGGATAATTTTTAGTTTTTTTGGCCTCTGAGCATATGAAGATTCTCTACTGTGCGACGTTTGAATACAAACACAAATAATTTTCTATAAAAGTTTATTTAGCCCCTTATCATGTATCTTTTTATTATCGTCTCGTTTTCAGTACTCTTCGTCTAAAATTGGTGTAACGTATTTAAAACGCTTTTACTCGATGGATATCGAGTTTTCTCCAGGGTCGTTCAATACGAGTTGCGATGGATGGTGTCTTTTCAGAACAACATTTTATCAATTCTGGAGTTCCGCAGGGTTCCGATCTATCCGCGTCCCTATTTCTGGTATTTATCAATGATCTTCTGTCATTGACTCAGAACCCAATTCACTCCTTTGCAGATGACAGCAACATTTGCCATTCAGACTCGTTCAACAAGCGTCCAAACTCTTTGGAGATTGAGAGTAAAATACGCACTATGAATGACACACTCAATAATGACCTTAAATCAATCTCCGGCGAAGAATCTTGTTTTACTGTTCGTATTTTAACAAATACAACTTTACGACTTTCTTTGTTGGAAACACAAACCCTTATGCTGCTTGATCCCTTTCCTGCGTTAAAGAACGACGTGGACCGATCCAAAATAAAAAGTGTATGCCAATATGAGCCTGTATTTATGCAATTGGCAGATGAGAACAAGACTATCAATTGCTTTGAACTTCAAGAACTGCTTGAAGCCTGTCTGCCGAATGACTATATCAAGGGTTGCGCAAATATCGAGATTTGTCGACAAGTTATTGCTTTACAAGATAAGACTGGAAGTGGACGAATTAATTTTAATCAATTCAAAACTTTTATGGTAAATTTAAAGTCGTGGCAAGGTGTTTTTAAAATATATACCAAGGAAAAGGCTGGTGTTTTGCGTGCAGAGCGATTAAAGGATACGTTGTATGATGTTGGATTTCAATTAAATACTGAAATTATGAACTGTTTAATGCAAAAGTACATAAGAAAAGATGGGACATTGAGACTAAGTGACTTTGCGTCTGCAGTAATACATTTAACCGCGGCTTTTGATTATTTTCAAAAAAAAGATCACAATCAGGATAATATTATTGAAATAGAAATGTCAGATTGATAAAATGTGTTTTGAAGTGCTAACATTTTTTTTATACAGTACATAATAAAATCCCAATAAATAGAAAAACTTATTGACAAATTATAATTGTGTGTGTAATTAAAATGTTTTATTGGACGTGATATTCCAAGTAACCTCTGGCTGTATAACGTTTAATCCTATCCTATTAATATAATAAATCTGTTTGTTCGTTTGTACGTTTGTACGTTTGTACGTTTGTTCCGCTTCTCCGTCTAAACGGCTGATCCGATTTTCTTGAAATTTTTACCACAGATGCGGTATGGTCTGGAAGGAATGATAGGCTATATATGGGCGGGATTGGACAAAGAGGCGTGGCACCTCCCATACAACCTAAACTTTCAATACGATATAACTCGGCACTTTCACCAGCTACGAACATAAAACAAAAAACTCAAATACAAAAAAAAAATTAAAAACAAAAAAGCAAAAGCACAAAACAAAACAAAACAAAAGCAAAAATACAAAAACAAAAGCAATCACGTTTGTTCCGCTTCTCCGTCTAAACGGCTGATCCGATTTTCTTGAAATTTTTACCACAGATGCGGTATGGTCTGGAAGGAATGATAGGCTATATATGGGCGGGATTGGACAAAGAGGCGTGGCACCTCCCATGCAACCTAAACTTTCAATACGATATAACTCGGCACTTTCACCAGCTACGAACATAAAACAAAAAACTCAAATACAAAAAAAAAATTAAAAACAAAAAAGCAAAAGCACAAAACAAAACAAAAGCAAAAATACAAAAACAAAAGCAATCACGTTTGTTCCGCTTCTCCGTCTAAACGGCTTATCCGATTGTCTTGAAATTTTTACCACATATGCGGTATGGTCTGGAAGGAATGATAGGCTATATATGGGCGGGATTGGACAAAGAGGCGTGGCACCTCCCATGCAACCTAAACACGATATAACTCGGCACTTTCACCAGCTACGAACATGAAACAAAAAACTCAAATACAAACAAAAAAAACTAAAAACAAAAAAAACAAAAGCACAACACAAAACGAAAGCAAAAATACAAAAACAAAACCAATCACATAAAGCCACAATCCAAACTAAATGAAAAACAAAAAAGGAAAGAAAAAGAAAAACAAACTCACCACACTAAAACTAACCGAACTAAAACTCACCACACTAAAACTCACCACACTAAAATTCACCACACTAAAACCCACCACACTATAATTCACCACACTAAAACTCACCACACTAAAATTCACCACACTAAAACTCACCACACTAAAACTCACCACACTAAAACTCACCACACCAAAACTCACCACACTAAAACTCACCTCACTAAAACTCACCACACAAAAACTCACCACACTAAAATCCCACCATACTAAAACTCACCACTCACCACACTAAAACTCACCACACAAAAATTCAACACACTAAAGCTCACCACACCTAAACTCACCACACTAAAACTCACCACACTAAAACTCACCACACTAAAACTCACCACACTAAAACTCACCACACAAAAACTTGCCCCACAAAAACTCACCACACTAAAACTCACCACACTAAAACTCACCACACTTAAACTTACTATACTAAAACTCACCACACTTAAACTCACCACACAAAAATTCAACACACTAAAATTCACCACACTAAAACCCACCACACTAAAATTTCACCACACTCAAATGTCGCCACACTAAAACTCACCGCACTAAAATTCACAACACTAAAACTCACCACACTTAAACTCACCATACCAAAACTCACCACACTAAAACTCACCACACTAAAACTCACCACACTAAAACTCACCACACTAAAACTCACCACATAAAAATTCAACACACTTAAACTCACCACACAAAAATTTCACCACACTAAAACTCACCACACTAAAACTCACTACACTAAAATTTCACCACATTAAAATTCACCACTTTTAAACTCACCACATTAAAACTCACTACACTCAAATTTCGATACACTAAAACTCACCACACTGAAACTCACCGCACTAAAATTCACCACACTAAAACCCACCACACTATAATTAACCACACTAAAACTCACCACCTTAAAATTGACTATACTAAAACTCACCACAATAAAATTCATCACACTAAAACTCACCACAATAAAATTCACCACACTAAAACTCGCTACACTAAAACACGCCACACCAAAACAAGCCACAATAAAATTCATCACATTAAAATTCATCACACTAAAATCCACCATACTAAAACTCACTACACTAAAATTTCACCACACTAAAACTCACCACACTTAAAAACACCATACTTAAACTCACCACACTAAAATTTCACCACACTAAAACTCACCATACTAAAACTCACTACACTAAAATTTCACCACATTAAAATTCACCACACTAATACTCACCACATTAAAACTCACTGCACTCAAATTTCGCCACACTAATACTCACCACATTAAAACTCACTGCACTCAAAATTCACTACACTAAAACCCACCACACTATAATTAACCACACTAAAACTCACCACACTAAAACCCACCACACTATAATTAACCACACTAAAACTCATCACATTAAAATTCATCACACTAAAACTCACCACAATAAAATTCACCCTAAAATTCCCCACACTAAAACTCGCTACATTAAAACTCGCCACAATAAAACACGCCACATTAAAATTCACCACACTAAAACCAACCACACTATAATTCCCGACACTAAAACTCACCACACTAAAAATCACCACACTTTAACTCACCACACTAAAACTCACCACACTAAAACTCACCACACCAAAACTAACCACAATTAAACTCACCACTCCAAAATTCACCACATCTAAACTCACCACACCGAAACTTACCACACCGAAACTTACCACACCGAAACTTACTACATTAAAACCCACCACACTAAAACTTCTACTGGGAAAAACTCTACGGGGAAGAATTCTACGGGGAAGAATTCTACCGGGAACAATTCTAC
Source organism: Dryomyza anilis (assembly GCA_951804985.1). Classification (NCBI taxonomy): domain Eukaryota; kingdom Metazoa; phylum Arthropoda; class Insecta; order Diptera; family Dryomyzidae; genus Dryomyza; species Dryomyza anilis. The sequence goes on from OX638130.1 coordinate 70,967,724, forward strand.
CGGGAAAAACTCTACGTGGAGAATTCTACGGGAAAGCGTTCTATGTGGATTTTACGGGGAAGATTTCTACTGGGAATAATTCGGTGGAGAAGCGCAGTCTGAGAAAGAATTGTCTTTGAGAAAAGTTGTTTTGGCGGAGAATTATTTGGTTACCACATTTATAAAACCAATATAAAAACTTCAACAGCTAAGCACGGGCCCCTCATATAAATAATAAAATGTTTTTTATATTAATAAAATCGCTCCATATCTTTGAATTCAGAAAATCTTGGCACGAGTCGTGCACGGGTCCAGCTAGTATTTAAATAAGCGCTTATTGAGCTAGAAAAGTTGTTAAAGATACCCTTACAGCACAAAATATTGCAGAAACGTTGCTGGGATGCAGAAACGTTGCTGGGATACGGTATTTAAGCGGTATTTAAGCGGTATTTAAGCGGTATTTAAGCGGTATTTAAGCGGTATTTAAGCGGTATTTAAGCGGTATTTAAGCGGTATTTAAGCGGTATTTAAGCGGTATTTAAGCGGTATTTAAGCGGTATTTAAGCGGTATTTAAGCGGTATTTAAGCGGTATTTAAGCGGTATTTAAGCGGTATTTAAGCGGTATTTAAGCGGTATTTAAGCGGTATTTAAGCGGTATTTAAGCGGTATTTAAGCGGTATTTAAGCGGTATTTAAGCGGTATTTAAGCGGTATTTAAGCGGTATTTAAGCGGTATTTAAGCGGTATTTAAGCGGTATTTAAGCGGTATTTAAGCGGTATTTAAGCGGTATTTAAGCGGTATTTTTTTTTTTTTTTTTTTTTTTTTGGAATATCTACTAAGATCCACAGCACTCAGACAGACTATATCCATTGTACTGTGAAATCTATTCCCTACAATTTTGTGGTTAATATCACCACGAGCGCCCATGCCCAAGCCGGGATTCGAACCCGAGACCTTCAGAATGCAAGTCCAGCGCGCTACCTCTGGACTGCTGAGGCCGGGTAAGCGGTATTTAAGCGGTATTTAAGCGGTATTTAAGCGGTATTTAAGCGGTATTTAAGCGGTATTTAAGCGGTATTTAAGCGGTATTTAAACGGTATTTAAGCGGTATTTAAGCGGTATTTAAGCGGTATTTAAGCGGTATTTAAGCGGTATTTAAGCGGTATTTAAGCGGTATTTAAGCGGTATTTAAGCGGTATTTAAGCGGTATTTAAGCGGTATTTAAGCGGTATTTAAGCGGTATTTAAGCGGTATTTAAGCGGTATTTAAGCGGTATTTAAGCGGTATTTAAGCGGTATTTAAGCGGTATTTAAGCGGTATTTAAGCGGTATTTAAGCGGTATTTAAGCGGTATTTAAGCGGTATTTAAGCGGTATTTAAGCGGTATTTAAGCGGTATTTAAGCGGTATTTAAGCGGTATTTAAGCGGTATTTAAGCGGTATTTAAGCGGTATTTAAGCGGTATTTAAGCGGTATTTAAGCGGTATTTAAGCGGTATTTAAGCGGTATTTAAGCGGTATTTAAGCGGTATTTATATATATATATATATATATATATATATATATATATATATATATATATATATATATATATATATATCTATATATATATATATATATATATATATATATATATATATATATATATATATTTAATATTTATAAATATATGGGTAATTCCACACATCAAATCGTCAGGGTTTTAAATTTTTTCTTCGATTTTCGTAAAATTTAGTTTATGGCTTTGAATATATAAAAAAAAAATATACGTAGTTTTTTTTTTCGAAATTCGAAAATTTCACAAAATTATAATGCTTAAAAAAAAACACAACTTTTTCTTATGGAGCTAACTTCGAAAGCCATTATCTAGGTAAATAATGTTGCTAAATGGATATTAATAACCGCTGTGTAACTGTTTCTATCGCTTTCTGGAACAGTCTGCAATACTTCGGCTGCACCTCCTTTTAAGCCCACAATAAGCGCTGCTACGCTGTCTTCATTGTTCCATCTATTACTTACAACCGTTGTCTCAAATTGCAGCTTGAAAATGTTGAACGCTGTGGTTCCATCGTAAATCGGCGACCACTAACAACATGCTGTGTAGGTCCATTTATCTGCAACACGTGCAAATCTTTCTTTATTTCCTGTAGCTTTTTGTCGAAACCATTTTTCAAATTTTGATATTTCTCATCGGAGTTATTTTCCAACCTTTGAAATTTGTCATCAATACTGAAGTGTCTGCCTTATATACTGCAGGCATTAGTTCGACACGTTTCGACAAGCTTCGACTTGTTTCGTGAATGACATGCTATTGGCATCTCATTCGCACTCATGTGTTTTAATGCGCTGATCTTCCATCTTTTTCTCGTACACTGCCTCAGTGCGCTGAATGATCTTCCGTCTCTTTCTAACACATTGCTTAGTGCTATATATATATATATATATATATATATATATATATATATATATATATATATATATATATATATATATATATATATATATATATATATATATATATAGATATATAGATATATATATGTATATCAGTGCTGTAAAGGTTGGATTACGATTAAAGAATCGTAATCAAAAATTTTAATAACGATTCTTAGTAGGAACCGAAATTCTATTCTCTGCGGTTCCGGTTCCGGTTCCGGTTCCTAAATTATTTTTTATCTCGGTTTCAGTTGCGGGTCTATAAAAAATAAAATAACGATTCCGGTTCCACATACAATCCATAAAACGAAATAAAAAAACATTTATTTTTATTTTTACGTAAAAACATAATGAAATTTATATACATATCTATGTATATACAAATGAATTGCCTTGCATTAGTCTGTCAAAAACATGATAACGAATCGACTGATTTGGATGATTCTTTTTTGTTTTATTCGTCTCAATACTGGGAATTCGGAAAACTCCCAAGAAAAAAACCATAAAATCCGAAAAATCGAAATTTGTTATTATATTATATTTTTGAAGTCTGGCTGGATACGTATGTGTTAGAGCGGCTGATGTTAAATATAAAACCAATAGTTTGTTGGACTATTTATTATTGGACTATTGATTAAATAAAACAATTTAATGATTAGGAAGTATTTAAAAAAAATTTAAGTCGGCATTTGGAATAACAATTTGCAAAAGTGGGCGGATCACGTGCATTTTTAAAACATATATTAACGTGCTTACTAGATTAATATGTTTTTAATTTTATAACTTTATCTCCAATATTTCACGAGTTATAGGTACATAAGCATGTGTATGGGAGGTGGGCGTCCCCTTGACAGAATACGCCCATTTTTACACATATACCTCATATTGATGAGAATAACATGGGTATTAAATTTCATTTGTCTAGGATAATTTTTAGTTTTTTTGGCCTCTGAGCATATGAAGATTCTCTACTGTGCGACGTTTGAATACAAACACAAATAATTTTCTATAAAAGTTTATTTAGCCCCTTATCATGTATCTTTTTATTATCGTCTCGTTTTCAGTACTCTTCGTCTAAAATTGGTGTAACGTATTTAAAACGCTTTTACTCGATGGATATCGAGTTTTCTCCAGGGTCGTTCAATACGAGTTGCGATGGATGGTGTCTTTTCAGAACAACATTTTATCAATTCTGGAGTTCCGCAGGGTTCCGATCTATCCGCGTCCCTATTTCTGGTATTTATCAATGATCTTCTGTCATTGACTCAGAACCCAATTCACTCCTTTGCAGATGACAGCAACATTTGCCATTCAGACTCGTTCAACAAGCGTCCAAACTCTTTGGAGATTGAGAGTAAAATACGCACTATGAATGACACACTCAATAATGACCTTAAATCAATCTCCGAGTGGGGTGTTGCAAATACAGTAGATTTTAATGCAAGTAAGACCCAATGTTGTCTGTTATTTCACAAAAGAATGGATTAACCCCTTCCTCCCCTCTATATGGGTATTGTGGATATTGGGCAGTCGGCTGCTCTTGACGTTCTGGGCATATCAATTCAATGTGATCTTCGTTGGAATGATCACATATTTAATGTGTCGAAAGAAGCGGCCAAGTGCCTCGGTTTTTTAAAACGGTGTTAAACATACTTCACTCCTGCTGACTTACGCACTGTCTACACTACCTATATTCGGCCTAAAACGGAATTCAATTCGCACATTTGGGCAGGGGCTTCAAAATCCTCCTTGGATTTCCTGGACCGAGTACAGCAAGGTGCGATATATTTAATAGGGTATGAAAATATTTCATCGTCTATTGGTTGTCTTGAGCACCGAAGGACCGTTAGGTGTGTAAGCCTGTTTTATAGGTATTACAACGGTAAGTGTTCGAGGGAAATACATGGCCTGATTCCACCAGGTCGTGTGTTTTCTCGTTCTACTCGGGCATCAAACCAAGCCCACCCCTTCGTAGTCCACTCGGCTCTCAACAGAACCACGCATTATAGAGAGAATTCGTTTTTCAGTCGCACGACACGTTTGTGGAACAATCTCCCTGCGTCCGTTTTTCCCGACATTTTTATACCCTACACTAAGAGTGTAACACCCAGAAGGAAGCATCTCCGGTATGGAAAAGTATATATATTCTTGATCATATATCCTGAGTCGATTTAGCGATGTCCGTCTGTCTGTCTGTTGAAATCGCTACTACTTTTAAAATTGAAGAGCTAGATAAATGAAACTTATAACTTAGATTACTAATATACCTACGCTGTATGTGGCGAGATCGGTCCATTGTGACCTATGATCCGACCACTTATGTTCAAATACCTCATATGAAATGTACATATAAAGATCAATTTTTATGTATACGTGCTTAGGTAAACTTTTTTGGTCAAATACATATTGACATCATGCCCAAATACATGATAAAAATGTTTTCCGGCGAAAAGACTTGTGGTTCACAAAAAAAAAATCGAAATTCGGTACACCTACCCATTTGTAAATATGGTTATCAAATGTAGTTATTTTCAGGATTCGTATACCCTGGTGACCTATATATATCACTTTGAATGGTAACCACACATATGTGTAGGGTATTTATAGTCGGCTTAGACCGACTATAATTTTGATAATCCTAACTATCATAATTACACCTACTTTAAAATTTCCCATGTGATCTAACCTTCCCAACTGGTTGATATTGGCAAGTTCAAAACAAACATTCACCGACACTACTCCATCTTTCCCCCCTCCCTTTAACCTATCATCCCTTCTTACGATCAACACTGTGCATTGCATGTATACGGGACATCACCTGAGCGTTGGTTAATTTGTAAAAAAAAAATTGGCGGGAAATGGATCAGAAATGGACACAATCTCAGTCATAACCGGCAGACCTTTCCAATTTTAAAAAAACGAGATAAGCTAATGGGCTTATCGACTTCACAAAACATCATAGGAAGAATCGAGCGTGGGCCAAGCAACTAAAGGGCTATGGGGCTCCCCGAACAAATCCAAAACAAACAAAATTCTTACCCTTAATAAAAAGGAGTTAAAACAATACACAAGCATCCTCACGGGTCATAATGAGCTAAGAGGTCATCTTTTCAAATTGGGAAGAGTCGACTCTTACTTCTGCAAGGCCTGTGAGGAAGAGACAGATACGCTTGAACACTACTTGTGTCACTGCCCGGCATTTGCCAGGCTTAGATTCATCCACTTTGGAGCTCCGCTTATTTCATCATTGAAACAACTGGGAGGCTTGGAGTGGAAAGTACTAAGAAAATTTGTTAATTCCACGGAATTTCTAAACTCTACTGAGTAGCATAACAGCTACAACACATTACAGACGACTCATGATCCGAGTGGTCACAACGGGCCTACTTTATGGCCTAGGTGTACTCTGTGCTATGCACAGAGGGGTTTTCCCCCTCCTTCAATCAATCAATAGAAATTTAACGACGTTACGAATTCGAAACGTTATCGAAATTTTGTACAATCGAAACTTTGTTTATTGGGTAAAGAAAAGTTAATTTCGTTTGGAAGGAGATCTTGAACGAAGCGTCTCTTCTTGTCGTCGCCATCTGCGGTCGTTCGTAACTTCCCCTCCAAGTGCACGAAAACTTCGTCAAGTTTGCATATGACGTTTCAACAAATTTCGGTTTTCGTCTTTGTGATCGACATTGACGTTTTGCAATTTTCTTTCCTTCTCTCGTGTGGAAAATGAACAAAACAAACAATATGAATTTACGTAGTATGAAATTAGATGCATTGCGGAAAAAATGCAGGGAAGCCGGTATTCCTGCGTCGGGAACGAAAAATCAGTTGATTCAACGTCTCCAAGAAGACAATAGCGTCGATGAATTCAACTCGGTATACGACAATACAATTTTATTGGAAAAAATAAACAATTTAGAAAAGTCGGTCGCGCAAATAAAATTGTCAAATAAAAACGTCGAAGTGTTAACACAGGATTTTAACCCCCCATCAATGTCTTCGCCAACGGACCTAAATGCTTTCGTGCAGACCACGTCGCATGCAAATGTTACTAGTTGCCTCAGTGCAAACATCGAGTCACAAAAATCTATTTCGTCATTGCCGCAAATTAATTATGCAAGTGTGACCGCAACAACACGTGTTGCAAAATGTTTTATTAACAAGTGCATGCAACCAACCGATTGTTTCAGCACTACAGCAAAAATAGTTTAATGAATTCGTGTCAGCACAGCCAGGTGCTGAGGCGCGCGAGTATCCGTATCACATTATGCCACAGGCTACGCAAATGCCTGCCATCCGTCATTGGTCCAGCCGCAAGTGTCGCAATCGCGCGAACATTTTTACGTCATGCCACAGGCTACGCAAATGTCTGTGCAACCGGCATTCATCCAGCCGCAAGTCGCGCGAACATTCGTACGTCATGCCACAGGCTACGTAAATGCCTGTGTACCCGTCACTCGTTCAGACGTCCGAAGCGCAGTCACGCGATATATAGTGCGCAGTCGCAAATTTTGCAACCACGTGATCTACATTATAACGCTATACCTCAAGTGACACAACCGTACCAACCGTACATAATTCGACCACAAGTGGAACAAACACTACCGCAAACGTTTTTAAATCAACCGCTACCCGTACAAGCGTTTAATCAACCCTACGTCGCTCCGTCACGTAATCCGCAACCGTACTTTACGCAGAAAGATGTCGGCCATCGCACGATACGCCGTATAATTCAAGACTAAATGACCCGTATAGTAACGTTCGCGACGTCATTGCTCTTCTACCTGATTACAATCCGTTACTAGATAAGAACTGCGTCGAAAAAAATTGTCCGCTACAAAAATGAAAAAATCTAAAAATCTAGTAATCGAATTTTTATATAATAAAATATTTTATTTTGCAAATTATTTTTAGATTTAAAAAAAAATATAAAAAACCAGAAATTAATATTTTTTAATAAAAAGTTTTAATTTTTCCGGAACCCCTTCCATTAATGTTGTAATGGTAGTGTCCGACACCCTCACAGCTGCTGAAGACCACTGTCTTTTAAAGTCTTGAAGGTCTTTGGCCACTTTTTTTTGTTGTCTTCATCTCCCTTTTTACTAAAGCCCAGTATCTCTCAATCGGCCTGAGTTCTGGACAGTTTGGTGGATTGGCTTCTCTAGGCACCAAAATCAGTGCATTTTGTTGGATACACTCTAAGGCCGTTTTGCTGTAGTGACATGAAGCGAGGTCAGGCCAAAAAAATGTGGACACTTCATGTTGGCGTAAAAATGGAAGCAATCTCTTTTGCAAGCATTCCTTCACATATATTTCGCTATTAACTGTACACGATGTCACGAATGAGCTGCTCCTTTTTCCACAACTGCAAATTGCCTGCCAAACAAGGAATTTCTTTGGGAATTTTGTCATTTTTTTTTATTTGAATTTTTCAGCGACATTTCCTCGAGAATCGGCTGTATAAAATTCCTGCCCAGGTAGCTGAGAAAAGTCCGCTAAAACATAAGTTTCGTCGTCCATTATGCAGCAATCGAATTTTTAAAAAAAAATCTTGATTCAGCTTTTTAGCTCGTTGTTTGGCTGTTTCATTCTTGACGGCATTTATATCCGGAACTTTTTGGACCTTGTACGTCTTCAGCCCAGCTTCTTTCTTAGACCTGCGACGAAAGATTCTGAGCAATCCGCCTTTCTCGCCAATTTTCTTCCGGATATGCTTGGATCTTTCTTTAAAATATTCACAACCTTCTTCGACTTTTCACGATCATGTGTGCCTTTTTTTTTACCAGAACCTTTCTTCCGATCAATACTCAGGTCTTCCTTAAAGCGGTTGATAACGCGAGAAATTGTCTTAGGGTTAGCCCCTACCTCCTTGGCAATTTTTTTAAAAGACCAACTAGGTTGTTTTTGAAAAGTTTTAATTATATTTTCTCGCACTTCCACTTCGTTTGCCATTTTCGCGTCAAATAAATTTTGTATTGACTATAACTGACACAAATTATGTTACTTTTCGCTGTTCAACAAAAGATGCAAGGATCCGCAAAATATTGGATAGATTCACTTCATGAAGTATTCCTGACATGGTCGCAATTTGTCTTAAAATTTTTGGTGGGTTTTCCTTACACTGAAAATATTTCTGATGTACACTAAGAAAACAAAGATGATTACCATAAATATCACAGCCCTAAATATCAAGTTATTTACAAATTATTTAGATCGTATTTGAGACAACCATCTGTCCAATATCCGTCAAATACCATAAATATTGCTAGCAACCATCTTTTAAATTTACGATTATGATAGCAATCATCAATTAAACATCTTACAAATAGGAAGATAGTTGATGAATATTTGGAAAAGGTATTCCATTAGAATTCGCGGAGTAATTTTTATTGAATTGAAAGAAAATTAATCAAATGTATTTTTTAATTATTACACTCAGAAGAAAATGTACCATTAAGTACTTTATGGTACGACCATTGATCTTATGGTTCATGTATTAATAGTTTTTTCTTTTTAAATCAAAAGTTTTCTAATTAATTCAATAGTATTTGAAAAATGCACTACCATAAATTTAAATATTTCAATATTATTATTTTAAATATAATAAATACTGTTGTTTTAATGGTTTCCTCCTATAATAATAATCGTGGTGTAAAAAAACAAACATGTTCGTTTTGTACGTCATTCTGCGTGTTTACTCAAAATGGTCGCGTGTATTTTTTTGTAATAATCCACATTATTAAACGCGACATTGGTAAGGACTCAATGTATTTAATGGAAATACATTATATTTATATATTTATTTATATTTATATTTTTATTTATTACAGAAAATAAATAATACATCGAAATTCTATTATGACAACGGACTCAACAATAACTGCAGACTCAAGTACTACAATCAATTATTGGACCCCAAAGCAAACATTAAATGTTTTATAACCTTTTACAGCAAAAAGTGTGTGTGTTGTAAAAGTGAATATCAATTTAAATAAAATAAATTATACAATAAATTAACTAAAATACATTTTTGTTTATTAAATTATTAGGAAAATGTAATTCGACTTTACCATAAAATTAATAAAACGTATCATTAAATTTGTATAGGTTTTTCTTATTGTAATTAAAATATCACATTATAAAATTTATGGTACAACCACACATTGTATTAACAGTTTCAATATTACTGAACTAATGGGACGCATCCTATTGACCAATTTTAATGGTATAAATTATTGTTTTTCTATTGAAATATTATCAATTTACCATGATTTTTTTCTGGGTGAATAGAATTAAAACAGTATACTGTTTATACATCGCCATCGTCATTATAAAACCTTCGAAGGTAAAATTGTACAACGACTTGAGACATCTTCGCAGAAGAACCAAGTCCAACCGGCGATGCTGTCATCAAAGTAAACTCTGAAAAGAAATATTTTCCATCACGTGTTGATAATTTAAATCACAGGATATTTTATTTTCACTTTTACCATTAAAATGGAATATTTGAGTTGTCACTTTTTTATAAAATTGTATTTACTTCATTGTTGTGGATAATTCGAGCGTAAAGAAAAAGTACCCCATTTTCCTTTTTTATGTTAGTCAAATGTAAAAAAACACCTTCAAAGTTTTGCTGCAAATGTCCAAGAACTCAGTCAACTGTAAATATCTCAATTTTCATTGCTGTTGTGGCAAACATCTCGTAACTATCTGCATATATGTCATATTCAAAAAATATTAATAGTTTTGCTGCAGCTTTATTGAAACTTATGGGATGTTTGAATATTTGCTAAAAGGATAGTTGCAGCAAGACTTTCATAAACATCTTGTTTTCTTAGTGTACACATCAAGATGACGCGTACCAAACGATCATATAACGAGACACCACAGGAATATTACTACAAAATGTTAGCATTGGGAGTGAAAGGAGGAATACCTGAAACCGGTAACGCAAGACACATCGTAAATGGAGACAACGATCCTGATCTTCGCAGGAAAATTTAAAATAATTACATTGAATGCAACGAGTTACTTCGCGACATTATTAGCTACACTAGCTACAACGAAATAAAATTTTCATCGATGTCAAATAAACCAAGTTTTCAGACAACTCATCAAGTTCCGAGAAATAAAATTTTAGCGAATACGGATAAAACCACGAATCAAAAATCTGTAGAGGACAATAAATGTTATAACTGTTTTAAAATCGGACATTATTCCGCCAAATGTCCCGAACCACAACAAAAGGCACGTTGTGCAATATGTCAACGCACAACACATATGACAGCAAACTGCCCTGATAAAACTTCAAATGCTAAAATTAATAAAATTGAATAAACTGTTGTCAACGAAGATAAATTCATAACAAAGGAAATTAAAATTAATGGATTCGTACCGTGACCTTTGTAAATCCAGGCAGCAACCGCACGTTGATTCGTAAATCATTTGCTATTGAAGTGGGAGAGAAAATCGAATATAGAATAGAAAGTGACGAATGTTGGGTTCTGAATAACATCACCGTACCTAAAACATCGGGATTGTCTAGTACTGAAATTAATGAACTAAAATCAATTCTTGAGATACATCAACATAGTTTTGCCAAAAATATAACGGAGTTAGGTCGATGTACGACAAAACAAATGGAAATACAGCTTACAACGAATGAGTCAATCAGAGTAAAACCTTACCGGATAGCATTTGCCAAATGATCAATAGTGAATCAAATAGTGTCAGATTTGCTGGAAAACGACATTATTCGTACATCCGATTCACCTTATGCTTCAGCTGTCGTTTTAGTCGAAAATGGCGAACACCGTTTATGTATTGATTACCGAGGACCCAATAAAATTACGGTCAAAACACCTTACCCAATGCCGATTATGGAGGAGCAATTCGCTCAATTAGCAGGAAATAAATATTTTACAACTCTAGACCTTCGCATGGGATATCATCAAATAGAAATTGGTGAATCTTCAAAAAAATATACTGCTTTCGTCACGACTGATGGTCATTATGAATATAATCGTATGCCATTCGAATTAGTCAACGCGCCAGCAGTGTTTCAATCGATAATGAACAAAATTGTAACAAAAATGAAACTAGGCGAAATTTTGGCTTATCTAGATGACATAATTATTCCCAGTCGAACTGTAAAAGAAGGACTACGTCGTTTAAACAAGTTTTTAAATTTACTTAAAGAAAATGGTTTGACACTTCGTCTCGCTAAATGTCAGTTCTTAACTGACACCATTGTATTTACATTTGGGACATATAATAATCATGATGTAACACCTGGCAATGAAAAAACAACGGCTATTAAAAATTTCAAGCAACCCACGAATGTCACCGAAGTCAGACGATTACTGGGTTTAACCGGATTTTTCAGAACATTCGTGGAAAATTACTCGATTATATCTAAACCAATTACAAAATTGCTTCGTAAAACTGAGACTGGATTTATATGGGAAAATGACGAGCAACATGCGTTTGAGAATTTAATTGAAGCGCTGTGTAGCAAACCAGTGTTGGCGCTCTATGATCCAGCTGCTAATCACGAAGTTCACACGGATGCAAGTAGTGCAGGGCTTGCTGGTGTTTTGCTGCAGTCGACCACTGATGATAAATTGCATTCTGTTTTCTGTTATAGCCGCCACTGCACCGATGTGGAAAGTAAATAACACAGCTATGAATTAGAAGTCCTTGCTGAAGTGGAATGCTTGGAAAGATTTCGAATTTATCTACTAGGAAAACAATTCCGTTTGATCACCGACTGTTCCGCTGTAGTGCAAGTCAAAGCGCAAAAGGAACATAAAACGAAAATTGCTCGTTGGTGGTTGAAGCAACTCGAGTACGATTTCGAGCTCGTACACCGTGAAGGAAGTCGAATGGCACACGTCGACGCGCTCAGTCGGTGTCCAGATCAGTTGCCTAGAGAAGTTGAACCGGCCGGGTTTATAATGAAAGTGACCGCAGAGATAGATGACTGGATACTTACTATGCAGTTGCGCGATGAAAAATTGTTACAAGTAATAGCTGTACTCAGAGGAGAATGTGATTCGCCACTTGAAAAACAATACAAACGTGAGTACCAAATACACAACCATCGTTTATACCGAAAAGAAAATGGCTTAAAATTTGTTGTTCCGAAAGCAATGGCGAATTGTAAAATTATGTCACGATGACATGGGTCATTTTGGAATTGGGAAAACAATAGAGCATATACTGAAGTCATTTTGATTTCCGAAAATGCGAAAATATGTGAAAGAATATATATCTGCATGTATACAATGTTGTTACATCAAAACGCGTGGCGGAAAATCGGAAGGACTGATGCATTTTTCAAATGTAGAACCGACCCGTTTCGGCTGATGCATATCGATCACCTTGGTCCTTTTGTACGCATTAAGCGGTGTAACAGTTATGTTGTGGCCATATCCGATGCATTTAGCAAGTTTCTAATTGTAAAATCGGTTTGCAACACAAAAAGTCAGCCGGTAGTCGCCCCACTTAATGATATGAAGAGTTATTTCGGGTTGCCAAAGGTTATAGTGAGCGATCGAGGGACTGCTTATACTTCAAAAGTTTTTGAAGAATATTGTGAGGACCAAAATATACAACATGTTAAGACAGCCGCTCGCACACCTAGAGCAAATGGTCAGGTAGAACGCGCAAACCAAACAATTCTTTCGTTTATACGTACTACAACTGAAAATCCAAAGGACTGGGATTTGACGTTAAGAGATCTGCAGTGTACGGTAAACTCTCAAAGAAATGCAACCACTGGATTTACTCCGTTTGAGCTCGTGTTTGATTTCAAGCCACGTGACGTTGTTCAAAATTGTCTACTAGCTGCAATTCACGATGACATCGAAGAATCGCCGATGAAACTAACGATTGCAGAGAAGCGTCATGATGCCGTGAAAAATATAGCTTCCGCACGCGAAAAATGGAAACATCGATTTGACCAAAAACACACAAATCCTACCATATATGCCGAAAATGATTTGGTAGAGATTGAAAATGAGCCCGCCGCAACAGGAGAGTCCCGCAAGCTGGAACCAAAATATCGTGGACCATACTTGATCTCAAAAAAAGTTTTGGGTAACGACCGGTATTTGCTCGAAGATCTGGAAGAAGTCGAAGGGGAAGACGAAAACTACTTTGAAATCGGAGACGATTCCCGTCACGAAAGGCCGAACTGTCAACCCTAACTCAGTGTTACCACCCTCAAATGTGATTTTTCCACAATTTTTTAAAAAAAAAATACACAATTTGACTAAAAATTACACAATTTTTTTATGATATTAAAAAGTATAATAAAATGTGACGTTGAGAATAAAAACGGCTTTGTCCATTTAAAAAAAAAACAGTTAAAGCAGGATTCGCATTCTAGAGTTGGTATAACATATATTTTATTTTTAAAATTTCAGAACATTACATAATTTGAATTTTCTCAAGAACCCTTGAGCCGATTATAATGATTTATATGGAATTAAGAGGGCATATGGATTATAAAATGTCCCAACTTTGAGGCCACAACGACGCGTATTTACGGAGTTATGGGCCTTTTAAATTTAGTTATGAGCATTTTAAATTTGAGACGTTTTTTCTCAAGAAGTCTTGCGCCGATTATAATGATTTATATTGAAAATAAAAGGGCAAAAAAAGATTACAAAATGTGCCAACTTTGAGGTCTCTACGGCACGTACTTACCGAGTTATGAGCATTTTAAATTTGAGACGTGATTTCTCAAGAAGCCTTGCGCCGATTACAATGATTTATATTGGAATTAAAAGGGCAAAAATATATTACAAAACGTGCCAACTTTGAAGCCTCGACGACACGTACTTACAGAGTCATGAGCATTTTAAGTTTGAGACGTGATTTCTCAAGAACCCTTGCGCCGATTTTAATGATTTTGATGGAATTAAAAGGACAATTATGGCTTATAAAATGTCCCAACTTTGAGGCCTTTTAAATATTAGACGTAATTTCTCAAGAAGCCTTGCGCCGATTACAATGATTGATATGGAATTAAAAGGGCAAATATAGATTATAAAATGTGCCAACTTTGAGGCCTCAACGTCGCGTATTTACGGAGTTATAGGCATTTTAAATTTTTGATTTCTTAAGAAGCCTTGCGCCGATTATAATGATTTATATGGAATTAAAAGGGCAAATATTGATTATAAAATGTGCCAACTTTGAGGCCTCAACGACGCGTATTTACGGAGTTTAAATTTGAGACGTGATTTCTCAAGAACCCTTGCGTCGATTATAATAATTTATAAGGAATTAGAAGGGCAATTATGGATTATACAATGTAACAACTTTAAGGCCTCTACGGCGCGTACTTACAGAGTTATGAGCATTTTAAGTTTGAGACGTGATTTCTCAAGAACCCTTGTTCCGATTATAATGATTTTAATGGAATTAAAAGGGAAAATATAGATTATAAAATGTGCCAACTTTGAGGCCTCTACGAAGCGTATTTACGGAGTTATAGGCATGTTAAATTTTTGATTTCTTAAGAACTCTTGCGCCGATTATAATGATTTATATGGAATTAACAGGGCAATTATGGATTATAAAATGTGACGCGTATTTACGGAGTTATGGGCATTTTATATTTGCGAAGTGATTTCTAATGAACCCTTACACCGATTATAATGATTTATATTGGAATTAAGAAGGCAAATATGGATTATAAAATGTGCCAACTTTGAGGCCTCAACGACGCGTACTTACGGAGTTATGAGCATTTCAAATTTGGGTACGTGATTTATCAAGAAACCTTGCGCCGATTATAATGATTTATATTGGAATTAAGAGGGCAATATTAGATTACAAAACGTGCCAACTTTGAGGCCTCTTCGACGCGTACTTACGGAGTTAATAGAATTTTAAGTTTGAAACGTTATTTCTCAAGAACCCTCCGCCGATTATAATGATTTATATGGAATTAAAAGAGCAAATATGGATTATAAAATGTGCCTATTTTGAGGCCTCTACGACGCATACTTACGGAGTTATGAGCATTTTAAGTTTGAGACGTGATTTATCAAGAACCATTGTGCCGATTATAATGTCTTATATTGGAATTAAAAGGGCAAAAATAGATTATAAAATGTGCCAACTTTGAGGCCTCTGCGACGCGTATTTACGGAGTTATGGGCCTTTTAAATTTGAGACGTGATTTCTCAAGAACCCTTGCGCTGATTATAATGATTTATATGGAATTAAAAGGGCAATTATGGAATATAAAATGTGCAATTTTGACGCGTATTTACGGAGTTATGGGCATTTTATATTCCTTATATTGATTTATAAAGAATTAAAAGGGCAAATAAGGCTTATAAAATGTGCCAACTTTGAGGCCTCTACGAAATTATGGGCATTTTAAATATGAGACGTAATTTCTCAAGAAGCCTTGCGCCGATTATAATGATTTATATGGCATTAAAGGGGAAAATATGGATTATAAAATGTGCCAACTTTGAGGCCTCAACGACGCGTATTTACGGAGTTATGGGCTATTTAGATTTGAAACGTGATTTCTCAAGAACCCTTGCGTCGATTATAATAATTTATATGGAATTAAAAGGGCAATTATGGATTATACAATGTAACAACTTTAAGCCCCTACGGCGCGTACTTACGGAGTTATAAGCATTTTAAATTTGAGACGTGATTTCTCAAGAAGTCTTGCGCCGATTATAATGATTTTTATGGAATTAAAAGGACAATTATGGATTATAAAATGTGCCAACTTTGAGGCCTCTACGAAATTATGGGCATTTTAAATATGAGACGTAATTTCTCAAGAAGCCTTGCGCCGATTATAATGATTTATATGGCATTAAAAGGTCAAATATGGATTATAAAATGTGCCAACTTTGAGGCCTCAACGACGCGTATTTACGGAGTTATGGGCCTTTTAGATTTGAAACGTGATTTCTCAAGAACCCTTACGTCGATTGTAATAATTTATATGGAATTAAAAGGGCAATTATGGATTATACAATGTAACAACTTTAAGGCCTCTACGGCGTGTACTTACGGAGTTATGAGCATTTTAAATTTGAGACGTGATTTCTCAAGAAGTCTTGCGCCGATTATAATGATTTTTATGGAATTAAAAGCACAATTATGGATTATAAAATGTGCCAACTTTGAGGCCTCTACGAAATTATGGGCATTTTAAATATGAGACGTAATTTCTCAAGAAGCCTTGCGCCGATTATAATGATTTATATGGCATTAAAAGGTCAAATATGGATTATAAAATGTGCCAACTTTGAGGCCTCAACGACGCGTATTTACGGAGTTATGGGCCTTTTAGATTTGAAACGTGATTTCTCAAGAACCCTTGCGTCGATTATAATTATTTATTAGGAATTAAAAGGGCAAATAAGGCTTATAAAATGTGCCAACTTTGAGGCCTCTACGAAATTATGGGCATTTTAAATATAAGACGTGATTTCTCAAGAACCCTTACGCCGATTATAATGATATATATTGGAATTAAGAGGGCAAATATGGATTATAAAATGTGCCAACTTTGAGGCCTCTACGACGCGTACTTACGGAGTAATGAACATTTTAAGTTTGAGACGTGATTTCACCAGAACCCTTGTGCCGATTATAATGATTTATATTGAAATTAAAAGGGCAACAATAGATTACAAAACGTGCCAACTTTGAGGCCTCTACGACGCGTACTGAGCATTTCAAATTTCGGACGTGATTTCTCAAGAACACCTGCGCCGATTATAATGATTTTATTGGAATTAAAAGATTATAAAATGTGCCAACTTTGAGGCCTCTACGACGCGTATTTACGGAGTTATAGGCATTTTAAATTTTTAATTTCTCAAGAACCCTTGCGCCGATTATATTGATTTATATTGGAATTAAAAGGGCAAAAATAGATTACAAAACGTGCCTACTTTGAAGCCTCGACTACGCGTACTTACAGAGTTATGAGCATTTTAAATTTGAGACGTGATTTCTCAAGAACCCTTGAGCAGATTATAATGATTTATATTGGAATTAAAAGGGGAAAAATATATTATAAAATACACCAACCTTAAGACCTCTACAACGCGTATTTACGGAGTTATGAGCATTATAACTTTGAGACGTGATTTCTCAAGAACCCCTGCGCCGATTATAATGATTTATATGGCATTAAAAGGGCAAATATGAATTATAAAATGTGCCAACTTTGAGGCCTCAACGACGCGTATTTACGGAGTTATGGGCTATTTAGATTTGAAACGTGATTTCTCAAGAACCCTTGCGTCGATTATAATAATTTATATGGAATTAAAAGGGCAATTATGGATTATACAATGTAACAACTTTAAGGCCCCTACGGCGCGTACTTACGGATTTATAAGCATTTTAAATTTGAGACGTGATTTCTCAAGAAGTCTTGCGCCGATTATAATGATTTTTATGGAATTAAAAGGGCAATTATGGCTTATAAAATGTGCCAACTTTGAGGCCTCAACGACGCGTATTTACGGAGTTATGGGCCTTTTAGATTTGAAACGTGATTTCTCAAGAACCCTTGCGTCGATTATAATACTTTATTGGAATTAAAAGGGCAATTATGGATTATACAATGTAACAACTTTAAGGCCTCTACGGCGTGTACTTACGGAGTTATGAGCATTTTAAATTTGAGACGTGATTTCTCAAGAAGTCTTGCGCCGATTACAATGATTTATATTGAAAATAAAAGGGCAAAAATAGATTACAAAACGTGCCAACTTTGCGGCCTCGACGACGCGTACTTACAGAGTTATGAGCATTTCAAATTTGTGACGTGATTTCTCAAGAACACCTGCGCCGATTATAATGATTTATATGGAATTAAGAGGGCAAATATGGATTATAAAATGTCCCAACTTTGAGGCCACAACGACGCGTATTTACGGAGTTATGGGCCTTTTAAATTTGAGTTATGAGCATTTTAAATTTGAGACGTGATTTCTCAAGAAGTCTTGCGCCGATTATAATGATTTATATTGAAAATAAAAGGGCAAAAATAGATTACAAAACGTGCCAACTTTGAAGCCTCGACGACACGTACTTACAGAGTCATGAGCATTTTAAGTTTGAGACGTGATTTCTCAAGAACCCTTGCGCCGATTATAATGATTTTTATGGAACTAAAAGGACAATTATGGCTTATAAAATGTCCCAACTTTGAGGCCTTTTAAATATTAGACGTAATTTCTCAAGAAGCCTTGCGCCGATTATAATGATTGATATGGAATTAAAAGGACAAATATAGATTATAAAATGTGCCAACTTTGAGGCCTCAACGTCGCATATTTACGGAGTTATAGGCATTTTAAATTTTTGATTTCTTAAGAAGCCTTGCGCCGATTATAATGATTTATATGGAATTAAAAGGGCAAATATTGATTATAAAATGTGCCAACTCTGAGGCCTCAACGACGCGTATTTACGGAGTTATGGGCCTTTTAAATTTGAAAGGTGATTTCTCAAGAACCCTTGCGTCGATTATAATAATTTATAAGGAATTAGAAGGGCAATTATGGATTATACAATGTAACAACTTTAAGGCCTCTACGGCGCGTACTTACAGAGTTATGAGCATTTTAAGTTTGAGACGTGATTTCTCAAGAACCCTTGTTCCGATTATAATGATTTTAATGGAAATTAAAGGGAAAATATAGATTATAATATGTGCCAACTTTGAGGCCTCTACGAAGCGTATTTACGGAGTTATAGGCATTTTAAATTTTTGATTTCTTAAGAACTCTTGCGCCGATTATAATGATTTATATGGAATTAACAGGGCAATTATGGATTATAAAATGTGACGCGTATTTACGGAGTTATGGGCATTTTAAATTTGAGACGTGATTTCTAATGAACCCTTACGCCGAATGATTTATATTGGAATTAAGAAGGCAAATATGGATCATAAAATATGCCAACTTTGAGGCCTCTACGACGCGTACTCATGGAGTTATGACCATTTTAAGTTTTAGACGTGATTTCACCAGAACCCTTGGCCGATTATAATGATTTATATTGGTATTAAAAGGGCAAAAATAGATTACAAAACAAGCCAACGTTGAGGCCTCTACGACGCGTACTGAGCATTTCAAATTTGTGACATGGTTTCTCAAGAACACCTGCGCCGATTATAATGGTTTTAATCTAATTAAAAGGGCAAATATAGATTATAACCAGTTGGGAAGGTTAGATCACATGGGAAATTTTAAAGTAGGTGTAATTATGATAGTTAGGATTATCAAAATTATAGTCGGTCTAAGCCGACTATAAATACCCTACACATATGTGTGGTTACCATTCAAAGTGATATATAGGTCACCAGGGTATACGAATCCTGAAAATAACTACAAACATTAAATCGCTGAAGAATTTCCATTCATTTGATACCCATATTTACAAATGGGTAGGTGTACCGAATTTCGATTTTTTTTTTTAATGAACCACAGGTCTTTTCGACGGAAAACATTATTATCACGTACTTGAGCATGATGTCAATATATATTTGACCAAAAAAGTTTACCTAAGCACGTATACATAAAAATTGATCTTTATATGTACATTTTATATGAGGTATTTGAACATAAGTGGTCGGATCATAGGTCACAATGAACCGATCTCGCCAATTTTTTCGCACATACAGCGTAGGTATATTAGTAATCAGTTATAAGTTTCATTTATCTAGCTCTTCAATTTTAAAAGTAGTAGGGATTTCAACAGACAGACAGACAGACAGACAGACAGACAGACGGTCAGACAGACAGACGGACAGACAGACGGACAGACGGACATCGCTAAATCGACTCAGGAGGTCATGCTGATCAAGAATATATATACTTTTCCATACCGGAGATGCTTCCTTCTGGGTGTTACAAACGGCGTACCAAACTGAATATACCCTTTCACTCTTAGTGTAGGGTATAAAAAGGGCCAACTTTGAGGCCTCTACGACACGTATTTACGGAGTTATAGGCATTTTAAATTTTAGATTTCTCAAGAACCCTTGCGCCGATTATAATGATTTATATTGGTATTAAATGATTTATATTGGAATTAAAAGGGCAAAATAGATTACAACCGTGCCAACTTTGAGGCTTCTACGACGTGTACTAACGGAGTTATGAGCATTTTAAGTTTGAGACGTGATTTATCAAGAACTCTTGCGCCAATTATAATGACTTATATTGGAATTAAAAGGGCAAAAATAGATTACAAAACGTGCCAACTTTGAGGCCTCTACGACGCGTTTTTACGGAGTTATAGGCATTTTAAAATTTTGATTTCTCAAGAACCCTTGCGCCGATTATAATGATTTATACGGAATTAAAAGGGCAATTATGGATTATAAAATGTGCAACTTTGACGCGTATTTACGGAGTTATGGGCATTTTAAATTTGAGACGTGATTTCTCATGAACCCTTGAGCCGATTATAACGATTTATATGGAATTAAAAGCCAATTATGGATTATAAAATGTGCAACTTTGACGCCTCTACAACGCGTATTTACGGAGTTACGGGCATTTTAAATTTCCTTTCGCCGATTATAATGATTTTTATGGAATTGAAAGGGCAAATATAGATTATAAAATGCGCCAACTTTGAGGCCTCTACGACACGTATTTACGGAGTTATAGAGTTATAGATTTCTCAAGAACCCTTGCGCCGATTATAATGATTTATATTGGTATTAAATGATTTATATTGGAATTAAAAGGGCAAAATAGATTACAAACCGTGCCAACTTTGAGGCTTCTACGACGCGTACTAACGGAGTTATGAGCATTTTAAGTTTGAGACGTGATTTATCAAGAACTCTTGCGCCAATTATAATGACTTATATTGGAATTAAAAGGGCAAAAATAGATTACAAAACGTGCCAACTTTGAGGCCTCTACGACGCGTTTTTACGGAGTTATAGGCATTTTAAAATTTTGATTTCTCAAGAACCCTTGCGCCGATTATAATGATTTATACGGAATTAAAAGGGCAATTATGAATTATAAAATGTGCAACTTTGACGCGTATTTACGGAGTTATGGGCATTTTAAATTTGAGACGTGATTTCTCATGAACCCTTGAGCCGATTATAACGATTTATATGGAATTAAAAGCCAATTATGGTTTATAAAATGTGCAACTTTGACGCCTCTACAACGCGTATTTACGGAGTTACGGGCATTTTAAATTTCCTTTCGCCGATTATAATGATTTTTATGGAATTGAAAAAGCAAATAAAATGCGCCAACTTTGAGGCCTCTACGACACGTATTTACGGAGTTATAGGCATTTTAAATTTTAGATTTCTCAAGAACCCTTGCGCCGATTATAATGATTTATATTGGTATTAAATGATTTATATTGGAATTAAAAGGGCAAAATAGATTACAAACCGTGCCAACTTTGAGGCTTCTACGACGCGTACTAACGGAGTTATGAGCATTTTAAGTTTGAGACGTGATTTATCAAGAACTCTTGCGCCAATTATAATGACTTATATTGGAATTAAAAGGGCAAAAATAGATTACAAAACGTGCCAACTTTGTGGCTTCTGTGACGTGATTTCTAAAGAACACTTGCGCCGATTATAATGATTTTAATTGAATTAAAAGGGCAAATATAGATTATAAAATGTGCCAACTTTGAGGCCTCTACGAAGCGTATTTACGGAGTTATGGGCCTTTTAGATTTGAAACGTGATTTCTCATGAACCCTTTCGCCGATTATAATGATTTATATTGGAATTAAGAAGGCAAATATGGATCATAAAATATGCCAACTTTGAGGCCTCTACGACGCGTACTCATGAAGTTATGACCATTTTAAGTTTTAGACGTCATTTCACCAGAACCCTTGGCCGATTATAATGATTTATATTGGTATTAAAAGGGCAAAAATAGATTACAGAACAAGCCAACGTTGAGGCCTCTACGACGCGTACTGAGCATTTCAAATTTGTGACGTCGTTTCTCAAGAACACCTGCGCCGAGTATAATGATTTTAATGGAATTAAAAGGGCAAATATAGATTATAAAATGTGCCAACTTTAAGGCCTCTACGATGCGGATTTACGGAATTCTGGGCCTTTTAAATTTGAGACGTGATTTCTCATGAACCCTTGCGCCGATTATAACGATTTATATGGAATTAAAAGCCAATTATGGATTTTAAAATGTGCAACTTTGCCGCCTCGACAACGGGTATTTACGGAGTTATGAGCATTATAAGTTTGAGACGTGATTTCTCAATAACCCCTGCGCCGATTATAATAATTTTTATGGAATTAAAAGGGCAATTATGGATTATACAATGTAACAACTTTAAGGCCCTTACGCGCGTACTTACGGAGTTATAAGCATTTTAAATTTCAGACGTGATTTCTCAAGAATTCTTGCGCCGATTATAATGATTTTTATGGAATTAAAAGGACAATTATGGCTTATAAAATGTGCCAACTTTGAGGCCTCTACGAAATTATGGGCATTTTAAATTTGAGACGAAATTTCTCAAGAAGCCTTGCGCCGATTATAATGATTTATATGGCATTAAAAGGTCAAATATGGATTATAAAATGTGCCAACTTTGAGGCCTCAACGACGCGTATTTACGGAGTTATGGGCCTTTTAGATTTGAAACGTGATTTCTCAAGAACCCTTGCGTCGATTATAATAATTTATATGGAATTAAAAGGGCAATTATGGATTATACAATGTAACAACTTCAAGGCCTCTACGGCGTGTACTTACGGAGTTATGAGCATTTTAAATTTGAGACGTGATTTCTCAAGAAGTCTTGCACCGATTACAATGATTTTTATTGGAAATAAAAGGGCAAAAATAGAGTACAAAACGTGCCAACTTTGCGGCCTCGACGACGCGTACTTACAGAGTTATGAGCATTTTAAATTTGAGACGTGATTTCTTAAGAAGCCTTGCGCCGATTATAATGATTTATATGGAATTAAAAGGGCAAATATTGATTATAAAATTTGCCAACTTTGAGACCTCAACGACACGTATTTACGGAGTTATAGAGTTATAGATTTCTCAAGAACCCTTGCGCCGATTATAATGATTTATATTGGTATTAAATGATTTATATTGGAATTAAAAGGGCAAAATAGATTACAAACCGTGCCAACTTTGAGGCTTCTACGACGCGTACTAACGGAGTTATGAGCATTTTAAGTTTGAGACGTGATTTATCAAGAACTCTTGCGCCAATTATAATGACTTATATTGGAATTAAAAGGGCAAAAATAGATTACAAAACGTGCCAACTTTGAGGCCTGTACGACGCGTTTTTACGGAGTTATAGGCATTTTAAAATTTTGATTTCTCAAGAACCCTTGCGCCGATTATAATGATTTATACGGAATTAAAAGGGCAATTATGGATTATAAAATGTGCAACTTTGACGCGTATTTACGGAGTTATGGGCATTTTAAATTTGAGACGTGATTTCTCATGAACCCTTGAGCCGATTATAACGATTTATATGGAATTAAAAGCCAATTATGGATTATAAAATGTGCAACTTTGACGCCTCTACAACGCGTATTTACGGAGTTACGGGCATTTTAAATTTCCTTTCGCCGATTATAATGATTTTTATGGAATTGAAAGGGCAAATATAGATTATAAAATGCGCCAACTTTGAGGCCTCTACGACACGTATTTACGGAGTTATAGGCATTTTAAATTTTAGATTTCTCAAGAACCCTTGCGCCGATTATAATGATTTATATTGGTATTAAATGATTTATATTGGAATTAAAAGGGCAAAAATAGATTACAAAACGTGGCAACTTTGTGGCTTCTGCGACGCGTACTGAGCATTTCAAATTTGTGACGTGATTTCTAAAGAACACTTGCGCCGATTATAACGATTTATATGGAATTAAAAGCCAATTATGGATTATAAAATGTGCAACTTTGACGCCTCTACAACGCGTATTTACGGAGTTACGGGCATTTTAAATTTCCTTTCGCCGATTATAATGATTTTAATTAAATTATAAAGGGCAAATATAGATTATAAAATGTGCCAACTTTGAGGCCTCTACGAAGCGTATTTACGGAGTTATGGGCCTTTTAGATTTGAAACGTGATTTCTCATGAACCCTTTCGCCGATTATAATGATTTATATTGGAATTAAGAAGGCAAATATGGATCATAAAATGTGCCAACTTTGAGGCCTCTACGACGCGTACTCATGGAGTTATGACCATTTTAAGATTTAGACGTGATTTGACCAGAACCCTTGGCCGATTATAATGATTTATATTGGTATTAAAAGGGCAAAAATAGATTACAGAACAAGCCAACGTTGAGGCCTCTACGACGCGTACTGAGCATTTCAAATTTGTGACGTCGTTTCTCAAGAACACGTGCGCCGAGTATAATGATTTTAATGGAATTAAAAGGGCAAATATAGATTATAAAATGTGCCAACTTTAAGGCCTCTACGATGCGGATTTACGGAATTCTGGGCCTTTTAAATTTGAGCCGTGATTTCTCATGAACCCTTGCGCCGATTATAACGATTTATATGGAATTAAAAGCCAATTATAGATTTTAAAATGTGCAACTTTGCCGCCTCGACAACGCGTATTTACGGAGTTATGAGCATTATAAGTTTGAGACGTGATTTCTCAATAACCCCTGCGCCGATTATAATAATTTATATGGAATTAAAAGGGCAATTATGGATTATACAATGTAACAACTTTAAGGCCCCTACGCGCGTACTTACGGAGTTATAAGCATTTTAAATTTGAGACGTGATTTCTCAAGAATTCTTGCGCCGATTATAATGATTTTTATGGAATTAAAAGGACAATTATGGCTTATAAAATGTGCCAACTTTGAGGCCTCTACGAAATTATGGGCATTTTAAATATGAGACGTAATTTCTCAAGAAGCCTTGCGCGCGATTATAATGATTTATATGGCATTAAAAGGTCAAATATGGATTATAAAATGTGCCAACGTTGAGGCCTCAACGACGCGTATTTACGGAGTTATGGGCCTTTTAGATTTGAAACGTGATTTCTCAAGAACCCTTGCGTCGATTATAATAATTTATATGGAATTAAAAGGGCAATTATGGATTATACAATGTAACAACATTAAGGCCTATACGGCGTGTACTTACGGAGTTATGAGCATTTTAAATTTGAGACGTGATTTCTCAAGAAGTCTTGCCCCGATTACAATGATTTATATTGGAAATAAAAGGGCTAAAATAGATTACAAAACGTGCCAACTTTGCGGCCTCGACGACGCGTACTTACAGAGTTATGAGCATTTCAAATTTGTGACGTGATTTCTCAAGAACACCTGCGCCGATTATAATGATTTATATGGAATTAAGAGGGCAAATATGGATTATAAAATGTCCCAACTTTGAGGCCACAACGACGCGTATTTACGGAGTTATGGGATTTTTAAATTTGAGTTATTAGCATTTTAAATTTGAGACGTGATTTCTCAAGAAGTCTTGCGCCGATTATAATGATTTATATTGAAAATAAAAGGGCAAAAAAAGATTACAAAACGTGCCAACTTTGAGGCCTCTAAGCGCGTACTTACGGAGTTATGAGCATTTTAAATTTGAGACGTGATTTCTTAAGAAGCCTTGCGCCGATTATAATGATTTATATGGAATTAAAAGGGCAAATATTGATTATAAAATTTGCCAACTTTGAGGCCTCAACGACGCGTATATACGGAGTTATGGGCCTTGTAAATTTGAAATGTGATTTCTCAAGAACCCTTGCGTCGATTATAATAATTTATATGGAATTAGAAGGGCAATTATGGATTATACAATGTAACAACTTTAAGGCCTCTACGGCGCGTACTTACAGAGTTATGAGCATTTTAAGTTTGAGACGTGATTTCTCAAGAACCCTTGCTCCGATTATAATGATTTTAATGGAATTAAAAGGGACAATATAGATTATAAAATGTGCCAACTTGAGGTCTCTATGAAGCGTATTTACGGAGTTATAGGCATTTTAAATTTTTGATTTCTTAAGAACTCTTGCGCCGATTATAATGATTTATATGGAATTAACAGGGCAATTATGGATTATAAAATGTGCAGCTTTGACGCGTATTTACGGAGTTATGGGCATTTTAAATTTGTGATTTAAACGTGATTTCTAATGAACCCTTACGCCGATTATAATGATTTATATTGGAATTAAGAAGGCAAATATGGATCATAAAATGTGCCAACTTTGAGGCCTCTACGACGCGTACTTATGGAGTTATGACCATTTTAAGTTTTAGACGTGATTTCACCAGAACCCTTGGCCGATTATAATGATTTATATTGGTATTAAAAGGGCAAAAATAGATTACCAAACGTGCCAATTTTGAGGCCTCTACGACGCGAGCTGATCATTTCAAATTTGTGACGTGATTTCTCAAGAACACCTGCGCCGAATATAATGATTTTAATGGAACTAAAAGGGCAAAAATATATTACAAAACATGCCAACTTTGAATCCTCGACTACACGTACTTACAGAGTCATGAGCTTTTTAAGTTTGAGAAGTGATTTCTCAAGAATCCTTGCGCCGATTATAATGATTTTTATGGAATTAAAAGGACAATTATGGCTTATAAAATGTCCCAACTTTGAGGCCTTTTAAATATTAGACGTAATTTCTCAAGATGCCTTGCGCCGATTATAATGATTTATATGGAATTAAAAGGGCAAATATAGATTATAAAATGTGCCAACTTTGAGGCCTCAACGACGCGTATTTACGGAGTTATGGGTCTTTTAAATTTGAAACGTGATTTCTCAAGAACCCTTGCGTCGATTATAATAATTTATATGGAATTAGAAGGGCAATTATGGATTATACAATGTAACAACTTTAAGGCCTCTACGGCTCGTACTTACAGAGTTATGAGCATTTTAAGTTTGAGACGTGACTTCTCAAGAACCCTTGTTCCGATTATAATGATTTTAATGGAATTAAAAGGGAAAATATAGATTATAAAATGTGCCAACTTGAGGCCTCTACGAAGCGTATTTACGGAGTTATAGGCATTTTAAATTTCCTTTCGCCGATTATAATGATTTATATGGAATTAAAAGGGCAAATATAGATTATAAAATGCGCCAACTTTGAGGCCTCTACGACGCGTATTTACGGAGTTATGAGCATTTTAAGTTTGAGACGTGATTTATCAAGAACTCTTGCGCCAATTATAATGACTTATATTGGAATTAAAAGGGCAAAAATAGATTACAAAACGTGCCAACTTTGAGGCCTCTACGACGCAATATTGGGATTGAAAGGGCAAAAATAGATTATAAAATGTGCCAACTTTGAGGCCTCTGCGACGCGTATTTACGGAGTTATGGGCCTTTTAAATTTGAGACGAGATTTCTCAAGAACCCTTGCGCTGATTATAATGATTTATATGGAATTAAAAGGGCAATTATGGATTATAAAATGTGCAACTTTGACGAGTATTTACGGAGTTATACGCATTTTAAATTTTTGATTTCTCAAGAACCCTTACGCCGATTATAATGATTTATATTGGAATTAAGAGGGCAAATATGGATTATAAAATGTGCCAACTTTGAGGCTTCTACGACGCGTACTTACGGAGTTATGAACATTTTAAGTTTGAGACGTGATTTATCAAGAACTCTTGCGCCAATTATAATGACTTATATTGGAATTAAAAGGGCAAAAATAGATTACAAAACGTGCCAACTTTGAGGCCTCTACGACGCAATATTGGGATTGAAAGGGCAAAAATAGATTATAAAATGTGCCAACTTTGAGGCCTCTACTACGCGTACTTACGGAGTTATAAGCATTTTAAATTTGAGACGTGATTTCACCAGAACCCTTGAGCCGATTTTAATTATTTATATTGGAATTAAAAGGGCAAAAATAGATTACCAAACGTGCCAACTTTAAGGCCTCTACGACGCGTACTGATCATTTCAAATTTGTGACGTGATTTCTCAAGAACACCTGCGCCGAATATAATGATATTAATGGAATTAAAAGGGCAAATATAGATTATAAAATGTGCCAACTTTGAAGCCTCTACGACGTGTATTTACGGAGTTATGGGCATTTTAAATTTGAGACGTGATTTCTCAAGAACCCTTGAGCCGATTTTAATGATTTATATTGGAATTAAAAGGGGAAAAATACACCAACTTTGAGACCTCTACACGCGTATTTTCGGAGTTATGAGCATTATAAATTTGAGACGTGATTTCTCAAGAACCCCTGCGCCGATTATAATGATTTATA
The DNA here is from genome assembly GCA_951804985.1 of Dryomyza anilis. Classification (NCBI taxonomy): domain Eukaryota; kingdom Metazoa; phylum Arthropoda; class Insecta; order Diptera; family Dryomyzidae; genus Dryomyza; species Dryomyza anilis. The sequence continues at coordinate 70,996,497 of OX638130.1, forward strand.
AGGAATTAAAAGGGCAAATATGGATTATTAAATGTGCCAACTTTGAGGCCTCTACGACGCGTACTTACGGAGTTATGGGCATTTTAAATTCGAGACGTGATTTCTCAAGAACTCTTACGCCGATTATAATGATTTATATTGGAATTAAGAGGGCAAATATGGATTATAAAATGTGCCAACTTTGAGGCCTCTACTACGCGTTCCTACGGAGTTATGAGCATTTTAAATTTGAGACGTGATTTCACCAGAGCCCTTGCGCCGATTATAATGATTTATATTGGAATTAAAAGGGCAAAAATAGATTACCAAACGTGCCAACTTTGAGGCCTCTACGACGCGTACTGATCATTTCAAATTTGTGACGTGATTTCTCAAGAACACCTGCGCCGATTATAATGATTTTAATGCTAACTTTGAGGCCTCTACGATGCGTATTTACGGAGTTATAGGCATTTTAAATTTGAGACGTGATTTCTCATGAATCCTTGCGCCGATTATAACGATATATGTGGAATTAAAAGCCAATTATGGATTATAAAATGTGCAACTTTGACGCCTCTACAACGCGTATTTACGGGCATTTTCAATTTCCTTTTCGCCGATTATAATGATTTTTATGGAATTAAAAGGGCAAATATAGATTATAAAATGTGCCAACTTTGATTTCTCAAAAACCATTGCGCCGATTATAATGATTTATATTGGAATTAAAAGGGCAAAAATAGATTACCAAACGTGCCAACTTTGAGGCCTCTACGACGCGTACTGATCATTTCAAATTTGTAACGTGATTTCTCAAGAACACCTGCGCCGAATATAATGATATTAATGGAATTAAAAGGGCAAATATAGATTATAAAATGTGCCAACTTTGAGGGCTCTACGACGTGTATTTACGGAGTTATACGCATTTTAAATTTTTGATTTCTCCAGAACCCTTGCGCCGATTATAATGATTTATATTGGAATTATATGATTTATATTGGAATTAAAAGGGCAAAAATAGATTACAAAACGTGCCAACTTTGAGGCCTCTACGACGCGTACTTACGGAGTTATGAGCATTTTAAGTTTAAGACGTGATTTATCAAGAACTCTTGCGCCAATTATAATGACTGATATTGGAATTAAAAGGGCAAACATAGATTATAAAACGTGCCAACTGTGAGGCCTCGACGACGCGTACTTACAGAGTTATGAGCATTTCAAATTTGTGAAATGATTTCTCAAGAACGCCTGCGCCGAAATAAATTACAAAACGTGCCAACTTTGAGGCCTCGACGACGCGTACTTACAGAGTTATGAGCATTTCAGGTTTGAAACGTGATTTCTCAAGAACGCTTGCGCTGATTATAATGATTTATATGGAATTAAAAGGGCAATTATGGATTATAAAATTTGCAACTTTGACGCCTATACGAAGCGTATTTACGGAGTTATGAGCATTTTAAATTTGAGACGTGATTTCTCAAGAACCCTTGAGCCGATTTTAATGATTTATATTGGAATTAAAAGGGGAAAAATACATTATAAAATACACCAACTTTGAGACCTCTACAACGCGTATTTACGGAGTTATGAGCATTATAAATTTGAGACGTGATTTCTCAAGAACCCCTGCGCCGATTATAATGATTTATAAGGAATTAAAAGGGCAAATATGGATTATAAAATGTGCCAACTTTGAGGCCTCTACGACGCGTACTTACGGAGTTATGGGCATTTTAAATTCGAGACGTGATTTCTCAAGAACCCTTACGCCAATTATAATGATTTATATTGGAATTAAGAGGGCAAATATGGATTATAAAATGTGCCAACTTTGACGCATCTACTACGCGTTCCTACGGAGTTATGAGCATTTTAAATTTGAGACGTGATTTCACCAGAGCCCTTGCGCCGATTATAATGATTTATATTGGAATTAAAAGGGCAAAAATAGATTACCAAACGTGCCATCTTTAAGGCCTCTACGTCGCGTACTGATCATTTCAAATTTGTGACGTGATTTCTCAAGAACACCTGCGCCGATTATAATGATTTTAATGGAAATAAAAGGGCAAATATAGATTATAAAGTTTGCTAACTTTGAGGCCTCTACGACGCGTATTTACGGAGTTATAGGCATTTTAAATTTGAGACGTGATTTCTCATGAATCCTTGCGCCGATTATAACGATTTATATGGAATTAAAAGCCAATTATGGATTATAAAATGTGCAACTTTGAGGCGTATTTACGGAGTTATGGGCATTTTAAATTTCCCTTTCGCCGATTGTAATGATTTTTATGGAATTAAAAGGGCAAATATAGATTATAAAATATGCCAACTTTAAGGCTTCTACGACGCGTATTTACAGAGTTATAGGCTTTTTAAATTATTGATTTCTCAAGAACACTTGCGCCGATTATAATGATTTATATTGGAATTATATGATTTATATTGGAATTAAAAGGGACAAAATAGATTACAAAACGTGCCAACATTGAGGCCTCTACGACGCGTACTTACGGAGTTATGATCATTACAAGTTTGAGACGTGTTTGCTCAAGAACCCTTGCGCCGATTATAATGATTTATAAGGAATTAAAAGGGCAAATATGGATTATAAAATGTGCCAACTTTGAGGCCTCAACGACGCGTATTTACGGAGTTATGGGCCTTTTAAATTTGAAACATGATTTCTCAAAAACCCTTGCGTCGATTATAATTTATATGGAATTAAAAGGGCAATTATGGATTATACAATGTAACAGCTCTAAGGCCTCTACGGCGCGTACTTACGGAGTTATGAGAATTTTAAATTTGAGACGTGATTTCTCAAGAAGCCTTTCGCCGATTACAATGATTTATATTGGAATTAAAAGGGCAAAAATGTATAACAAAACGTGCCAACTTTGAGGCCTCGACAACACGTACTTGCAGAGTTATGAGCATTTTAAGTTTGAGACGTGATTTCTCAAGAACCATTGCGCCGATTATAATAATTTTTATGGAATTAACAGGACAATATGGCTTATAAAATGTGCCAACTTTGAGGCCTCTACGACGCGTATTTATGAAATTATGGGCATTTTATATATGAGACGTAATTTCTCAAGAAGCCTTGCGCCGATTATAATGATTTATATGGAATTAAAAGGGCAAATATGGATTATAAAATGTGCCTACTTTGAGGCCTCAACGACTGGTATTTACGGAGTTATGGGCCTTTTAAATTTGAAACGTGATTTCTCAAGAACCATTGCGCCGATTATAATAATTTTTATGGAATTAAAAGGACAATATGGCTTATAAAATGTGCCAACTTTGAAGCCTCTACGACGCGTATTTACGAAATTATGGACATTTTATATATGAGACGTAATTTCTCAAGAAGCCTTGCGCCGATTATAATGATTTATATGGAATTAAAAAGGCTAATATGGATTATAAAATGTGCCTACTTTGAGGCCTCTACGGCGCGTACTTACGGAGTTATGAGCATTTTAAATTTGAGACGTGATTTCTCAGGAAGCCTTGTGCCAATTATAATGATTTATATTGGAAATAAAAGAGAAAAAATAGATTATCAAACGTGCCAACTTTAACGCCTCGACGACGCGTACTTACAGAGTTATGAGCATTTTAGGTTTGAAACGTGATTTCTCAAGAACCCTTGCGCTGATTATAATTACTTATATAGAATTAAAAGGGCAATTATGGATTATAAAATTTCCAACTTTGACGCCTCTACAACGCGTATTTACGGAGTTATGGGCATTTTCAATTTCTATTTCGCCGATTATAATGATTTTTATGGAATTAAAAGGGCAAATATAGATTATAAAATGTGCCAACTTTGATTTCTCAAAAACCCTTGCGCCGATTATAATGATTTATATTGGAATTAAATGATTTATGACGTGTATTTACGGAGTTATGGGCATTTTAAATTTGAGACGTGATTTCTCATGAACCCTTGCGCCGAATATAACGATTTTTATGGAATTAAAAGCCAATTATGTATTATAAAATGTGCAACTTTGACGCCTCTTCAACGCGTATTGACGGAGTTATGGGCATTTTAAATTTCTCTTTCGCCGATTATAATGATTTTTATGGAATTAAAAGGGCAAATATAGATTATAAAATGTGCCAACTTTAAGGACTCTACGACGAGTATATACTTAGTTATAGGCATTTCAAATTATTGATTTCTCAAGAACCCTTGCGCCGATTATAATATATTATATTGGAATTAAAAGGGCAAAAACAGATTACAAAACGTGCCAACTTTGAAGCCTCTACGACGCGTATTTACGGAGTTATGAGAATTTTTAGTTTTAGACGTGATTTATCAAGAACTCTTGCGCCAATTATAATGACTGATATTAGAATTAAAAGGGCAAACATAGATTATAAAACGTGCAAACTTTGAGGCCTGGATGACGCGTACTTACAGAGTTATGAGCATTTCAAATTTGAGACGTGATTTCTCATGAACCCTTGCGCCGAATATAACGATTTATATGGAATTAAAAGCCAATTCTGGATTATAAAATGTGCAACTTTGACGCCTCTTCAACGCGTATTGACGGAGTTATGGGCATTTTAAATTTCTCTTACGCCGATTATAATGATTTTTATGGAATTAAAAGGGCAAATATAGATTATAAAATGTGCCAACTTTAAGGACTCTACGACGAGTATATACTTAGTTATAGGCATTTCAAATTATTGATTTCTCTAGAACCCTTGCGCCGATTATTATATTGGAATTAAAAGGGCAAAAACAGATTACAAAACGTACCAACTTTGAGGCCTCTACGACGCGTACTTACGGAGTTATGAGCATTTTTAGTTTGAGACGTGATTTATCAAGAACTCTTGCGCCAATTATAATGACTGATATTAGAATTAAAAGGGCAAACATAGATTATAAAACGTGCAAACTTTGAGGCCTGGATGACGCGTACTTACAGAGTTATGAGCATTTCAAATTTGAGACGTGCTTTCTCAAGAACCCCTGCGCCGATTAGAATGATTTATAAGGAATTAAAAGGGCAAATATGGATTATAAAATGTGCCAACTTTGAGGCCTCTACTACGCGTACCTACGGAGTTATGAACATTTTAAATTTGAGACGTGATTTCACCAGAGCCCTTGCGCCGATTATAATGATTTATATTGGAACTAAAAGGGCAAAAATAGATTACCATACGTGCCAACTTTGAGGCCTCTGCGACGCGTACTGATCATTTCAAATTTGTGACGTGATTTCTCAAGAACATCTGCGCCGATTATAATGATTTTAATGGAGTTAAAAGGGCAAATATAGATTATAAAATGTGCCAACATTGAGGCCTCTACGACGCGCATTTACGGAGTTATAGGCACTTTAAATTTGAGACGTGATTTCTCAAGAACCCTTACGCCGATTATAATGATTTATATTGGAATTAAAAGGGCAAAAATATATTACAAAACGTGATTTCCCAAGAACCATTGCGCCGATTATAATGATTTTTATGGAATTAAAAGGGCAAATATGTATTATAAAAAGTGCCAAATTTGAGGCCTTTTAAATATGAGACGTAATTTCTCAAGAAGCTTTGCGCCGATTACAATGATTTATATTGGAATTAAAAGGGCAAATATGGGTTATAAAATGTGTCTACTTTGAGGCCTCAACGACGCGTATTTACGGAGTTATGGGCCTTTTAAATTTGAGACGTGATTTCTCAAGAACCATTGCGCCGATTATAATGATTTTTATGGAATTAAAAGGACAATATGGCTTATAAAATGTGCCAACTTTGAGGCCTCTACGACGCGTATTTACGAAATTATGGACATTTTAAATATGAGACATAATTTCACAAGAAGCCTTGCGCCGATTATAATGATTTATATGGAATTAAAAGTTCAAATATGGATTATAAAATGTGCCAACTTTAAGGCCTCAACGACGCGTATTTACGGAATTTGAAACGTGAACCCTTGCGTCAATTATGATAATTTATTTGGAATTAAAAGTGCAATTATGGATTATACAATATAACAACTTTAAGGCCTCTACGGCGCGTACTTACGGAGTTATGAGCATTTTAAATTTGAGACGTGATTTCTCAAGAAGCCTTGCGCCGATTACAATGATTTATATTGGAATTAAAAGGGCAAAAATATATTAAAAAAGTGCCAACTTTGAGGCCTCGACGACACGTACTTACAGAGTTATGAGCATTTTAAAATTGAGACGTGATTTTTCAAGAACCCTTGCGCCGATTATAATGATTTTTATGGAATTAAAAGGCAATTATGGCTTATAAAATGTGCCAACTTTAAGGCCTTTTAAATATGAGACGTAATTTCTCAAGAAGCCTTGCGCCGATTATAATGATTTACATGGAATTAAAAGGGCAAATATGGATTATACAATGTAACAACTTTAAGGCCTCTACGACGCGTACTTACGGAGTTATAGGCATTTTAAATTTTTGATTTGTCAAGAAGCCTTGCGCCGATTATAATGATTTATATTGGAATTAAAAGGGCAAATATAGATTATAAAATGTGCCAACTCTGAGGCCTATACGACGCGTATTTACGGAGTTATGGGCCTTTTAAATTTGAAACGTGATTTCTTAAGAACCCTTGCGTCGATTATAATTTATATGGAATTAAAAGGGCAATTATGGATTATACAATGTAACAGCTTTAAGGCCTCTACGGCGCGTACTTACGGAGTTATGAGCATTTTAAATTCGAGACGTGATTTCTCAAAAAGCTTTGCGCCGATTACAATGATTTTTATGGAATTAAAAGGACAATATGGCTTATAAAATGTGCCAACTTTGAGGCCTCTACGACGCGTATTTACGAAATTATGGACATTTTAAATATGAGACATAATTTCACAAGAAGCCTTGCGCCGATTATAATGATTTATATGGAATTAAAAGTTCAAATATGGATTATAAAATGTGCCAACTTTGAGGCCTCAACGACGCGTATTTACGGAATTTGAAACGTGAACCCTTGCGTCAATTATGATAATTTATTTGGAATTAAAAGTGCAATTATGGATTATACAATATAACAACTTTAAGGCCTCTACGGCGCGTACTTACGGAGTTATGAGCATTTTAAATTTGAGACGTGATTTCTCAAGAAGCCTTGCGCCGATTACAATGATTTATATTGGAATTAAAAGGGCAAAAATATATTAAAAAAGTGCCAACTTTGAGGCCTCGACGACACGTACTTACAGAGTTATGAGCATTTTAAAAAAGACGTGATTTTTCAAGAACCCTTGCGCCGATTATAATGATTTTTATGGAATTAAAAGGCAATTATGGCTTATGAAATGTGCCAACTTTAAGGCCTTTTAAATATGAGACGTAATTTCTCAAGAAGCCTTGCGCCGATTATAATGATTTATATGGAATTAAAAGGGCAAATATGGATTATACAATGTAACAACTTTAAGGCCTCTACGGCGCGTACTTACGGAGTTATAGGCATTTTAAATTTTTGATTTGTCAAGAAGCCTTGCGCCGATTATAATGATTTATATTGGAATTAAAAGGGCAAATATAGATTATAAAATGTGCCAACTCTGAGGCCTATACGACGCGTATTTACGGAGTTATGGGCCTTTTAAATTTGAAACGTGATTTCTTAAGAACCCTTGCGTCGATTATAATTTATATGGAATTAAAAGGGCAATTATGGATTATACAATGTAACAGCTTTAAGGCCTCTACGGCGCGTACTTACGGAGTTATGAGCATTTTAAATTCGAGACGTGATTTCTCAAGAAGCTTTGCGCCGATTACAATGATTTATATTGGAATTAAAAGGGCAAATATGGATTACAAAATGTGTCTACTTTGAGGCCTTAACGACACGTATTTACGAAATAATGGACATTTTAAATATGAGACGTAATTTCTCAAGAAGCCTTGTGCCGATTATAATGATTTATATGGAATTAAAAGGGCAAATATGGATTACAAAATGTGCCAACTTTGAGGCCTCGACAACACGTACTTGCAGAGTTATGAGCATTTTAAGTTTGAGACGTGATTTCTCAAGAACCATTGCGCCGATTATAATGATTTTAATGGAATTAAAAGGACAATATGGCTTATAAAATGTGCCAAATTTGAGGCCTCAACGACGCGTATTTACGGAGTTATGGGCCTTTTACATTTGAAACGTGATTTCTCAAGAACCCTTGCGTCGATTATAATTTATATGGAATTAAAAGGTCAATTATGGATTATACAATGTAACAGCTTTAAGGCCTCTACGACGCGTACTTACGGAGTTAAGAGCATTTTAAATTTGAGACGTGATTTCTCCAGAAGCTTTGAGCCGATTACAAAGATTTATATTGGAATTAAAACGGCAAAAATATATTACAAAACGTGCCAACTTTGAGGCCTCGACAACACGTACTTGCAAAGTTATGAGCATTTTAAGTTTGAGACGTGATTTCTCAAGAACCATTGCGCCGATTATAATGATTTATATTGGAATTAAAAGGGCAAAAATATATTAAAAAAGTGCCAACTTTGAGGCCTCGACGACACGTACTTACAGAGTTATGAGCATTTTAAGATTGAGACGTGATTTCTCAAGAACAATTGCGTCGATTATAATTTATATCGAATTAAAAAGCCAATTATGGATTATACAATGTAACAACTTTAAGGCCTCTACGGCGCGTACTTACGGAGTTATGAGCATTTTAAATTTGAGACGTGATTTCTCAAGAAGCCTTGCGCCGATTAAAATGATTTATATTGGAATTAAAAGGGCAAAAATATATTAAAAAACGTGCCAACTTTGAGGCCTCTACGACGCGTATTTACGGAGTTATGGGCCTTTTAAATTTGAAACGTGATTTCTCAAGAACCCTTGCGTCGATTATAATTTATATGGAATTAAAAGGGCAATTATGGATTATACAATGTAACAGCTTTAAGGCCTCTACGACGCGTACTTACGGAGTTATGAGAATTTTAAATTTGAGACGTGATTTCTCAAGAAGCCTTGCGCCGATTACAATGATTTATATTGGAATTAAAAGGGCAAAAATATATTAAAAAAGTGCCAACTTTGAGGCCTCGACGACACGTACTTACAGAGTTATGAGCATTTTAAAATTGAGACGTGATTTTTCAAGAACCCTTGCGCCGATTATAATGATTTTTATGGAATTAAAAGGCAATTATGGCTTATAAAATGTGCCAACTTTAAGGCCTTTTAAATATGAGACGTAATTTCTCAAGAAGCCTTGCGCCGATTATAATGATTTACATGGAATTAAAAGGGCAAATATGGATTATACAATGTAACAACTTTAAGGCCTCTACGACGCGTACTTACGGAGTTATAGGCATTTTAAATTTTTGATTTGTCAAGAAGCCTTGCGCCGATTATAATGATTTATATTGGAATTAAAAGGGCAAATATAGATTATAAAATGTGCCAACTCTGAGGCCTATACGACGCGTATTTACGGAGTTATGGGCCTTTTAAATTTGAAACGTGATTTCTTAAGAACCCTTGCGTCGATTATAATTTATATGGAATTAAAAGGGCAATTATGGATTATACAATGTAACAGCTTTAAGGCCTCTACGAAGCGTACTTACGGAGTTATGAGCATTTTAAATTCGAGACGTGATTTCTCAAGAAGCTTTGCGCCGATTACAATGATTTTTATGGAATTAAAAGGACAATATGGCTTATAAAATGTGCCAACTTTGAGGCCTCTACGACGCGTATTTACGAAATTATGGACATTTTAAATATGAGACATAATTTCACAAGAAGCCTTGCGCCGATTATAATGATTTATATGGAATTAAAAGTTCAAATATGGATTATAAAATGTGCCAACTTTGAGGCCTCAACGACGCGTATTTACGGAATTTGAAACGTGAACCCTTGCGTCAATTATGATAATTTATTTGGAATTAAAAGTGCAATTATGGATTATACAATATAACAACTTTAAGGCCTCTACGGCGCGTACTTACGGAGTTATGAGCATTTTAAATTTGAGACGTGATTTCTCAAGAAGCCTTGCGCCGATTACAATGATTTATATTGGAATTAAAAGGGCAAAAATATATTAAAAAAGTGCCAACTTTGAGGCCTCGACGACACGTACTTACAGAGTTATGAGCATTTTAAAATTGAGACGTGATTTTTCAAGAACCCTTGCGCCGATTATAATGATTTTTATGGAATTAAAAGGCAATTATGGCTTATAAAATGTGCCAACTTTAAGGCCTTTTAAATATGAGACGTAATTTCTCAAGAAGCCTTGCGCCGATTATAATGATTTATATGGAATTAAAAGGGCAAATATGGATTATACAATGTAACAACTTTAAGGCCTCTACGGCGCGTACTTACGGAGTTATAGGCATTTTAAATTTTTGATTTGTCAAGAAGCCTTGCGCCGATTATAATGATTTATATTGGAATTAAAAGGGCAAATATAGATTATAAAATGTGCCAACTCTGAGGCCTATACGACGCGTATTTACGGAGTTATGGGCCTTTTAAATTTGAAACGTGATTTCTTAAGAACCCTTGCGTCGATTATAATTTATATGGAATTAAAAGGGCAATTATGGATTATACAATGTAACAGCTTTAAGGCCTCTACGGCGCGTACTTACGGAGTTATGAGCATTTTAAATTCGAGACGTGATTTCTCAAGAAGCTTTGCGCCGATTACAATGATTTATATTGGAATTAAAAGGGCAAATATGGATTACAAAATGTGTCTACTTTGAGGCCTTAACGACACGTATTTACGAAATTATGGACATTTTAAATATGAGACGTAATTTCTCAAGAAGCCTTGTGCCGATTATAATGATTTATATGGAATTAAAAGGGCAAATATGGATTACAAAATGTGCCAACTTTGAGGCCTCGACAACACGTACTTGCAGAGTTATGAGCATTTTAAGTTTGAGACGTGATTTCTCAAGAACCATTGCGCCGATTATAATGATTTTAATGGAATTAAAAGGACAATATGGCTTATAAAATGTGCCAAATTTGAGGCCTCAACGACGCGTATTTACGGAGTTATGGGCCTTTTACATTTGAAACGTGATTTCTCAAGAACCCTTGCGTCGATTATAATTTATATGGAATTAAAAGGTCAATTATGGATTATACAATGTAACAGCTTTAAGGCCTCTACGACGCGTACTTACGGAGTTAAGAGCATTTTAAATTTGAGACGTGATTTCTCCAGAAGCTTTGAGCCGATTACAAAGATTTATATTGGAATTAAAACGGCAAAAATATATTACAAAACGTGCCAACTTTGAGGCCTCGACAACACGTACTTGCAAAGTTATGAGCATTTTAAGTTTGAGACGTGATTTCTCAAGAACCATTGCGCCGATTATAATGATTTATATTGGAATTAAAAGGGCAAAAATATATTAAAAAAGTGCCAACTTTGAGGCCTCGACGACACGTACTTACAGAGTTATGAGCATTTTAAGATTGAGACGTGATTTCTCAAGAACAATTGCGTCGATTATAATTTATATCGAATTAAAAAGCCAATTATGGATTATACAATGTAACAACTTTAAGGCCTCTACGGCGCGTACTTACGGAGTTATGAGCATTTTAAATTTGAGACGTGATTTCTCAAGAAGCCTTGCGCCGATTAAAATGATTTATATTGGAATTAAAAGGGCAAAAATATATTAAAAAACGTGCCAACTTTGAGGCCTCTACGACGCGTATTTACGGAGTTATGGGCCTTTTAAATTTGAAACGTGATTTCTCAAGAACCCTTGCGTCGATTATAATTTATATGGAATTAAAAGGGCAATTATGGATTATACAATGTAACAGCTTTAAGGCCTCTACGACGCGTACTTACGGAGTTATGAGAATTTTAAATTTGAGACGTGATTTCTCAAGAAGCCTTGCGCCGATTACAATGATTTATATTGGAATTAAAAGGGCAAAAATATATTACAAAACGTGCCAACTTTGAGGCCTCGACAACACGTACTTGCAGAGTTATGAGCATTTTAAGTTTGAGACGTGATTTCTCAAGAACCATTGCGCCGATTATAATGATTTTTATGGAATTAAAAGGACAATATGGCTTATAAAATGTGCCAACTTTGAGGCCTCTACGACGCGTACTTACGGAGTTATGAGCATTTTAAGTTTGAGACGTGATTTCTCATTAAGACTTGCGCCGATTATAATGATTTAAATGGAATAAAAAGGGCAAAAATATATTACAAAACGTGCCAACTTCGAGGCCTCGACGACACGTACTTACGGAGTTATGAGCATTTTAAGTTTGAGACGTGATTTCTCAAGAACCCTTGCGCCAATTATAATGATTTTTATGGAATTAAAAGGACAATTATGGCTTATAAAATGTGCCAACTCTGAGGCCTTTTCAATATGAGACGTAATTTCAAAAGAAGACTTGCGCCGATTATTATGATTTATATTGGAATTAAAAGGGCAAATATAGATTATAAAATGTGCCAACTTTGAGGCCTCTACGACGCGTATTTACGGAGTTATATGCATTTTAAATTTGAGACGTGATTTCTCATGAATCCTTGCGCCGATTATAACGATTTATATGGAATTAAAAGCCAATTATGGATTATAAAATGTGCAACTTTGACGCCTTTACAACACGTATTTACGGAGTTATGGGCATTTTCAATTTCCTTTTCGCCGATTATAATGATTTTTATGGAATTAAAAGGGAAAATATAGATTATAAAATGTGCCAACTTTGATTTCTCAAAAACCCTTGCGCCGATTATAATGATTTATATTGGAATTAAATGATTTATGACGTGTATTTACGGAGTTATGGGCATTTTAAATTTGAGATGTGATTTCTCATGAACCCTTGCGCCGATTATAACGATTTATATGGAATTAAAAGCCAATTATGGATTATAAAATGTGCAACTTTGAAGCCTCTACAACGCGTATTTACGGAGTTGTGGGCATTTTAAATTTCCCTTTCGCCGATTATAATGATTTTTATGGAATTAAAAGGGCAAATATAGATTATAAAATGTGCCTCTTTAAGGCCTCTACGACGCGTATTTACGGAGTTATAGGCATTTTAAATTATTGATTTCTCAAGAACCTTTGCGCCGATTATAATGATTTATATTGGAATTAAAAGGGCAAAAATAGATTACAAAACGAACCAACTTTGAGGCCTCTACGACGCGTACTTACGGAGTTATGGGCATAAATTTGAAACGTGATTTCTCAAAAACCCTTGCGTCGATTATAATTTATATGGAATTAAAAGGGCAATTATGGATTAAACAATTTAACAGCTTTAAGGCCTCTACGGCGCGTACTTACGGAGTTATGAGCATTTTAAATTTGAGACGTGATTTCTCAAGAAGCCCTGCGCCGATTACAATGATTTATATTGGAATTAAAAGGGCAAAAATATATAACAAAACGTGCCAACTTTGAGGCCTCGACAACACGTACTTGCAGAGTTATGAGCATTTTAAGTTTGAGACGTGATTTCTCAAGAACCATTGCACCGATTATAATGATTTATATGGAATTAAAAGGACAATATGGCTTATAAAATGTGCAAACTTTGAGGCCTCTACGACGCGTATTTACGAAATTATGGGCATTTTAAATATGAGACGTAATTTCTCAAGAAGCCTTTAGCCGATTATAATGATTTATATGGAATTAAAAGGGCAAATATGGATTATAAAATGTGCCTACTTTGAGGCCTCAACGACGCGTATTTACGGAATTTGAAACGTGAACCCTTGCGTCGATTATAATAATTTATTTGGAATTAAAAGTGCAATTATGGATTATACAATATAATAACTTTAAGGCCTCTACGGCGCGTACTTACGGAGTTATGAGCATTTTAAGTTTGAGACATGATTTATCAAGAACCCTTGCGCCGATTATAATGACTTATATTGGAATTAAAAGGGCAAAAATAGATTATAAAACGAGCCAACTTTGCGGCCTCGACGACGCGTACTTACAGAGTTATGAGCATTTTAAATTTGTAACGTGATATCTCAAGAACACCTGCGCCGATTTTAATGATTTTAATGGAATTAAAAGGGAAAATATAGATTATAAAATGTGCCAACTTCGAGGCCTCTACGACGCGTATTTACGGAGTTATAGGCATTTAAAATTTTAGATTTCTCAAGAACCCTTGCGCCGATTATAATGATTTATATGGAATTAAAATGGATTATAAATCGTCCCAACTTTGAAGCCTTAACGACGCGTATTTACGGAGTTATGGGCTTTTTAAATTTGAAACGTGATTTCTCAAGAACGCTTGCGTCGATTATAATTTATATGGAATTAAAGGGGCAATTATGGATTATATAATGTAACAACTTTAAGGCCTCTACGGCGCGTACTTACGGAATTATGAGCATTTTAAATTTGAGACGTGATTTCTCAAGAAGCCTTGCGCCGATTATATTGGAATTAAAAGGGCAAAAAAATATTACAAAACGTGCCAACCTTGAGGCCTCGACGACACGTACTTACGGAGTTATGAGCATTTTAAGTTTGAGACGTGATTTATCAAGAACCCTTGCGCCGATTATAATGATTTTTATGGAATTAAAAGTACAATTATGGCTTATAAAATTTGCCAACTTTGAGGCCTTTTAAATATGAGACGTAATTTCTCAAGAAGCCTTGCGCCGATTATAATGATTTATATGGAATTAAAAGGGCAAATATGGATTATAAAATGTGCCAACTTTGAGGCCTCAACGACTCGTATTTACGGATTTATGGGCCTTGTAAATTTGAAACGTGATTTCTAAAGAACACTTGCGTCGATTATAATGATTTTTATGGAATTAAAAGGACAATATGGCTTATAAAATGTGACAACTTTGAGGCCTCTACGACGCGTATTTACGAAATTATGGACATTTTAAATATGAGACGTAATTTCACAAGAAGCCTTGCGCCGATTATAATGATTTATATGGAATTAAAAGGGCAAATATGGATTATAAAATGTGCCAACTTTGAGGCCTCAACGACGCGTATTTACGGAATTTGAAACGTGAACCCTTGCGTCAATTATGATAATTTATTTGTAATTAAAAGTGCAATTATGGATTATACAATGTAACAACTTTAAGGCCTCTACGGCGCGTACTTACGGAGTTATGAGCATTTTAGGAGTGAGAGGTGATTTTTCAAGAACCCTTGCGCCGATTTTAATGATTTTCATGCAATGAAAAGGACAATTATGGCTTATAAAATGTGCCAACTATAAGGCCTTTTAAATATGAGACGTAATTTCTCAAGAAGCCTTGCGCCGATTATAATGATTTATATGGAATTAAAAGGGCAAATATGGATTATAAAATGTGCCAACTTGGAGGCCTCAACGACGCGTATTTACGGAGTTATGGGCCTTGTAAATTTGAAACGTGATTTCTAAAGAACACTTGCGTCGATTATAATAATTTATATGGAATTAGAAGGGCAATTATGGATTATACAAAGTAACAACTTTAAGGCCTCTACGGCGCGTACTTACGGAGTTATGAGCATTTTAAATTTGTGATGTGATTTCTCAAGAACACCTGCGCCTTTATAATGATTTTAATGGAATTAAAAGGGAAAATATAGTTTATAAAATGTGTCAACTTTGAGGCCTCTACGACGCGTATTTACGGAGTTATAGGCATTTTAAATTTTTGATTTCTCAAGAACCCTTGCGCCGATTATAATGATTTATATGGAATTAAAAAGGCAGATATGGATTAAAAAATGTGCCAACTTTGAGGCCTCGACGATGCGTATTTACGGAGTTATGGGCCTTTTAAATTTGAGACGTGATTTCTCAAGAAGCCTTCCGCCGATTAAAATGATTTATATTGGAATTAGAAGGGCAAAAATATATTAAAAAACGTGCCAACTTTGAGGCCTCTACGACGGAGTTATAGGCATTTTAAATTTTTGATTTCTCAAGAAGCCTTGCGCCGATTATAATGATTTATATGGAATTAAAAGTAGATATGGATTATAAAATGTGCCAACTTTGAGGCCTCAACGACGCGTATTTACGGAGTTATGGGCCTTTTAAATTTGAAACGTGATTTCTCAAGAACCCTTGCGTCGATTATAATTTATATGGAATTAAAAGGGCAATTATGGATTATACAATGTAACAACTTTAAGGCCTCTACGGCGCGTAATTACGGAGTTATGAGCAAATTAAATTTGAGACGTGATTTCACCAGAACCCTTGCGTCGATTATAATATTTTATATGGAATTAGTAGGGCAATTATGGATTATATTGGAAATAAAAGGGCAAAAATAGATTACAAAACGTGCCAACTATTAGGCCTCTACGAAGCGTACGTACGGAGTTATGAGCATTTTAAGTTTGAGACGGATTTACCAATTATAATGACTTATATTGGAATTAAAAGACCAACTTAGATTATACAATGTAACAACTTTAAGGCCTCTACGGCGCGTACTTACGGAGTTATGAGCATTTTAAATTTGTGACGTGATTTCTCAAGAACACCTGCGCCGATTATAATGATTTTAATGGAATTAAAAGGGCAAATATAGATTATAAAATGTGCCAACTTTGAGGCCTCTACGACGCGTATTTACGGAGTTATAGGCATTTTAAAATTTTGATTTCTCAAGAACCCTTGCGCCGATTATAATGATTTATACGGAATTAAAAAGGCAATTATGGATTATAAAATGTGCAACTTTGACGCGTATTTACGGAGTTATTGGCATTTTAAATTTGAGACGTGATTTATCATGAATCCTTGCGCCGATTATAACGATTTATATGGAATTAAAAGCCAATTATGGATTATAAAATGTGCAACTTTGACGCCTCTACAACGCGTATTTAAGGAGTTATGGGCATTTTCAATTTCCTTTTCGCCGATTATAATGATTTTTATGGAATTAAAAGGGCAAATATAGATTATAAAATGTGCCAACTTTGATTTCTCAAAAACCCTTGCGCCGATTATAATGATTTATGTTGAAATTAAATGATTTATGACGTGTATTTACGGAGTTATGGGCATTTTAAATTTGAGATGTGATTTCTCATGAACCCTTGCGCCGATTATAAAGATTTATATGGAATTAAAAGCCAATTATGGATTATAAAATGTGCAACTTTGACGCCTCTACAACGCGTATTTACGGAGTTATGGGCATTTTAAATTTCCATTGAGCCGATTATAATGATTTATATTGGAATTAAAAGGGTAAAAATACATCATAAAATACACCAACTTTGAGACCTCTACAACGCGTATTTACGGAGTTATGATCATTATAAGTTTGAGACGTGTTTGCTCAAGAACCCTTGCGCCGATTATAATGATTTATAAGGAATTAAAAGGGCAAATATGGATTATAAAATGTGCCAACTTTGAGGCCTCAACGACGCGTATTTACGGAGTTATGGGCCTTTTAAATTTGAAACGTGATTTCTCAAGAACCCTTGCGTCGATTATAATTTATATGGAATTAAAAGGGCAATTATGGATTATACAATGTAACAGCTTTAAGGCCTCTACGGCGCGTACTTACGGAGTTATGAGCATTTTAAGTTTGAGACGTGATTTCTCAAGAAGCCTTGCGCCGATTACAATGATTTATGTTGGAATTAAAAGGACAAAAATATATTACAAAACGTGCCAACTTTGAGGCCTCGAAAACACGTACTTGCAGAGTTATGAGCATTTTAAGTTTGAGACGTGATTTCTCAAGAACCATTGCGCCGATTATAATGATTTTTATGGAATTAAAAGGACAATATGGCTTATAAAATGTGACAACTTTGAGGCCTCTACGACCCGTATTTACGAACTTATGGGCATTTTAAATATGAGACGTAATTTCTCAAGAAGCCTTGCGCCGACTATAATGATTTATATTGGAATTAAAAGGGCAAAAATAGATTATAAAACGTGCCAACTTTGCGGCCTCGACGACGCGTACTTACAGAGTTATGAGCATTTCAAATTTGTGACGTGATTTCTCAAGAACACCTGCGCCGATTATAATGATTTTAATGGAATTAAAAGGGCAAATATAGATTATAAAATGTGCCAATTTTGAGGCCTCTACGACGCGTATTTACGGAGTTATTGGCATTTAAAAATTTTGATTTCGCAAGAACCCTTGCGCCGATTATAATGATTTATATGGAATTAAAAGGGCAAATATGGATTATAAAATGTCCCAACTTTGAGGCCTCAACGACGCGTATTTACGGAGTTATGGCCCTTTTAAATTTGAAACGTGAATTCTCAAGAACCCTTGAGTCGATTATAATGATTTTTATGGAATTAAAAGGACAATATGGCTTATAAAATGTGCCAACTTTGAGGCCTCTACGACGCGTATTTACGAAATTATGGGAATTTTAAATATGAGACGTAATTTCTCAAGAAGCCTTGCGCCGACTATAATGATTTATACGGAATTAAAAGGGCAAATATGGATTATAAAATGTGCCTACTTTGAGGCCTCAACGACGCGTATTTACGGAATTGGAAACGTGAACCCTTGCGTCGATTATATTAATTTATTTGGAATTAAAAGTGCAATTATGGATTATACAATGTAACAACTTTAAGGCCTCTACGGCGCGTACTTACGGAGTAATGAGCATTTTAAGATTGAGACGTGATTTTTCAAGAACCCTTGCGCCGATTTTAATGATTTTTATGCAATTAAAAGGACAATTATGGCTTATAAAATGTGCCAACTTTAAGGCCTTTTAAATATGAGACGTAATTTCTCAAGAAGCCTTGCGCCGATTATAATGATTTATATGGAATTAAAAGGGCAAATATGGATTATAAAATGTGCCAACTTTGAGGCCTCAACGACGCGTATTTACGGAGTTATGGGCCTTGTAAATTTGAAACGTGATTTCTAAAGAACACTTGCGTCGATTATAATAATTTATATGGAATTAGAAGGGCAATTATGGATTATACAAATTAACAACTTTAAGGCCTCTACGGCGCGTACTTACGGAGTTATGAGCATTTTAAATTTGTGACGTGATTTCTCAAGAACACCTGCGCCGATTATAATGATTTTAATGGAATTAAAAGGGAAAATATAGATTATAAAATGTGTCAACTTTGAGGCCTCTGCGACGCGTATTTACGGAGTTATAGGCATTTTAAATTTTTGATTTCTCAAAAACCCTTGCGCCGATTATAATGATTTATATGGAATTAAAAGGGCAGATATGGATTAAAAAATGTGCCAACTTTGAGGCCTCAACGATGCGTATTTACGGAGTTATGGGCCTTTTAAATTTGAAACGTGATTTCTCAAGAACCCTTGCGTCGATTATAATTTATATGGAATTAAAAGGGCAATTATGGATTATACAATGTAACAGCTTTAAGGCCTCTACGGCGCGTACTTACAGAGTTATCAGCATTTTCAGTTTGTGACGTGATTTCTCAAGAAGCCTTGCGCCGATTACAATGATTTATATTGGAATTAAAAGGGCAA
Source organism: Dryomyza anilis (assembly GCA_951804985.1). Taxonomy (NCBI): domain Eukaryota; kingdom Metazoa; phylum Arthropoda; class Insecta; order Diptera; family Dryomyzidae; genus Dryomyza; species Dryomyza anilis. Next base: position 71,016,099 of record OX638130.1, read on the forward strand.
AAATATATTACAAAACGTGCCAACTTTGAGGCCTCGACAACACGTACTTGCAGAGTTATGAGCATTTTAAGTTTGAGACGTGATTTCTCAAGAACCATTGCGCCGATTATAATGATTTTTATGGAATTAAAAGGACAATATGGCTTATAAAATGTGCCAACTTTGAGGCCTCTACGACGCGTATTTACGAACTTATACTTACTTAAATGGCCCTTACAACCGTGGATCGGTTTTGGCCGCTGAGATGAAGCCGCGCCAGTCGGATCTGCTTTGCGCGCGCTGACGCCAGTTAGAAATACCAAGCGTTGCCAGGTTGTCCTCAACTTGGTCTTTCCAACGCAGATTTGGACGCCCTCTTCTACGCTGTCCACCTTCGAGTTTCGATTCAAGCACCTTCTTGGCTGGAGTGTTTTCATCCATTCGTTCGACATGACCTAGCCAGCGAAGCCTTTACGAACATATTTACGAACTTATGGGCATTTTAAATATGAGACGTAATTTCTCAAGAAGCCTTGCGCCGACTATAATGATTTATATGGAATTAAAAGGGCAAATATGGATTATAAAATGTGCCTACTTTTACGATTATAATAATTTATTTGGAATTAAAAGTGCAATTATGGATTATACATTGTAACAACTTTAAGGCCTCTACGGCGCGTACTTACGGATATATGAGCATTTTAAGTTTGAGACGTGATTTATCAAGAACCCTTGCGCCAATTATAATGACTTATATTGGAATTAAAAGGGCTAAAATAGATTATAAAACGTGCCAACTTTGCGGCCTCGACGACGCGTACCTACAGAGTTATGAGCATTTCAAATTTGTGACGTGATTTCTCAAGAACGCTGCGCCGATTATAATGATTTTAATGGAATTAAAAGGGCAAATATGGATTATAAAATGTGACAATTTTGAGGCCTCTACGACGCGTATTTACGGAGTTATAGGCATTTAAAAATTTTGATTTCGCAAGAACCCTTGCGCCGATTATAATGATTTATATGGAATTAAAAGGGCAAATATGGATTATAAAATGTCCCAACTTTGAGGCCTCAACGACGCGTATTTACGGAGTTATGGCCCTTTTAAATTTGAAACGTGAATTCTCAAGAACCCTTGCGTCGATTATAATGATTTTTATGGAATTAAAAGGACAATATGGCTTATAAAATGTGCCAACTTTGAGGCCTCTTCGACGCGTATTTACGAAATTATGGGCATTTTTAATATGAGACGTAATTTCTCAAGAAGCCTTGCGCCGACTATAATGATTTATATGGAATTAAAAGGGCAAATATGGATTATAAAATGTGCCTACTTTGAGGCCTCAACGACGCGTATTTACGGAATTGGAAACGTGAACCCTTGCGTCGATTATAATAATTTATTTGGAATTAAAAGTGCAATTATGGATTATACAATGTAACAACTTTAAGGCCTCTACGGCGCGTACTTACGGAAATATGGGCATTTTAAGTTTGAGACGTGATTTCTCAAGAACCCTTGCGCCGATTATAATGATTTTTATAGAATTAAAAGGACCATTATGGCTTATAAAATGTGCCAACTTTGAGGCCTTTTAAATATGAGACGTAATTTCTCAAGAAGCCTTGCGCCGATTATAATGATTTATATTGTAATTAAAAGGGCAAAAATAGATTACAAAACTTGCAGACTTTGAGGCCTCTACAATGCGTACTGAGCATTTCAAATTTGTGAAGTGATTTCTCAAGAACACCTGCGCCGATTATAATGATTTTAATGGAATTAAAAGGGCAAATATAGATTATAAAATGTGCCAACTTTGAGGCCTCTACGACGCGTATTTACGGAGTTATAGGCATTTTAAATTATTCATTTCTCAAGAACCCTTGCGCCGATTATAATGATTTATATTAAAAGGGCAAAAATAGATTACACAACATTCCAACTTTGAGGCCCTACGACGCGTACTTACGGAGTTATGAGCATTTTAAGTTTGAGACGTGATTTATCAGGAACTCTTGCGCCAATTATAATGACTTATATTGGAATTAAAAGGGCAAACATAGATTATAAAACGTGCCAACTTTGAGGCCTGGATGACGCGTACCTACAGAGTAGGGATGTCAATCCCGGACTATTTTTCAATCCCGAAATTTCGGGACTAAAAAATTTGAATCCCGGGATCCCGGGATTAGTCCCGGGATTTAAAAAAATAATAGCAAAGACATAAAATAACCATATCTGTGTTTAAATAATAAACAATTATAATGCTTAAGTCAAACAAAAGTCATATATTCAAATGCATCTGTTTTCAGGTTGGGTATTCAAATATACATGGTATACTAATATATAAACCCCAGTTGATCATCAAACATTTTTTTAATACTTTTTATTTAAAATTTATTTTTTAGTACAAATATAAGAAAATTAAAATTTTGAATGAACAACAAAATTTGTTATTGGGATATTGGTTTTTTGTGGAAAACAATATTTTATAAAAAAAATATAATTAAAAAAAAAAAATATATCTCAAACAACGAAGTTGACTTGTTCATGGGCAATAACTATTTTAATTTTTATTCAATGGCTGTTTAGTCTTTTTATTAAAAAAAGTTTGTTTTTAAATGCAGTGAAAAATGCAAAAATAATAAATTGCATTTTTCTCCAAAACATTACGTATACGGAAAAAACTAAAAACGCAGTTCGAATCAGTACATTAAAATTATACAGGCATGATATGAGAAAATGATTGCCGAACAGTGTTGTTAGTCGAAAGTGACGTAATTTTAAAAAATGTGTGAATTTGTTCAAAGTCAAAAAGCATGTAACTCATTATTATTTACGTCAGTGTTTTAAGATTTTAGTCCATTAAATCCAAGGATTGAAACCGTAGTCGAAACCGAAACCGATATCCGTTTAAAACCGATATCCATTTAAAACCGAAACCGTAATCGAAACCGTTATACGAAAATCAGAAATAAACCGTTTCGGTTTTATACTAGTTTAAAAAGGTTTTTAAAAAAGCATAAAAAGAAACAGGAAAACATATTTTATTTTATATAGAAGATCTTAAGTACAAGGCATGTTTAATGTCATTTAATAAAATTTTGAATTCCCAAAATAAAAAATTTTTCTTGTACAATTTTCGGCGAGCTAGACTAATCTTATGTCCCATAGTGCAATGTTAAGTTATTTGAAAAATATGGAATTAAAAGAAATTTTATACAAAAACCGAAATCAAAACCGAAACCGTAACTTGGAACCGGTATACTGAAACCGTTTCGTAATAAAAACCTAAAACCGAAACCAAAACGCGGAAAAAACCGAAATCGAAACCGTTATTCGTTTAGGTTTCAAACCTTGATTAAATGTTAGATTTACTTTTTCACAAAATGTGTACACAAACATTGAAAGACTTTTGAATAAACTATTAAAAATTGATCTACTAGCGTTTTTTGTAATCCCGAAAATCCCGGGATTTAATGATGATCCCGGGATGAGTTTTTCGGGACTGATTTGACTCAAATCCCGGGATCCCGGGATCCCGGGATTGACATCCCTACTACAGAGTTATGAGCATTTCAATTTTGTGATGTGATTTCTCAAGAACACCTGCGCCGAAATAGATTACAAAACGTGCCAACTTTGAGGCCTCGACGACGCGTACTTACAGAGTTAAGAGCATTTTAGGTTTGAAACGTGATTTCTCAAGAACCCTTGCGCTGATTATAATGATTTATATGGAATTAAAAGGGCAATTATGGATTATAAAATTTGCAACTTTGACGCCTATACGACGCGTATTTACGGAGTTATGGGCATTTTAAATTTGAGACGTGATTTCTCAAGAACCCTTGAGCCGATTATAATGATTTATATTGGAATTAAAAAGGGGAAAATACATTATAAAATACATATAAATACATTATAAAATACACTAACTTTGAGACCTCTACAACGCGTATTTACGGAGTTATGATCATTTTAAGTTTGAGACGTGTTTGCTCAAGAACCCTTGCGCCGATTATAATGATTTATAAGGAATTAAAAGGGCAAATATGGATTATAAAATGTGCCAACTTTGAGGCCTCAAGGACGCGTATTTACGGAGTTATGGGCCTTTTAAATTTGAAACGTGATTTCTCAAGAACTCTTGCGTCGAATTTATATGGAATTAAAAGGGCAATTATGGATTATACAATGTAACAGCTTTAAGGCCTCTACAGCGCGTACTTACGGAGTTATGAGCATTTTAAATTTGAGACGTGATTTCTCAAGAAGCCTTGCGCCGATTACAATGATTTATATTGGAATTAAAAGGACAATATGGCTTATAAAATGTGCCAACTTTGAGGCCTCAACGACGCGTATTTAAGGAATTTGAAACGTGAACCCTTGCGCCGATTATAATGATTTATATTGGAAATAAAAGGGAAAAAATAGATTATCAAACGTGCCAACTGTGACGCCTAGACAACACGTACTTGCAGAGTTATGAGCATTTTAAGTTTGAGACGTGATTTCTCAAGAACCATTGCGCCGATTATAATGATTTTTATGGAATTAAAAGGACAATATGGCTTATAAAATGTGCCAACTTTGAGGCCTCTACGACGCGTATTTACGAAATTATGGGCATTTTAAATATGAGACGTAATTTCTCAAGAATCCTTGCGCCGATTATAATGATTTATATGGAATTAAAAGGGCAAATATAGATTATAAAATGTGCCTCTTTAAGCCCTCTACGACGCGTATTTACGGAGTTATACCATTTTAAATTATTGATTTCTTAAGAACCCTTGCGCCGATTATAATGATTTATAATGGAATTAAAAGGGCAAAAATAGATTACACAACATTCCAACTTTGAGACCTCTACGACGCGTACTTACGGAGTTATGAGCATTTTAAGTTTGAGACGTGATTTATCAAGAACTCTTGCGCCAATTATAATGACTTATATTGGAATTAAAAGGGCAAATATAGATTATAAAACGTGCCAACTTTGAGGCCTGGATGACGCGTACCTACAGAGTTATGAGCATTTCAATTTTGTGACGTGATTTCTCAAGAACACCTGCGTCGAAATAGATTACAAAACGTGCCAACTTTGAGGCCTCGACGACGCGTACTTACAGAGTTAAGAGCATTTTAGGTTTGAAACGTGATTTCTCAAGAACCCTTGCGCTGATTATAATGATTTATATGGAATTAAAAGGGCAATTATGGATTATAAAATTTGCAACTTTGACGCCTATACGACGCGTATTTACGGAGTTATGGGCATTTTAAATTTGAGACGTGATTTCTCAAGAACCCTTGAGCCGATTATAATGATTTATATTGGAATTAAAAAGGGGAAAATACATTATAAAATACACTAACTTTGAGACCTCTACAACGCGTATTTACGGAGTTATGATCATTTTAAGTTTGAGACGTGTTTGCTCAAGAACCCTTGCGCCGATTATAATGATTTATAAGGAATTAAAAGGGCAAATATGGATTATAAAATGTGCCAACTTTGAGGCCTCAAGGACGCGTATTTACGGAGTTATGGGCCTTTAAAATTTGAAACGTGATTTCTCAAGAACCCTTGCGTCGATTATAATTTATATGGAATTAAAAGGGCAATTATGGATTATACAATGTAACAGCTTTAAGGCCTCTACAGCGCGTACTTACGGAGTTATGAGCATTTTAAATTTGAGACGTGATTTCTCAAGAAGCCTTGCGCCGATTACAATGATTTATATTGGAATTAAAAGGACAATATGGCTTATAAAATGTGCCAACTTTGAGGCCTCAACGACGCGTATTTACGGAATTTGAAACGTGAACCCTTGCGCCGATTATAATGATTTATATTGGAAATAAAAGGGAAAAAATAGATTATCAAACTTGCCAACTTTGACGCCTCGACAACACGTACTTGCAGAGTTGTGAGCATTTTAAGTTTGAGACGTGATTTCTCAAGAACCATTGACCATTGACAAGAACCGCCGATTATAATGATTTTTATGGAATTAAAAGAGCAAATATAGATTATAAAATGTGCCTCTTTAAGGCCTCTACGACGCGTATTTACGGAGTTATAGGCATTTTAAATTATTCATTTCTCAAGAACCCTTGCGCCGATTATAATGATTTATATTAAAAGGGCAAAAATAGATTACACAACATTCCAACTTTGAGGCCCTACGACGCGTACTTACAGAGTTATGAGCATTTTAAGTTTGAGACGTGATTTATCAAGAACTCTTGCGCCAATTCTAATGACTTATATTGGAATTAAAAGGGCAAACATAAATTATAAAACGTGCCAACTTTGAGGCCTGGATGACGCGTACCTACAGAGTTATGAGCATTTCAATTTTGTGATGTGATTTCTCAAGAACAATATGGATTATAAAATGTGCCAACTTTGAGGCCTCAAGGACGCGTATTTACGGAGTTATGGGCCTTTTAAATTTGAAACGTGATTTCTCAAGAACTCTTGCGTCGATTATAATTTATATGGAATTAAAAGGGCAATTATGGATTATACAATGTAACAGCTTTAAGGCCTCTACAGCGCGTACTTACGGAGTTATGAGCATTTTAAATTTGAGACGTGATTTCTCAAGAAGCCTTGCGCCGATTACAATGATTTATATTGGAATTAAAAGGACAATATGGCTTATAAAATGTGCCAACTTTGAGGCCTCAACGACGCGTATTTACGGAATTTGAAACGTGAACCCTTGCGCCGATTATAATGATTTATATTGGAAATAAAAGGGCAAAAATAGATTATAAAACGTACCACCTTTGCGGCCTCGACGACTCGTTCTTACAGAGTTATGAGCATTTCAAATTTGTGACGTGATTTCTCAAGAACCATTGCGCCGATTATAATGATTTTTATGGAATTAAAAGGACAATATGGCTTATAAAATGTGCCAACTTTGAGGCCTCTACGACGCGTATTTACGAAATTATGGGCATTTTAAATATGAGACGTAATTTCTCAAGAATCCTTGCGCCGATTATAATGATTTATATGGAATTAAAAGGGCAAATATGGATTATAAAATGTGCCTCTTTAAGGCCTCTACGACGCGTATTTACGGAGTTATACCATTTTAAATTATTGATTTCTCAAGAACCCTTGCGCCGATTATAATGATTTATAATGGAATTAAAAGGGCAAAAATAGATTACACAACATTCCAACTTTGAGACCTCTACGACGCGTACTTACGGAGTTATGAGCATTTTAAGTTTGAGACGTGATTTATCAAGAACTCTTGCGCCAATTATAATGACTTATATTGGAATTAAAAGGGCAAATATAGATTATAAAACGTGCCAACTTTGAGGCCTGGATGACGCGTACCTACAGAGTTATGAGCATTTCAATTTTGTGACGTGATTTCTCAAGAACACCTGCGCCGAAATAGATTACAAAACGTGCCAACTTTGAGGCCTCGACGACGCGTACTTACAGAGTTAAGAGCATTTTAGGTTTGAAACGTGATTTCTCAAGAACCCTTGCGCTGATTATAATGATTTATATGGAATTAAAAGGGCAATTATGGATTATAAAATTTGCAACTTTGACGCCTATACGACGCGTATTTACGGAGTTATGGGCATTTTAAATTTGAGACGTGATTTCTCAAGAACCCTTGAGCCGATTATAATGATTTATATTGGAATTAAAAAGGGGAAAATACATTATAAAATACACTAACTTTGAGACCTCTACAACGCGTATTTACGGAGTTATGATCATTTTAAGTTTGAGACGTGTTTGCTCAAGAACCCTTGCGCCGATTATAATGATTTATAAGGAATTAAAAGGGCAAATATGGATTATAAAATGTGCCAACTTTGAGGCCTCAAGGACGCGTATTTACGGAGTTATGGGCCTTTTAAATTTGAAACGTGATTTCTCAAGAACCCTTGCGTCGATTATAATTTATATGGAATTAAAAGGGCAATTATGGATTATACAATGTAACAGCTTTAAGGCCTCTACAGCGCGTACTTACGGAGTTATGAGCATTTTAAATTTGAGACGTGATTTCTCAAGAAGCCTTGCGCCGATTACAATGATTTATATTGGAATTAAAAGGACAATATGGCTTTTAAAATGTGCCAACTTTGAGGCCTCAACGACGCGTATTTACGGAATTTGAAACGTGAACCCTTGCGCCGATTGTAATGATTTATATTGGAAATAAAAGGGAAAAAATAGATTATCAAACGTGCCAACTTTGACGCCTCGACAACACGTACTTGCAGAGTTGTGAGCATTTTAAGTTTGAGACGTGATTTCTCAAGAACCATTGACCATTGACAAGAACCGCCGATTATAATGATTTTTATGGAATTAAAAGAGCAAATATAGATTATAAAATGTGCCTCTTTAAGGCCTCTACGACGCGTATTTACGAGTTATAGGCATTTTAAATTATTCATTTCTCAAGAACCCTTGCGCCGATTATAATGATTTATATTAAAAGGGCAAAAATAGATTACACAACATTCCAACTTTGAGGCCCTACGACGCGTACTTACGGAGTTATGAGCATTTTAAGTTTGAGACGTGATTTATCAAGAACTCTTGCGCCAATTATAATGACTTATATTGGAATTAAAAGGGCAAACATAGGTTATAAAACGTGCCAACTTTGAGGCCTGGATGACGCGTACCTACAGAGTTATGAGCATTTCAATTTTGTGATGTGATTTCTCAAGAACACCTGCGCCGAAATAGATTACAAAACGTGCCAACTTTGAGGCCTCGACGACGCGTACTTACAGAGTTAAGAGCATTTTAGGTTTGAAACGTGATTTCTCAAGAACCCTTGCGCTGATTATAATGATTTATATGGAATTAAAAGGGCAATTATGGATTATAAAATTTGCAACTTTGACGCCTATACGACGCGTATTTACGGAGTTATGGGCATTTTAAATTTGAGACGTGATTTCTCAAGAACCCTTGAGCCGATTATAATGATTTATATTGGAATTAAAATGGGGAAAATACATTATAAAATACACTAACTTTGAGACCTCTACAACGCGTATTTACGGAGTTATGATCATTTTAAGTTTGAGACGTGTTTGCTCAAGAACCCTTGCGCCGATTATAATGATTTATAAGGAATTAAAAGGGCAAATATGGATTATGAAATGTGCCAACTTTGAGGCCTCAAGGACGCGTATTTACGGAGTTATGGGCCTTTTAAATTTGAAACGTGATTTCTCAAGAACTCTTGCGTCGATTATAATTTATATGGAATTAAAAGGGCAATTATGGATTATACAATGTAACAGCTTTAAGGCCTCTACAGCGCGTACTTACGGAGTTATGAGCATTTTAAATTTGAGACGTGATTTCTCAAGAAGCCTTGCGCCGATTACAATGATTTATATTGGAATTAAAAGGACAATATGGCTTATAAAATGTGCCAACTTTGAGGCCTCAACGACGCGTATTTACGGAATTTGAAACGTGAACCCTTGCGCCGATTATAATGATTTATATTGGAAATAAAAGGGAAAAAATAGATTATCAAACGTGCCAACTGTGACGCCTCGACAACACGTACTTGCAGAGTTATGAGCATTTTAAGTTTGAGACGTGATTTCTCAAGAACCATTGCGCCGATTATAATGATTTTTATGGAATTAAAAGGACAATATGGCTTATAAAATGTGCCAACTTTGAGGCCTCTACGACGCGTATTTACGAAATTATGGGCATTTTAAATATGAGACGTAATTTCTCAAGAAGCCTTGCGCCGATTATGATGATTTATATGGAATTAAAAGGGCAAATATGGATTATAAAATGTCCCAACTTTGAGGCCTCAACGACACGTATTTACGGAGTTATGTGCCTTTTAAATTTGAAACGTGATTTCTCAAGAACCCTTGCGTCGATTATAATTTATATGGAATTAAAAGGGCAGTTATGGATTATGCAATGTAACAACTTTAAGGCCTCTACGGCGCGTACTTACGGAGTTATGAGCATTTTAAATTTGAGACGTTATTTCTCAAGAAGCCTTGCGCCGATTATAATGATTTATATTGGAATTAAAAGGTCAAAAATATATTACAAAACGTGCCAACTTTGAGGCCTCGACGACACGTACCTACGGAGTTATGAGCATTTTAAGTTTGAAACGTGATTTCTCAAGAACCCTTGCGCCGATTATAATGATTTTTATGGAATTAAAAGGACAATTAAGGCTTATAAAATGTGCCAACTTTGAGGCCTTTTAAATATGAGACGTAATTTCTCAAGAAGCCTTGCGCCGATTATAATGAATTTATGGAATTAAAAGGGCAAATATGGATTGTAAAATGTGCCAACTTTGAGGCCTCTACAATGCGTACTGAGCATTTCAAATTTGTGACGTGATTTCTCATGAACCCTTGCGCCGATTTTAACGATTTATATTGGAATTAAAGGGGCAAAAATATGTTAAAAAACGTGCCAACTTTGAGGCCTGGTAGGATATCATGGGTAATTATAAAAGGAACGTTGCGACATTTGGCTTCACGCCTAAGCAACGGACATTTTAATTACAACATTTGGCGCAGCCGGTTTTCGAACCATACATCAACTCCCAAGGGACGAGAAGGACTGGATGGAGATTAATATTGGAAGAAATAAATATTTAGGATCAGGGAAAATATTTTTTACATTTGTGAGTATTGTGAAAAATAGTGAAAAAAAATGTGAGCGGTAAAAAAATAACATTTTGTAAATTTGTGATATAAAACAAGAGACATGTTTGAGAGTTGTAATAAGTAAAAATCATGGGATTATGAAAATTGACATTTAAAAAATGAAAAAACAATTGAACATTTTGAAATTAATTGTGGAATAAAATAAACTGTGAAATAAAATTGAGAAATGAATAACATAAATGATATAATTTGATAAATCAGAAAATTAAATAAGTAAACTAAATGTTTTATAAAATTGTTTAATTGATATATTAAAGCACATTTTTAAAGTAATAGTGAAACAATATAGAATAGTTTGAGTCATTAAATGATAATAATTAATAAAATTGTGAATTTAAATAAATTGAATAACATAAGAATTTTGTTACAGTAATGTTTTCATAATGTTGCGAAATTAATTAAAAAACAAAACTGGAAAATTTTAACCAAATTAAATGCAATAAATAAATTAATTCAGTATTCATAAATTACATGTTGATATGATTTGGAAATATAGATTAAAAAGTTTAAATAATGAAACATAAAAATGAGATAAACAATGTTGTAAAAAATTGAATAGATAAATTAAAAAATGGTTAAAAGTTTATTTATTATGAAACTAGTAAAAACAAAATAAATAATTTAATTAAGAAAGACATAGTTAATTATATGATTAAGTAAATGGAAAAATAAGAAACACTAATAATCGGTACTGAAACTGTATTGAAACGTGTTCATTACGTTGTTCCTTACTTTTCTGGGGCGGAATCTCCATTATTAGAAACAGAATTATATAAATTTATTGAATGTTATGAAAGTTAAAAATTAAAGAATCAGATAGTGAGGAATTTATAAAATGTGTTAGGTTACGTTTGGAGGGAGATGCATATAAATTAGTGAGGACAAAACAGTTTCAAAAAATAGAAGAATTATACGAGTTGTTAGAAAATACGTACTTAAAAGAAATTTCTTTAGATTCAGTACTAAAAGAGAGCGTTTGGGAGACGATTAGATGAGTTGCAATCCATGGCTTTGGAAATTGCAAGTAAAAAATACAGTAAAAAGATAAGTGAAGTTGACGTATTCAGTTTGGAATTACAGAGTTCAGTGTTGATCTCTTTTAAAGTAGGGGTGAGGGATCGAACGATAAAAGTTGTACTGTTGGGTAGTAAGTCAGAAACATTAGATACATTGTTGGAAGAAGCTTTAAATGTGCAGGCTCTTATGTAGCGAAGTCCAAGGTCGGAAGAGGATGAATATAATTATATAGAAAAAACTAAATTAGAAAACAGTCAGTCGGAAAATAAATTGCAACAAATAAATAATAATAAAAGTAACTATAAAAGGAGTGTTCCAACATGTTCATTTTGTAGTAAATTTGGGCATACTAGGGACGATTGTATTATTAGGAAAAATACGCCGTTCTGCTACGAATGTGGAGCTTATGGTCACGAATCTAATTGGATATGTGCTAATAATAATATTGGCAATTTTGTTAATAAGGATAATAAGATGTATAACGGGAAAAATAATACAAGTTATATGAAATATTCATGGAGGGATACACAGGGGCATAAAATAAATAATTGCCACGCAGCAGGAAATAATAATTATAATCAGGATACACAAGGGGCTCAGTCTAGGCCAGAAAACTGGAGACTCCATAATAATAGTAAGATAGGGCCGATAGAGTTAGGAATGGTAGATCGGACGTCGGAAGAGACTGTGGTTGAATTTACTACTCCATTAAATTTCCGTAGAACAGAGGAGACCAATGAATTAAAATATGAATTAAAAGAAGAAGAAGGTGATCGCATAATATGCAGTGGACATGGAGATAGCTCGGTTTTAACTAATGTAAGTGACGTTTTCATTGAAGTACCTTGCGAGGCAGCTAAAAATGGAAGACTTATTTTACTAGTAGACTCAGGAGCTGATGCCAGTATAGTAAAAGAAAATGCAATGACAAGTTTACCAGACTTTAACGAGAGTATACAAAAGGATTTAAAGGGAGCTTTTGGTGGGTGCGTTAGAACATTAGGGAGCACCAAAATCCAACATAGGAACATAAGGCGCTTAAGTTTAATGTTACACGCAGTGTCACTTGAACAAGGAGTACCAGCTGACGGAATAATCGGACGTGACAATTTATGGAATCGATCTGTAATAATTGCGATAGACAAAACAATAACATTCTTTGATAAACATAAAAATCATATTAAAAAACTACCCATGAAATCACAGACAGAAATACAGAATATTTTTTTTAATCAACAAATTAAAATTCAAGCGAGAACCGCAAAGATAGTATCATTACATTTAAAAACAAAAATTCCAATCGTATTAATACATAAACTGGAAATTTTTCCAGGAGTATATTTGGGCGAAAGCATATCGAATGTTAGCAAAAATAGAGTTTATGTTTCAGTTTTAAATGCTACAGAAAAAGAAATTATAATAGACAGTACTTTTAAACCAAAATTTTCGAATTTTAATCAGTATAAAGAATCGGATACCAATAATTCTACAATAAACAGCATAAATTCAGTAAATATTACAAACAGAATTAACAAATTATTAGAGGAAATGAAAATTGTTGAGACTTTAAATAAAGACGAAATTACATCTTTACAAAATCTGTGTATTTCGTATCATGATGTTTTTCATTTAGATGGCGATGAATTAACATACACGCCAGCGCTTAAACATGAAATAACTTCACAGTGGAACCAAACGCCAATTAATCAGAAACAATATAAGCTACCCCACACACATAGGGAAGAAATTAATAGACAGGTAGGAAAAATGTTAGATGACGGCATTATATCGCCGAGTACCTCATCTTGAAATTCACCGTTATTGTTGGTACCAAAAAAGAGTGGTAAGGAAGGTAGCAAAAAATGGAGATTAGTAATAGATTTTCGTAAACTAAATGATTAGATCAGTTAGGACATAGTAGATATTTTTCAACCTTAGATTTAGCAAGCGGTTATCATCAGGTTTTAGTAGAAAAAAGAGATAAAGAAAAAATAGCTTTTAGTACAGGACTGGGTCATTTCGAATTTAATAGAATGCCATTTGGCTTAACAGGTGCACCAGCGACCTTCCAAAGAATAATGAACCACATATTAAAAGGTTTACAGGGTATCGATTGCTTTGTTTACCTTGATGATATAGTGGTGTACGGAAAGAATTTAGCTGAACATGAGCTTAAGTTGAGTAGAGTATTGCAGAAATTAAGGGAACACAATATAAAATTAAATACAGAAAAATGTCAGTTTTTACGTCGCGAAGTTATATATTTAGGACATAAATGTTCGGAACTGCCAGACCCTTCTAATGTCGAATGCGTAAAAAATATTCCGGTGCCAAGAAATAAAAAAGAAGCGTTTTTGGGATTAATTAATTATTATAGAAAATTCATAGGCAATATGGCGAAATTATAATTGCCAATTAATAATTTACTTAGGAAAGATGTTAAATTCACATGGACTGACGATTGTCAAAATTCATTTATTAAACTCAAAGAATCAATAATTTCGCCACCAATTCTCGCATATCCAGACTTTACAAAACCTTTTTTACTTACAACGGATGCAAGTAAAGAAGCAATATAGTAAATATAGTAAAAGTAAAAGTGAACAAATATTAAAAACTTCAACAATATAAATAAGAAAGAAAGTTAAAGAAATATTATTTAAAGAAAAGTATAATAATAAATTTCTAAGAAAAAGAATATTCCACAAGAATAACTTTAAATATTCAAATTTAAAAATCGCACAATATTTCCAAGTTAAAGTAAACAAATCGTTGCAAAAAAATTAAGCATAATGTCTGATATGTATAATTAAAAATAACAACTGAACAACACAAAACGCAGCAAGTGCAAAGCGGTAACCTGATCAACTACTGTTTTGTCAACTGCAACGTTCTGTGCATTGTAACTGCTGTTTAGTAATTAGGTTATTAACCTCCAAATACATTATATTTTCAAATAATATAGTATGTCGTTGCCCATTTAAATAATATTGATGAACAAGAAAAAACTATTATTAAGTTTATTTATATACATATTTTTTTTTTATAGTAGTAATGCTTTATATGATGATATTAATGATGTAAAAGAAAAAACTATTATTCATTTTAATAATATTTTTTTCTTAAAATAAGGGTGGAGGTATGTTGTAAGTCAACATAGTGTGTTTTGGTAAGTCACTATACGTTGATATTATAAACTATTTACGCGATGACTATTTCATGCAGTTATCGTTACGTTGCAGTAAAGTGCAACGTAGGACATATGTGTCATAGTCAAGCAAGCCAATGAACTAGCAACAGTATGAGCGAAGCTGGGTAATACCAGCAGCAGCATGATTGGCTAAGGGCCTTTTCCCTTACGGAAGCAAATAGTGAGTGGAATTTGCGCACGGCACTCTGCCGGAACATTTAGATTTGAAACATGCCTTCTTATAATAGTTTAAGTGAGATTTTAAGTGAGTGGTAAATCAGTAGTTCAGTAGGAGACAATAATGTTAATATTAAAATATAACTTTAGAGTAAATAAAAGTATGTCTTAAAAGAAAAGACTTGTTTGAATTATTTCGGTTAATAAAAATGGAACTTCGACGTTGGACATTCTCTGGTAAGATATCATGGGTAATTATAAAAGGAACGTTGCGACATTTGGCTTCACGCCTAAGCAACGGACATTTTAATTACAACAATATGTCCTGGGTCCATAACCAGGACGGAAACTCTAGTCAGTTTTCACGTTTGGTCCACGTGTCCCCCGATACGGTTTAATTAAAAACACACCCAGGGCAACACGCTTGGCAAAGTCCCCCGATACGGTTTTGTTAAAAACACACCCAGGGTAACGATGCAGCTATTCAGTCACGAAGTCAGGAACAGAGAGAGCGATTTTCCCTCGTGCAATGCCTTTTATAGGCCATTGGTTGGTGGAGCGTTGGTGCTTTGTTTCCCAACCGTTGGTGGATTGTTGCCCACTATTCTGTAGATTTGCTACGTCTGTGTATCGGTGATGCGCTCACCAGTGAGTGTGTATTCGTAACACTTTGCCGCTTCGCTCACTGGTGCGCCTGTGTTGGTGACACAATTGTATGTTCTGGCCGTTGGTGTCTGCTAAATCTCTCACCAGTGAGAGTGTATGAGTGACACTTTGTAGCCAAGCTCACTGGTGAGCTTTAGCTCGTTGGTGTTAATTCGATGCTCTGCGCCGTGTTTGGTTCGACGGCGTTGACGTCTAAGCCGATTGCTTGGATTCGCCGTGAATGTGCGGTCGCCATTTGACACCTCAAAATGGTACCGTCACACCCCCCCTTTACTTCGGCAGCCTACCTCAGTTCAATGATGGTCGCCCCTCCCGAGCCATTGATCCTGATGCGGTATCGACGTCCTTTTATCCGACGGATGGTGGACATTGGCTTGTGGTCTCGCCGGTTTTGACTCACGGCCCTAACTACTGCCAATACTTCTGGTGGTACCTCGTCGATCAGTCGTACCATAGGATGGGCGGTCCTCGCTCGCATCCGGCTGTGAAATGCTGGGTCTGGTATTACTGCTTCTTGCCTCGTCACGGCCAGTGCTGCTGCTACTACTGTGGTTGATAGGCCCATATGCCGGTCGTTGTCTTCGGTGGGGATGTAACCGTCGGTGATGACCGTCGTGCTGGTCTCTCGTTCGTTGTGGGGCGCTGATTGTCGCGCCAGCCAGCTCCTGTTGTGTCGTCGTCGTGGATACGTCGCTTCGACGCTTCGTCAGCACAGCCGTCCGCTGTGAGACGCTCTGCTGCTCCTCTGCTCGTTGTGGGGCGCTGCTCGTCGCGCTGGCCACCTCTTGTTGTGTCTTTGCAAGTACCTCTGCGTCGTGTTGCTGTTGCGCTGGTTCAGCAACCTCTGGTGCGGCGTCCAAAACCTCCTCTATCTGGGTGCGTACAGCCGTCCACTGTGCACTCCTCCAGACATCCTCCCACTTTGGAGGGCCGTTGGTTGGGTCTTTTCTCCCACTTGCTGCTGCCATGCCCACACAACCGTCCGTTGTGTGGCATCTGTCGCCCTGCCAGTGGCGCTCTGTTTCGCCCCCTTGCGCCTTGTGGTGGGCGCCGCCGCTTGCCGTGCTGCTGTCGCCTGCGTCGTCGTCTTTGGAGCGATCTTCTTCGCCGTTGCGGGTGCAACGCTCTGTTGCGTCACCTGTAACATGGTGATGGGTGCAGCTATCTGCCGCGCGGCTGTCGCCTGCGTGGTCGTCGTCGTGGGTGCAACGCTCTGTTGCATCACCTGGAACATGGTGATGGGCGCAGCTATCTGCCGCGCTGCTCTCGCCTGCGTATTCGTCGTTCTGGCCACCTGATCGGTAGCGGGTCGCTGGAACGCCCGCTGCGCTGTCCGCTTCGCCAGATCAGGCCATACTGGGACCGCTGTCCCCCCTTCGTTTGCCAGAAGACGGATCTGCCGGGCAATGATCCCGCGTTTCGCATCGCCTTCTCTGTTTCTGTCCAACGGCGGGTACAGATGGTGTTGCGGGTCTCGTCGCAGACACACAACGTTCTGTAGCAAGTAGACGCCGCAATCATAAAGATTCGGCTGCTGCGGGACGCTGACCTCGTAGTAAGGCGTGTTGATTTCTGTAAACTCATGGCCTACGTCGCCACATGAAACTGCCGTCAAAAATTCACGCAAGCTCACAGACACGTGGCGACGGGTCCGCGTTGCCAGTGAATCCATAATCAGGATGCACGGGCCTGTTGTGCGTGGTTCGACGCCTTGTGCTGCTCGCCACTCCTGATTCGTTGGTGCCGCGCCATTCAGGCAGGTACCAATGATTGGTTTCGTTCACAGGCACCACCAAAATGACGTGCGAGAATGGGTCCACTCGTCTCGCCCACGTTTGCACACATCTCTCTACGCTTCGGGTAAGGCTGGCGTAGAAGAACGTGTCGTAAACATGCATCCGTCGACCTGGAACCGCGTGCTCTCTATTCTGCAGCGACCATTGAACCCAGAAATTGAGGATCGTGTCGTTTAGGAAACGCCCGACTGCCAGACAGCGATAGTCTCCTACGGTGACGGACACGCCTTGTCTTCCTAGCGGGTATCTGCATAGTTGATGCGTATCACCTTTGTTGACGGGTCTCGTCACGCTCAGTTCCACTGGCGTTGTGTGTGGCGCCCCTGGTGCCTGAGTAACCTGGTCCGTCTGCTACTCAGACCTGAACCGCTTGCATGCCTGCTCATCTTTGTCGACTCCTGCCTCGACCTCGTATGGCGCTACCACTGGTTCTGCTGGTAGGTTGCTCCCCTCTACCATGCATCGCTGCAGTGCCGCTGTCGTTGGGCGCAATATAGCGCGCAGTTCCTGGCGACTGCTTTCGTTCAAGCCACCTGCGTCTTCAGGGCTCAATGGTGGTGCGTTATCAGCATGACGAAGTGTCGCCAACAGTTAAAGGCGGTAGTGGCCTGTGTCCTGCTCCTTGCAGTAATCCTGCGATGACTCATTTCAGATGCTTTTTTTTTTTTGATAAAACTTAACAGCTCGAAAAATCTTTTACTTCTATTTTATTTGCGCGGTGCACGTGCGTATGCGTTGACTATCGCGTAACTAATGTCGATCCTCGTGCCCCACACTTGTTGCTTCGCGAATTGCTGCGCCAAATTCCGCGAATTGTAAATTTGAATTTTTAACGACTGTCGAATACGCACGAACCTCACGCACACCAATGTTTACGTGTTTGTGTGTGCGCATTGTGTTTTGCTCTCTGAGAGCGCTTGTGAGTCGCCGTGGACCGCATTGGTTATTCGCGCTCTCCGTGCGAGGCTCTCTTTCTGTTTGCACATACCGGGGGTGGGTTTTTGTATTCGTACCGCGAGTGTAGATTCTCTCTTGCAATGATTTTTGTTGTTTCGCCGCATGCGTAAAGGTTTTGTTGTTGCCATTTTCGGTGCCCGTGGCATTCCACGTATTTTCTGTCTCCTGTGCCCCTTGGCGTATAAATTTCACGCGATTATGCTCCATCGAGCGTTGATTTTGTGCGCGACCCGCATGTAATTTCACGCGATCATGCTCCATCGAGCGTTTATTTTTTTTCGTTTATTTTAGCGTTTATTTCGCGCGACCCGAATGCGATTGCCCCTGATTTGTGATGCTCGTTTTCCGAATATTTCCCCCGCAGGCTTGTTTTCCTGGGTAACAACGTACTGGAATTGTTACTCCTGGTGGCGTCGGGACTCGAAACGGGTTAGAAATTTTTAAATCTTTATTGCTGTCGTTGTCTGTACTGTGACTTTGTGGACGCACTTGTCGTTGTCGCCTTCGTGTTGCAGTCACTGCCGTTGCAACTTGTGCCACTCTGCCTTGTTCATCGTCGCCATCCTGATGAAACTGCTTCAGTTCGCCTACATGCACTGCTCGTGTCTTTGATTGCCCCTGTCCTTTCATTGACTGACGATTACAGGCGAGTCAAAATTGATAACTCGATACGGCCCGTCGAATTTCGGTGCCAATTTTGCCGCAAATCCATCAGCTGCCTTCGACAGGTGGTGCTGCTTAACAAGTACCAGCTCACCCACTTCTGGTTTCCATGCCCTCCGTCGTAGATTGTAGTGACGTGCTTGATCCTGCGCAGCCCGCGCCAGCTGCCGCTTCACTATCACAAATATTTCTCGTAGCTCCGTTGCCCGTTCATTCGGCGTCTGCGCCTCAGCGCATGTGCCTATCATGACCTCGTCATAAAGTGCCTTCGGGAGTCGTGGCTCCCGTCCTTGAGTCAAATATGCCGGACTGTAGCCTGTAGTCTCCGACACACTTGTATTAATTGCCAACGCAATTTCTGGCAACTGCTCGTCCCATCGGTTCTGTCGGAGTCCTGCCAACTGCGCTATGATTGTCTTCAGAGTCCTGTTCGCCCTCTCTGTAGGGTTTTCCTTGGGTGTGTACGGAGCTGTGAACTGTTGCCTCACGCCCATATTTTGAAGATATCGCCTGAACGCCTTGCTGGTGAATTGTGCTCCATTGTCAGAAATGAGCACCTTAGGTACGCCGTATCTCGCCAAAATACGCTCCCGGAGCGCCTTCTGTGAGCTGTCAGCCGTTGCCTTACGTAATGGCACCATTTCGGTCCACTTCGAGAATTTGTCGAAGAAAACTAACAGCATCGTGTTGCCGTGTTTGGATCGCGGTAGGGGACCCACGAAATCCGCACATAACCAAGACCATGGCTCCTGTGCAATGTTCGTTAACATTTTACCCGCAGGTTTTTGTTGTGACGCCTTGAATTTCTGGCATGACTCACAGTTGCGCACGTACCTTCGTATTGTCCGACTCATGCCTGGCCAGAAATATCGCTTTGCTACCCGAGCGATAGTCTTGCGGACACCCATGTGTCCAGCGGTGGCGTTATCGTGATTTTCGCGCATCACTTGCGCGCGTCGCGGTGTAGGGACGCAGAGCTTCCAAGCTACTCCCTCGCTGTCGTCTGAGTGTTGCGGTAGATGCCTGTATAGATTACCATCTTCAATGGCATAGTCGGGGAACTTCTCTGGTTGTTCTCGTACCTCTCGTACCTCTCGTCCATGGACAACGATCTTCAGCTGGTGCCTCCTCTTTGGTCTTCATCAGCGTTTCCATTGGTTGCCTAGACAATGCGTCATCCACGACATTCAGCTTCCCTTTGCGGTACTGGATGTCGAATGTGTGCTGTTGTAGCTCCAGTGCCCAGCGCGCGATCCGCCCAGAAGGGCTCTCAATGGAGTTCAACCATTTCAGGGACAAATGGTCGGTGATGACCAGGAACCGATATCCTTCCAGGTAAGGCCGCATTTTCCTAATTCCCCATACTCCTTCTCCGTTGGCGAGTAATTTTCTTCTACCTTGTTTAACCTGCGGCTTGCGTATGCAATGACACGCTCCAGGCCATCAATGTCTTGCGTCAGCACTGCTCCTAATCCGTAGTTGCTGTCGTCCGTCTGCAGCGTGAACTTTTTAGTAAAATCTGGGAAACCCAGCACTGGTGCCTCAGTTAGCATAACTTTTAACTGATCAAACGCCAACTGCTGTTCATCTGACCAACTGAAATGCTTCCGCTTTTTCAGCAATTTGGTCAGCGGTTGCACAACATCTGAAAATTGTGGTACAAACCTCCGGTACCATGAGGCGATGCCCAGGCATTGGCGTAGCTCTCGTACGTTGGTCGGTGGTCGTAACTCCTGAATGGCAGCAATCTTGTCCGGGTCCGTATGAATACCTTGGTTGCTCACCATATGCCCAAGATACCTGATCTCCCGCTTAAAAAAATCGCTTTTTCTATATTGAGTTGGAGCATGGCCCGTCTCTGCCGTCTGAAAACTTCCTTGAGACTCGTCATGTGCTCCTCGAGCGTGGTTCCGGTGACGATGATGGCGTCTAGATAGGCGAACGCGTGTGGCTCCATGTTCGGTCCTATCACTCGGTCTAGTACGCGCTGAAATGTCGCCGGGGCTGAATGTAGCCCAAAGGGCATCACCCGTCATTGGTACATCCCTCGGTCAGGCGCTGTAAATGCGGTGAGCTTCTTGCTGTCCTCGTCCATAGGGATCTGCCAATACCCATTCTTTAAATCCAAACTGCTAATGAATTTAGCATTCCTCAGTCGATCCAATATGTGGTGAATGCGTGGTAATGGGTATGCGTCCGGCACTGAATGCGAGTTCAGCTGCCGGTAGTCGATGCATAGCCGCCACTGTCCCGTCTTCTTCTTGACCAAGACGATAGTCGCACTGTGGGGGCTCCTTGACGGCTCTATGCACCCCTTCGCGATGAGCGCGTCGACTTCCTCGTTGATAATCGCCTGCATCGCTCGATTCTTTGGAAAATAGCGCTGCTTAAGGGGGCGATCATCCTTCATTATTATCTTGTGAGTGGTGAGGTCAGTTGTCCCCCCATTACTCACAAACTTCCCAAGTTCCTTCTTTAGAAATTGATCAATTATTTCTTGTTCGCTGCGAGAGTCCGGTCTCACCGCAGTGCACACCGGCTGCCATTCTGGTTGCTGCGCAACTTCTCCCAAGGTGACACTCTGTCCACCGCAACTCAAAGTGGCGCCCGCTGTAAAAAATCCATCCCGAGGATGATATGATCGACCACTATGGGTAGTACCAGCAGTGTCAAAGGGCACTCCCTATCCCCGAGTCTGCCGATCACTAGTATCTCCTCCTTAACATGCCTAGTTGCACCATCCGCCATGCTCACCCTGACATCCGTGCTTCTGCAATTAAATGGTGTACGAATCATCTGAGCGCAGACTTCACTCACAAAACTCCGTGTTGCGCCTGTGTCGACCGTTGCAACCGCCAACTCGTTGTCAATGACAATTGTTGCCACTATACGAGTCGCCTCCTGTTTCAGCGCTACTGCTGGATACGGGGAGCTGTGTTCGGGGCCGCCAGCCCTCGCTACTGGCGGTTCCCCCGGTAGTTTCACGAACGTCGTTGACAACATTCGATAGTGCGAACGCCCCTGCGTCCGCACTCCCAACAAAATACAATCGCGTTATTACGGCAGTCCGCCTGCAGGTGTCCGTCGTGTCCGCAACGCCTGCATGCGGTCCTTGGGTTGATGTCCACCCTGGTGACATCATCCCAATCATTGTACCTCTCGTGGCCGTGCTGCGTGATGTGGCTGCGTGTGCCCCATCTTCTGAATAACGTCGTACTCGTCCGCTAGGTCTACTAGCTCTTCCATCGTGGAGAAGTCGCGACGCCGAATATATAGCTGATATTCTTGGCGGCAATTTCTAAAAACTCGATCCAGCTCTGTCTGCTCGTCGTAGTGCGCATGCCTCATCATGTCCTTCATTCCGATGACATAATCTCTGAACGTCTCCCGCGGCCGTTGTGTCCGTTTGTGGATGTCGTCATTGAGATCCTCAAAAAATCGTGGCGGCAGGAAAAACCGTAGAAACCCTCTCTTAAATTCACTCCACACTCGCCACGGCGAGTAGTTGTTCCTGTACCACGTCAATGCTCTCCCCTGCAAGAGATCCGCCAATCCGTGTGGGACCCAATCGCGGTCCACTCCATAGGTCTGCGTCAGCTACTCTATGCGCTCGATGAACACCAGCGGGTCGCTGCTGCCATTAAACTTCACTGGCCATTTTCTCATCCGCTCCATTGCAATTTCGTATCTTACTGCCTCTCCTGCGTGAGCCGCTGCTTGCTGGTGGACTGGTGCTGCTCCTGTAGTCTGTGCCCAAGTCTGTCTGTTCGACGGTTGAGGTCCCGTGAAACTGTTAGCGTCGAATGATGCCATATGCGGCTGTCGCGCCATATGCGCTTGTGGTGACTGTAGTGCCTGCTGCACCTGTGGTTGCGACCTTTGCGCCTGTGATTGTTCCTGTTGTAATTGCTGTTGCGCCTGTTGTATAAGTTGTTCCCGTTGTACCAACTGTTGCGCCCTTTGCGCCTGTTGCTGCTCCTGTTGTATCAGCTGCGCCTGCTGTGCCTGTTGTTGTGCCTGTTGCTGTTCCTATTGTTTTACATGCTGTGCCATTTGTGTGATTTGTGTAATTTGCGCCTGTTGCGCCAATTGTGCCAATTGTGCCTGTGCCACTGTCTGTGTTGTAAACTTTGGTGGCTGTGTACCAGCCATCGAAAATGTGTAGGGTGATGAAGTTCCTACTGACATTAACGGCTTGGTAACGAAGGTGGGCAGTGTCCATGTCTGCTCACTAGTGGTAAAAATAATTTTTGACTGACCCGGAAGTAGCGTTCCTTCGGTCGTACTGAGTCCAGCGGGTGGTAGAGTTAGCAACTCCTGGAAACTGCTGGCTCCTGCCATCGGTAACGGTGAGACGCTATTGCTGTGCCTCAGTTCCAACTTCTCCAGCCGCTCCACCTCTTCGCTGCTATGTTTGCCTTCATTTATAAAGGCCACGAAATTTTTGCGCACTTCCTCGACAGTGCCGGTGCCATTAAAGCCGAATTCTGCGTTGTTGTAAGGTCCTCCTTCCGGGGACCGTACACCCATGTCACCTTGACCATGGTGGTTTATATTTGTAATTCTTTTTTTTTCTCGCTGCGCGTTGCTTATTAAAGTTTATGCCACTCTTGTATTGTTCACTGTGTATTTTTTTTTTCAATTTAGACTGCGGTTTTCAATTTTTCTTAGGGGATTCTTTTCTTTATTATTTTTCACTTTTCTCAGGGGATTCTTTTCAATTTACTTTTCTCAGGGGATTTCTTGTTCAATTTTTTTCTTTTCACTTTTCTTGGGGCCTGTTTTCTTTTCACTATTCTCAGGGGTTTCTTTGTTCATTTTCACAGTTCTATCTGGCGCACAGTTTTCTTATTTTTTCAATAGTTTATTTTTTCATCAAGCGTGGCTCTTGTTTAATGTTCGTTGTTTTATTCGTTTATGCGGCGTTCGTTGCTTTACTTGTTTAATGTTCGTTGTTTTACTTGTTTAGTCGATCGTTGGTTTTATTTGTTTATGCGGCGTTCGTTGCTTTACTTGTTTAATGTGGTCATCGTTTCTTTATTTATTTATGCTGCGTTCGTTTGCTTTAAATATTTTATGCTGCCAACGTAGTTCTGCTTACTGTTGTGTCCATCGATGCGGCGTTTATTTGCGTGCATTTATTTGCTTTTTGCGTTGCACTGAGGGTCCCTGCTCGGGCGCCATGTAACGGTCCGGTTTCTGGGTTCAGAGCTGGGATTGCTTAGCGGGCTCCAGAAGTCCGTGCATTACAAAAATTTATATTTGCAGGGGAAACCCTCAGCACCAAATAAATACGCCGTACGCAAAGTGGTTATAATTATTCAATTTATCTTTATTAAATTCATTTTAATATATTATGAGGCAGCGTCCTGCCTGATGCACTCGACGCTCCTCGCTGGTTCTCGCTGAAATATGTATTTACAACCAGACTTACTCTGTGTTTTCCGGAACTGTTTGATATGTCCTGGGTCCATAACCAGGACGGAAACTCTAGTCAGTTTTCACGTTTGGTCCACGTGTCCCCCGATACGGTTTAATTAAAAACACACCCAGGGCAACACGCTTGGCAAAGTCCCCCGATACGGTTTAATTAAAAACACACCCAGGGTAACGATGCAGCTATTCAGTCACGAAGTCAGGAACAGAGAGAGCGATTTTCCCTCGTGCAATGCTTTTTATAGGCCATTGGTTGGAGACGCGTTGGTGCTTTGTTGCCCAACCGTTGGTGGATTGTTGCCCACGATTCTGTAGCTTTGCTACGTCTGTGTATCGGTGATGCGCTCACCAGTGAGTGTGTATTCGTAACACTTTGCCGCTTCGCTCACTGGTGCGCCTGAGTTGGTGACACAATTGTATGTTCTGGCCGTTGGTGTCTGCTAATTCTCTCACCATTGAGAGTGTATGAGTGACACTTTGTAGCCAAGCTCACTGGTGAGCTTTAGCTCGTTGGTGTTAATTCGATGCTCTGCGCCGTGTTTGGTTCGACGGCGTTGACGTCGAAGCCGATTGCTTGGATCCGCCGTGAATGTGCGGTCGCCATTTGACACCTCAAAATGGTACCGTCACAAATTATAGGCATTTTTAATTTTTGATTTCTCAAGAACCCTTGCGCCGATTATAATGATTTATATGGAATTAAAAGGGCAAATATGGATTATAAAATGTGCCAACTTTGAGGCCTCAACGACGCGTATTTACGGAGTTATGGGCCTTTTAAATTAGAAACGTGATTTCTCAAGAACCCTTGCGTCGATTATAATTTATATGGAATTAAAAGGGCAATTATGGATTATACAATGTAACAACTTTAAGGCCTCTACGCCGCGTACTTACGGAGTTATGAGCATTTTAAATTTGAGACGTGATTTCTCAAGAAGCCTTGCGCCGATTTTAAAGATTTATATTGGAATTAAAAGGGCAAAAATATATTACAAAACTATTGCGACGATTATAATGATTTTTATGGAATTAAAAGGACAATTGTGGCTTATAAAATGTGCCAACTTTGAGGCCTTTTAAAAATGAGACGTGATTTCTCAAGAAGCCTTGCGCCGATGATTTATTTTGGAAATAAAAGGGCAAAAATAGATTACAAAACGTGCCAAGTTTGAGGTCTCTACGACACGTACTTACAGAGTTAAGAGCATTTTAAGTTTGAGACGTGATTTCTCAAGAACCCTTGCGCCGTTTATAATGATTTTTATGGAATTAAAAGGACAATTATGGCTTATAAAATGTGCCAACTTTGAGGCCTTTTAAATATGAGACGTAATATCTCAAGAAGCCTTGCGCCGATTATAATGATTTATATGGAATTAAAAGGGCAAACATGGATTATAAAATGTGCCAACTTTGAGGCCTCAACGACGCGTACTTACGAAGTTATGAGCATTTTAAATTTGAGACGTGATTTCTCAAGAAGCCTTGCGCCGATTTTAAAGATTTATATTGGAATTAAAAGGACAATTATGGCTTATAAAATGTGCCAACTTTGAGGCCTTTTAAATATGAGACGTAATATCTCAAGAAGCCTTGCGCCGATTATAATGATTTATATGGAATTAAAAGGGCAAACAAGGATAATAAAATGTGCCAACTTTGAGGCCTCAACGACGCGTACTTACGAAGTTATGAGCATTTTAAATTTGAGACGTGATTTCTCAAGAAGCCTTGCGCCGATTTTAAAGATTTATATTGGAATTAAAAGGGCAAAAATATATTACAAAACGTTTGCGACGATTATAATAATTTTTATGGAATTAAAAAGACAATTATGGCTTATAAAATGTGCCAACTTTGGGGCCTTTTAAATATGAGACGTGA
The DNA here is from genome assembly GCA_951804985.1 of Dryomyza anilis. Lineage (NCBI taxonomy): Eukaryota > Metazoa > Arthropoda > Insecta > Diptera > Dryomyzidae > Dryomyza > Dryomyza anilis. The sequence continues at coordinate 71,042,638 of OX638130.1, forward strand.
TTTCTCAAGAAGCCTTGCGCCGATGATTTATTTTGGAAATAAAAGGGCAAAAATAGATTACAAAACGTGCCAAGTTTGAGGCCTCTACGACGCGTACTTACGGAGTTATGAGCATTTTAAGTTTGAGACGTGATTTACCAATTATAATGACTTATATTGGAATTAAAAGGGCAAAAATGGATTATAAAACGTGCTAAATTTGCGGCCTCGATGACGCGTACTTACAGAGTTATGAGCATTGCAAATTTGTGACGTGATTTCTCAAGAACACCTGCTCCGATTATAATGATTTTAATGGAATTAAAAGGGCAAATATAGATTATAAAATGTGCCAACTTTGAGGCCTCTACGACGCTTATTTACGGAGTTATAAGCATTTTAAATTTTTGATTTCTCAAGAACCCTTGCGCCGATTATAATGATTTATATTGGAATTAAAAGGGCAAAAATATATTACAAAACGTGCCAACTTTGAGGCCTCGACGACACGTACTTACAGAGTTATGAGCATTTTAAGTTTGAGACGTGATTTCTCAAGAACCCTTGCGCCGATTATAATGATTTTTATGGAATTAAAAGGACAATTATGGCTTATAAAATGTGCCAACTTTAAGGCCTTTAAAATATGAGACGTAATTTCTCAAAAAGCCTTGCGCCGATTATAATGATTTATATGGAATTAAAAGGGCAAATATGGATTATAAAATGTGCCAACTTTAAGTCCTCAACGACGCATATTTACGGAGTTATGGGCCTTTTAAATTTGAAACGTGATTTCTCAAGAACCCTTGCGTCGATTGTAATAATTTATATGGAACTAAAAGGGCAATTATGGATTATAAAATGTAACAACTTTATTGCCTCTACGGCGCGTACTTACGGAGTTATGAGCATTTTAAGTTTGAGACGTGATTTATCATGAACCCTTGCGCCGATTATAATTGCCCTTTTATTGAAATTAAAAGGGCAGATATAGATAATAAAATGTGCAAACTTTAGACCTCTACGAAGCGTACTTACGGAGTTATGAGCATTCTAAGTGTGAAATGTGATTTCTCAAGAACCCTAGCGCCGAATATATTGATTTATATTGGAATTAAAACGGCAAAAATAGATTACAAAACGTGCCAACCTTGAAGCCTCTACGACGCGTATTTACTGACTTATGGGCATTTTAAATTTGAGTCGTGATTTCTGAAGAACCCAATTAAAATGGCAAAAATAGATTACAAAACGTGCCAACTTTGGGGCCTCTACGAAGCGTATTTACGGACTTATGGGCATTTTAAATTTGAGACGTGATTTCACAAGAACCCTTGCGCCGTTATAATGATTTATATTGGAAATAAAATGGCAAAAATAGATTACAAAACGTGCCAACTTTGAGGCCTCTACGACGCGTTCTTACGGAGTTATGAGCATTTTAAGTTTGAGACGTGATTTCTCAAGAACACCTGCGCCGATTATAATGATTTTAATGGAATTAAAAGGGCAAATATAGATTATAAAATGTGCCAACTTTGCGGCCTCTACGACGCGTATTTACGGAGTTATAGGCATATTAAATTTTTGATTTCTGAAGAACAGTTGCGCCGATTATAATGATTTATTTTGAATTAAAAGGGCAAATATGGATTATAAAATGTGCCAACTTTGAGGCCTCAACGATGCGTATTTACGGAATTATGGGCCTTTTAAATTTGAAACGTGATTTCTCAAGAACTCTTGCGTCGATTATAATTTATATGGAATTAAAAGGGCAATTATGGATCATACAATGTAACAACTTTAAGGCCTCTACGGCGGGTACTTACGGAGTTATGAGCATTTTAAATTTGAAACGTGATTTCTCAATTACGTCTCAATCAATCACGCCTTGCGCCGATTACAATATTATTACAATATTGGAATTAAAAGGACAATTATGGCTTATAAAATGTGCCAACTTTGAGGCCTTTTAAATATGAGACGTAATTTCTCAAGAAGTCTTGCGCCGATTATAATGATTTATATGGAATTAAAATGGCAAATATGGATTATAAAATGTGCCAACTTTGAGGCCTCAACGACGCGTATTTACGGTGTTATGGGCCTTTTAAATTTGAAACGTGATTTCTCAAGAACCCTTGCGTCAATTATAATAATTTATTTGGAATTAGAAGGGCAATTATGGATTATATTGGAATTAAATGGGCAAAAATATGTTACAAAACGTGCCAACTTTGAGGCCTTTACAACGCGTACTTAGCATTTCCAATTTGTGACGTGATTTCTCAAGAACACCTGAGCCGATTATAATGATTTTAATGGAATTAAAATGGCAAATATAGTTTATAAACAGTGCCAACTTTGAGGCATCTACGACGCGTATTTAGGGAGTTATAGGCATTTTAAATTTTTGATTCCTCAAGAACGCTTACGCCGATTATAATGATTTATATGGAATTAAAAGGCAATTATGGATTATACAATGTAACAACATCAAGGCCTCTACGGCGCGTACTTACGGAGTTATGAGCATTTTAAATTTGAGACGTGATTTCTCAAGAAGCCTTGCGCCGATAACAATGATTTATATTGGAATTAAAAGGGCAAAAATATATTACAAAACGTGCCAACTTTGAGGCCTCGGCGACACGTACTTACAGAGTTATGAGCATTTTAAGTTTGAGACGTGATTTCTCAAGAATCCTTGCGCCGATTACAATGATTTATATTGGAATTAAAAGGACAATTATGGCTTATAAAATGTGCCAACTTTGAGGCCTTTTAAATATGAGACGTAATTTCTCAAGAAGCCTTGCGCCGATTATAATGATTTATATGGAATTAAAAGGGCAAATATTGATTATAAATTGTGCCAACTTTGAGGCCTCAACGACGCGTATTTACGGAGTTATGGGCCTTTTAAATTTGCAACGTGATTTCTCAAGAACCCTTGCGTAGATTATAATAATTTATATGGAATTAGAAGGGCAATTATGGATTATATTAGAAATAAAAGGGCAAAAATAGATTTATGAGCATTTTAAGTTTGAGACGTGATTTACCAATTATAATGACTTATATTGTAATTAAAAGGGCAATTATGGATTACACAATGTAACAACTCTAAGGCCTCTACGGCGCGTACTTACGGAGTTATGAGCATTTTAAATTTGAGACGTGATTTCTCAAGAAGCCTTGCGCCGATTACAATGATTTATATTGGAATTAAAACGGCAAAAATATATTACAAAACGTGACAACTTAGAGGCCTCGTCGACACGTACTTACGGAGTTATGAGCATTTTAAATTTGAGACGTGATTTCTCAAAAACCCTTGCGCCGATTATAATGATTTATATGGAATTAAAAGGGCAATTATGGCTTATAAAATGTGCCAACTTTGAGGCCTTTTAAATATGAGACGTAATTTCTCAAGAAGCCTTGCGCCGATTATAATGATTTATATGGAATTAAAAGGGCAAAAATGGATTATAAAATGTGCCAACTTTGAGGCCTCAGCGACGCGTACTTACGGAGTTATGAGCATTTTAAATTTGTGACGTGATTTCTCAAGAACCCTTGCGCCGATTATAATGATTTTAATGGAATTAAAAGGTTATAGGTATTTTAAATTTTTGATTTCTCAAGAACCCTTGCGCCGATTATAATGATTTATATGGAATTAAAAAGGCAAATATGGATTATAAAATGTGCCAACTTTGATGCCACTACGACGAGTATTTACGGAGTTATAGGCATTTTAAATTTTTGATTTCTCAAGAACCCGATTATAAAGATTTATATTGGAGTTAAAAGGGCAAAAATATATAACAAAACGTGCCAACTTTGAGGCCTCGACGACAAGTACTTACAGAGTTATGAGCATTTTAAGTTTGAGACGTGATTTCTCAAGAACACTTGCGGCGATTATAAAGATTTTTATGTAATTAAAAGGACAAATATGGATTATAAAATGTGCCAACTTTGAGGCCTTTTAAATATGGGACTTAATTTCTCAAGAAGCTTTGCGCCGATTATAATGATTTATATGGAATTAAAAGGGCAAATATGGATTATAAAATGTGTCAACTTTGAGGCCTCAACGACGTATATTTACGGAGTTATGGGCCTTTTAAATTTGAAACGTGATTTCTCAAGAACCCTTGCGTCGATTATAATAATTTATATGGAACTAAAAGGGCAATAATGGATTATACAATGTAACAACTTTAAGGCCTCTACGGCGCGTAATTACGGAGTTATGAGCATTTTAAGTTTGAGACGTGATTTACCAAGAACCCTTGCGCCGATTATAATGATTTATATTGGAAATAAAAGGGCAAAAATAGATTAAAAAACGTGCAACTTTGAGGCCTCTACGACGCGTACTTACAGAGTTATCAGAATTTTAAGTTTGAGACGTGATTTATCAAGAACCCTTGTGCCAATTGTAATGACTTATATTGGAATTAAAAGAAAAAAAATAGATTATAAAACGTGCCAACTTTGCGGCCTCTACGACGTGTACTTACAGAGTTATGAGCATTTCAAATTTGTGACGTGATTTCTCAAGAACACCTGCGCCGATTATAATGATTTTAATGGAATTAAAAGGGCAAATATAGATTATAAAATGTGACAACTTTGAGGCCACTACGACGCGTATTTACGGGGTTATAGGCATTTTAAATTTTTGATTTCTCAAGAATGCTTGCGCCGATTTATGGATTATAAAATGTGCCAACTTTGAGGCCTCAACGACTCGTATTTACGGAGTTTTGGGCCTTTTAAATTTGAAACGTGATTTCTCAAGAACCCTTGCGTCGATTGTAATTTATATGCCGATTACAATGATTTATATTGGAATTAAAAGGACAATTATGTCTTATAAAATGTGCCAACTTTGAGGCCTTTTAAATATGAGACGTAATTTCTCAAGAAGCCTTGCGCCGATTATAATGATTTATATGGAATTAAAAGGGTAAATATGGATTATAAAATTTGCCAACTTTGAGGCCTCAACGACGCGTATTTACGGAGTTATGGGCCCTTTAAATTAGAAACGTGATTTCTGAAGAACCCTTGCGTCGATTATAATAATTTATATGGAATAAGAAGGGCAATTATGGATTATATTAGAAATAAAAGGGCAAAAATAGATTACAAAACGTGCCAACTTTGAGGCCTCTACGAAGCGTACTTACGGAGTTATGAGCATTTTAAATTTGCGACGTGATTTCTCAAGAACACTTGCGCCGATTATAATGATTTTTATGGAATTAAAAGGACAATTATGGCTTATAAAATGTGCCAACTTTGAGGCCTTTTAAATATGAGACGTAATTTCTCAAGAACGCTTGCGCCGATTATAATGATTTATATGGCAATAAAAGGGCAAAAATAGATTACAAAACGTGCCAAGTTTGAGGCCTCTACGACGCGTATTTACGGAGTTATGAGCATTTTAAGTTCGAGACGTGATTTCTCAAGAACACCTGCGCCGATTATAATGATTTTAATGAAATTAAAAGGGCAAATATGGATTATAAAATGTGCCAACTTTGAGGCCTCTACGACGCGTATTAACGGAGTTATAGGTATTTTAAATTTTTGATTTTTCAAGAACCTTTCGCCGATTATAATGATTTATATGGAATTAAAAGGGCAAATATGGATTATAAAATGTGCCAATTTTGAGGCCTCTACGACGAGTATTTACGGAGTTATAGGCATTTTAAATTTTTGATTTCTCAAGAACCCGATTATAATGATTTATATTGGAATTAAAAGGGCAAAAATATATTACAAAACGTGCCAACTTTGAGGCCTCGACGACACGTACTTACAGAGTTATGAGCATTTTAAGTTTGAGATGTGATTTCTCAAGAACCCTTGCGCCGATTATAATGATTTTTATGGAATTAAAAGGACAAATATGGACTATAAAATGTGCCAACTTTGAGGCCTTTTAAATATGGGACGTAGTTTCTCAAGAACGCTTGCGCCGATTATAATGATTTATATGGAATTAAATGGGCAAATATGGATTATAAAATGTGCCAACTTTGAGGCCTCAACGACGCGTATTTACAGAGTTATGGGCCTTTTAAATTTGAAACGTGATTTCTCAAGAACCCTTGGGTCGATTATAATTTATATGGAATTAAAAGGGCAGTTATGGATTATACAATGTAACAACTTTAAGGCCTCTACGGCGCGTACTTACGGAGTTATGAGCATTTTAAATTTGAGACTTGATTTCTCAAGAAGCCTTGCGCCGATTACAATGATTTATATTGGAATTAAAAGGACAATTATGGCTTATAAAATGTGCCAACTTTGAGGCCTTTTAAATATGAGACGTAATTTCTCAAGAAGCCTTGCGCCGATTATAATAATTTATATGGAATTAAAAAAACAAATATGGATTATAAAATGTGCCAACTTTGAGGCCTCAACGACGCGTACTTACGTAGTTATGGGCCTTTTAAATAAAAAACGTGAATTCTCAAGAACCCTTGCGTCGATTATAATAATTTATATGGAATTAGAAGGGCAATTATGGATTATATTGGAAATAAAAGGGCAAAAATAGATTACAAAACGTGCCAACTTTGAGGCCTCTACGAAGCGTACTTACGGAGTTATGAGTATTTTAAGTTTGAGACGTGATTTACCAATTATAATGACTTATATTGGAATTAAAAGGGCAATTATGGATTATACAATGTAACAACTTTAAGGCCTCTACGGCGCGTACTTACGGAGTTATGGGTTAAATTTGAGACGTGATTTCTCAAGAAGCCTTGCGCCGATTACAATGATTTATATTGGAATTAAAAGCCTTGCGCCGATTACAATGATTTATATTGGAAATAAAAGCCTTGCGCCGATTACAATGATTTATATTGGAATTAAAAGGGCAAAAATATATTACAAAACGTGCCAACTTTGAGGCCTCGACGACACGTACTTACAGAGTTATGAGCATTTTAAGTTTGAGACAAGATTTGTCAAGAACCCTTGCGTCGATTATAATGTATTTTATGGAATTAAAAGGACAATTATGGCTTATAAAATGTGCCAACTTTGATGCCTTTTAAATATGAGACATAATTTCTCAAGAAGCCTTGCGCCGATTATAATGATTTATATGGAATTAAAAGGGCAAATATGGTTTATAAAATGTGCCCACTTTGAGGCCTCAACGATGCGTATTTACGGAGTTATAGGTATTTTAAATTTTTGATTTCTCAAGAACCCTTGCGCCGATTATAATGATTTATATGGAATTAGAAGGGCAATTATGGATTATACAATGTAACAACTTTGCGGCCTCGACAACGCATACTTACAGAGTTATGAGCATTTCAAATTTGTGACGTGATTTCTCAAGAACACCTGCGACGATTCTAATGATTTTAATGGAATTAAAAAGGCAAATATAGATTATGAAATGTGCCAACTTTGAGGCCTCTACGACGCGAATTTACGGAGTTAAAGGTATTTTAAATTTTTGATTTCTCAAGAACAATTGCGCCGATTATAATGATTTATTTGGAATTAAAAGGGCAAATATGGATTATAAAATTTTCCAACTTTGAGGCCTCAACGACGCGTACTTACGGAGTTATGGGCCTTTTAAATTTGAAACGTGATATCTCAAGAACCTTTGCGTCGATTATAATAATTTATATGGAACTAATAGGGCAATTATGGATTATACAATGTAACAATTTTAAGGCCTCTACGGCGCGTACTTACGGAGTTATGAGCATTTTAAGTTTGAGACGTGATTTATCAAGAACCCTTGTGCCGATTACATTGATTTATATTGGAATTAAAAGGGCAAAAATATATTACAAAACGTGCCAACTTTAAGGCCTCGTGCCTCGTTTAAGACGTGATTTCTCAAGAACCCTTGCGCCGATTACAATGATTTTTATAGAATTAAAAGGACAATTATGGCTTATAAAATGTGCCAACTTTGAGGCCTTTTAAATATTAGACGTATTTTCTCAAGAAGCCTTGCGCCGATTATAATGATTTATATGGAATTAAAAGGGCAAACATGGAATATAAAATGTGCCAACTTTGAGGCCTTTTAAATATGAGACGTTATTTCTCAAGAAGCCTTGCGCCGATTATAATGATTTATATGGAATTAAAATGGCAATTATGGATTATAAAATGTGCCAACTTTGAGGCCTCAACGACGCGTATTTACGGTGTTATGGGCCTTTTAAATTTGAAACGTGATTTCTCAAGAACCCTTGCGTCAATTATAATAATTTATTTGGAATTAGAAGGGCAATTATGGATTATATTGGAATTAAATGGCAAAAATATGTTACAAAACGTGCCAACTTTGAGGCCTTTACAACGCGTACTTAGCATTTCCAATTTGTGACGTGATTTCTCAAGAACACCTGAGCCGATTATAATGATTTTAATGGAATTAAAATGGCAAATATAGTTTATAAACAGTGCCAACTTTGAGGCATCTACGACGCGTATTTAGGGAGTTATAGGCATTTTAAATTTTTGATTCCTCAAGAACGCTTACGCCGATTATAATGATTTATATGGAATTAAAAGGCAATTATGGATTATACAATGTAACAACATCAAGGCCTCTACGGCGCGTACTTACGGAGTTATGACCATTTTAAATTTGAGACGTGATTTCTCAAGAAGCCTTGCGCCGATAACAATAATTTATATTGGAATTAAAAGGGCAAAAATATATTACAAAACGTGCCAACTTTGAGGCCTCGGCGACACGTACTTACGGAGTTATGAGCATTTTAAGTTTGAGACGTGATTTCTCAAAAACCCTTGCGCCGATTATAATGATTTATATGGAATTAAAAGGGCAATTATGGCTTATAAAATGTGCCAACTTTGAGGCCTTTTAAATATGAGACGTAATTTCTCAAGAAGCCTTGCGCCGATTATAATGATTTATATGGATTAAAAGGGCAAATATGGATTATAAAATGTGCCAACTTTGAGGCCTCAACGACTCGTACTTACGGAGTTATGAGCATTTTAAATTTGAAACGTGATTTCTCAATTACGTCTCAATCAATCACGCCTTGCGCCGATTACAATATTATTACAATATTGGAATTAAAAGGACAATTATGGCTTATAAAATGTGCCAACTTTGAGGCCTTTTAAATATGAGACGTAATTTCTCAAGAAGCCTTGCGCCGATTATAATGATTTATATGGAATTAAAATGGCAAATATGGATTATAAAATGTGCCAACTTTGAGGCCTCAACGACGCGTATTTACGGTGTTATGGGCCTTTTAAATTTGAAACGTGATTTCTCAAGAACCCTTGCGTCAATTATAATAATTTATTTGGAATTAGAAGGGCAATTATGGATTATATTGGAATTAAATGGGCAAAAATATGTTACAAAACGTGCCAACTTTGAGGCCTTTACAACGCGTACTTAGCATTTCCAATTTGTGACGTGATTTCTCAAGAACACCTGAGCCGATTATAATGATTTTAATGGAATTAAAATGGCAAATATAGTTTATAAACAGTGCCAACTTTGAGGCATCTACGACGCGTATTTAGGGAGTTATAGGCATTTTAAATTTTTGATTCCTCAAGAACGCTTACGCCGATTATAATGATTTATATGGAATTAAAAGGCAATTATGGATTATACAATGTAACAACATCAAGGCCTCTACGGCGCGTACTTACGGAGTTATGAGCATTTTAAATTTGAGACGTGATTTCTCAAGAAGCCTTGCGCCGATAACAATGATTTATATTGGAATTAAAAGGGCAAAAATATATTACAAAACGTGCCAACTTTGAGGCCTCGGCGACACGTACTTACAGAGTTATGAGCATTTTAAGTTTGAGACGTGATTTCTCAAGAATCCTTGCGCCGATTACAATGATTTATATTGGAATTAAAAGGACAATTATGGCTTATAAAATGTGCCAACTTTGAGGCCTTTTAAATATGAGACGTAATTTCTCAAGAAGCCTTGCGCCGATTATAATGATTTATATGGAATTAAAAGGGCAAATATTGATTATAAATTGTGCCAACTTTGAGGCCTCAACGACGCGTATTTACGGAGTTATGGGCCTTTTAAATTTGCAACGTGATTTCTCAAGAACCCTTGCGTAGATTATAATAATTTATATGGAATTAGAAGGGCAATTATGGATTATATTAGAAATAAAAGGGCAAAAATAGATTTATGAGCATTTTAAGTTTGAGACGTGATTTACCAATTATAATGACTTATATTGTAATTAAAAGGGCAATTATGGATTACACAATGTAACAACTCTAAGGCCTCTACGGCGCGTACTTACGGAGTTATGAGCATTTTAAATTTGAGACGTGATTTCTCAAGAAGCCTTGCGCCGATTACAATGATTTATATTGGAATTAAAACGGCAAAAATATATTACAAAACGTGACAACTTAGAGGCCTCGTCGACACGTACTTACGGAGTTATGAGCATTTTAAGTTTGAGACGTGATTTCTCAAAAGGGCAATTATGGCTTATAAAATGTGCCAACTTTGAGGCCTTTTAAATATGAGACGTAATTTCTCAAGAAGCCTTGCGCCGATTATAATGATTTATATGGAATTAAAAGGGCAAAAATGGATTATAAAATGTGCCAACTTTGAGGCCTCAGCGACGCGTACTTACGGAGTTATGAGCATTTTAAATTTGTGACGTGATTTCTCAAGAACCCTTGCGCCGATTATAATGATTTTAATGGAATTAAAAGGTTATAGGTATTTTAAATTTTTGATTTCTCAAGAACCCTTGCGCCGATTATAATGATTTATATGGAATTAAAAAGGCAAATATGGATTATAAAATGTGCCAACTTTGATGCCACTACGACGAGTATTTACGGAGTTATAGGCATTTTAAATTTTTGATTTCTCAAGAACCCGATTATAAAGATTTATATTGGAGTTAAAAGGGCAAAAATATATAACAAAACGTGCCAACTTTGAGGCCTCGACGACAAGTACTTACAGAGTTATGAGCATTTTAAGTTTGAGACGTGATTTCTCAAGAACACTTGCGGCGATTATAAAGATTTTTATGTAATTAAAAGGACAAATATGGATTATAAAATGTGCCAACTTTGAGGCCTTTTAAATATGGGACTTAATTTCTCAAGAAGCTTTGCGCCGATTATAATGATTTATATGGAATTAAAAGGGCAAATATGGATTATAAAATGTGTCAACTTTGAGGCCTCAACGACGTATATTTACGGAGTTATGGGCCTTTTAAATTTGAAACGTGATTTCTCAAGAACCCTTGCGTCGATTATAATAATTTATATGGAACTAAAAGGGCAATAATGGATTATACAATGTAACAACTTTAAGGCCTCTACGGCGCGTAATTACGGAGTTATGAGCATTTTAAGTTTGAGACGTGATTTACCAAGAACCCTTGCGCCGATTATAATGATTTATATTGGAAATAAAAGGGCAAAAATAGATTAAAAAACGTGCCAACTTTGAGGCCTCTACGACGCGTACTGACAGAGTTATCAGAATTTTAAGTTTGAGACGTGATTTATCAAGAACCCTTGTGCCAATTGTAATGACTTATATTGGAATTAAAAGAAAAAAAAATAGATTATAAAACGTGCCAACTTTGCGGCCTCTACGACGTGTACTTACAGAGTTATGAGCATTTCAAATTTGTGACGTGATTTCTCAAGAACACCTGCGCCGATTATAATGATTTTAATGGAATTAAAAGGGCAAATATAGATTATAAAATGTGACAACTTTGAGGCCACTACGACGCGTATTTACGGGGTTATAGGCATTTTAAATTTTTGATTTCTCAAGAATGCTTGCGCCGATTTATGGATTATAAAATGTGCCAACTTTGAGGCCTCAACGACTCGTATTTACGGAGTTTTGGGCCTTTTAAATTTGAAACGTGATTTCTCAAGAACCCTTGCGTCGATTGTAATTTATATGCCGATTACAATGATTTATATTGGAATTAAAAGGACAATTATGTCTTATAAAATGTGCCAACTTTGAGGCCTTTTAAATATGAGACGTAATTTCTCAAGAAGCCTTGCGCCGATTATAATGATTTATATGGAATTAAAAGGGTAAATATGGATTATAAAATTTGCCAACTTTGAGGCCTCAACGACGCGTATTTACGGAGTTATGGGCCCTTTAAATTAGAAACGTGATTTCTGAAGAACCCTTGCGTCGATTATAATAATTTATATGGAATAAGAAGGGCAATTATGGATTATATTAGAAATAAAAGGGCAAAAATAGATTACAAAACGTGCCAACTTTGAGGCCTCTACGAAGCGTACTTACGGAGTTATGAGCATTTTAAATTTGCGACGTGATTTCTCAAGAACACTTGCGCCGATTATAATGATTTTTATGGAATTAAAAGGACAATTATGGCTTATAAAATGTGCCAACTTTGAGGCCTTTTAAATATGAGACGTAATTTCTCAAGAACGCTTGCGCCGATTATAATGATTTATATGGAAATAAAAGGGCAAAAATAGATTACAAAACGTGCCAAGTTTGAGGCCTCTACGACGCGTATTTACGGAGTTATGAGAATTTTAAGTTCGAGACGTGATTTCTCAAGAACACCTGCGCCGATTATAATGATTTTAATGAAATTAAAAGGGCAAATATGGATTATAAAATGTGCCAACTTTGAGGCCTCTACGACGCGTATTAACGGAGTTATAGGTATTTTAAATTTTTGATTTTTCAAGAACCTTTCGCCGATTATAATGATTTATATGGAATTAAAAGGGCAAATATGGATTATAAAATGTGCCAATTTTGAGGCCTCTACGACGAGTATTTACGGAGTTATAGGCATTTTAAATTTTTGATTTCTCAAGAACCCGATTATAATGATTTATATTGGAATTAAAAGGGCAAAAATATATTTCAAAACGTGCCAACTTTGAGGCCTCGACGACATGTACTTACAGAGTTATGAGCATTTTAAGTTTGAGATGTGATTTCTCAAGAACCCTTGCGCCGATTATAATGATTTTTATGGAATTAAAAGGACAAATATGGACTATAAAATGTGCCAACTTTGAGGCCTTTTAAATATGGGACGTAGTTTCTCAAGAACGCTTGCGCCGATTATAATGATTTATATGGAATTAAATGGGCAAATATGGATTATAAAATGTGCCAACTTTGAGGCCTCAACGACGCGTATTTACAGAGTTATGGGCCTTTTAAATTTGAAACGTGATTTCTCAAGAACCCTTATGTCGATTATAATTTATATGGAATTAAAAGGGCAGTTATGGATTATACAATGTAACAACTTTAAGGCCTCTACGGCGCGTACTTACGGAGTTATGAGCATTTTAAATTTGAGACTTGATTTCTCAAGAAGCCTTGCGCCGATTACAATGATTTATATTGGAATTAAAAGGACAATTATGGCTTATAAAATGTGCCAACTTTGAGGCCTTTTAAATATGAGACGTAATTTCTCAAGAAGCCTTGCGCCGATTATAATAATTTATATGGAATTAAAAAAACAAATATGGATTATAAAATGTGCCAACTTTGAGGCCTCAACGACGCGTACTTACGTAGTTATGGGCCTTTTAAATAAGAAACGTGAATTCTCAAGAACCCTTGCGTCGATTATAATAATTTATATGGAATTAGAAGGGCAATTATGGATTATATTGGAAATAAAAGGGCAAAAATAGATTACAAAACGTGCCAACTTTGAGGCCTCTACGAAGCGTACTTACGGAGTTATGAGTATTTTAAGTTTGAGACGTGATTTACCAATTATAATGACTTATATTGGAATTAAAAGGGCAATTATGGATTATACAATGTAACAACTTTAAGGCCTCTACGGCGCGTACTTACGGAGTTATGGGTTAAATTTGAGACGTGATTTCTCAAGAAGCCTTGCGCCGATTACAATGATTTATATTGGAATTAAAAGCCTTGCGCCGATTACAATGATTTATATTGGAAATAAAAGCCTTGCGCCGATTACAATGATTTATATTGGAATTAAAAGGGCAAAAATATATTACAAAACGTGCCAACTTTGAGGCCTCGACGACACGTATTTAACGGGTTATGAGCATTTTAAGTTTGAGACAAGATTTGTCAAGAACCCTTGCGTCGATTATAATGTATTTTATGGAATTAAAAGGACAATTATGGCTTATAAAATGTGCCAACTTTGATGCCTTTTAAATATGAGACATAATTTCTCAAGAAGCCTTGCGCCGATTATAATGATTTATATGGAATAAAAAGGGCAAATATGGTTTATAAAATGTGCCCACTTTGAGGCCTCAACGATGCGTATTTACGGAGTTATAGGTATTTTAAATTTTTGATTTCTCAAGAACCCTTGCGCCGATTATAATGATTTATATGGAATTAGAAGGGCAATTATGGATTATACAATGTAACAACTTTGCGGCCTCGACAACGCATACTTACAGAGTTATGAGCATTTCAAATTTGTGACGTGATTTCTCAAGAACACCTGCGACGATTCTAATGATTTTAATGGAATTAAAAAGGCAAATATAGATTATGAAATGTGCCAACTTTGAGGCCTCTACGACGCGAATTTACGGAGTTAAAGGTATTTTAAATTTTTGATTTCTCAAGAACAATTGCGCCGATTATAATGATTTATTTGGAATTAAAAGGGCAAATATGGATTATAAAATTTTCCAACTTTGAGGCCTCAACGACGCGTACTTACGGAGTTATGGGCCTTTTAAATTTGAAACGTGATATCTCAAGAACCTTTGCGTCGATTATAATAATTTATATGGAACTAATAGGGCAATTATGGATTATACAATGTAACAATTTTAAGGCCTCTACAGCGCGTACTTACGGAGTTATGAGCATTTTAAGTTTGAGACGTGATTTATCAAGAACCCTTGTGCCGATTACATTGATTTATATTGGAATTAAAAGGGCAAAAATATATTACAAAACGTGCCAACTTTAAGGCCTCGAAGACACGTACTTACAGAGTTATGAGAATTTTAAGTTTAAGACGTGATTTCTCAAGAACCCTTGCGCCGATTACAATGATTTTTATAGAATTAAAAGGACAATTATGGCTTATAAAATGTGCCAACTTTGAGGCCTTTTAAATATGAGACATATTTTCTCAAGAAGCCTTGCGCCGATTATAATGATTTATATGGAATTAAAAGGGCAAACATGGAATATAAAATGTGCCAACTTTGAGGCCTTTTAAATATGAGACGTTATTTCTCAAGAAGCCTTGCGCCGATTATAATGATTTATATGGAATTAAAATGGCAATTATGGATTATAAAATGTGCAACTTTGACGCGTATTTACGGAGTTATAGGCATTTTAAATTTGAGACGTGATTTCTCATGAACCCTTGCGCCGATTATAACGATTAATATGAAATTAAAAGCCAATGATGGATTATAAAATGTGCAACTTTGACGCCTCCACAACGTTTATTTACGGAGTTATGTGCATTTTGAATTTCCCTTTCGCCGATTATAATGATTTTTATGGAATTAAAAGGGCAAATATAGGTTATAAAATGTGCCAACTTTGAGGCCTCTATGACGCGTATTTACGGAGTTATAGTCATTTTAAATTTTTGATTTCTCAAGAACCCTTGCGCCGATTATAATGATTTATATTGGAATTAACTGATTTATATTGGAATTAAAAGGGCGAAAATAGATTACAAAACGTGCCAACTTTGAGGCCTCGACGACGCGTACTTACAGAGTTATGAGCAGTTTAAGTTTGAGACGTGATTTCTCAAGAACCCTGCGCCGATTATAATGATTTATATTACACCCTTGCGCCGATTATAACGATTAATATGAAATTAAAAGCCAATGATAGATTATAAAATGTGCCACTTTGACGCCTCCACAACGTTTATTTACGGAGTTATGTGCATTTTGAATTTCCCTTTCGCCGATTGTAATGATTTTTATGGAATTAAAAGGGCAAATATAGATTATAAAATGTGCCAACTTTGAGGCCTCCACGACGCGTATTTACGAAATTATGGGCATTTTAAATTTGAGACGTAATTTCTCAAGAAACCTTGCGCCGATTCTAATGATTTATATTACAATTAAAAGGGCAAAAATAGATTACAAAACGTGCCAACTTTTAGGCCTTTAAGACGCGTACTTACGGAGTTATGAGCATTTTAAGTTTGAGACGTGATTTATCAAAAACCCTTGAGCCAATTATAATAACTTATACTGGAATTAAAAGGGCAAAAATAGATTACAAAACGTGCCAACTTTGAGGCCTCGACGACGCGTACTTACAGAGTGATGAGCATTTTAGGTTTGAAACATGATTTCTCAAGAACCCTTGCGCTGATTTATATGGAATTAAAAGGGCAATTATGGATTATAAAATTTGCAACTTTGACGCCTATATGACGCGTATTTATGGAGTTATGGGCATTTTAAATATGAGACGTGATTTCTAAAGAACCCTTGAGCCGATTATAATGATTTATGTTGGAATTAAAAGGGGAAAAATACATTATAAAATACATCAACTTTGAGACCTCTACAACGCGTATTTACGGAGTTATGATCATTATAAGTTTGAGACGTGTTTGCTCAAGAACCCTTGCGCCGATTATAATGATTTATAAGGAATTAAAAGGGCAAATATGGATTATAAAATGTGCCAACTTTGAGGCCTCAACGACGCGTATTTATGGAGTTATGGGCCTTTTCAATTTGAAACGTGATTTCTCAAGAACCTTTGCGTCGATTATAATAATTTATATGGAATTAGAAGGGCAATTATGGATTATACAATGTTACAACTTTAAGGCCTCTACGGCGCGTACTTACGGAGTTATGAGCATTTTAAATTTGTGACGTGATTTCTCAAGAACACCTGCGCCGATTATAATGATTTTAATGGAATTAAAAGGGCAAATATAGATTATAAAATGTGCCAACTTTGAGGCCTCTACGACGTGTGTTTACGGAGTTATGGGCCTTTTAAATTTGAAACGTGATTTCTCAAGAACCCTTGCGTCGATTATAATTTATATGGAATTAAAAGGGCAATTATGGATTATACAATGTAACAACTTTAAGGCCTCTACGGAGCGTACTTACGGAGTTATGAGCATTTTAAATTTGAGACGTGATTTCTCAAGAAGCCTTGCGCCGATTACAATGATTTATATTGGAATTAAAAGGGCAAAAATAGATTATAAAATGTGCCAACTTTGAGGCCTCAACGACGCGTATTTACGGAGTTATGGGCCCTTTAAATTAGAAACGTGATTTCTCAAGAACCCTTGCGTCGATTATAATAATTTATATGGAATAAGAAGGGCAATTATGGATTATATTAGAAATAAAAGGGCAAAAATAGATTACAAAACGTGCCAACTTTGAGGCCTCTACGAAGCGTACTTACGGAGTTATGAGCATTTTAAATTTGCAACGTGATTTCTCAAGAACCCTTGCGCCGATTATAATGATTTTATGGAATTAAAAGGACAATTATGGCTTATAAAATGTGCCAACTTTGAGGCCTTTTAAATATGAGATGTAATTTCTCAAGAACGCTTGCGCCGATTATAATGATTTATATGGAATTAAATGGGCAAATATGGATTATAAAATGTGCCAACTTTGAGGCTTCAACGACGCGTATTTACGGAGTTATGGGCCTTTTAAATTTGAAACGTGATTTCTCAAGAACCCTTGCGTCGATTATAATTTATATGGAATTAAAAGGGCAGTTATGGATTATACAATGTAAAATGTAAAAGGGCAAACATTGATTACAAAACGTGTCAAGTTTGAGGCCTCTACGACGCGTATTTACGGAGTTATGAGCATTTTAAGTTCGAGACGTGATTTCTCAGGAACACCTGCGCCGATTATATTGATTTTAATGGAATTAAAAAGGCAAATATAGATTATAAAATGTGCCAACTTTGAGGCCTCTACTACGCGTATTAACGGAGTTATAGGTATTTTAAATTTTTGATTTCTCAAGAACCTTTCGCCGATTATATTGATTTATATGGAATTAAAAGGGCAAATATGGATTATAAAAGGTGCCAATTTTGAGGCCTCTACGACGAGTATTTACGGAGTTATAGGCATTTTAAATTTTTGATTTCTCAAGAACCCTATTATAATGATTTATATTGGAATTAAAAGGGCAAACATATATTACAAAACGTGCCAACTTTGAGGCCTCGACGACACGTACTTACGGAGTTATGAGCATTTTAAATTTGAGATGTGATTTCTCAAGAACCCTTGCGCCGATTATAATGATTTTTATGGAATTAAAAGGACAAATATGGACTATAAAATGTGCCAACTTTGAGGCCTTTTAAATATGGGACGTAGTTTCTCAAGAACGCTTGCGCCGATTATAATGATTTATATGGAATTAAATGGGCAAATATAGATTATAAAATGTGCCAACTGTGAGACCTCAACTACGCGTATTTACAGAGTTATGGGCCTTTTAAATTTGAAACGTGATTTCTCAAGAACGCTTGGGTCGATTATAATTTATATGGAATTAAAAGGGCAGTTATGGATTATACAATGTAACAACTTTAAGGCCTCTACGGCGCGTACTTACGGAGTCATGAGCATTTTAAATTTGAGACGTGATTTCTCAAGAAGCCTTGCGCCGATTACAATGATTTATATTGGAATTAAAAGGACAATTATGGCTTATAAAATGTGCCAACTTTGAGGCCTTTTAAATATGAGACGTAATTTCTCAAGAAGCCTTGCGCCGATTATAATGATTTATAAGGAATTAAAAAAACAAATATGGATTATAAAATGTGCCAACTTTGAGGCCTCAACGACGCGTATTTATGGAGTTATGGGCCTTTTCAATTTGAAACGTGATTTCTCAAAAACCTTTGCGTCGATTATAATAATTTATATGGAATTAGAAGGGCAATTATGGATTATACAATGTAACAACTTTAAGGCCTCTACGGCGCGTACTTACTGAGTTATGAGCATTTTAAATTTGTGACGTGATTTCTCAAGAACACCTGCGCCGATTATAATGATTTTAATGGAATTAAAAGGGCAAATATATATTATAAAATGTGCCAACTTTGAGGCCTCTACGACGTGTGTTTACGGAGTATTAGGCATTTTAAATTTTTGATTTCTCAAGAACCCTTGCGCCGACTATAATGATTTGTATGGAATTAAAAGGGCAGATATGGATTATAAAATGTGCCAACTTTGAGGCCTCAACGACGCGTATTTACGGAGTTATGGGCCTTTTAAATTTGAAACGTGATTTCTCAAGAAACCTTGCGCCGATTATAATGATTTTTATGGAATTAAATGGCTTATAAAATGTTTGAGGCCTTTTAAATATGAGACGTAAAGAAGCCTTGCGCCGATTATAATGTTTTATATGGAATTAAAAGGGCAAAAATTTATTATAAAATGTGCCAACTTTGAGGCCTCAACGACTCGTACTTACATAGTTATGAGCATTTTAAATTTGAGACGTGATTTCTCAAGAATCCTTGCGCCGATTATAATGGTTTATATGGAATTAAAAGGGCAAACATGGATTATAAAATGCGCCAAGTTTGAGGCCTTTTAAATATGAGACGTAATTTCTCAAGAAGCCTTGCGTCGATTATAATAATTTATATGGAATTAAAAGTGGAATTATGGATTATATTGGAATTAAAAGGGCAAAAATATATTACAAAACGTGCCAACTTTGAGGCCTCGACGACACGGACTTACAGAGTTATGAGCATTTTAAGTTTGAGACGTGATTTCTAAAGAACCCTTGCGTCGATTGCAATGATTTATAAAGTTGTGCCAACTTTGAGGGCTTTTAAATATGATACGTAATATCACAAGAAGCCTTGCGCCGATTATAATGATTTATATGGAATTAAAAGGGCAAATATGGATTATAAAATGTGCCAACTTTGATTAATATGGAATTAAAAATGCAAATATGGATTATAAAATGTGCCAACTTTGAGGCCTCAACGACGCGTATTTACGGAGTTATGGGCCTTTTAAATTTGAAACGTGATTTCTCAAGAACCCTTGCGTCGATTATAATAATTTATATGGAATTAGATGGGCAAACATGGATTATAAAATGTGCCAACTTTGAGGCCTTTTAAATATGAGACGTAATTTCTCCAGAAGCCGTGCGTCGATTATAATGATTTATATGGAATTAAAAGGGCAATTATGGATTATACAATGTAACAACTTTAAGGCCTCTACGGCGCGTACTTAGGGAGTTATGAGCATTTTAAATTTGAGACGTGATTTCTCAAGAAGCCTTGCGCCAAGTACAATGATTTATATTGGAATTAAAAGGATAATTATGACTTAAAAAATGTGCCAACTTTGAGGCCTTTTAAATATGAGACGTAATTTATCAAGAAGCCTTGCGCCGATTATAATGATTTATATGGAATTAAAAATGCAAATATGGATTATAAAATGTGCCAACTTTGAGGCCTCAACGACGCGTATTTACGGAGTTATGGGCCTTTTAAATTTGAAACGTGATTTCTCAAGAACCCTTGCGTCGATTATAAAAATTTATATGGAATTAGATGGGCAATTATGGATTATACAATGTAACAACTTTAAGGCCTCTACGGCGCGTACTTACGGAGTTATGAGCCTTTTAAATTTGAAACGTGATTCTCAAGAACCCTTGCGTCGATAATAATAATTTATATGGAATTAGAAGTGGAATTATGGATTATATTGGAATTAAAAGGGCAAAAATATATTACAAAACGTGCCAACTTTGAGGCCTCGATGACACGTACTTACAGAGTTATGAGCATTTTAAGTTTGAGACGTGATTTCTCAAGAACACTTGCGTCGATTACAATGATTTATATTGGAATTAAAAGGACAATTATGGCTTATAAAATGTGCCAACTTTGAGGCCTTTTAAATATGATACGTAATATCACAAGAAGCCAACTTTGAGGCCTCAACGACGCGTATTTACGGAGTTATGGGCCTTTTAAATTTGAAACGTGATTTCTCAAGAACCCTTGCGTCGATTATAATAATTTATATGGAATTAGAAGGGCAATTATCGATTATACAATCTAATAACTTTAAGGCCTCTACGGCGCGTACTTACGGAGTTATGAGCATTTTAAATTTGTGACGTGATTTCTCAAGAACACCTGCGCCGATTATAATAATTTTAATGGAATTAAAAGGGAAAATATAGATTATACAATGTGCCAACTTTGAGGCCTCTACGACGCGTATTTACGGAGTTATAGGCATTTTAAATTTTTGATTTCTCAAGAACCCTTGCGCCGATTATAATGATTTATATGGAATTAAGAGGGCAGATATGGATTATAAAATGTGCCAACTTTGAGGCCTCAACGACGCGTATTTACGGAGTTATGGGCCTTTTAAATTTGAGACGTGATTTCTCAAGAAGACTTGCGCCGATTAATGATTTATATGGAATTAAAAGGGCAAACATGGATTATAAAATGTGCCAACTTTGAGGCCTCAACGACGCGTACTTACGGAGTTATGAGCATTTTAAATTTGAGACGTGATTTCTCAAGAACCCTTGAGCCGATTATAATGATTTTTATAGAATTAAAAGGACAATTATGGCTAATAAAATGTGCCATCTTTGAGGCCTTTTAAATATGAGACGCAATTTCTCAAGAAGCATTGCGCCGATTATAATGATTTATATGGAATTAAAAGGGCAAACATGGATTATAAAATGTGCCAATTTTGAGGCCTCAACGACGCGTACTTACGGAGTTATAAGCATTTTAAATTTGAGACGTGATTTCGCAAGAAGCCTTACGCCGATTATAATGATTTTAATGGAATTAAAAGGGCAAATATAGATTATAAAATGTGCCTCTACGACGCGTATTTACGGAGTTATAGGTATTTTAAATTTTTGATTTCTCAAGAACACCTGGGGCGAATATAATGATTTATATGGAATTAAAAGGGCAAATATGGATTATAAAATGTGCCAACTTTGAGGCCTCTACGACGCGTATTTACGGAGTTATAGGCATTTTAAATTTTTGATTTCTCAAGAACCCTTGCGCCGATTATAATGATTTATATTGGAATTAAAAGGGCAAAAATATATTACAAAACGTGCCAACTTTGAGGCCTCGACGACACGTACTTACAGAGTTATGAGCATTTTAAGTTTGAGACGTGATTTCTCAAGAACCCTTGCGCCGATTATAATGATTTTAATGGAATTAAAAGGAAAATATAGATTATAAAATGTGCCAACTTTGAGGCCTCTACGACGCGTATTTACGGAGTTATAGGCATTTTAAATTTTTGATTTCTCAAGAACCCTTGCGCCGATTAAAATGATTTATATTGGAATTAAAAGGGCAAAAATATATTACAAAAGTGCCAACTTTGAGGCCTCGACGACACGTACTTACAGAGTTATGAGCATTTTAAGTTTGAGACGTGATTTCTCAAGAACCCTTGCGCCGATTATAATGATTTTAATGGAATTAAAAGGACAATTATGGCTTATGAAATGTGCCAACTTTGAGGCCTTTTAAATATGAGACGTAATTTCTCAAGAAGCCTTGCTCCGATTATAATGATTTATATGGAACTAAAAGGGCAATTATGGATTATACAATGTAACAACTTTAAGGCCTCTACGGCGCGTACTTACGGAGTTATGAGCATGATTTCTCAAGAAGCCTTGCGCCGATTACAATGATTTATATTGGAATTAAAAGGGCAAAAATATATTACAAAACGTGCCAACTTTGAGGCCTCGACGACACGTACTTACAGAGTTATGAGCATTTTAAATTTGAGACGTGATTTCTCAAGAACCCTTGTGCCGATTATAATGGTTTATATGGAATTAAAAGGGCAAATATGGATTATAAAATGTGCCAACTTTGAGGCCTCAACGACGCGTATTTACGGAGTTATGGGCCTTTTAAATTAGAAACGTGATTTCTCAAGAACCCTTGCGTCGATTATAATAATTTATACGGAATTAAAAGGGCAATTATGGATTATATTGGAAATAAAAGGACAAAAATAGATTACAAAACGTGCCAACTTTGACGCCTCTACGAAGCGTACTTACGGAGTTATGAGCATTTTAAGTTTAAGACGTGATTTACCAAATATAATGACTTATATTGGAATTAAAAGGGCAATTATGGATTATACAATGCAACAACATTAAATCCTCTACGGCGCGTACTTACGGAGTTATGAGCATTTTAAATTTGAGACGTGATTTCTCAAGAAGCCTTGCGCCGATTACAATGATTTATATTGGAATTAAAAGCCTTGCGCCGATTACAATGATTTATATTGGAATTAAAAGCCTTGCGCCGATTACAATGATTTATATTGAAATTAATGAGCATTTAAAAGCATGAGCATTTTAAGTTTGAGACGTGATTTCTCAAGAACCCTTGCGCCGATTATAATGATTTTTATGGAATTAAAACGACAATTATGGCTTATAAAATGTGCCAAC
Organism: Dryomyza anilis; assembly: GCA_951804985.1. Lineage (NCBI taxonomy): Eukaryota > Metazoa > Arthropoda > Insecta > Diptera > Dryomyzidae > Dryomyza > Dryomyza anilis. The sequence goes on from OX638130.1 coordinate 71,066,256, forward strand.
TTTGAGGCCTCAACGACGCGTACTTACGGTGTTATGAGCATCTTAAATTTAAGACGTGATTTCTCAAGAAGCCTAGCGCCGATTATAAGGATTTATATGGAATTAAAAGGGCAAAAATATATTACAAAACGTGCCAACTTTGAGGCCTCGACGACACGTACTTACAGAGTTATGAGCATTTTAAGTTTGAGACGTGATTTTTCAAGAACCCTTGCGCCGATTATAATGATTTTAATGGAATTAAAAGGGCAAATATAGATTATAAAATGTGCCAACTTTGAGGCCTCTACGACGCGTATTTACGGAGTTATAGGCATTTTAAATTTTTGATTTCTCAAGAACCCTTGCGCCGATTAAAACGATTTATATTGGAATTAAAAGGGCAAAAATATATTACAAAAGTGCCAACTTTGAGGCCTCGACGACACGTACTTACAGAGTTATGAGCATTTTAAGTTTGAGACGTGATTTCTCAAGAACCCTTGCGCCGATTATAATGATTTTTATTGAATTAAAAGGACAATTATGGCTTACGAAATGTGCCAACTTTGAGGCCTTTTAAATATGAGACGTAATTTCTCAAGAAGCCTTGCTCCGATTATAATGATTTATATGGAATTAAAAGGGCAAATATGGATTATAAAATGTGCCAACTTTGAGGCCTCAACGACGCGTATTTACGGAGTTATGGGCCTTTTAAATTTGAAACGTGATTTCTCAAGAACCCTTTCGTCGATTATAATAATTTATATGGAACTAAAAGGGCAATTATGGATTATAAAATGTAACAACTTTAAGGCCTCTACGGCGCGTACTTACGGAGTTGTGAGCATTTTAAGTTTGAGACGTGATTTATCTAGAACCCTTGCGCCGATTATAGTCATTTATATTGTAAATAAAAGGGCAAAAATAGATTATAAAACGTGCCAACTTTTAGGCCTTTGCGACGCGTACTTACGGAATTATGAGCATTTTAAGTTTGAGACGTGATTTATCAAGAATCCTTGTGCCAATTATAATGACTTATATTGGAATTAAAAGGGCAAAAATAAATTATAAAACGTGCCAACTTTGCGGCCTCGACGACGCGTACTTACAGAGTTATGAGCATTTCAAATTTGAGACGTGATTTCTCAAGAAGCCTTGCGCCGATTACAATGATTTATATTGGAATTAAAAGCCTTGCGCCGATTACAATGATTTATATTGGAATTAATGAGCATTTAAAAGCATGAGCATTTAAGTGCATGAGCATTTTAAGTTTGAGACGTGATTTCTCAAGAACCCTTGCGCCGATTATAATGATTTTTATGGAATTAAAAGGACAATTATGGCTTATAAAATGTGCCATTTTTGAGGCCTTTTAAATATGAGACGTAATTTCTCAAGAAGCCTTGCGCCGATTATAATGTTTTATATGGAATTAAAAGGGCAAATATGGATTATAAAATGTGCACACTTTGAGGCCTCAACGACGCGTATTTACGGAGTTATGGGTCTTTTAAATTTGAAACGTGATTTCTCAAGAACCCTTGCGTCGATTATAATAATTTATAAGGAATTAGAAGGGCAATTATGGATTATACAATGTAACAACTTTAAGGTCTCTACGGCGCGTACTTACGGAGTTATGAGCATTTTAAATTTGTGACGTGATTTCTCAAGAACACCTGCGCCGATTATAATGATTTATATTGGAATTAAAAGGACAATTATGGCTTATAAAATGTGCCAACTTTGGGGCCTTTTAAATATGAGACGTAATTTCTCAAGAAGCCTTGCGCCGATTATAATGATTCTATGGGCCTTTTAAATTTGAAACGTGATTTCTCAAGAACCCTTGCATCGATTATAAATTATATGGAATTAAAAGGGTAATTATGGATTATACAATGTAACAACTTTAAGGCCTCTACGGCGCGTACTTACGGAGTTATGAGATTGATTTCTCAAGAAGCCTTGCGCCGATTACAATGATTTATATTGGAATTAAAAGGGCAAAAATATATTACAAAACGTGCCAACTTTGAGGCCTCGACGACACGTACTTACAGAGTTATGAGCATTTTAAATTTGAGACGTGATTTCTCAAGAACCCTTGCGCCGATTATAATGGTTTATATGGAATTAAAAGGGCAAATATGGATTATAAAATGTGCCAACTTTGAGGCCTTAACGACAAGTATTTACGGAGTTATGGGCCTTTTAAATTTGAAACGTGATTTCTCAAGAACCCTTGCGTCGATTATAATTTATATGGAATTAAAAGGGCAATTATGGATTATACAATGTAACAACTTTAAGGCCTCTACGGCGCGTAATTACGGAGTTATGAGCATTTTAAATTTGAGACGTGATTTCTCAAGAAGCCATGCGCCGATTACAATGATTTATATTGGAATTAAAAGGACAATTATGGCTTATAAAATGTGCCAACTTTGAGGCCTTTTAAATATGAGATGTAATTTCTCAAGAAGCCTTGCGCCGATTATAATGATTCTATGGAATTAACAGGGCAAATATGGATTATAAAATGTGCCAACTTTGAGGCCTCAACGACGCGTATTTACGGAGTTATGGGCCTTTTAAATTAGAAACGTGATTTCTCAAGAACCCTTGCGTCGATTATAATAATTTATACGGAATTAAAAGGGCAATTATGGATTATATTGGAAATAAAAGGACAAAAATAGATTACAAAACGTGCCAACTTTGACGCCTCTCCGAAGCGTACTTACGGAGTTATGAGCATTTTAAGTTTGAGACGTGATTTACCAAATATAATGACTTATATTGGAATTAAAAGGGCAATTATGGATTATACAATGCAACAACATTAAGGCCTCTACGGCGCGTACTTACGGAGTTATGAGCATTTTAAATTTGAGACGTGATTTCTCAAGAAGCCTTGCGCCGATTACAATGATTTATATTGGAATTAAAAGCCTTGCGCCGATTACAATGATTTATATTGGAATTAAAAGCCTTGCGCCGATTACAATGATTTATATTGAAATTAATGAGCATTTAAAAGCATGAGCATTTTAAGTTTGATACGTGATTTCTCAAGAACCCTTGCGCCGATTATAATGATTTTTATGGAATTAAAAGGACAATTATGGCTTATAAAACTTTGAGGCCTCAACGACGCGTACTTACGGAGTTATGAGCATCTTAAATTTAAGACGTGATTTCTCAAGAAGCCTAGCGCCGATTATAATGATTTATATTGGAAATAAAAAGGCAAAAATAGATTACAAAACGTGCCAACTTTGACGCCTCTACGAAGCGTACTTACGGAGTTATGAGCATTTTAAGTTTGAGACGTGATTTACCAAATATAATGACTTATATTGGAATTAAAAGGGCAAATATGGATTATAAAATGTGCCCACTTTGAGGCCTCAACGACGCGTATTTACGGAGTTATGGGCCTTTTAAATTTGAAACGTGATTTCTCAAGAACCCTTGCGTCGATTATAATAATTTATATGGAATTAGAAGGGCAATTATGGATTATAAAATGTAACAACTTTAAGGCCTCTACGGCGCGTACTTACGGAGTTATGAGCATTTTAAATTTGTGACGTGATTTCTCAAGAACACCTGCGCCGATTATAATGATTTTAATGGAATTAAAAGGGCAAATATAGATTCCAAAATGTGCCAACTTTGAGGCCACTACGACGCGTACTTACGGAATTATGAGCATTTTAAGTTTGAGACGTGATTTACCAATTATAATGACTTATATTGGAATTAAAAGGGCAAAAATAGATTATAAAACGTGCCAACTTTGCGGCCTCAACGACGCGTACATACAGAGTTATGAGCATTTTAAATTTGTGACGTGATTTTTCAAGAACACCTGCGCCGATTATGATGATTATAATGAAATTAAAAGGGCAAAAATAGATTACAAAACGTGCCAAGTTTGAGGCCTCTACGACGCGTACTTACGGAGTTATGAGCATTTTTAGTTTGAGACGTGATTTACCAATTATAATGACTTATATTGGAATTAAAAGGGCAAAAATAGATTATAAAACGTGCCAACTTTGAGGCCTCTACGACGCGTATTTACGGAGTTATAGGTATTTTAAATTTTTGATTTCTCAAGAACCCTTGCGCCGATTATAATGATTTTTGTGGAATTAAAAGGGCAAATATGGATTATAAAATGTGCCAACTTTGAGGCCTCTACGACGCGTATTTACGGAGTTATGGCATTTTAAATTTTTGATTTCTCAAGAACCCTTGCGCCGATTATAATGATTTTTATTGGAATTAAAAGGGCAAACATATTTTACAAAACGTGCCCACTTTGAGGCTTCGATGACACGTAATTCCAGAGTTATGAGCATTTTAAGTTTGAGACGTGATTTACCAATTATAATGGCTTATATTGGAATTAAAAGGGCAAAAATATATTATAAAACGTGCCAACTTTGCGGCCTCGATGACGCGTACATACAGAGTTATGAGCATTTCAAATTTGTGACGTGATTTCTCAAGAACACCTGCGTCGATTATAATGATTTTACTGGAATTAAAAGGGCAAAAATAGATTACATAACGTGCCAAGTTTGAGGCCTCTACGACGCGTACTTAAGGAGTTATGAGCATTTTAAGTTTGAGACGTGATTTACCAATTATAATGACTTATATTGGAATTAAAAGGACAAAAATAGATTATAAAACGTGCCAACTGTGCGGCCTCGACGACGCGTACTTACAGAGTTATGAGCATTTCAAATTTGTGACGTGATTTCTCAAGAACACCTGCGCCGATTATAATGATTTTATTGGAATTAAAAGGGCAAATATAGATTATAAAATGTGCCAACTTTGAGGCCTCTACGACGCGTATTTACGGAGTTATAAGTATTTTAAATTTTTGATTTCTCAAGAACACCTGCGCCGATTAATGATTTTAATGGAATTAAAAGGGCAAAAATAGAATACAAAACGTGCCAAGTTTGAGGCCTCTACGACGCGTACTTACGGAATTATGAGCATTTTTAATTTGAGACGTGATTTACCAATTATAATGACTTATATTGGAATTAAAAGGGCAAAAAGAGATTATAAAACGTGCCAACTGTGCGGCCTCGACGACGCGTACTTACAGATTTATGAGCATTTCAAATTTGTGACGTGATTTCTCAAGAACACCTGCGCCGATTATAATGATTTTAATGGAATTAAAAGGGCAAATATAGATTATAAAATGTGCCAACTGTGCGGCCTCGACGACGCGTACTTACAGAGTTATGAGCATTTTAAATTTGAGACGTGATTTCTCAAGAAGCCTTGCTCCGATTACAATGATTTATATTGGAATTAAAAGGGCAAAAATATATTACAAAACGTGCCAACTTTGAGGCTTTGACGACACGTACTTACTGAGTTATGAGCATTTTAAGTTTGAGACGTGATTTCTCAAGAACCCTTGCGCCGATTATAATAATTTTTATGGAATTAAAAGGACAATTATGGCTTATAAAATGTGCCAAATTTGAGTCCTTTTAAATATGAGAAGTAATTTCTCAAAAAGCCTTGCGCCGATTATAATGATTTATATGGAATTAAAGGGCAAATATGAATTATAAAATGTGCCCACTTTGAGGCCTCAACGACGCGTATTTACGGAGTTATGGGCCTTTTAAATTTGAAACGTGATTTCTCAAGAACCCTTGCGTCGATTATAATAATTTATATGGAATTAGAAGGGCAATTATGGATTATACAAAGTAACGACTTCAAGGCCTCTACGGCGCGTACTTACGGAGTTATGAGCATTTTAAATTTGAGACGTGATTTCTCAAGAAGCCTTGCGCCGATTACAATGATTTATATTGGAATTAAAAGGACAATTATGGCTTATAAAATGTACCAACTTTGAGGCCTTTTAAATATGAGACGTAATTTCTCAAGAAGCCTTGCGCCGATTATAATGATTTATATGGAATTAAAAGGGCAAATATGGATTATAAAATGTGCCAACTTTGAGGCCTCAACGACGCGTATTTACGGAGTTATGGGCCTTTTAAATTAGAAACGTGATTTCTCAAGAACCCTTGCGTCGATTATAATAATTTATACGGAATTAGAAGGGAAATTATGGATTATATTGGAAATAAAAGGGCAAAAATAGATTACAAAACGTGCCAACTCTGAGGCCTCTACGAAGCGTACTTACGGAGTTAAGAACATTTTAAGTTTGAGACGTGATTTACCAATTATAATGACTTATATTGGAATTAAAAGGGCAAAAATAGAGCATTTCAAATTTGTGACGTGATTTCTCAAGAACAACTGCGCCGATTATAATGATTTTAATGGAATTAAAAGGGCAAAAATAGATTACAAAACGTGCCAAGTTTGAGGCCTCTACGACGCGTACTTACGGAATTATGAGCATTTTAAGTTTTAGGCCTGATTTACCAATTATAATGATTTATATTGGAATTAAAAGGGCAAAAATATATTACAAAACGTGCCAACTTTGAGGCCTCGACGACGCGTACTTACAGAGTTATGAGCATTTCAAATTTGTGACGTGATTTCTCAAGAACACCTGCGCCGATTATAATGATTTTAATGGAATTAAAAGGGCAAATATAGATTATAAAATGTGCCAACTTTGAGGCCTCTACGACGCGAATTTACGGAGTTATAGGTATTTTAAATTTTTGATTTCTCAAGAACTCTTGCGACGATTACAATGATTTATGTGGAATTAAAAGGACAATTATGGCTTATAAAATGTGCCAACTTTGAGGCCTTTTAAATATGAGACGTAATTTCTCAAAAAGCCTTGCGCCGATTATAATGATTTACATGGAATTAAAAGGGCAAATATGGATTATAAAATGTGCCCACTTTGAGGCCTCAACGACGCATATTTAAGGAGTTATGGGCCTTTTAAATTTGAAACGTGATTTCTCAAGAACCCTTGCGTCGATTATAATAATTTATATGGAATTAGAAGGGCAATTATGGATTATAAAATGTGCCAAATTTGAGGCCTCAACGACGCGTACTTACGGAGTTATGAGCATTTAAAATTTAAGACGTGATTTCTCAAGAAGCCTTGCGCCGATTATAATGATTTTTATGGAATTAAAAGGACAATTATGGCTTATAAAATGTGCCAACTTTGAGGCCTCAACGACGCGTACTTACGAAGTTATGGGCATTTAAAATTTAAGACGTGATTTCTCAAGAAGCCTTGCGCCGATTATAATGATTTATATTGGAAATAAATGGGCAAAAATAGATTACAAAATGTGCCAACTTTGAAGCCTCTACGACGCGTATTTACAGAGTTATAGGCATTTAAAATTTTTGATTTCTCAAGAAGCCTTGCGCCGATTATAATGATTTATATGGAATTAAAAGGGCAGATATGGATTATAAAATGTGCCAACTTTGAGGCCTCAACGACGCCTCGGCGCAAGGGTTCTTGAGAAATCACGTCTCAAACTTAAAATGCTCATAACTCTGTAAGTACGTGTCGTCAAAGATTCAAAGTTGGCACGTTTTGTAATATATTTTTGCCCTTTTAATTCCAATATAAATCATTCTAATCGGCGCAAGGCTTTTAATACCAATATAAATCATTGTAATTGGCGCAAGGCTTCTTGAGAAATCACGTCTCCAATTTAAAATGCTCATAACTCTGTAAGTACGCGTCGTCGAGTCCGCACAGTTGGCACTTTTTATAATCTATATTTGCCCTTTTAATTCCATTAAAATCATTATAATCGGCGCAGGTGTTCTTGAGAAATCACGTCACAAATTTGAAATGCTCATAACTCCGTAAGTACGCGCCGTAGAGGGCAAACATATATTACAAAACGTGCCAACTGTGCGGCCTCGACGACGCGTACTTACTGAGTAATGAGCATTTCAAATTTGTGACGTGATTTCTCAAGAACACCTGCGCCGATTATAATGATTTTAATGGAATTAAAAGGGCAAATATAGATTATAAAATGTGCCAACTTTGAGGCCTCTACGACGCGTATTTACGGAGTTATAGGTATTTTAAATTTTTGATTTCTCAAGAACTCTTGCGCCGATTATAATCATTTATGTGGAATTAAAAGGACAATTATGGCTTATAAAATGTGCCTACTTTGAGGCCTTTTAAATATGAGACGCAATTTCTCAAAAAGCCTTGCGCCGATTATAAGGATTTATATGGAATTAAAAGGGCAAATATGGATTATAAAATGTGCCCACTTTGAGGCCTCAACGACGCATATTTAAGGAGTTATGGGCCTTTTAAATTTGAAACGTGATTTCGCAAGAACCCTTGCGTCGATTATAATAATTTATATGGAATTAGAAGGGCAATTATGGATTATAAAATGTGCCAACTTTGAGGCCTCAACGACGCGTACTTACGGAGTTATGAGCATTACAAATTTGTGACGTGATTTCTCAAGAACACCTGCGCCGATTATAATGATTTTAATGGAATTAAAAGGGCAAATATAGATTATAAAAAGTGCCAACTGTGCGGACTCGACGACGCGTACTTACAGAGTTATGAGCATTTTAAATTGGAGACGTGATTTCTCAAGAAGCCTTGCGCCGATTACAATGATTTATATTGGTATTAAAAGCCTTGCGCCGATTAGAATGATTTATATTGGAATTAAAAGGGCAAAAATATATTACAAAACGTGCCAACTTTGAATCTTTGACGACACGTACTTACAGAGTTATGAGCATTTTAAGTTTGAGACGTGATTTCTCAAGAACCCTTGCGCCGAGGCGTCGTTGAGGCCTCAAAGTTGGCACATTTTATAATCCATTTTTGCCCTTTTAATTCCATATAAAACATTATAATCGGCGCAAGGCTTCTTTACGTCTCATATTTAAAAGGCCTCAAACATTTTATAAGCCATTTAATTCCATAAAAATCATTATAATCGGCGCAAGGTTTCTTGAGAAATCACGTTTCAAATTTAAAAGGCCCATAACTCCGTAAATACGCGTCGTTGAGGCCTCAAGGTTGGCACATTTTATAATCCATATCTACCCTTTTAAATCCATATAAATCATTATAATCGGCGCAAGGGTTCTTGAGAAATCAAAAATTTAAAATGCCTATAACTCCGTAAATACGCGTCGTAGAGGCCTCAAAGCTGGCACATTTTGTAATCTATATTTGCCCTTTTAATTTCATCAAAATCATTATAATCGGCACAGGTGTTCTTAAGAAATCACGTCACAAATTTAAAATGCTCATAACTCCGTAAGTACGCGCCGTATAGGCCTTAAAGTTGCTACATAGTATAATTCATAATTTCCCTTCTAATTCCATATAAATTATTATAATCGACGCAAAGGTTCTTAAGAAATCACGTTTCGAATTTAAAAGGCCCATAACTCCGTAAATACGCGTCGTTGAGGCCTCAAAGTGGGCACATTTTATAATGCATATTTTCCCTTCACGTCTCAAACTTAAAATGATCATAACTCTGTAAGTACGTGTCGTCAAAGCCTCAAAGTTGGCACGTTTTGTAGTATATTTTTGCCCTTTTAATTCCAATATAAGTCATTGTAACTGGTAAATCACGTCTCAAACTAAAAATGCTCATAACTCCGTAAGTACGCGTCGTAGAGGCCTCAAACTTGGCACGTTTTGTAATCTATGTTTGCCCTTTTAATTCCATTCAAATCATTATAATCGGCGCAGGTGTTCTTGAGAAATCACGTTACAAATTTGAAATGCTCATAACTCTGTATGTACGCGTCGTCGAGGCCGCAAAGTTGGCACGTTTTGTTACATTGTATAATCCATAATTGCCCTTTTAATTCCAATATAAGTCATTATAATTGGTAAATCACGTCTCAAACTTAAAATGCTCATTGCTCTGTATGTACGCGTCGTAGAGGCCGCAAAGTTGGCACGTTTTGTAATATATTTTTGCCCTTTTAGTTCCAATATAAGTCATTATAATTGGTAAATCACGTCTCAAACTTAAAATGCTCATAACTCCGTAAGTACGCGTCGTAGAGGCCTCAAACTAGGCACGTTTTGTAATCTATTTTTGCCCTTTTAATTCCATTAAAATCATTATAATCGGCGCAGGTGTTCTTGAGAAATCACGTCACAAATTTGAAATGCTCATAACTTTGTATGTACGCGTCGTCGAGGCCGCAAAGTTGGCACGTTTTATAATCTATTTTTGCCCTTTTAATTCCAATATAAGTCATTATAATTGGTAAATTACGTCTCAAATTTAAAATGCTCATAATTCCGTAAGTACGCGTCGTAGAGGCCTTAAAGTTGTTACATTGTATAATCCATAATTGCTCTTCTAATTCCATATAAATTATAATAATCGACGCAAGGGTTCTTAAGAAATCACGTTTCGAAATTAAAAGGCCCATAACTACGTAAATACGCGTCGTTGAGGCCTCAAAGTGGGCACATTTTATAATGCATATTTGCCCTTCACGTCTCAAACTTAAAATGCTCATAACTCTGTAAGTACGTGTCGTCAAAGCCTCAAAGTTGGCACGTTTTTTAGTAAATTTTTGCCCCTTTAATTCCAATATAAGTCATTATAACTGGCAAAACACGTCTCAAACTAAAAATGCTCATAACTCCGTGAGTACGCGTCGTAGAGGCCTCAAACTTGGCACGTTTCGTAATCTATTTTTGCCCTTTTAATTCCATTAAAATCATTATAATCGGCGCAGGTGTTCTTGAGAAATCACGTCACAAATTTGAAATGCTCATAACTCTGTATGTACGCGTCGTCGAGGCCGCAAAGTTGGTACGTTTTGTTACATTGTATAATCCATAATTGCCCTTTTAATTCCAATATAAGTCATTATAATTGGCAAATCACGTCTCAAACTTAAAATGCTCATAACTACGTAAATACGCGTCGTAGAGGCCTCAAAGTTGGCACATTTTATAATCCATAATTGCCCTTCTAATTCCGTATAAATTATTATAAACGACGCAAGGGTTGAGAAATCACGTTTCTAATTTAAAAGGCCCATACGCACGTACTTACAGAGTTATAAGCATTTCAAATTTGTGACGTGATTTCTCAAGAACACCTGCGCCGATTATAATGATTTTAATGGAATTAAAAGGGCAAAAATAGATTACAAAACGTGCCAAGTTTGAGGCCTCTACGACGCGTACTTACGGAGTTATGAGCATTTTAAGTTTGAGACGTGATTTACCGATTATAATGACTTATATTGGAATTAAAAGGGCATAAATAGATTATAAAACGTGCCAACTTTGCTGCCTCGACGACGCGTACTTACAGAGATATGAGCATTTCAAATTTGTGACGTGATTTCTCAAGAACACATGCGCCGATTATAATGATTTTAATGGAATTAAAAGGGCAAATATAGATTATAAAATGTGCAAAATAGATTATAAATGTGCCAACTTTGCGGCCTCGACGACGCGTACTTACAGAGTTATGAGCATTTCAAATTTGTGACGTGATTTCTCAAGAAGACCTGCGCCGATTATAATGATTTTAATGGAATTAAAAGGGCAAATATAGATTATAAAATGTGCCAACTTTGAGGCCTCTACGACGCGTATTTACGGAGTTATAGGTATTTTAAATTTTTGATTCTCAAGAACCCTTGCGCCGATTATAATGAATTATATGGAATTAAAAGGGCAAATATGGATTATACATTGTGCCAACTTTGAGGCCTCTACGACGCGTATTTACGGAGCTATAGGCATTTTAAATTTTTGATTTCTCAAGAACCCTTAGGCCGATTATAATGATTTATATTGGAATTAGAAGGGCAAAAATATATTACAAAACGTGCCAACTTTGATGCCTCGCCGACACGTACTTACAGAGTTATGAGCATTTTAAGTTTGAGAAGTGATTTCTCAAGAATCATTGCGCCGATTACAATGATTTTTATGGAATTAAAGGACAATTATGGCTTATAAAATGAGGCCTTTTAAATATGAGACGTAATTTCTCAAGAAGCCTTGCGCCGATTATAATGATTTATATGGAATTAAAAGGGCAAATATGGATTATAAAATGTGCCAACTTTGAGGCCTCAACGACGCATATTTACGGAGTTATGGACCTTTTAAATTTGAAACGTGATTTCTCAAGAACCCTTGCGTCGATTATAATAATTTATATGGCAATTATGGATTATACAATGTATCAACTTTAAGGCCTCTACGGCGCGTACTTACGGAGTTATGAGCATTTTAAGTTTGAGACGTAATTGATCAAGAACCCTTCTGCCAATTATAATGACTTATATTGGAATTAAAAGGGCAAAAATAGATTATAAAACGTGCCAACTTTGCGGCCACGACGACGCGTACTTACAGAGTTATGAGCATTTCAAATTTGTGACGTGATTTCTCAAGAACACCTGCGCCGATTATAATGGATTTAAAAGGGCAAATATAGATTATAAAATGTGCCAACTTTGAGGCTTCTACGACGCGTATTTACGGAGTTATAGGCATTTTAAATTTTTGATTTCTCAAGAACCCTTGCGCCGATTATAATGATTTATATGGAATTAAAAAGGCAAATATGGATTATAAAACGTGCCAACTTTGAGGGCTCAACGACGCGTATTTACGGAGTTATGGGCCTATTAAATTTGAAACGTGATTTCCCAAGAACCCTTCCGTCGATTACAATTTATATGGAAGTAAAAGGGCAATTATGGATTATACAATGTAACAACTTTAAGGCCTCTACGGCGCGTACTTACTGAAATATGAGCATTTCAATTTGAGATGTGATTTCTCAAGAAGCCTTGCGCCGATTACAATGATTTATATTGGAATTAAAAGGACAATTATGGCTTATAAAATGTGCCAACTTTGAGGCCTTTTAAATATGAGACATAATTTCTCAAGAAGCTTTGCGCCGATTATAATGATTTATATGGAATTAAAAGGGCAAATATGGATAATAAAATGTGCCAACTTTGAGGCCTCAACGACGCGTATTTACGGAGTTATGGGCCTTTTAAATTAAAAACGTGATTTCTAAAGAACCCTTGCGTCGATTATAATAATTTATATGGAATTAGAAGGGCAATTATGGATTATATTGGAAATAAAAGAGCAAAAATAGTTTACAAAACGTGCCAACTTTGAGGCCTCTACGAAGCGTACTTACGGAGTTATGAGCATTTTAAGTTTGAGACGTGATTTACCAATAATAATGACTTATATTGGAATTAAAAAGGCAATTATGGATTATACAATGTAACAACTTTAAGGCCTCTACGGCGCGTACTTACGGAGTTTTGAGCATTTTAAATTTGAGACGTGATTTCTCAAGAAGCCTTGCGCCGATTACAATGATTTATATTGGAATTAAAAGCCTTGCGCCGATTGCAATGCTTTATATTGGAATTAAAAGGGCAAAAATATATTACAAAACGAGCCAACTTTGAGGCCTCGACGACACGTACTTACAGAGTTATGAGCATTTTAAGTTTGAGACGTGATTTTTCAAGAACCCTTGCGCCGATTATAATAATTTTTATGGAATTAAAAGGACAATTATGGCTTATAAAATGTGCTAACTTTGAGGACTTTTAAATATGAGACGTAAAAATAGTTTACAAAACGTGCCAACTTTGAGGCCTCTACGAATCGTACTTACGTAGTTATGAGCATTTTAAGTTTGAGACGTGATTTACCAATTATAATGACTTATATTGGAATTAAAAAGGCAATTATGGATTATACAATGTAACAACTTTAAGGCCTCTACGGCGCGTACTTACGGAGTTTTGAGCATTTTAAATTTGAGACGTGATTTCTCAAGAAGCCTTGCGCCGATTACAATGATTTATATTGGAATTAAAAGCCTTGCGCCGATTGCAATGCTTTATATTGGAATTAAAAGGGCAAAAATATATTACAAAACGAGCCAACTTTGAGGCCTCGACGACACGTACTTACAGAGTTATGAGCATTTTAAGTTTGAGACGTGATTTTTCAAGAACCCTTGCGCCGATTATAATAATTTTTATGGAATTAAAAGGACAATTATGGCTTATAAAATGTGCTAACTTTGAGGACTTTTAAATATGAGACGTAATTTCTCAAGAAGCCATGCGCCGATTATAATGATTTATATGGAATTAAAAGGGCAAATATGGATTATAAAATGTGCCAACTTTGAGGCCTCAACGACGCATATTTAAGGAGTTATGGGCCTTTTAAATTTGAAACGTGATTTCTCAAGAACCCTTGCGTCGATTATAATAATTTATATGGAACTAAAAGGGCAATTATGGATTATACAATGTAACAACTTTAAGGCCTCTATGGCGCGTATTTACGGAGTTATGGGCCTTTTAAATTTGAAACGTGATTTCTCAAGAAGCCTTGCGCCGATTACAATGATTTATATTGGAATTAAAAGCCTTGCGCCGATTGCAATGCTTTATATTGGAATTAAAAGGGCAAAAATATATTACAAAACGAACCAACTTTGAGGCCTCGACGACACGTACTTACAGAGTTATGAGCATTTTAAGTTTGAGACGTGATTTTTCAAGAACCCTTGCGCCGATTATAATAATTTTTATGGAATTAAAAGGACAATTATGGCTTATAAAATGTGCTAACTTTGAGGACTTTTAAATATGAGACGTAAAAATAGTTTACAAAACGTGCCAACTTTGAGGCCTCTACGAAGCGTACTTACGGAGTTATAAGCACTTTAAGTTTGAGACGTGATTTACCAATTATAATGACTTATATTGGAATTAAAAAGGCAATTATGGATTATACAATGTAACAACTTTAAGGCCTCTACGGCGCGTACTTACGGAGTTTTGAGCATTTTAAATTTGAGACGTGATTTCTCAAGAAGCCTTGCGCCGATTACAATGATTTATATTGGAATTAAAAGCCTTGCGCCGATTGCAATGCTTTATATTGGAATTAAAAGGGCAAAAATATATTACAAAACGAGCCAACTTTGAGGCCTCGACGACACGTACTTACAAAGTTATGAGCATTTTAAGTTTGAGACGTGATTTTTCAAGAACCCTTGCGCCGATTATAATAATTTTTATGGAATTAAAAGGACAATTATGGCTTATAAAATGTGCTAACTTTGAGGACTTTTAAATATGAGACGTAATTTCTCAAGAAGCCATGCGCCGATTATAATGATTTATATGGAATTAAAAGGGCAAATATGGATTATAAAATGTGCCAACTTTGAGGCCTCAACGACGCATATTTAAGGAGTTATGGGCCTTTTAAATTTGAAACGAGATTTCTCAAGAACCCTTGCGTCGATTATAATAATTTATATGGAACTAAAAGGGCAATTATGGATTATACAATGTAACAACTTTAAGGACTCTATGGCGCGTATTTACGGAGTTATGGGCCTTTTAAATTTGAAACGTGATTTCTCAAGAACCCTTGCGTCGATTATAGTTAAAAGGAAATAAAAGGAAATAAAAGGGCAAAAATAGATTACAAAACGTGCCAACTTTGAGGCCTCTAAGACGCGTACTTACGGAGTTATTAGCATTTCAAATTTGGGTACGTGATTTCTCAAGAACCCTTGCGCCGATTATAATGATTTATATTGGAATTAAGAGGGCAAAAATAGATTACAAAACGTTCTAACTTTGAGGCCTCTACGACGCGTACTTACGGAGTTATGGGCCTTTTAAATTAGAAACGTTTTTTCTCAAGAACCCTCCGCCGATTATAATGATTTCTATGGAATTAAAAGGGCAAAAATAGATTACAAAACGTGCCAACTTTGAGGCCTCTACAACGCTTACTTACGGAGTTACGGAGCCAACTTTGAGGGCTCTATGACGCGTATTTACGGAGGCATAGGCATTTTAAATTTTTGATTACTCAAGAACCTTTGCGCCGATTATAATGATTTATATGGAATTAAAAGGGCAAATATGGATTATAAAATGTGCCAACTTTGATGCCTCTACGACGCGTACTTACGGAGTTATTAGCATTTCAAATTTGGGTACGTGATTTCTCAAGAACCCTTGCGCCGACTATAATGATTTATATTGGAATTAAGAGGGCAAAAATAGTTTACAAAACGTGCTAACTTTGAGGCCTCCACGACGCGTACTTACGGAGTTATGGGCCTTTTAAATTAGAAACGTGTTTTCTCAAGAACCCTCCGCCGATTATAATGATTTATATGGAAATAAAAGGGCAAATATGGATTATAAAATGTGCCAACTTTGAGGCCTCTACGACTCGTAGTTACGGAGTTATGAGCATTTTAGGTTTGAGACGTGATTTATCAAGAACACTTGTGCCGATTATAATGATTTATATTGGAATTAAGAGGGAAATTATTGATTATAAAATGTGCAACTTTGACGCGTATTTACGGAGTTGTGCGCATTTTAAATTTAAGACGTGATTTTTCAAGAACCCTCCGCTGATTATAATGATTTATATGGAATTAAAAGGGCAAATATGGATTATTAAATGTGCCAACTTTGAGGCCTCTACGACGCGTACTTAAGGAGTTATGAGCATTTCAAATTTGTGACGTGATTTCTAAAGAACACCTGAGCCGATTATAATGATTTTAATGGAATTAAAATGGCAAATATAGTTTATAAAATGTGCCAACTTTGAGGCCTCTACGACGCGTATTAACGGAGTTATAGGCATTTTAAATTTTTGATTTCCCAAGAACGCTTGCGCCAATTATAATGATTTATATGGAATTAAAAGGGCAATTATGGATTATAAAATGTGCAACTTTGACGCGTATTTACGGAGTTATGGGCATTTTAAATTTGAGACGTGATTTTTATGGAATTAAAAGGACAATTATGGCTTATAAAATGTGCTAACTTTGAGGACTTTTAAATATGAGACGTAATTTCTCAAGAAGCCATGCGCCGATTATAATGATTTATATGGAATTAAAAGGGCAAATATGGATTATAAAATGTGCCAACTTTGAGGCCTCAACGACACATATTTAAGGAGTTATGGGCCTTTTAAATTTGAAACGAGATTTCTCAAGAACCCTTGCGTCGATTATAATAATTTATATGGAACTAAAAGGGCAATTATGGATTATACAATGTAACAACTTTAAGGACTCTATGGCGCGTATTTACGGAGTTATGGGCCTTTTAAATTTGAAACGTGATTTCTCAAGAACCCTTGCGTCGATTATAGTTAAAAGGAAATAAAAGGAAATAAAAGGGCAAAAATAGATTACAAAACGTGCCAACTTTGAGGCCTCTAAGACGCGTACTTACTGAGTTATTAGCATTTCAAATTTGGGTACGTGATTTCTCAAGAACCCTTGCGCCGATTATAATGATTTATATTGGAATTAAGAGGGCAAAAATAGATTACAAAACGTTCTAACTTTGAGGCCTCTACGACGCGTACTTACGGAGTTATGGGCCTTTTAAATTAGAAACGTTTTTTCTCAAGAACCCTCCGCCGATTATAATGATTTCTATGGAATTAAAAGGGCAAAAATAGATTACAAAACGTGCCAACTTTGAGGCCTCTACAACGCTTACTTACGGAGTTACGGAGCCAACTTTGAGGCCTCTATGACGCGTATTTACGGAGGCATAGGCATTTTAAATTTTTGATTACTCAAGAACCTTTGCGCCGATTATAATGATTTATATGGAATTAAAAGGGCAAATATGGATTATAAAATGTGCCAACTTTGATGCCTCTACGACGCGTACTTACGGAGTTATTAGCATTTCAAATTTGGGTACGTGATTTCTCAAGAACCCTTGCGCCGACTATAATGATTTATATTGGAATTAAGAGGGCAAAAATAGTTTACAAAACGTGCTAACTTTGAGGCCTCCACGACGCGTACTTACGGAGTTATGGGCCTTTTAAATTAGAAACGTGTTTTCTCAAGAACCCTCCGCCGATTATAATGATTTATATGGAAATAAAAGGGCAAATATGGATTATAAAATGTGCCAACTTTGAGGCCTCTACGACTCGTAGTTACGGAGTTATGAGCATTTTAGGTTTGAGACGTGATTTATCAAGAACACTTGTGCCGATTATAATGATTTATATTGGAATTAAGAGGGAAATTATTGATTATAAAATGTGCAACTTTGACGCGTATTTACGGAGTTGTGCGCATTTTAAATTTAAGACGTGATTTTTCAAGAACCCTCCGCTGATTATAATGATTTATATGGAATTAAAAGGGCAAATATGGATTATTAAATGTGCCAACTTTGAGGCCTCTACGACGCGTACTTACGGAGTTATGAGCATTTCAAATTTGTGACGTGATTTCTCAAGAACACCTGAGCCGATTATAATGATTTTAATGGAATTAAAATGGCAAATATAGTTTATAAAATGTGCCAACTTTGAGGCCTCTACGACGCGTATTAACGGAGTTATAGGCATTTTAAATTTTTGATTTCTCAAGAACGCTTGCGCCAATTATAATGATTTATATGGAATTAAAAGGGCAATTATGGATTATAAAATGTGCAACTTTGACGCGTATTTACGGAGTTATGGGCATTTTAAATTTGAGACGTGATTTCTCATGAACCCTTGCGCCGATTATAACGATTTATATGGAATTAAATGCCAATTATGGATTATACGGATTTGACGCCTCTACAACGCGTATTTACGGAGTTATGGGCATTTTAAATTTCCCTTTCGCCGATTATAATGATTTATATTGGAATTAAAAGGGCAAATATGGATTATAAAATGTGCCAACTTTAAGGCCTCTTCGACGCGTATTTACGGAGTTATAGGCATTTTAAATTTTTGATTTCTCAAGAACCCTTGCGCCGATTATAATGATTTATATTGGAATTATATGATTTATATTGGAATTAAAAGGGCAAAAATAGATTACAAAACGTGCCAACTTTGAGGCCTTTTCGACGCGTATTTACGGAGTTATAGGCATTTAAAATTTTTGATTATGGCTTATAAAATGAGGCCTTTTAAATATGAGACATAATTTCTCAAGAAGCTTTGCGCCGATTATAATGATTTATATGGAATTAAAAGGGCAAATATGGATTATAAAATGTGCCAACTTTGAGGCCTCAACGACGCGTATTTACGGAGTTATGGGCCTTTTAAATTAGAAACGTGATTTCTCAAGAACCCTTGCGTCGATTATAATAATTTATATGGAATTAGAAGGGCAATTATGGATTATATTGGAAATAAAAGGGCAAAAATAGATTACAAAACGTGCCAACTTTGAGGCCTCTACGACGCGTACTTACGGAGTTATGAGCATTTTAAGTTTGAGACGTGATTTACCAATTATAATGACTTATATTGGAATTAAAAGGGCAATTATGGATTATACAATGTAACAACTTTAAGGCCTGTACGGCGCGTACTTACGGAGTTTTGAGCATTTTAAATGTGAGACGTGATTTCTCAAGAAGCCTTGCGCCGATTAAAATGATTTATATTGGAATTAAAAGCCTTGCGCCGATTGCAATGATTTATATTGGAATTAAAAGGGCAAAAATATATTACAAAACGTGCCAACTTTGAGGCCTCGACGACACGTACTTACAGAGTTATGAGCATTTTAGGTTTGAGACGTGATTTCTCAAGAACCCTTGCGCCGATTATAATAATTTTTATGGAATTAAAAGGACAATTATGGCTTATAAAATGTGCTAACTTTGATGACTTTTAAATATGATACGTAATTTCTCAAGAAGCCATGCGAACCCTTGCGCCGATTATAATGATTTATATGGAACTAAAAGGGCAAATATGGATTATATAATGTGCCAACTTTGATGCCTCAACGACGCGTACTTATGGGCCTTTTAAATTAGAAACGTGTTTTCTCAAGAACCCTCCGCCGATTATAATGATTTATATGGAATTAAAAGGGAAAAAATGGATTATAAAATGTGCCAACTTTGAGGCCTCTACGACGCGAACTTACGGAGTTATGAGCATTTTATGTTTGAGACGTGATTTATCAAGAACACTTGTGCCGATTATAATGATTTATATTGGAATTAAGAGGGCAATTATGGATTATAAAATGTGCCAACTTTGATGCCTCAACGACGCGTACTTATGGGCCTTTTAAATTAGAAACGTGTTTTCTCAAGAACCCTCCGCCGATTATAATGATTTATATGGAATTAAAAGGGAAAAAATGGATTATAAAATGTGCTAACTTTGATGACTTTTAAATATGATACGTAATTTCTCAAGAAGCCATGCGAACCCTTGCGCCGATTATAATGATTTATATGGAACTAAAAGGGCAAATATGGATTATATAATGTGCCAACTTTGATGCCTCAACGACGCGTACTTATGGGCCATTTAAATTAGAAACGTGTTTTCTCAAGAACCCTCCGCCGATTATAATGATTTATATGGAATTAAAAGGGAAAAAATGGATTATAAAATGTGCCAACTTTGAGGCCTCTACGACGCGAACTTACGGAGTTATGAGCATTTTATGTTTGAGACGTGATTTATCAAGAACACTTGTGCCGATTATAATGATTTATATTGGAATTAAGAGGGCAATTATGGATTATAAAATGTGCAACTTTGACGTGTATTTACGGAGTTATGCGCATTTTAAATTTAAGACGTGATTTCTCAAGAACCCTCCGCCGATTAAAATGATTTATATGGAATTAAAAGGGCAAATATGGATTATAAAATGTGCCAACTTTGAGGCCTCTACGACGCGTACTTAAGGAGTTATGAGCATTTCAAATTTGTGACGTGATTTCTCAAGAACACCTGCACCGATTATAATGATTTTAATGGAATTAAAAGGGCAAATATAGATTATAAAATGTGCCATCTTTGAGGCCTCTACGACGCGGAGTTATAGGCATTTTAAATTTTTGATTTTTCAAGAACCCTTGCGCCGATTATAATGATTTATATTGGAATTAAAAGGGAAATTATGGATTATGAAATGTGCAACTTTGACGCGTATTTACGGAGTTATGGGCATTTTAAATTTGATACGTGATTTCTCATGAATCCTTGCGCCGATTATAACGATTTATATGGAATTAAAAGCCAATTATGGATTAGAAAATGTGCAACTTTGACGCCTCTACAACGCGTATTTACGGAGTTATGGGCATTTTCAATTTCCCTTTCTCCGATTATAATGATTTTTATGGAATTAAAATGGCAAATATGGAATATAAAATGTGCAAACTTTGAGGCCTCTACGACGCGAACTTACGGAGTTATAAGCATTTTAAGTTTTAGACGTGATTTCACCAGAACCCTTGCGCCGATTATGATGATTTATATTGGAATTAAAAGGGCAAAATTAGATTACAAAACGTGCCAACTTTGAGGCCTCTACAACGCGTACTGAGCATTTCAAATTTGTGACGTGATTTCTCAAGAACACCTGAGCCGATTATAATGATTTTAATGGAATTAAAATGGCAATTATGAATTATAAAATGTGCAACTTTGACGCCTCTACAACGCGTATTTACGGAGTTATGGGCATTTTAAATTTCCCTTTCGCCGATTATAATGATTTATATGTGCCAACTTTAAGGCCTCTACGACGCGTATTTACGGAGTTATAGGCATTTTAAATTATTGATTTCTCAAGAACCCTTGCGCCGATTATAATGATTTATATTGGAATTATATGATTTATATTGGAATTAAAAGGGCAAAAATAGATTACAAAACGTGCCACCTTTGAGGCCTCTACGACGCGTATTAACGGAGTTATAGGCATTTTAAATTTTTGATTTCTCAAGAACGCTTGCGCCGATTATAATGATTTATATGGAATTAAAAGGGCAATTATGGATTATAAAATGTGCAACTTTGAAGCCTCTACAACGCGTATTTACGGAGTTATGGGCATTTTAAATTTCCCTTTCGCCGATTATAATGATTTATATTGGAATTAAAAGGGCAAATATGGATTATAAAATGTGCCAACTTTAAGGCCTCTACGACGCGTATTTACGGAGTTATAGGCATTTTAAATTATTGATTTCTCAAGAACCCTTGCGCCGATTATAATGATTTATATTGGAATTATATGATTTATATTGGAATTAAAAGGGCAAAAATAGATTACAAAACGTGCCAACTTTGAGGCCTCTACGACGCGTATTTATGGAGTTATAGGCATTTAAAATTTTTGATTATGGCTTATAAAATGAGGCCTTTTAAATATGAGACGTAATTTCTCAAGAAGCCTTGCGCCGATTATAATGATATATATGGAATTAAATGGGCAAATATGGATTATAAAATGTGCCAACTTTGAGGCCTCAACGACGCATATTTACGGAGTTATGGTCCTTTTAAATTTGAAACGTGATTTCTCAAGAACTCTTGTGCCAATTACAATGACTTATATTGGAATTAAAAGGGCACAAATAGATTATAAAACGTGCCAACTTTGAGGCTTCTACGACGCGTATTTACGGAGTTATAGGCATTTTAAATTTTTGATTTCTCAAGAACGCTTGCGCCGATTATAATGATTTATATGGAATTAAAAAGGCAAATATGGATTATAAAATGTGCCAAATTTGACGCCTCAACGACGCGTATTTACGGAGTTATGGGCCTTTTAAATTTGAAACGTGATTTCCCAAGAACCCTTGCGTCGATTATAATTTATATGGAATTAAAATGGCAATTATGGATTATACAATGTAACAACTTTAAGGCCTCTACGGCGCGTACTTACTGAGTTATGAGCATTAAAATTTGAGACGTGATTTCTCAAGAAGCCTTGCGCCGATTACAATAATTTTTATGGAATTAAAAGGACAATTATGGCTTATTAAATGTGCTAACTTTGAGGACTTTTAAATATGATACGTAATTTCTCAAGAAGCCATGCGCCGATTATAATGATTTATATGGAATTAAAAGGGCAAATATGGATTATAAAATGTGCCAACTTTGAGGCCTCAACGACGCATATTTAAGGAGTTATGGGCCTTTTAAATTTGAAACGTGATTTCTCAAAAACCCTTGCGTCGATTATAAAAATTTATATGGAACTAAAAGGGCAATTATGGATTATACAATGTAACAACTTTAAGACCTCTACGGCGCGTACTTACGGAGTTATGAGCATGTTAAGTTTGAGACGTCATTTATCAAGAACCCTTGCGCCTATTATAATGTAAATAAATTGTAAATAAAAAGGCAAAAATAGATTACAAAACGTGCAAACTTTGAGGCCTCTACGACGCGTACTTACGGATTTATCAGCATTTTAAGTTTGAGACGTGATTTATCAAGAACCCTTGTGCCAATTATAATGACTTATATTGGGATTAAACGGGCAAAAATAGATTATAAAACGTGCCAACTTTGCGGCCTCGACGACGCGTACTTACGGAGTTATGAGCATTTCAAATTTGTGCCGTGATTTCTCAAGAACACTTGTGCCGTTTATAATGTCTTATATTGGAATTAAAAGGGCAAAAATAGATTATAAAATGTGCCAACTTTGATGCCAATTTACAGAGTTATGGGCCTTTTAAATTTGAGACGTGATTTCTCAAAAACCGTCCGCCGATTATAATTATTTATATGGAATTAATAGGGCAAATATGGATTATTAAATATGCCAACTTTGAGGCCTCTACGACGCGTACTTACGGAGTTATGAGCATTTTAAGATTGAGACGTGATTTCTCAAGAACCCCTGCGCCGATTATAATAATGTATATGGAATTAAAAGGGTAAATATGGATTATAAAATGTGCCAACTTTGAGGCCTCTACTACGCGTACTTACGGAGTTATGAGCATTTTAAATTTGAGACGTGATTTCTCAAGGACACCTGCGCCGATTATAATGATTTATATTGTAAATAAAAGGGCAAAAATAGATTGCCAAACGGGCCAACTTTGAGGCCTCTACGACGCGTATTAACGGAGTTATAGGCATTTTAAATTTTTGATTTCTCAAGAACGCTTGCGCCGATTATAATGATTTATATGGAATTAAAAGGGCAGTTATGGATTATAAAATGTGCAACTTTGACGCGTATTTACGGAGTTATGGGCATTTTAAATTAGAGACGTGATTTCTCATGAACCCTTGCGCCGATTATAACGATTTATATGGAATTAAAAGCCAATTATGGATTATATAATGTGCAACTTTGACGCCTCTACAACGCGTATTTACGGAGTTATGGGCATTTTAAATTTCCCTTTCGCCGATTATAATGATTTATATTGGAATTAAAAGGGCAAATATGGATTATAAAATGTGCCAACTTTAAGGCCTCTACGACGCGTATTTACGGAGTTATAGGCATTTTAAATTTTTGATTTCTCAAGAACCCTTGCGCCGATTATAATGATTTATATTGGAATTATATGATTTATATTGGAATTAAAAGGGCAAAAATAGATTACAAAACGTGCCAACTTTGAGGCCTCTACGACGCGTATTTACGGAGTTATGGGCCTTTTAAATTTGAAACGTGATTTCTCAAGAACTCTTGTGCCAATTATAATGACTTATATTGGAATTAAAAGGGCAAAAATAGATTCTAAAACGTGCCAACTTAGCGGCCTCGACGACGCGTACTTACAGAGTTATGAGCATTTCAAATTTGTGACGTGATTTCTCAAGAACACCGATTATAATGGAATCAAAAGGGCAAATATAGATTATAAAATGTGCCAACTTTGAGGCTTCTACGACGCGTATTTATGGAGTTATATGCATTTTAAATTTTTGATTTCTCAAGAACGCTTGCGCCGATTATAATGATTTATATGGAATTAAAAAGGCAAATATGGATTATAAAATGTGCCAAATTTGAGGCCTCAACGACGCGTATTTACGGAGTTATGGGCCTTTTAAATTTGAAACTTGATTTCCCAAGAACCCTTGCGTCGATTATAATTTATATGGAATTAAAAGGGCAATTATGGATTATACATTGTAACAACTTTAAGGCCTCTACGGCGCGTACTTACTGAGTTATGAGCATTTAAATTTGAGTCGTGATTTCT
The DNA here is from genome assembly GCA_951804985.1 of Dryomyza anilis. NCBI lineage: Eukaryota > Metazoa > Arthropoda > Insecta > Diptera > Dryomyzidae > Dryomyza > Dryomyza anilis. The sequence goes on from OX638130.1 coordinate 71,091,318, forward strand.
CAAGAAGCCTTGCGCCGATTGCAATGATTTATATTGGAATTAAAAGGAATTAAATTATAAAATGTGCCAACTTTGAGGCCTTTTAAATATGAGACATAATTTCTCAAGAAGCTTTGCGCCGATTATAATGATTTATATGGAATTAAAAGGGCAAATATGGATTATAAAATGTGCCAACTTTGAGGCCTCAACGACGCGTATTTACGGAGTTATGGGCCTTTTAAATTAGAAACGTGATTTCTCAAGAACCCTTGCGTCGATTATAATAATTTATATGGAATTAGAAGGGCAATTATGGATTATATTGGAAATAAAAGGGCAAAAATAGATTACAAAACGTGCCAACTTTGAGGCCTCTACGACGCGTACTTACGGAGTTATGAGCATTTTAAGTTTGAGACGTGATTTACCAATTATAATGACTTATATTGGAATTAAAAGGGCAATTATGGATTATACAATGTAACAACTTTAAGGCCTGTACGGCGCGTACTTACGGAGTTTTGAGCATTTTAAATGTGAGACGTGATTTCTCAAGAAGCCTTGCGCCGATTAAAATGATTTATATTGGAATAAAAAGCCTTGCGCCGATTGCAATGATTTATATTGGAATTAAAAGGGCAAAAATATATTACAAAACGTGCCAACTTTGAGGCCTCGACGACACGTACTTACAGAGTTATGAGCATTTTAGGTTTGAGACGTGATTTCTCAAGAACCCTTGCGCCGATTATAATAATTTTTATGGAATTAAAAGGACAATTATGGCTTATAAAATGTGCTAACTTTGATGACTTTTAAATATGATACGTAATTTCTCAAGAAGCCATGCGAACCCTTGCGCCGATTATAATGATTTATATGGAACTAAAAGGGCAAATATGGATTATATAATGTGCCAACTTTGATGCCTCAACGACGCGTACTTATGGGCCTTTTAAATTAGAAACGTGTTTTCTCAAGAACCCTCTGCCGATTATAATGATTTATATGGAATTAAAAGGGAAAAAATGGATTATAAAATGTGCCAACTTTGAGGCCTCTACGACGCGAACTTACGGAGTTATGAGCATTTTATGTTTGAGACGTGATTTATCAAGAACACTTGTGCCGATTATAATGATTTATATTGGAATTAAGAGGGCAATTATGGATTATAAAATGTGCAACTTTGACGTGTATTTACGGAGTTATGCGCATTTTAAATTTAAGACGTGATTTCTCAAGAACCCTCCGCCGATTATAATGATTTATATGGAATTAGAAGGGCAAATATGGATTATAAAATGTGCCAACTTTGAGGCCTCTACGACGCGTACTTAAGGAGTTATGAGCATTTCAAATTTGTGACGTGATTTCTCAAGAACACCTGCACCGATTATAATGATTTTAATGGAATTAAAAGGGCAAATATATATTATAAAATGTGCCATCTTTGAGGCCTCTACGACGCGGAGTTATAGGCATTTTAAATTTTTGATTTTTCAAGAACCCTTGCGCCGATTATAATGATTTATATTGGAATTAAAAGGGAAATTATGGATTATGAAATGTGCAACTTTGACGCGTATTTACGGAGTTATGGGCATTTTAAATTTGATACGAGATTTCTCATGAATCCTTGCGCCGATTATAACGATTTATATGGAATTAAAAGCCAATTATGGATTAGAAAATGTGCAACTTTGAGGCCTCTACGACGCGAACTTACGGAGTTATAAGCATTTTAAGTTTGAGACGTGATTTCACCAGAACCCTTGCGCCGATTATGATGATTTATATTGGAATTAAAAGGGCAAAATTAGATTACAAAACGTGCCAACTTTGAGGCCTCTACAACGCGTACTGAGCATTTCAAATTTGTGACGTGATTTCTCAAGAACACCTGAGCCGATTATAATGATTTTAATGGAATTAAAATGGCAATTATGAATTATAAAATGTGCAACTTTGACGCTTCTACAACGCGTATTTACGGAGTTATGGGCATTTTAAATTTCCCTTTCGCCGATTATAATGATTTATATTGGAATTAAAAGGGCAAATATGGATTATAAAATGTGCCAACTTTAAGGCCTCTACGACGCGTATTTACGGAGTTATAGGCATTTTAAATTATTGATTTCTCAAGAACCCTTGCGCCGATTATAATGATTTATATTGGAATTATATGATTTATATTGGAATTAAAAGGGCAAAAATAGATTACAAAACGTGCCAACTTTGAGGCCTCTACGACGCGTATTAACGGAGTTATAGGCATTTTAAATTTTTGATTTCTCAAGAACGCTTGCGCCGATTATAATGATTTATATGGAATTAAAAGGGCAATTATGGATTATAAAATGTGCAACTTTGAAGCCTCTACAACGCGTATTTACGGAGTTATGGGCATTTTAAATTTCCCTTTCGCCGATTATAATGATTTATATTGGAATTAAAAGGGCAAATATGGATTATAAAATGTGCCAACTTTAAGGCCTCTACGACGCGTATTTACGGAGTTATAGGCATTTTAAATTATTGATTTCTCAAGAACCCTTGCGCCGATTATAATGATTTATATTGGAATTATATGATTTATATTGGAATTAAAAGGGCAAAAATAGATTACAAAACGTGCCAACTTTGAGGCCTCTACGACGCGTATTTATGGAGTTATAGGCATTTAAAAATTTTGATTATGGCTTATAAAATGAGGCCTTTTAAATATGAGACGTAATTTCTCAAGAAGCCTTGCGCCGATTATAATGATATATATGGAATTAAATGGGCAAATATGGATTATAAAATGTGCCAACTTTGAGGCCTCAACGACGCATATTTACGGAGTTATGGTCCTTTTAAATTTGAAACGTGATTTCTCAAGAACTCTTGTGCCAATTACAATGACTTATATTGGGGCTTCTACGACGCGTATTTACGGAGTTATAGGCATTTTAAATTTTTGATTTCTCAAGAACGCTTGCGCCGATTATAATGATTTATATGGAATTAAAAAGGCAAATATGGATTATAAAATGTGCCAAATTTGACGCCTCAACGACGCGTATTTACGGAGTTATGGGCCTTTTAAATTTGAAACGTGATTTCCCAAGAACCCTTGCGTCGATTATAATTTATATGGAATTAAAAGGGCAATTATGGATTATACAATGTAACAACTTTAAGGCCTCTACGGCGCGTACTTACTGAGTTATGAGCATTAAAATTTGAGACGTGATTTCTCAAGAAGCCTTGCGCCGATTACAATAATTTTTATGGAATTAAAAGGACAATTATGGCTTATTAAATGTGCTAACTTTGAGGACTTTTAAATATGATACGTAATTTCTCAAGAAGCCATGCGCCGATTATAATGATTTATATGGAATTAAAAGGGCAAATATGGATTATAAAATGTGCCAACTTTGAGGCCTCAACGACGCATATTTAAGGAGTTATGGGCCTTTTAAATTTGAAACGTGATTTCTCAAAAACCCTTGCGTCGATTATAAAAATTTATATGGAACTAAAAGGGCAATTATGGATTATACAATGTAACAACTTTAAGACCTCTACGGCGCGTACTTACGGAGTTATGAGCATGTTAAGTTTGAGACGTGATTTATCAAGAAACCTTGCGCCGATTATAATGTAAATAAATTGTAAATAAAAAGGCAAAAATAGATTACAAAACGTGCAAACTTTGAGGCCTCTACGACGCGTACTTACGGATTTATCAGCATTTTAAGTTTGAGACGTGATTTATCAAGAACCCTTGTGCCAATTATAATGACTTATATTGGGATTAAACGGGCAAAAATAGATTATAAAACGTGCCAACTTTGCGGCCTCGACGACGCGTACTTACGGAGTTGTGCCGTGATTTCTCAAGAACACTTGTGCCGTTTATAATGTCTTATATTGGAATTAAAAGGGCAAAAATAGATTATAAAATGTGCCAACTTTGATGCCTATTTACAGAGTTATGGGCCTTTTAAATTTGAGACGTGATTTCTCAAGAACCGTCTGCCGATTATAATTATTTATATGGAATTAATAGGGCAAATATGGATTATTAAATATGCCAACTTTGAGGCCTCTACGACGCGTACTTACGGAGTTATGAGCATTTTAAGATTGAGACGTGATTTCTCAAGAACCCCTGCGCCGATTATAATGATGTATATGGAATTAAAAGGGTAAATATGGATTATAAAATGTGCCAACTTTGAGGCCTCTACTACGCGTACTTACGGAGTTATGAGCATTTTAAATTTGAGACGTGATTTCTCAAGGACACCTGCGCCGATTATAATGATTTATATTGTAAATAAAAGGGCAAAAATAGATTGCCAAACGGGCCAACTTTGAGGCCTCTACGACGCGTATTAACGGAGTTATAGGCATTTTAAATTTTTGATTTCTCAAGAACGCTTGCGCCGATTATAATGATTTATATGGAATTAAAAGGGCAAGTATGGATTATAAAATGTGCAACTTTGACGCGTATTTACGGAGTTATGGGCATTTTAAATTAGAGACGTGATTTCTCATGAACCCTTGCGCCGATTATAACGATTTATATGGAATTAAAAGCCAATTATGGATTATATAATGTGCAACTTTGACGCCTCTACAACGCGTATTTACGGAGTTATGGGCATTTTAAATTTCCCTTTCGCCGATTATAATGATTTATATTGGAATTAAAAGGGCAAATATGGATTATAAAATGTGCACACTTTGAGGCCCCAACGACGCATATTTACGGAGTTATGGGCATTTAAAATTTTTGATTATGGCTTATTAAATGAGGCCTTTTAAATATGAGACGTAATTTCTCAAGAAGCCTTGCACCGTATAATGATTTATATGGAATTAAATGGGCAAATATGGATTATAAAATGTGCACACTTTGAGGCCCCAACGACGCATATTTACGGAGTTATAGGCATTTTAAATTTTTGATTTCTCAAGAACGCTTGCGCCGATTATAATGATTTATATTGGAATTATATGATTTATATTGGAATTAAAAGGGCAAAAATAGATTACAAAACGTGCCAACTTTGAGGCCTCTACGACGCGTATTTACGGAGTTATAGGCATTTAAAATTTTTGATTATGGCTTATTAAATGAGGCCTTTTAAATATGAGACGTAATTTCTCAAGAAGCCTTGCACCGTATAATGATTTATATGGAATTAAATGGGCAAATATGGATTATAAAATGTGCACACTTTGAGGCCCCAACGACGCATATTTACGGAGTTATGGGCCTTTTAAATTTGAAACGTGATTTCTCAAGAACTCTTGTGCCAATTATAATGACTTATATTGGAATTAAAAGGGCAAAAATAGATTCTAAAACGTGCCAACTTTGCGGCCTCGACGACGCGTACTTACAGAGTTATGAGCATTTCAAATTTGTGACGTGATTTCTCAAGAACACCGATTATAATGGAATCAAAAGGGCAAATATAGATTATAAAATGTGCCAACTTTGAGGCTTATACGACGCGTATTTATGGAGTTATATGCATTTTAAATTTTTGATTTCTCAAGAACGCTTGCGCCGATTATAATGATTTATATGGAATTAAAAAGGCAAATATGGATTATAAAATGTGCCAAATTTGAGGCCTCAACGATGCGTATTTACGGAGTTATGGGCCTTTTAAATTTGAAACTTGATTTCCCAAGAACCCTTGCGTCGATTATAATTTATATGGAATTAAAAGGGCAATTATGGATTATACATTGTAACAACTTTAAGGCCTCTACGGCGCGTACTTACTGAATTATGAGCATTTAAATTTGAGACGTGATTTCTCAAGAAGCCTTGCGCCGATTGCAAAGATTTATATTGGAATTAAAAGGACAATTATGGCTTATAAAATGTGCCAACTTTGAGGCCTTTTGAAATATGAGACATAATTTCTCAAGAAGCTTTGCGCCGATTATAATGATTTATATGGAATTAAAAGGGCAAATATGGATTATAAAATGTGCCAACTTTGAGGCCTCAACGACGCGTATTTACGGAGTTATGGGCCTTTTAAATTAGAAACGTGATTTCTCAAGAACCCTTGCGTCGATTATAATAATTTATATGGAATTAGAAGGGCAATTATGGATTATATTGGAAATAAAAGGGCAAAAAAAGATTACAAAACGTACCAACTTTGAGGCCTCTACGACGCGTACTTACGGAGTTATTAGCATTTCAAATTTGGGTACGTGATTTCTCAAGAACCCTTGCGCCGATTATAATGATTTATATTGGAATTAAGAGGGCAAAAATAGATTACAAAACGTGCCAACTTTGAGGCCTCTACAACGCGTACTTACGGAGTTATGAGCATTTTAAGTTTGAGACGTGATTTCTCAAGAACACCTGCGCCGATTATAATGATTTATATGGAACTAAAAGGGCAAATATGGATTATATAATGTGCCAACTTTGATGCCTCAACGACGCGTATTTACGGAGTTATGGGCATTTTAAATTTGAAACGTGATTTCTCAAGAACCCTTGCGTCGATTATAATTAAAAGGAAATAAAAGGGCAAAAATAGATTACAAAACGTGCCAACTTTGGGGCCTCCACTAAGCGTACTTACGGAGTTATTAGCATTTCAAATTTGGGTACGTGATTTCTCAAGAACCCTTGTGCCGATTATAATGATTTATATTGGAATTAAGAGGGCAAAAATAGTTTACAAAACGTGCTAACTTTGAGGCCTATACGACGCGTACTTACGGAGTTATGGGCCTTTTAAATTAGAAACGTGTTTTCTCAAGAACCCTCCGCCGATTATAATGATTTATATGGAATTTAAAGGGCACATATGGATTATAAAATGTGCCAACTTTGAGGCCTCTACGACGCGAACTTACGAAGTTATGAGCATTTTATGTTTGAGACGTGATTTATCAAGAACACTTGTGCCGATTATAATGATTTATATTTAAATTAAGAGGGCAATTATGGATTATGAAATGTGCAACTTTGACGCGTATTTACGGAGTTATGGGCATTTTAAATTTGAGACGTGATTTCTCATGAATCCTTGCGCCGATTATAACGATTTATATGGAATTAATAGCCAATTATGGATTATAAAATGTGCAACTTTGACGCCTCTACAACGCGTATTTACGGAGTTATGGGCATTTTAAATTTCCATTTCTCCGATTGTAATGATTTTTATGGAATTAAAATGGCAAATATGGATTATAAAATGTGCCAACTTTGAGGCCTCTACGACGCGAACTTACGGAGTTATAAGCATTTTAAGTTTGAGACGTGATTTCACCAGAACCCTTGCGCCGATTATGATGATTTATATTGGAATTAAAAGGGCAAAATTAGATTACAAAACGTGCCAACTTTGAGGCCTCTACAACGCGTACTGAGCATTTCAAATTTGTGACGTGATTTCTCAAGAACACCTGAGCCGATTATAATGATTTTAATGGAATTAAAATGGCAAATATAGATTATAAAATGTGCCAACTTTGAGTCCTCTACGACGCGTATTAACGGAGTTATAGGCATTTTAAATTTTTGATTTCTCAAGAACGCTTGCGCCGATTATAATGATTTATATGGAATTAAAAGGGCAATTATGGATTATAAAATGTGCAACTTTGACGCGTATTTACGGAGTTATGGGCATTTTAAATTTGAGACGTGATTTCTCATGAACCTTTGCGCCGATTATAACGATTTATATGGAATTAAAAGCCAATTATGGATTATAAAATGTGCAACTTTGACGCCTCTACAACGCGTATTTACGGAGTTATGGGCATTTTAAATTTCCCTTTCGCCGATTATAATGATTTATATTGGAATTAAAAGGGCAATTATGGATTATAAAATGTGCAACTTTGACGCGTATTTACGGAGTTATGGGCATTTTAAATTTGAGACGTGATTTCTCATGAACCTTTGCGCCGATTATAACGATTTATATGGAATTAAAAGCCAATTATGGATTATAAAATGTGCAACTTTGACGCCTCTACAACGCGTATTTACGGAGTTATGGGCATTTTAAATTTCCCTTTCGCCGATTATAATGATTTATATTGGAATTAAAAGGGCAAATATGGATTATAAAATGTGCCAACTTTAAGGCCTCTACGACGCGTATTTACGGAGTTATAGGCATTTTAAATTATTGATTTCTCAAGAACCCTTGCGCCGATTATAATGATTTATATTGGAATTATATGATTTATATTGGAATTAAAAGGGCAAAAATAGATTACAAAACGTGCCAACTTTGAGGCCTCTACGACGCGTATTTACGGAGTTATAGGCATTTAAAATTTTTGATTTCTCAACAACGCTTGCGCCGATTATAATGATTTATATTGGAATTATATGATTTATATTGGAATTAAAAGGGCAAAAATAGATTACAAAACGTGCCAACTTTGAGGCCTCTACGACGCGTATTTACGGAGTTATAGGCATTTAAAATTTTTGATTATGGCTTATAAAATGAGGCCTTTTAAATATGAGACGTAATTTCTCAAGAAGCCTTGCGCCGATTATAATGATTTATATGGAATTAAATGGGCAAATATGGATTATAAAATGTGCCAACTTTGAGGCCTCTACGACGCGTATTTGCGGAGTTATAGGCATTTTAAATTTTGGATTTCTCAAGAACCCTTGGATTTATATTGGAATTAAAAGGGCAAAAATAGATTACAAAACGTGCCAACTTTGAGGCCTCTACGACGCGTATTTACGGAGTTATAGGCATTTAAAATTTTTGATTTCTCAAGAACGCTTGCGCCGATTATAATGATTTATATTGGAATTATATGATTTATATTGGAATTAAAAGGGCAAAAATAGATTACAAAACGTGCCAACTTTGAGGCCTCTACGACGCGTATTTACGGAGTTATAGGCATTTAAAATTTTTGATTATGGCTTATAAAATGAGGCCGTTTAAATATGAGACGTAATTTCTCAAGAAGCCTTGCGCCGATTATAATGATTTATATGGAATTAAATGGGCAAATATGGATTATAAAATGTGCCAACTTTGAGGCCTCTACGACGCGTATTTGCGGAGTTATAGGCATTTTAAATTTTGGATTTCTCAAGAACCCTTGGATTTATATTGGAATTAAAAGGGCAAAAATAGATTACAAAACGTGCCAACTTTGAGGCCTCTACGACGCGTATTTACGGAGTTATAGGCATTTAAAATTTTTGATTTCTCAAGAACGCTTGCGCCGATTATAATGATTTATATTGGAATTATATGATTTATATTGGAATTAAAAGGGCAAAAATAGATTACAAAACGTGCCAACTTTGAGGCCTCTACGACGCGTATTTACGGAGTTATAGGCATTTAAAATTTTTGATTATGGCTTATAAAATGAGGCCTTTTAAATATGAGACGTAATTTCTCAAGAAGCCTTGCGCCGATTATAATGATTTATATGGAATTAAATGGGCAAATATGGATTATAAAATGTGCCAACTTTGAGGCCTCAACGACGCATATTTACGGAGTTATGGTCCTTTTAAATTTGAAACGTGATTTCTCAAGAACTCTTGTGCCAATTATAATGACTTATATTGGAATTAAAAGGGCACAAATAGATTATAAAAGGTGCCAACTTTGAGGCTTCTACGACGCGTATTTACGGAGTTATAGGCATTTTAAATTTTTGATTTCTCAAGAACGCTTGCGCCGATTATAATGATTTATATGGAATTAAAAAGGCAAATATGGATTATAAAATGTGCCAAATTTGACGCCTCAACGACGCGTATTTACGGAGTTATGGGCCTTTTAAATTTGAAACGTGATTTCCCAAGAACCCTTGCGTCGATTATAATTTATATGGAATTAAAAGGGCAATTATGGATTATACAATGTAACAACTTTAAGGCCTCTACGGCGCGTACTTACTGAGTTATGAGCATTAAAATTTGAGACGTGATTTCTCAAGAAGCCTTGCGCCGATTACAATTATTTATATTGGAATTAAAAGGACAATTATGGCTTATAAAATGTGCCAACTTTGAGGCCTTTTAAATATGAGACATAATTTCTCAAGAAGATTTGCGCCGATTATAATGATTTATATGGAATTAAAAGGGCAAATATGGATTATAAAATGTGCCTACTTTGAAGCCTCAACGACGCGTATATTCGGAGTTATGGGTCTTTTAAATTAGAAACTTGATTTCTCAAGAACCCTTGCGTCGATTATAATAATTTATATGGAATTAGAAGGGCAATTATGGATTATATTGGAAATAAAAAGGCAAAAATAGATTACAAAACGTGCCAACTTTGAGGCCTCTACGAAGCGTACTTACGGAGTTATGAGCATTTTAAGTTTGAGACGTGATTTACCAATTATAATGACTTATATTGGAATTAAAAGGGCAATTATGGATTATACAATGTAACAACTTTAAGGCCTCTACGGCGCGTACTTACGGAGTTATGTGCATTTTAAATTTGAGACGTGATTTCTCATGAAACCTTGCGCCGATTATACCGATTTATATGGAATTAAAAGCCAATTATGGATTATAAAATGTGCAACTTTGACGCCTCTACAACGAGTATTTCCCTTTCGCCGATTATAATGATTTATATTGGAATTAAAAGGGCAAATATGGATTATAAAATGTGCCAACATTAAGGCCTCTACGACGCGTATTTACGGAGTTATAGGCATTTTAAATTATTGATTTCTCAAGAACCCTTGCGCCGATTGCAATGATTTATATTGGAATTATATGATTTATATTGGAATTAAAAGGGCAAAAATAGATTACAAAACGTGCCAACTTTGAGGCCTCTACGACGCGTATTTACGGAGTTATAGGCATTTAAAATTTTTGATTATGGCTTATAAAATGAGGCCGTTTAAATATGAGACGTAATTTCTCAAGAAGCCTTGCGCCGATTATAATGATTTATATGGAATTAAATGGGCAAATATGGATTATAAAATGTGCCAACTTTGAGGCCTCTACGACGCGTATTTGCGGAGTTATAGGCATTTTAAATTTTGGATTTCTCAAGAACCCTTGGATTTATATTGGAATTAAAAGGGCAAAAATAGATTACAAAACGTGCCAACTTTGAGGCCTCTACGACGCGTATTTACGGAGTTATAGGCATTTAAAATTTTTGATTTCTCAAGAACGCTTGCGCCGATTATAATGATTTATATTGGAATTATATGATTTATATTGGAATTAAAAGGGCAAAAATAGATTACAAAACGTGCCAACTTTGAGGCCTCTACGACGCGTATTTACGGAGTTATAGGCATTTAAAATTTTTGATTATGGCTTATAAAATGAGGCCTTTTAAATATGAGACGTAATTTCTCAAGAAGCCTTGCGCCGATTATAATGATTTATATGGAATTAAATGGGCAAATATGGATTATAAAATGTGCCAACTTTGAGGCCTCAACGACGCATATTTACGGAGTTATGGTCCTTTTAAATTTGAAACGTGATTTCTCAAGAACTCTTGTGCCAATTATAATGACTTATATTGGAATTAAAAGGGCACAAATAGATTATAAAAGGTGCAAACTTTGAGGCTTCTACGACGCGTATTTACGGAGTTATAGGCATTTTAAATTTTTGATTTCTCAAGAACGCTTGCGCCGATTATAATGATTTATATGGAATTAAAAAGGCAAATATGGATTATAAAATGTGCCAAATTTGACGCCTCAACGACGCGTATTTACAGAGTTATGGGCCTTTTAAATTTGAAACGTGATTTCCCAAGAATCCTTGCGTCGATTATAATTTATATGGAATTAAAAGGGCAATTATGGATTATACAATGTAACAACTTTAAGGCCTCTACGGCGCGTACTTACTGAGTTATGAGCATTAAAATTTGAGACGTGATTTCTCAAGAAGCCTTGCGCCGATTACAATTATTTATATTGGAATTAAAAGGACAATTATGGCTTATAAAATGTGCCAACTTTGAGGCCTTTTAAATATGAGACATAATTTCTCAAGAAGATTTGCGCCGATTATAATGATTTATATGGAATTAAAAGGGCAAATATGGATTATAAAATGTGCCTACTTTGAAGCCTCAACGACGCGTATATTCGGAGTTATGGGTCTTTTAAATTAGAAACTTGATTTCTCAAGAACCCTTGCGTCGATTATAATAATTTATATGGAATTAGAAGGGCAATTATGGATTATATTGGAAATAAAAAGGCAAAAATAGATTACAAAACGTGCCAACTTTGAGGCCTCTACGAAGCGTACTTACGGAGTTATGAGCATTTTAAGTTTGAGACGTGATTTACCAATTATAATGACTTATATTGGAATTAAAAGGGCAATTATGGATTATAAAATGTGCCAACTTTGAGGCCTCAACGACGCATATTTAAGGAGTTATGGGCCCTTGCGTCGATTATAAAAATTTATATGGAACTAAAAGGGCAATTATGGATTATACAATGTAACAACTTTAAGGCCTCTACGGCGCGTACTTACGGAGTTATGAGCATGTTAAGTTTGAGACGTGATTTATCAAGAACCCTTGCGCCGATTATAATCATTTATATTGTAAATAAAAGGGCAAACATAGATTACAAAACGTGCAAACTTTGAGGCCTCTACGACGCGTACTTACGGATTTATCAGCATTTTAAGTTTGAGACGTGATTTATCAAGAACCCTTGTGCCAATTATAATGACTTATATTGGGATTAAACGGGCAAAAATAGATTATAAAACGTGCCAACTTTGCGGCCTCGACGACGCGTACTTACGGAGTTATGAGCATTTCAAATTTGTGCCGTGATTTCTCAAGAACACTTGTGCCGTTTATAATGTCTTATATTGGAATTAAAAGGGCAAAAATAGATTATAAAATGTGCCAACTTTGATGCCTATTTACAGAGTTATGGGCCTTTTAAATCTGAGACGTGATTTCTCAAGAACCCTTGCGCTGATTATAATGATTTATATGGAATTAAAAGCCAAATATAGATTAGAAAATGTGCAACTTTGACGCGTATTTACGGAGTTATGCGCATTTTAAATTTAAGACGTGATTTCTCAAGAACCGTCCGCCGATTATAATTATTTATATGGAATTAATAGGGCAAATATGGATTATAAAATGTGCCAACTTTGAGGCCTCTACGACGCGTACTTACGGAGTTATGAGCATTTTAAGATTGAGACGTGATTTCTCAAGAACCCCTGCGCCGATTATAATGATGTATATGGAATTAAAAGGGTAAATATGGATTATAAAATGTGCCAACTTTGAGGCCTCTACTACGCGTACTTACGGAGTTATGAGCATTTTAAATATGAAACGTGATTTCTCAAGGACACCTGCGCCGATTATAATGATTTATATTGTAAATAAAAGGGCAAAAATAGATTGCCAAACGTGCCAACTTTGAGGCCTCTACGACGCGTATTTACGGAGTTATAGGCATTTTAAATTTTTGATTTCTCAAGAACCCTTGCGCCGATTATAATGATTTATATGGAATTAAAAGGGCAATTATGGATTATAAAATGTGCAACTTTGACGCGTATTTACGGAGTTATGTGCATTTTAAATTTGAGACGTGATTTCTCATGAATCCTTGCGCCGATTATAACGATTTATATGGAATTAAAAGCCAATTATGAATTATAAAATGTGCAACTTTGACGCCTCTACAACGCTTATTTCCGGAGTTATGGGCATTTTCAATTTCCCTTTCTCCGATTATAATGATTTTTATGGAATTAAAAGGGCAAAATGGATTAAAAAATGTGCCAACTTTGAAGACTCTGCGACAAGTACTTACGGAGTTATAAGCATTTTAAGATTGAGACATGATTTCTCAAGAACCCCTGCGCCGATTATAATGATTTTTATGGAATTAAAAGGGCAAATATAGATTATAAAATGTGCCAACTTTAAGGCCCCTACGAAGCGTATTTACGGAGTTATAGGCTTTTTAAATTTTTGATTTCTCAAAAACCCTTGCGCCGATTATAATGATTTATATTGGAATTAAATGATTTATGAAGTGTATTTACGGAGTTATAAGCATTTTAAATTTGAGACGTAATTTCTCATGAATCCTTGCGCCGATTATAACGATTTATATGGAATTAAAAGCCAATTATGAATTATAAAATGTGCAACTTTGACGCCTCTACAACGCTTATTTCCGGAGTTATGGGCATTTTCAATTTCCTTTTCGCCGATTATAATGATTTTTATGGAATTAAAAGGGCAAATATAGATTATAAAATGTGCCAACTTTAAGGCCCCTACGACGCGTATTTACATAGGCTTTTTTTTCATATAGGCTTTTTAAATTTTTGATTTCTCAAAAACCCTTGCGCCGATTATAATGATTTATATTGGAATTAAATGATTTATGAAGTGTATTTACGGAGTTATAGGCATTTTAAATTTGAGACGTAATTTCTCATGAATCCTTGCGCCGATTATAACGATTTATATGGAATTAAAAGCCAATTATGGATTAGAAAATGTGCAACTTTGACGCCTCTCCAACGCGTATTTACGGAGTTATGGGAATTTTCAATTTTTGATTTCTCAAGTACCCTTGCGCCGATTAAAATGATTTATGGGCATTTTACATTTGAGACGTGATTTCTCATGAATCCTTGCGCCGATTATAACGATTTATATGGAATTAAAAGCCAATTATGGATTATAAAATGTGCAACTTTGACGCGTATTTACGGAGTTATGTGCATTTTAAATTTGAGACGTGATTTCTCATGAATCCTTGCGCCGATTATAACGATTTATATGGAATTAAAAGCCAATTATGGATTATAAAATGTGCAACTTTGACGCGTATTTACGGAGTTATGTGCATTTTAAATTTGAGACGTGATTTCTCATGAATCCTTGCGCCGATTATAACGATTTATATGGAATTAAAAGCCAATTATGGATTATAAAATGTGCAACTTTGACGCCTCTACAACGCGTATTTACGGAGTTATAGGCATTTTAAATTTCCCTTCGCCGATTATAATGATTTATATTGGAATTAAAAGGGCAAATATGGATTACAAAATGTGCCAACATTAAGGCCTCTACGACTCGTATTTACGGAGTTATTGGCATTTTAAATTATTGATTTCTCAAGAACCCTTGCGCCGATTATAATGATTTATATTGGAATTATATGATTTATATTGGAATTAAAAGGGCAAAAATAGATTACAAAACGTGCCAACTTTGAGGCCTCTACGACGCGTATTTACGGAGTTATAGGCAATTTAAATTTTTGATTATGGCTTATAAAATGAGGCCTTTTAAATATGAGACGTAATTTCTCAAGAAGCCATGCGCCGATTATAATGATTTATATGGAATTAAAAGGGCAAATATGGATTATAAAATGTGCCAACTTTGAGGCCTCAACGACGCATATTTAAGGAGTTATGGGCCTTTTAAATTTGAAACGTGATTTCTCAAGAACTCTTGCGTCGATTATAAAATTTTTTATATGGAACTAAAAGGGCAATTATGGATTATACAATGTAACAATTTTAAGGCCTCTACGGCGCGTACTTACGGAGTTATGAGCATGTTAAGTTTGAGACGTGATTTATCAAGAACCCTTGCGCCGGTTATAATAATATATATTGTAAATAAAAGGGCAAAAAAAGATTACAAAACGTGCAAACTTTGAGGCCTCTACGACGCGTACTTACGGATTTATCAGCATTTTAAGTTTGAGACGTGATTTATCAAGAACCCTTGTGCCAATTATAATGACTTATATTGGAATTAAACGGGCAAAAATAGATTATAAAAAGTGCCAACTTTGCGGCCTCGACGAAGCGTACTTACAGAGTTATGAGCATTTCAAATTTGTGACGTGATTTCTCAAGAACACCTGCGCCGATTATAATGATTTTAATGGAATTAAAAGGGCAAATATAGATTATAAAATGTGCCAAATTTGAGGCCTCAACGACGCGTATTTACAGAGTTATGAGCATTTTAAATTTGAAACGTGATTTCTCAAGAACCCTTGCGTCGATTATAATTTATATGGAATTAAAATGGCAATTATGGATTATACAATGTAACAACTTTAACGCCTCTACGGCGCGTACTAACGGAGTTATGAGCATTTTAAATTTGTGACGTGATTTCTCAAGAAGCCTTGCGCCGATTATAATGATTTATATGGAATTAAAGGGGCAAATATGGATTATAAAATGTGTCAACTTTGAGGCCTCAACGACGCGTATTTACGGAGTTATGGGCCTTTTAAATTTGAAACGTGATTTCTCAAGAACCCTTGCGTCGATTATAATTTATATGGAATTAAAATGGCAATTATGGATTATACAATGTAACAACTTTAACGCCTCTACGGCGCGTACTTACGGAGTTATGAGCATGTTAAGTTTGAGACGTGATTTCTCAAGAAGCCTTGCGCCGATTACAATGATTTATATTGGAATTAAAAGGACAATATGTATTATAAAATGTGCCAACTTTGAAGCCTCTACGACGCGTATTTACGGAGTTATGTGCATTTTAAATTCGAGACGTGATTTCTCAAGAACCCTTACGCCGATTATAATGATTTATATTGGAATTAAGAGGGCAAATATGGATTATAAAATGTGCCAACTTTGAGGCCTCTACTACGCGTACTTACGGAGTTATGGGCATTTTAAATTTGAGACGTGATTTCTCATGAATCCTTGCGCCGATTATAACGATTAATATGGAATTAAAAGCCAAATATGGATTAGAAAATGTGCAACTTTGACGCCTCTACAACGCGTATTTACGGAGTTATGGGCATTTTCAATTTCCCTTTCTCCGATTATAATGATTTTTATGGAATTAAAAGGGCAAATATGGATTATAAAATGTGCCAACTTTGAGGCCTCTACGACGCGTACTTACGGAGTTATAAGCATTTTAAGTTAGAGACGTGATTTCACCAGAACCCCTGCGCCGATTATAATGATTTATATTGGAATTAAAAGGGCAAAAATAGATTATAAAACGTGCCAACTTTGCGGCCTCGACGACGCGTACTTACAGAGTTATGAGCATTTCAAATTTGTGACGTGATTTCTCAAGAACACCTACGCCGATTATAATGATTTTAATGGAATTAAAAGGGCAAATATAGATTATAAAATGTGCCAACTTTGAGGCCTCTACGACGCGTATTTACGGAGTTATAGGCATTTTAAATTTTTGATTTCTCAAGAACCCTTGCGCCGGTTATAGTGATTTATATGGAATTAAATGGATTATAAAATGTGTCAACCGTCCGCCGATTATAATTATTTATATGGAATTAATAGGGCCATTATGGATTATGAAATGTGCAACTTTGACGCGTATTTTCGGAGTTATGTGCATTTTAAATTTGAGACGTGATTTCTCATTAATCCTTGCGCCGATTATAACGATTTATATGGAATTAAAAGCCAATTATGAATTATAAAATGTGCAACTTTGACCCCTCTACAACGCTTATTTCTATGGGTATTTTCAATTTCCTTTTCGCCGATTATAATGATTTTTATGGAATTTAAAGGGCAAATATAGATTATAAAATGTGCCAACTTTAAGGCCCCTACGACGCGTATTTACGGAGTTATAGGCTTTTTAAATTTTTGATTTCTCAAAAACCCTTGCGCCGATAATAATGATTTATATTGGAATTAAATGATTTATGAAGTGTATTTACGGAGTTATAGGCATTTTAAATTTGAGACTTGATTTCTCATGAATCCTTGCGCCGATTATAACGATTTATATGGAATTAAAAGCCAATTATGAATTATAAAATGTGCAACTTTGACGCCTCTACAACGCGTATTTACGGAGTTATGGGCATTTTCAATTTCCCTTTCTCCGATTATAATGATTTTTATGGAATTAAAAGGGCAAAATGGATTATAAAATGTGCCAACTTTGAGGCCTCTACGACGCGTACTTACGGAGTTATAAGCATTTTAAGTTTGAGGCGTGATTTCACCAGAACCCTTGCGCCGATTATAATGATTTATATTGGAATTAAAAGGGCAAAATTAGATTACAAAACGTGCCAACTTGGAGGCCTCTACAACGCGTACTGAGCATTTCAAATTTGTGACGTGATTTCTCAAGAACACCTGAGCCGATCATAATGATTTTAATGGAATTAAAATGGCAAATATAGTTTATAAAATGTGCCAACTTTGAGGCCTTTTATATTTATAGGCATTTTAAATTTTTGATTTCTCAAGTACCCTTGCGCCGATTAAAATGATTTATATGGAATTAAAAGGGCAATTATGGATTATAAATTTGCAACTTTGACGCGTATTTACGGAATTATGCGCATTTTAAATTTGAGACGTGATTTCTCATGAACCCTTGCGCCGATTATAACGATTTATATGGAATTAAAAGCCAATTATGGATTATAAAATGTGCAACTTTGACGCCTCTACAACGCGTATTTACGGAGTTATAGGCATTTTAAATTTCCCTTCGCCGATTATAATGATTTATATTGGAATTAAAAGGGCAAATATGGATTATAAAATGTGCCAACATTAAGGCCTCTACGACGCGTATTTACGGAGTTATACGCATTTTAAATTATTGATTTCTCAAGAACCCTTGCGCCGATTATAATGATTTATATTGGAATTATATAATTTATATTGGAATTAAAAGGGCAAAAATAGATTACAAAACGTGCCAACTTTGAGGGCTCTACGACGCGTATTTACGGAGTTATAGGCATTTTAAATTTTTGATTATGGCTTATAAAATGAGGCCTTTTAAATATGAGACGTAATTTCTCAAGAAGCCATGCGCCGATTATAATGATTTATATGGAATTAAAAGGGCAAATATGGATTATAAAATGTGCCAACTTTAAGGCCTCAACGACGCATATTTAAGGAGTTATGGGCCTTTTAAATTTGAAACGTGATTTCTCAAGAACTCTTGCGTCGATTATAAAATGTAACAATTTTAAGGCCTCTACGGCGCGTACTTACGGAGTTATGAGCATGTTAAGTTTGAGACGTGATTTATCAAGAACCCTTGCGCCGATTATAATAATATATATTGTAAATAAAAGGGCAAAAAAAGATTACAAAACGTGCAAACTTTGAGGCCTCTACGACGCGTACTTACGGATTTATCAGCATTTTAAGTTTGAGACGTGATTTATCAAGAACCCTTGTGCCAATTATAATGACTTATATTGGGATTAAACGGGCAAAAATAGATTATAAAACGTGCCAACTTTGCGGCCTCGACGACGCGTACTTATGGAGTTATGAGCATTTCAAATTTGTGCCGTGATTTCTCAAGAACACTTGTGCCGTTTATAATGTCTTATATTGGAATTAAAAGGGCAAAAATAGATTATAAAATGTGCCAACTTTGATGCCTATTTACAGAGTTATGGGCCTTTTAAATTTGAGACGTGATTTCTCAAGAACCCTTGCGCTGATTATAATGATTTATATGGAATTAAAAGGGCAATTATGGATTATAAAATGTGCAACTTTGACGCGTATTTACGGAGTTATGCGCATTTTAAATTTAAGACGTGATTTCTCAAGAACCGTCCGCCGATTATAATTATTTATATGGAATTAATAGGGCAAATATGGATTATAAAATGTGCCAACTTTGAGGCCTCTACGACGCGTACTTACGGAGTTATGAGCATTTTAAGATTGAGACGTGATTTCTCAAGAACCCCTGCGCCGATTATAATGATGTATATGGAATTAAAAGGGTAAATATGGATTATAAAATGTGCCAACTTTGAGGCCTCTACTACGCGTACTTACGGAGTTATGAGCATTTTAAATTTGAAACGTAATTTCTCAAGGACACCTGCGCCGATTATAATGATTTATATTGTAAATAAAAGGGCAAAAATAGATTGCCAAACGTGCCAACTTTGAGGCCTCTACGACGCGTATTTACGGAGTTATAGGCATTTTAAATTTTTGATTTCTCAAGAACCCTTGCGCCGATTATAATGATTTATATGGAATTAAAAGGGCAATTATGGATTATGAAATGTGCAACTTTGACGCGTATTTACGGAGTTATGTGCATTTTAAATTTGAGACGTGATTTCTCATGAATCCTTGCGCCGATTATAACGATTTATATGGAATTAAAAGCCAATTATGAATTATAAAATGTGCAACTTTGACGCCTCTACAACGCTTATTTCCGGAGTTATGGGCATTTTCAATTTCCCTTTCTCCGATTATAATGATTTTTATGGAATTAAAAGGGCAAAATGGATTAAAAAATGTGCCAACTTTGAAGACTCTGCGACACGTACTTACGGAGTTATAAGCATTTTAAGATTGAGACATGATTTCTCAAGAACCCCTGCGCTGATTATAATGATTTTTATGGAATTAAAAGGGCAAATATAGATTATAAAATGTGCCAACTTTAAGGCCCCTACGACGCGTATTTACGGAGTTATAGGCTTTTTAAATTTATGATTTCTCAAAAACCCTTGCGCCGATTATAATGATTTATATTGGAATTAAATGATTTATGAAGTGTATTTACGGAGTTATAAGCATTTTAAATTTGAGACGTAATTTCTCATGAATCCTTGCGCCGATTATAACGATTTATATGGAATTAAAAGCCAATTATGGATTAGAAAATGTGCAACTTTGACGCCTCTAAAACGCGTATTTACGGAGTTATGGGCATTTTCAATTTCCTTTTCTCCGATTATAATGATTTTTATGGAATTAAAAGGGCAAAATGGATTAACAAATGTGCCAACTTTGAAGACTCTGCGACACGTACTTACGGAGTTATAAGCATTTTAAGTTTGAGACGTGATTTCACCAGAACCCTTGCGCCGATTATAATGATTTATATTGGAATTAAAAGGGCAAAATTAGATTACAAAACGTGCCAACTTGGAGGCCTCTACAACGCGTACTGAGCATTTCAAATTTGTGACGTGATTTCTCAAGAACACCTGAGCCGATTATAATGATTTTAATGGAATTAAAATGGCAAATATAGTTTATAAAATGTGCCAACTTTGAGGCCTCTACGACGCGTATTAACGGAGTTATAGGCATTTTAAATTTTTGATTTCTCAAGAACCCTTGCGCCGATTAAAATGATTTTGACTTTGACGCGTATTTACGGAGTTATGTGCATTTTAAATTTGAGACGTGATTTCTCATGAATCCTTGCGCCGATTATAACGATTTATATGGAATTAAAAGCCAATTATGAATTATAAAATGTGCAACTTTGACGCCTCTACAACGCTTATTTCCGGAGTTATGGGCATTTTCAATTTCCTTTTCGCCGATTATAATGATTTTTATGGAATTAAAAGGGCAAATATAGATTATAAAATGTGCCAACTTTAAGGCCCCTACGACGCGTATTTACGGAGTTATAGGCTTTTTAAATTTTTGATTTCTCAAAAACCCTTGCGCCGATTATAATGATTTATATTGGAATTAAATGATTTATGAAGTGTAATTACGGAGTTATAGGCATTTTAAATTTGAGACGTAATTTCTCATGAATCCTTGCGCCGATTATAACGATTTGTATGGAATTAAAAGCCAATTATGGATTAGAAAATGTGCAACTTTGACGCCTCTCCAACGCGTATTTACGGAGTTATGGGCATTTTCAATTTTTGATTTCTCAAGTACCCTTGCGCCGATAAAATGATTTATGGGCATTTTAAATTTGAGACGTGATTTCTCATGAACCCTTGCGCCGATTATAACGATTTATATGGAATTAAAAACCAATTATGGATTATAAAATGTGCAACTTTGACGCCTCTACAACGCGTAAATACGGAGTTATAGGCATTTAAAATTTCCCTTCGCCGATTATAATGATTTATATTGGAATTAAAAGGGCAAATATGGATTATAAAATGTGCCAACATTAAGGCCTCTACGACGCGTATTTACGGAGTTATAGGCATTTTAAATTATTGATTTCTCAAGAACCCTTGCGCCGATTATAATGATTTATATTGGAATTATATGATTTATATTGGAATTAAAAGGGCAAAAATAGATTACAAAACGTGTCAACTTTGAGGCCTCTACGACGCGTATTTACGGAGTAATAGGCATTTTAAATTTTTGATTATGGCTTATAAAATGAGGCCTTTTAAATATGAGACGTAATTCTCAAGAAGCCATGCGCCGATTATAATGATTTATATGGAATTAAAAGGGCAAATATGGATTATAAAATGTGCCAACTTTGAGGCCTCAACGACGCATATTTAAGGAGTTATGGGCCTTTTAAATTTGAAACGTGATTTCTCAAGAACTCTTGCGTCGATTATAATTTATATGGAATTAAAATGGCAATTATGGATTATACAATGTAACAACTTTAACGCCTCGACGGCGCGTACTTACGGAGTTATGAGCATTTTAAATTTGTGACGTGATTCCTCAAGAAGCCTTGCGCCGATTACAATGATTTATATTGGAATTAAAAGGACAATATGTATTATAAAATGTGCCAACTTTGAAGCCTCTACGACGCGTATTTACGGAGTTATGTGCATTTTAAATTCGAGACGTGATTTCTCAAGAACCCTTACGCCGATTATAATGATTTATATTGGAATTAAGAGGGCAAATATGGATTATAAAATGTGCCAACTTTGAGGCCTCTACTACGCGTACTTACGGAGTTATGAGCATTTCAAATTTGTGCCGTGATTTCTCAAGAACACTTGTGCCGTTTATAATGTCTTATATTGGAATTAAAAGGGCAAAAATAGATTATAAAATGTGCCAACTTTGATGCCTATTTACAGAGTTATGGGCCTTTTAAATTTGAGACGTGATTTCTCAAGAACCCTTGCGCTGATTATAATGATTTATATGGAATTAAAAGGGCAATTATGGATTATAAAATGTGCAACTTTGACGCGTATTTAAGGAGTTATGCGCATTTTAAATTTAAGACGTGATTTCTCAAGAACCGTCCGCCGATTATAATTATTTATATGGAATTAATAGGGCAAATATGGATTATAAAATGTGCCAACTTTGAGGCCTCTACGACGCGTACTTACGGAGTTATGAGCATTTTAAGATTGAGACGTGATTTCTCAAGAACCCCTGCGCCGATTATAATGATGTATATGGAATTAAAAGGGTAAATATGGATTATAAAATGTGCCAACTTTGAGGCCTCTACTACGCGTACTTACGGAGTTATGAGCATTTTAAATTTGAAACGTAATTTCTCAAGGACACCTGCGCCGATTATAATGATTTATATTGTAAATAAAAGGGCAAAAATAGATTGCCAAACGTGCCAACTTTGAGGCCTCTACGACGCGTATTTACGGAGTTATAGGCATTTTAAATTTTTGATTTCTCAAGAACCCTTGCGCCGATTATAATGATTTATATGGAATTAAAAGGGCAATTATGGATTATGAAATGTGCAACTTTGACGCGTATTTACGGAGTTATGTGCATTTTAAATTTGAGACGTGATTTCTCATGAATCCTTGCGCCGATTATAACGATTTATATGGAATTAAAAGCCAATTATGAATTATAAAATGTGCAACTTTGACGCCTCTACAACGCTTATTTCCGGAGTTATGGGCATTTTCAATTTCCCTTTCTCCGATTATAATGATTTTTATGGAATTAAAAGGGCAAAATGGATTAAAAAATGTGCCAACTTTGAAGACTCTGCGACACGTACTTACGGAGTTATAAGCATTTTAAGATTGAGACATGATTTCTCACGAACCCCTGCGCCGATTATAATGATTTTTATGGAATTAAAAGGGCAAATATAGATTATAAAATGTGCCAACTTTAAGGCCCCTACGACGCGTATTTACGGAGTTATAGGCTTTTTAAATTTTTGATTTCTCAAAAACCCTTGCGCCGATTATAATGATTTATATTGGAATTAAATGATTTATGAAGTGTATTTACGGAGTTATAAGCATTTTAAATTTGAGACGTAATTTCTCATGAATCCTTGCGCCGATTATAACGATTTATATGGAATTAAAAGCCAATTATGGATTAGAAAATGTGCAACTTTGACGCCTCTAAAACGCGTATTTACGGAGTTATGGGCATTTTCAATTTCCTTTTCTCCGATTATAATGATTTTTATGGAATTAAAAGGGCAAAATGGATTAAAAAATGTGCCAACTTTGAAGACTCTGCGACACGTACTTACGGAGTTATAAGCATTTTAAGTTTGAGACGTGATTTCACCAGAACCCTTGCGCCGATTATAATGATTTATATTGGAATTAAAAGGGCAAAATTAGATTACAAAACGTGCCAACTTGGAGGCCTCTACAACGCGTACTGAGCATTTCAAATTTGTGACGTGATTTCTCAAGAACACCTGAGCCGATTATAATGATTTTAATGGAATTAAAATGGCAAATATAGTTTATAAAATGTGCCAACTTTGAGGCCTCTACGACGCGTATTAACGGAGTTATAGGCATTTTAAATTTTTGATTTCTCAAGAACCCTTGCGCCGATTAAAATGATTTTGACTTTGACGCGTATTTACGGAGTTATGTGCATTTTAAATTTGAGACGTGATTTCTTATGAATCCTTGCGCCGATTATAACGATTTATATGGAATTAAAAGCCAATTATGAATTATAAAATGTGCAACTTTGACGCCTCTACAACGCTTATTTCCGGAGTTATGGGCATTTTCAATTTCCTTTTCGCCGATTATAATGATTTTTATGGAATTAAAAGGGCAAATATAGATTATAAAATGTGCCAACTTTAAGGCCCCTACGACGCGTATTTACGGAGTTATAGGCATTTTAAATTTTTGATTATGGCTTATAAAATGAGGCCTTTTAAATATGAGACGTAATTTCTCAAGAAGCCATGCGCCGATTATAATGATTTATATGGAATTAAAAGGGCAAATATGGATTATAAAATGTTCCAACTCTGAGGCCTCAACGACGCATATTTAAGGAGTTATGGGCCTTTTAAATTTGAAACGTGATTTCTCAAGAACTCTTGCGTCGATTATAAAATTTTGTATATGGAACTAAAAGGGCAATTATTGATTATACAATGTAACAATTTTAAGGCCTCTACGGCGCGTACTTACGGAGTTATGAGCATGTTAAGTTTGAGACGTGATTTATCAAGAACCCTTGCGCCGATTATAATAATATATATTGTAAATAAAAGGGCAAAAAAAGATTACAAAACGTGCAAACTTTGAGGCCTCTACGACGCGTACTTACGGATTTATCAGCATTTTAAGTTTGAGACGTGATTTATCAAGAACCCTTGTGCCAATTATAATGACTTATATTGGAATTAAACGGGAAAAAATAGATTATAAAACGTGCCAACTTTGCGGACTCGACGACGCGTACTTACAGAGTTATGAGCATTTCAAATTTGTGACGTGATTTCTCAAGAACACCTGCGCCGATTATAATGATTTTAATGGAATTAAAAGGGCAAATATAGATTATAAAATGTGCCAACTTTGAGGCCTCAACAACGCGTATTTACAGAGTTATGAGCATTTTAAATTTGAAACGTGATTTCTCAAGAACCCTTGCGTCGATTATAATTTATATGGAATTAAAATGGCAATTATGGATTATACAATGTAACAACTTTAACGCCTCTACGGCGCGTACTTACGGAGTTATGAGCATTTTAAATTTGTGACGTGATTTCTCAAGAAGCCTTGCGCCGATTATAATGATTTATATAGAATTAAAAGGGCAAATATGGATTATAAAATGTGTCAACTTTGAGGCCTCAACGACGCGTATTTACGGAGTTATGGGCCTTTTAAATTTGAAACGTGATTTCTCAAGAACCCTTGCGTCGATTATAATTTATATGGAATTAAAATGGCAATTATGGATTATACAATGTAACAACTTTAACGCCTCGACGGCGCGTACTTACGGAGTTATGAGCATTTTAAATTTGTGACGTGATTCCTCAAGAAGCCTTGCGCCGATTACAATGATTTATATTGGAATTAAAAGGACAATATGTATTATAAAATGTGCCAACTTTGAAGCCTCTACGACGCGTATTACGGAGTTATGTGCATTTTAAATTCGAGACGTGATTTCTCAAGAACCCTTACGCCGATTATAATGATTTATATTGGAATTAAGAGGGCAAATATGGATTATAAAATGTGCCAACTTTGAGGCCTCTACTACGCGTACTTACGGATTTATGGGCATTTTAAATTTGAGACGTGATTTCTCATGAATCCTTGCGCCGATTATAACGATTTATATGGAATTAAAAGCCAAATATGGATTAGAAAATGTGCAACTTTGACGCCTCTACAACGCGTATTTACGGAGTTATGGGCATTTTCAATTTCCCTTTCTCCGATTATAATGATTTTTATGGAATTAAAAGGGCAAATATGGATTATAAAATGTGCCAACTTTGAGGCCTCTACGACGCGTACTTACGGAGTTATAAGCATTTTAAGTTTGAGACGTGATTTCACGAGAACCCTTGCGCCGATTATAATGATTTATATTGGAATTAAAAGGGCAAAAATAGATTATAAAACGTGCCAACTTTGCGGCCTCGACGACGCGTACTTACAGAGTTATGAGCATTTCAAATTTTGACGCGTATTTTCGGAGTTATGTGCATTTTAAATTTGAGACGTGATTTCTCATGAATCCTTGCGCCGATTATAACTATTTATATGGAATTAAAAGCCAATTATGAATTATAAAATGTGCAACTTTGACCCCTCTACAACGCTTTTTTCTATGGGTATTTTCAATTTCCTTTTCGCCGATTATAATGATTTTTATTTAATTAAAAGGGCAAATATAGATTATAAAATGTGCCAACTTTAAGGCCCCTACGACGCGTATTTACGGAGTTATAGGCTTTTTAAATTTTTGATTTCTCAAAAACCCTTGCGCCGATAATAATGATTTATATTGGAATTAAATGATTTATGAAGTGTATTTACGGAGTTATAGGCATTTTAAATTTGAGACGTGATTTCTCATGAATCCTTGCGCCGATTATAACGATTTATATGGAATTAAAAGCCAATTATGAATTATAAAATGTGCAACTTTGACGCCTCTACAACGCGTATTTACGGAGTTATGGGCATTTTCAATTTCCCTTTCTCCGATTATAATGATTTTTATGGAATTAAAAGGGCAAAATGGATTATAAAATGTGCCAACTTTGAGGCCTCTACGACGCGTACTTACGGAGTTATAAGCATTTTAAGTTTGAGGCGTGATTTCACCAGAACCCTTGCGCCGATTATAATGATTTATATTGGAATTAAAAGGGCAAAATTAGATTACAAAACGTGCCAACTTGGAGGCCTCTACAACGCGTACTGAGCATTTCAAATTTGTGACGTGATTTCTCAAGAACACCTGAGCCGATCATAATGATTTTAATGGAATTAAAATGCAAATATAGTTTATAAAATGTGCCAACTTTGAGGCCTCTACGACGCGTATTAACGGAGTTATAGGCATTTTAAATTTTTGATTTCTCAAGTACCCTTGCGCCGATTAAAATGATTTATATGGAATTAAAAGGGCAATTATGGATTATAAATTTGCAACTTTGACGCGTATTTACGGAATTATGGGCATTTTAAATTTGAGACGTGATTTCTCATGAACCCTTGCGCCGATTATAACGATTTATATGGAATTAAAAGCCAATTATGGATTATAAAATGTGCAACTTTGACGCCTCTACAACGCGTATTTACGGAGTTATAGGCATTTTAAATTTCCCTTCGCCGATTATAATGATTTATATTGGAATTAAAAGGGCAAATATGGATTATAAAATGTGCCAACATTAAGGCCTCTACGACGCGTATTTACGGAGTTATACGCATTTTAAATTATTGATTTCTCAAGAACCCTTGCGCCGATTATAATGATTTATATTGGAATTATATAATTTATATTGGAATTAAAAGGGCAAAAATAGATTACAAAACGTGCCAACTTTGAGGCCTCTACGACGCGTATTTACGGAGTTATAGGCATTTTAAATTTTTGATTATGGCTTATAAAATGAGGCCTTTTAAATATGAGACGTAATTTCTCAAGAAGCCATGCGCCGATTATAATGATTTATATGGAATTAAAAGGGCAAATATGGATTATAAAATGTGCCAACTTTGAGGCCTCAACGACGCATATTTAAGGAGTTATGGGCCTTTTAAATTTGAAACGTGATTTCTCAAGAACTCTTGCGTCGATTATAAAATTTTTATATGGAACTAAAAGGGCAATTATGGATTATACAATGTAACAATTTTAAGGCCTCTACGGCGGGTACTTACGGAGTTATGAGCATGTTAAGTTTGAGACGTGATTTATCAAGAACCCTTGCGCCGATTATAATAATATATATTGTAAATAAAAGGGCAAAAAAGATTACAAAACGTGCAAACTTTGAGGCCTCTGACGCGTACTTACGGATTTATCAGCATTTTAAGTTTGAGACGTGATTTATCAAGAACCCTTGTGCCAATTATAATGACTTATATTGGAATTAAACGGGCAAAAATAGATTATAAAACGTGCCAACTTTGCGGCCTCGACGACGCGTACTTACAAAGTTATGAGCATTTCAAATTTGTGACGTGATTTCTCAAGAACACCTGCGCCGATTATAATGATTTTAATGGAATTAAAAGGGCAAATATGGATTATAAAATGTGCAACTTTGACGCCTCTACAACGCGTATTTACGGAGTTATAGGCATTTTAAATTTCCCTTCGCCGATTATAATGATTTATATTGGAATTAAAAGGGCAAATATGGATTATAAAATGTGCCAACATTAAGGCCTCTACGACGCGTATTTACGGAGTTATAGGCATTTTAAATTATTGATTTCTCAAGAACCCTTGCGCCGATTATAATGATTTATATTGGAATTATATGATTTATTTTGGAATTAAAAGGGCAAAAATAGATTACAAAACGTGCCAAATTTGAGGCCTATACGACGCGTATTTACGGAGTTATAGGCATTTTAAATTTTTGATTTTGGCTTATAAAATGAGGCCTTTTTAATATGAGACGTAATTTCTCAAGAAGCCATGCGCCGATTATAATGATTTATATGGAATTAAAAGGGCAAATATGGATTATAAAATGTGCCAACTTTGAGGCCTCAACGACGCATATTTAAGGAGTTATGGGCCTTTTAAATATGAAACGTGATTTCTCAAGAACTCTAGCGTCAATTATAAAATTTTTTATATGGAACTAAAAGGGCAATTATGGATTATACAATGTAACAATTTTAAGGCCTCTACGGCGCGTACTTACGGAGTTATGAGCATGTTAAGTTTGAGACGTGATTTATCAAGAACCCTTGCGCCGATTATAATAATATATATTGTAAATAAAAGGGCAAAAAAAGGTTACAAAACGTGCAAACTTTGAGGCCTCTACGACGCGTACTTACGGATTTATCAGCATTTTAAGTTTGAGACGTGATTTATCAAGAACCCTTGTGCCAATTATAATGACTTATATTGGAATTAAACGGGCAAAAATAGATTATAAAACGTGCCAACTTTGCGGCCTCGACGACGCGTACTTACAGAGTTATGAGCATTTCAAATTTGTGACGTGATTTCTCAAGAACACCTGCGCCGATTATAATGATTTTAATGGAATTAAAACGGCAAATATTGATTATAAAATGTGCCAACTTTGAGGCCTCTACGACGCGTATTTACGGAGTTATAGGCATTTTAAATTTTGGAATTAAAAGGGCAAAAATAGATTACAAAACGTGCCAACTTTGAGGCCTATTTAAATTTTTGATTTCTCAAAAACCCTTGCGCCGATTATAATGATTTATATTGGAATTAAATGATTTATGAAGTGTATTTACGGAGTTATAGGCATTTTAAATTTGAGACGTAATTTCTCATGAATCCTTGCGCCGATTATAACGATTTATATGGAATTAAAAGCCAATTATGGATTAGAAAATGTGCAACTTTGACGCCTCTACAACGCGTATTTACGGAGTTATGGGCATTTTCAATATCCCTTTCTCCGATTATAATGATTTTTATGGAATTAAAAGGGCAAATATGGATTATAAAATGTGCCAACTTTGAGGCCTCTACGACGCGTACTTACGGAGTTATAAGCATTTTAAGTTTGAGACGTGATTTCACCAGAACCTTGCGCCGATTATAATGATTTATATTGGAATTAAAAGGGCAAAATTAGATTACAAAACGTGCCAACTTTGAGTCCTCTACAACGCGTACTGAGCATTTCAAATTTGTGACGTGATTTCTCAAGAACACCTGAGCCGATTATAATGATTTTAATGGAATTAAAATGGCAAATATAGTTTATAAAATGTGCCAACTTTGAGGCCTCTACGACGCGTATTAACGGAGTTATAGGCATTTTAAATTTTTGATTTCTCAAGTACCCTTGCGCCGATTATAATGATTTATATGGAATTAAAAGGGCAATTATGGATTATAAATTTGCAACTTTGACGCGTATTTACGGAATTATGGGCATTTTAAATTTGAGACGTGATTTCTCATGAACCCTTGCGCCGATTATAACGATTTATATGGAATTAAAAGCCAATTATGGATTATAAAATGTGCAACTTTGACGCCTCTTCAACGCGTATTTACGGAGTTACGGGCATTTTAAATTTTCTTTCGCCGATTATAATGATTTTTATGGAATTGAAAGGGCAAATATAGATTATAAAATGCGCCAACTTTGAGGCCTCAACGACGCATATTTACGGAGTTATGTGCCTTTTAAATTTGAAACGTGATTTCTCAAGAACCCTTGTGCCAATTATAATGACTTATAATGGAATTAAAAGGGCAAAAATAAATTATAAGCAGTTCAAATTTGTGACGTGATTTCTCAAGAACACCTGCGCCGATTATAATGGAATTAAAAGGGCAAATATAGATTATAAAATGTGCCAACTTTGAGGCTTCTACGTCGCGTATTTACGGAGTTATAGGCAGTTTAAATTTTTGATTTCTCTAGAACGCTTGCGCCGAATATAATGATTTATATGGAATTAAAAAGGCAAATATGGATTATAAAATGTGCCAACTTTGAGGCCTCAACGACGCGTATTTACAGAGTTATGGGCCTATTAAATTAGAAACGTGATTTCTCAAGAACCCTTGCGTCGATTATAATAGTTTATATGGAATTAGAAGGGCAATTATGGATTATATTGGAAATAAAAGGGCAAAAATAGATTACAAAACGTGCCAACTTTGAGGCCTCTACGAAGCGTACTTACGAAGTTTGAGACGTGATTTACCAATTATAATGACTTATATTGGAATTAAAAGGGCAATTATGGATTTTACAATGTAACAACTTTAAGGCCTCTACGGCGTGATTTCTCAAGGACCCTTGCGCCGATTTTAATAATTTTTATGGAATTAAAAGGACAATTATGGCTTATAACATGTGCTAACTTTGAGGACTTTTAAATATGAGACGGAATTTCTCAAGAAGCCATGCGCCGATTATAATGATTTATATGGAATTAAAAGGGCAAATATGGATTATAAAATGTGCCAACTTTGAGGCCTCAACGACGCATATTTACGGAGTTATGGGCCTTTAAAATTTGAAACGTTATTTCTCAAGAACCCTTGTGCAATTATAATGACTTATAATGGAATTAAAAGGGCAAAAATAGATTATAAAACGTGCCAACTTTGCGGCCTCGACGACGCGTACTTACAGAGTTATAAGCATTTCAAATTTGTGACGTGATTTCTCAAGAACACCTGCGCCGATTATAATGGAATTAAAAGGGCAAATATAGATTATAAAATGTGCCAACTTTGAGGCTTCTACGTCGCGTATTTACGGAGTTATAGGCAGTTTAAATTTTTGATTTCTCAAGAACGCTTGCGCCGATTATAATGATTTATATGGAATTAAAAAGGCAAATATGGATTATAAAATGTGCCAACTTTGAGACCTCAACGACGCGTATTTACGGAGTTATGGGCCTTTTAAATTTGAAACGTGATTTCCCAAGAACCCTAGCGTCGATTATAATTTATATGGAATTAAAAGGGCAATTATGGATTATAGAATGTAACAACTTTAAGGGCTCTACGGCGCGTACTTACTGAGTTATGAGCCTTTTAAATTAGAAACGGGTTTTCTTAAGAACCCTTGCGTCGATTATAATAATTTATATGGAATTAGAAGGGCAATTTTGGATTATATTGAAAATAAAAGGGCAAAAATAGATTACAAAACGTGCCAACTTTGAGGCCTCTACGAAGCGTACTTACGGAGTTATGAGTATTTTAAGTTTGAGACGTAAAAGGGCAATTATTGATTATACAATGTAACAACTTTAAGGCCTCTACGGCGTGATTTCTCAAGAACCCTTGCGCCGATTATAATAATTTTTATGGAATTAAAAGGACAATTATGGCTTATAAAATGTGGTAACTTTGAGGACTTTTAAATATGAGACGTAATTTCTCAAGAAGCCATGCGCCGATTATAATGATTTATATGGAATTAAAAGGGCAAATATGGATTATAAAATGTGCCAAATTTGAGGCCTCAACGACGCATATTTAAGGAGTTATGGGCCTTTTAAATTTGAGACGTGATTTCTCAAGAATCCTTGCGTCAATTATAAAATTTTTATATGTAACTGAAAGGGCAATTATGGATTATACAATGTAACAATTTTAAGGCCTCTACGGCGCGTACTTACGGAGTTATGAGCATGTTAAGTTTGCTTATTATGACTTATGACTTATTATGAATTATAATGACTTATATTGGAATTAAACGGGCACAAATAGATTATAAAACGTGCCAACTTTGCGGCCTCGATGACGCGTACTTACGGATTTATGAGCATTTCAAATTTGTGACGTGATTTCTCAAGAACACCTGCGCCGATTATAATGATTTTAATGGAATTAAACGGGCAAAAATAGATTATAAAACGTGCCAACTTTGCGGCCTCGACGACGCGTACTTACGGAGTTATGAGCATTTCAAATTTGTGACGTGATTTCTCAAGAACCCTTGCGCCGATTATAATGATTTATATGGAATTAAAAGGGCAAATATGGATTATAAAATGTGTCAACTTTGAGGCCTCAACGACGCGTATTTACGGAGTTATGGGCCTTTTAAATTTGAAACGTGATTTCTCAAGAACCCTTGCGTCGATTATAATTTATATGGAATTAAAATGGCAATTATGGATTATACAATGTAACAACTTTAAGGCCTCTACGGCGCGTACTTACGGAGTTATGAGCATTTTAAATTTGTGACGTGATTTCTCAAGAAGCCTTGCGCCGATTACAATGATTTATATTGGAATTAAAAGGACAATTAACGCTTATAAAATGTGCCAACTTTGAGGCCTTTTAAATATGAGACGTAATTTCTCAAGAAGGCTTACGCCGATTATAATGATTTATATGGAATTAAAAGGGCAAATATGGATTATAAAATGTGCCAACTTTGAGGCCTCAACGATGCGTATTTACGAAGTTATGGGCCTTTTAAATTAGAAACGTGATTTCTCAAGAACCCTTGCGTCGATTATAATATTTTATATGGAATTAGTAGGGCAATTATGGATTATATTGGAAATAAAAGGGCAAAAATAGATTACAAAACGTGCCAACTATTAGGCCTCTACGAAGCGTACTTACGGAGTTATGAGCATTTTAAGTTTGAGACGTGATTTACCAATTATAATGACTTATATTGGAATTAAAAGACCAACTTAGATTATACAATGTAACAACTTTAAGGCCTCTACGGCGCGTACTTACGGAGTTATGAGCATTTTAAATTTGTGACGTGATTTCTCAAGAAACCTTGCGCCGATTACAATGATTTATATTGGAATTAAAAGGGCAAACATATATTACAAAACGTGCCAACTTTGAGGCCTCGACGACACGTACTCACAGATTTATGAGCATTTTAAATTTAAGACGTGATTTCTCAATAACCCTTGCGCCGATTATAATGATAGTTATGGAATTAAAAGGACAACTATGGCTTGTAAAATGTGCCAAATGGCGGCCTCGACGACGCGTACTTACAGAGTTATGAGCATTTCAAATTTCTGATGTGATTTCTCAAGAACACCTGCGCCGATTATAATGATTTTAATGGAATTAAAAGGGCAAATATAGATTATAAAATGTGCCAACTTTGAGGTCTCTACGACGCGTATTTACGGAGTTATAGGTATTTTAAATTTTTGATTTCCCAAGAACCCTTGCGCCGATTATAATGATTTATATGGAATTAAAAGGGCAAATATGGATTATAAATTTGCAACTTTGACGCGTATTTACGGAATTATGGGCATTTTAAATTTGAGACGTGATTTCTCATGAACCCTTGCGCCGATTATAACGATTTATATGGAATAAAAAGGCAATTATGGATTATAAAATGTGCAACTTTGACGCCTCTACAACGCGTATTTACGGAGTTATAGGCATTTTAAATTTCCCTTTCGCCGATTATAATGATTTATTTTGGAATTAAAAGGGCAAATATGGATTATAAAATGTGCCAACTTTAAGGCCTCTACGTCGCGTATTTACGGAGTTGTAGGCATTTTAAATTTTTGATTATGGCTTATAAAAAGAGGCCTTTTAAATATGAGACGTAATTTCTCAAGAAGCCTTGCGCCGATTATAATGATTTATATGGAATTAAATGGGCAAATATGGATTATAAAATGTGCCAACTTTGAGGCCTCAACGACGCACATTTACGGAGTTATAGGCTTTTAAAATTTGAAACGTTATTTCTCAAGAACCATTGTGCCAATTATAATGACTTATAATGGAATTAAAAGGGCAAAAATAGATTATAAAACGTGCCAACTTTGCGGCCTCGACGACGCGTACTTACAGAGTTATAAGCATTTCAAATTTGTGACGTGATTTCTCAAGAACACCTGCGCCGATTGTAATGGAAATAAAAGGGCAAATATAGATTATAAAATGTGCCAACTTTGAGGCTTCTACGTCGCGTATTTACGGAGTTATAGGCAGTTTAAATTTTTGATTTCTCAAGAACGCTTGCGCCGATTATTATGATTTGTATGGAATTAAAAAGGCAAATATGGATTATAAAATGTGCCAACTTTGAGGCCTCAACGACGCGTATTTACGGAGTTATGGGCCTTTTAAATTTGAAACGTGATTTCCGAAGAACCCTTGCGTCGATTATAATTTATATGGAATTAAAAGGGCAATTATGGATTACAGAATGTAACAACTTTAAGGCCTCTACGGCGAGTACTTACTGAGTTATGAGCCTTTTAAATTAGAAACGTGTTTTCTCAAGAACCCTTGCGTCGATTATAATAATTTATATGGAATTAGAAGGGCAATTATGGATAATATTGCAAATAAAAGGGCAACAATAGATTACAAAACGTGCCAACTTTGAGGCCTCTACGAAGCGTACTTACGGAGTTATGAGTATTTTAAGTTTGAGACGTAAAAGGGCAATTGTGGATTATACAATGTAACAACTTTAAGGCCTCTTCGGCGTGATTTCTCAAGAACTCTTGCGCCGATTATAATAATTTTTATGGAATTAAAAGGACAATTATGGCTTATAAAATGTGGTAACTTTGAAGAACACCTGCACCGATTATAATGATTTTAATGGAATTAAAAGGGCAAATATAGATTATAAAATGTGCCAACTTTGAGGCCTCTACGACGCGTATTTACGGAGTTATAGACATTTTAAATTTTTGATTTCTCAAGAACCCTTGCGCCGATTATAATGATTTATATGGAATTAAAAGGGCAAATATGGATTATAAAATGTGTCAACTTTGAGACCTCAACGACGCGTATTTACGGAGTTATGAGCCTTTTAAATTTGAAACGTGATTTCTCAAGAACCCTTGCGTCGATTATAATTTATATGGAATTAAAAGCCTTGCGCCGATTACAATGATTTATATTGGAATTAAAAGGGCAAACATATATTACAAAACGTGCCAACTTTGAGGCCTCGACGACACGTACTTACTTAGATTTATGAGCATTTTAAGTTTAAGACGTGATTTCTCAAGAACCCTTAGGCCGATTATAATGATTTTTATGGAATTAAAAGGACAATTATGGCTTCTAAAATGTGCCAAACGGCGGCCACGACGACGCGTACTTACAGAGTTATGAGCATTTCAAATTTCTGATGTGATTTCTCAAGAACACCTGCGCCGATTAAAATGATTTGAATGGAATTAAAAGGGCAAATATAGATTATAAAATGTGCCAACTTTGAGGCCTCGACGACGCGTATTTACGGAGTTATAGGTATTTTAAATTTTTGATTTCTCAAGAACCCTTGCGCCGATTATAATGATTTATATGGAATTAAAAGGGCAAATATGGATTATAAAATGTGCCAACTTTGAGACCTCAACGACGCGTATTTACGGAGTTATGGGCCTTTTAATTTTGAAACTTGATTTCTCAAGAACCCTTGCGTCGATTATAATTTATATGGAATTAGAAGGTCAATTATGGATTATATTGGAAATAAAAGGGCAAAAATAGATTACAAAAGGTGCTAACTTTGAGGCCTCGACGACACGTAATTACAGAGATATGAGCATTTTACGTTTGAGACGTGATTTCTTAAGAACCTTTGCGCCGATTATAATGATTTTTATGAAACTAAAAGGACAATTATGACTTATAAAATGTGCCTTTTAAATATGAGACGTAATTTCTCAAGAAGCCTTGCGCCGATTACAATGATTTATATTGGAATTAAAAGGACAATTATGGCTTATAAAATGTGCCAACTTTGAGGCCTTTTAAATATGAGACGATTATAATGATTTACATGGAATTAAAAGGGCAAATATGGATTATAAAATGTGCCAACTTTGAGGCCTCAACGATGCATATTTACGGAGTTATGGGCCTTTTAAATTTGAAACGTGATTTGTCAAGAACCCTTGCGACGATTATAATAATTTATATGGAATTAGAAGGGCAATTGTGGATTATACAATGTAACAACTTTAAGGCCTCTACGGCGCGTACTTACGGAGTTATGAGCATTTTAAATTTGAGACGTGATTATAATCGGCTTTGCGCCGATTATAATTATTTATATTGGAAATAAAAGGGCAAAAATAGTTTACAAATCGTGCCAACTTTGAGGCCTCCACGACGCGTACTTACGGAGTTATGACCATTTTAAGTTTGAGACGTGATTTATCAAGAACCCTTGCGCCAATTATAATGACTTCTATTGGAATTAAAAGGGCAAAAATAGATTATAAAACGTGCCAACTTTGAGGCCTCAACGACGCATATTTAAGGAGTTATGGGCCTTTTAAATTTGAAACGTGATTTCTCAAAAACCCTTGCATCGATTATAATTTATATGGAATTAAAAGGGCAATTATGGATTATAGAATGTAACAACTTTAAAGCCTCTACGGCGCGTACTTACGGAGTTATGAGCATTTTAAATTTGAGACGTGATTTCTCAAGAAGCCTTGCGCCGATTACAATGATTTATATTGGAATTAAAAGGGCAAAAATATATTACAAAATGTGCCAACTTTGAGGCCTCTACAACGCGTACTTACGGAGTTATGAGCATTTTAAGTTTGAGACGTGATTTCTCAAGAACCCTTGCGCCGATTATAATGATTTTTATGGAATTAAAAGGACAATTATGGCTTATAAAATGTGCAAACTTTGAGGCCTCTACGACGTGTATTTACGGAGGCATAGACATTTTAAATTTTTGATTTCTCAAGAACCCTTGCGCCGATTATAATGATTTATATGGAATTAAAAGGGCAAATATGGATTATAAAATGTGCCAACTTTGAGGCCTCAACGGTGCCTATTTACGGAGTTATGGGCCTTTTAAATTTGAAACGTGATTTCTCAAGAACCCTTGCGTCGATTATAATAATTTATATGGAATTAGAAGGGCAACTATGGATTATACAATGTAACAACTTTAATGCCTCTACGGCGCGTACTTACGGAGTTATGAGCATTTTAAATTTGAGACGTGATTTCTCAAGAAGCCTTGCGCCTATTATAATGATTTATATTGGAAATAAAATGGCAAAAATAGATTACAAAACGTGCCAACTTTGAGGCCTCTACAACGCGTACTTACGGAGTTATGAGCATTTTAAGTTTGAGACGTGATTTACCAATTATAATGAATTATATTGGAATTAAAAGGGCAAAAATAGATTATAAAACGTGCCAACTTTGCGGCCTCGACGACGCGTACTTACAGAGTTATGAGCACTTCAAATTTGTGACGTGATTTCTCAAGAACACCTGCGCCGATTATAATGATTTTAATGGAATTAAAAGGGCAAATATAGATTATAAAATGTGCAAACTTTGAGGCCTCTACGACGTGTATTTACGGAGGCATAGGCATTTTAAATTTTTGATTTCTCATGAATCCTTGCGCCGATTATAACGATTTATATGGAATTAAAAGCGCAAATATAGATTATAAAATGTGCCAACTTTGACGCCTCTACAGCGCGTATTTACGGAGTTATGGGCATTTTCAATTTCCTTTTCGCCGATTATAATGATTTTTATGGAATTAAAAGCGCAAATATAGATTATAAAATGTGCCAAATTTAAGGCCTCAACGACGCGTATTTACAGAGTTATGTGCCTTTTAAATTTGAAACGTGATTTCTCAAGAACCCTTGCGTCGATTATAATTTATATGGAATTAAAATGGCAATTATGGATTATACAATGTAACAACTTTAAGGCCTCTACGGCGCTTACTTACGGAGTTATGAGCATTTTAAATTTGAGACGTGATTTCTCAAGAAGCCTTGCGCCGATTATAATGATTTATATTGGAAATAAAAGGGCAAAAATAGATTACAAAACGTGCCAACTTTGAGGCCTCTACAACGCGTACTTACGGAATTATGAGCATTTTAAGTTTGAGACGTGATTTACCAATTATAATGAATTATATTGGAATTAAAAGGGCAAAAATATATTATAAAACGTGCCAAATTTGCGGCCTCGACGACGTGTACTTACAGAGTTATGGGCCTTTTAAATTTGAAACGTGATTTCTCAAGAACCCCTGCGTCGATTATAATTTATATGGAATTAAAATGACAATTATGGATTATACAATGTAACAACTTTAAGGCCTCTACGGCTCTTACTTACGGAGTTATGAGCATTTTAAATTTGAGACGTGATTTCTCAAGAATCCTTGCGCCGATTACAATGATTTATATTGAAATTAAAAGAACAATTATGGCTTATAAAATGTGCCAACTTTGAGGCCTTTTAAATATGAGACGTAATTTCTCAAGAACCCTTGCGCTGATTATAATGATTTATATGGAATTAAAAGGGCAAATATGGATTATAAAATGTGCCAACTTTGAGTCCTCAACGACGTGTATTTACGGAGTTATGGGCCTTTTAAATTTGAAACGTGATTTCTCAAGAACCCTTGCGTCGATTATAATTTATATGGAATTAGAAGGGCAATTATGGATTATATTGGAAATAAAAGGGCAAAAATAGATTACAAAACGTGCCAACTTTGAGGCCTCGACGACACGTAATTACAGATATATGAGCATTTTACGTTTGAGACGTAATTTCTCAAGAAGCCTTGCGCCGATTACAATGGTATATATTGGAATTAAAAGGGCAAAAATATATTACAAAACGTGCCAACTTTGAGGCCTCTACGACGTGTATTTACGGAGGCATAGGCATTTTAAATTTTTGATTTCTCAAGAACCCTTGCGCCGATTATAATGATTTATATGGAATTAAAAGGGCAAATATGGATTATAAAATGTGGCAACTTTGAGGCCTCAACGACGCGTATTTACGGAGTTATGGGCCTTTTAAATTTGAAACGTGATTTCTCAAGAACACTTGCGTCGATTATAATTAAAAGGAAATAAAAGGAAATAAAAGGGCAAAAATAGATTACAAAACGTGCCAACTTTGAGGCCTCTACGACGTGTATTTACGGAGGCATAGGCATTTTAAATTTTTGATTTCTCAAGAACCCTCCGCCTATTATAATGATTTATATGGAATTAAAAGGGCAAATATGGATTATAAAATGTGCCAACTTTGAGGCCACTACGACGCGTACTTACGGAGTTATGAGCATTTTAGGTTTGAGACGTGATTTACCAATTATAATGAATTATATTGGAATTAAAAGGGCAAAAATAGATTATAAAACGTGCCAACTATGCGGCCTCGACGACGCGTACTTACAGAGGGCAAATATGGATTATAAAATGTGCCAACTTTGAGGCCTCTACTACGCGTACTTACGGAGTTATGAGCATTTTAAATTTGAGACGTGATTTCACCAGAACCCTTGCGCCGATTATAATGATTTATATTGGAATTAAAAGGGCAAAAATAGATTGCCAAACGTGCCAACTTTGGGGCCTCTACGACGCGTACTGAGCATTTCAAATTTGTGACGTGATTTCTCAAGAACACCTGCGCCGATTATAATGATTTTAATGGAATTAAAATGGCAAATATAGATTATAAAATGTGCCAACTTTGAGGCCTTTACGACGCGTATTTACGGAGTTATAGGCATTTTAAATTTTTGATTTCTCAAGAATCTCAAGAATTGTGCAACTTTGACGCGTATTTACGGAGTTATGGGCATTTTAAATTTGAGACGTGATTTCTCATGAATCCTTGCGCCGATTATAACGATTTATATGGAATTAAAAGCCAATTATGAATTATAAAATGTGCAACTTTGACGCCTCTACAACGCGTATTTACGGAGTTATGGGCATTTTCAATTTCCTTTTCGCCGATTATAATGATTTTTATGGAATTAAAAGGGCAAATATAGATTATAAAATGTGCCAACTTTAAGGCCTCAACGACGCGTATTTACGGAGTTATGGGCCTTTTAAATTTGAAACGTGATTTCTCAAGAACCCTTGCGTCGATTATAATTTATATGGAATTAAAATGGCAATTATGGATTATACAATGTAACAACTTTAAGGCCTCTACGGCGCTTACTTACGGAGTTATGAGCATTTTAAATTTGAGACGTGATTTCTCAAGAATCCTTGCGCCGACTACAATGATTTATATTGAAATTAAAAGAACAATTATGGCTTATAAAATGTGCCAACTTTGAGGCCTTTTAAATATGAGACATAATTTCTCAAGAACCCTAGCGCCGATTATAATGATTTATATGGAATTAAAAGGGTAAATATGGATTATAAAATGTGCCAACTTTGAGTCCTCAACGACGTGTATTTACGGAGTTATGGGCCTTTTAAATATGAAACGTGATTTCTCAAGAACCCTTGCGTCGATTACAATTTATATGGAATTAGAAGGGCAATTATGGATTATATTGGAAATAAAAGGGCAAAAATAGATTACAAAACGTGCCAACTTTGAGGCCTCGACGACACGTAATTACAGATATATGAGCCTTTTACGTTTGAGACGTGATTTCTCAGGAACCCTTGCGCCGATTATAATGATTTATATGGAATTAAAAGGGCAAATATGGATTATAAAATGTTCCAACTTTGAGGCCTCAACGACGCATATTTACGGAGTTATGGGCCTTTTAAATCTGAAACGTGATTTGTCAAGAACCCTTGCGCCGATTATAATAATTTATATGGAATTTGAAGGGCAATTATGGATTATACAATGTAACAACTTTAAGGCCTCTACGGCGCGTACTTACGGAGTTACGAGCATTTTAAATTTGAGACGTGATTTCTTAAGAAGCCTTGCGCCGATTATAATGATTTATATTGGAAATAAAAGGGCAAAAATAGTTTACAAATCGTGCCCACTTTGAGGCCTCCACGACGCGTTCTTACGGAGTTATGAGCATTTTAAGTTTGATACGTGATTTCTCAAGAACACCTGCGCCGATTATAATGATTTTAATGGAATTAAAAGGAAAAATATAGGTTATAAAATGTGCCAACTTTGAGGCCTCTACGACGAATATTTACGGAGTTATAGGCATTTTAAATTTTTGATTTCTCAAGAACCCTTGCACCGATTATAATGATTTATATGGAATTAAAAGGGAAAATATGGATTATAAAATGTGCCAACTTTGAGGACTCAACGACGCGTATTTACGGAGTTATGGGCCTTTTAAATTTGAAACGTGATTTCTCAAAAACCCTTGCATCGATTATAATTTATATGGAATTAAAAGGGCAATTATGGATTATACAATGTAACAACTATAAAGTCTCTACGGCGCGTACTTACGGAGTTATGAACATTTTAAATTTGAGACGTGATTTCTCAAGAAGCCTTGCGCAGATTACAATGATATATAATGGAATTAAAAGGGCAAAAATATATTACAAAACGTGCCAACTTTGAGGCCTCTACAATGCGTACTTACGGAGTTATGAGCATTTTAAGTTTGAGACGTGATTCCTCAAGAACCCTTTCGCCGATTATAACGATTTATATGGAATTAAAAGACAATTATGGCTTATAAAATGTGCAAACTTTCAGGCCTTTTAAATATGAGACGTAATTTCTCAAGAACCCTTGCGCCGATTATAATGATTTATATGGAATTAAAAGGGCAAATATGGATTATAAAATGTGCCAACTTTGAGGCCTCAACGGTGCGTATTTACGGAGTTATGGGCCTTTTAAATTTGAAACGTGATTTCTCAAGAACCCTTGCGTCGATTATAATTAAAAGGAAATAAAAGGAAATAAAAGGGCAAAAATAGATTACAAAACGTGCCAACTTTGAGGCCTTTTAAATATGAGACGTAATTTCTCAAGAACCCTTGCGCCGATTATAATGATTTATATGGAATTAGAAGGGCAACTATGGATTATACAATGTAACAACTTTAGGACCTCTACGGCGCGTACTTACGGAGTTATGAGCATTTTAAGTTTGAGACGTGATTTACCAATTATAATGAATTATATTGGAATTAAAAGGGCAAAAATAGATTATAAAACGTGCCAACTTTGCGGCCTCGACGACGCGTACTTACAGAGTTATGAGCATTTCAAATTTGTGACGTGATTTCTCAAGAACACCTGCGCCGATTATAATGATTTTAATGGAATTAAAAGGGCAAATATAGATTATAAAATGTGCCAACTTTGAGGCCTCTACGACGTGTATTTACGGAGGCATAGGCATTTTAAATTTTTGATTTCTCAAGAACCCTTGCGCCGATTATAATGATTTATATGGAAATAAAAGGGCAAATATGGATTATAAAATGTGGCCTTTTAAATTTGAAACGTGATTTCTCAAGAACCCTTATAATTAAAAGGAAATAAAAGGGCAAAAATAGATTACAAAACGTGCCAACTTTGAGGCCTCTACGACGCGTACTTACAGAGTTATTAGCATTTCAAATTTGGAGTTATTGGCCTTTTAAATTAGAAACGTGTTTTCTCAAGAACCCTCCGCCTATTATAATGATTTATATGGAATTAAAAGGGCAAATATGGATTATAAAATGTGCCAACTTTGAGGCCTCTACGACGCGTACTTACGGAGTTATGAGCATTTTAGGTTTGAGACGTGATTTACCAATTATAATGAATTATATTGGAATTAAAAGGGCAAAAATAGATTACTTACAGAGTTATGAGCATTTCAAATTTGTGACGTGATTTCTCAAGAACACCTGCGCCGATTATAATGATTTTAATGGAATTAAAAGGGCAAATATAGATTATAAAATGTGCAAACTTTGAGGCCTCAACGACGCATATTTAAGGAGTTATGGGCCTTTTAAATTTGAGACGTGATTTCTCAAGAACCCTTGCTTCGATTATAATAATTTATATGGAACTAAAAGGGCAATTATGGATTATACAATGTAACAACTTTAAGGCCTCTACGGCGCGTATTTATGGAGTTATGGGCCTTTTAAATTTGAAACGTGATTTCTCAAGAACCCTTGCGTCGATTATAATTAAAAGGAAATAAAAGGAAATAAAAGGGCAAAAATAGATTATAAAACGTGCCAACTTTGCGGCCTCGACGACGCGTACTTACAGAGTTATGAGCATTTCAAATTTGTGACGTGATTTCTCAATAACACCTGCGCCGATTATAATGATTTTAATGGAATTAAAAGGGCAAATATAGATTATAAAATGTGCCAACTTTGAGGCCTCTACGACGCGTATTTACGGAGGCATAGGCATTTTAAATTTTAGATTACTCAAGAATCCTTGCGCCGATTATAATGATTTATATGGAATTAAAAGGGCAAATATGGATTATAAAATGTGCCAACTTTGAGGCCTCAACGACGCGTATTTATGGAGTTATGGGCCTTTTAAATTTGAAACGTGATTTCTCAAGAACCCTTGCGTCGATTATAATTAAAAGGAAATAAAATGGCAAAAATAGATAACAAAAACGTGCCAACTTTGAGGCCTCTACGACGCGTACTTACGGAGTTTTTAGCATTTCAAATTTGGGTACGCGATTTCTCAAGAACCCTTTCGCCGATTATAATGATTTATATGGAATTTAAAGGTCAAATATGGATTATAAAATGTGCCAACTTTGAGGCCTCTACGACGCGTACTTACGGAGTTTTTAGCATTTCAAATTTGGGTACGCGATTTCTCAAGAACCCTTTCGCCGATTATAATGATTTATATGGAATTAAAAGGGCAAATATGGATTATAAAATGTGCGAACTTTGAGGCCTCTACGACGCGTATTTACGGAGGCAT
This sequence comes from Dryomyza anilis, assembly GCA_951804985.1. Taxonomy (NCBI): domain Eukaryota; kingdom Metazoa; phylum Arthropoda; class Insecta; order Diptera; family Dryomyzidae; genus Dryomyza; species Dryomyza anilis. The sequence goes on from OX638130.1 coordinate 71,136,274, forward strand.
AGGCATTTTAAATTTTAGATTACTCAAGAATCCTTGCGCCGATTATAATGATTTATATGGAATTAAAAGTTCAAATATGGATTATAAAATGTGCCAACTTTGAGGCCTCAACGACGCGTATTTACGGAGTTATGGGCCTTTTAAATTTGAAACGGGATTTCTCAAGAACCCTTGCGTCGATTATAATTAAAAGGAAATAAAATGGCAAAAATAGATTACAAAAACGTGCCAACTTTGGGGCCTCTACGACGCGTAATTACGGAGTTTTTAGCATTTCAAATTTGGGTACGCGATTTCTCAAGAACCCTTTCGCCGATTATAATGATTTATATGGAATTAACACAGCAAATCTGGATTATAAAATGTGCCAACTTTGAAGCCTCGACGACGCGTATTTACGGAGTTATGGGCCTTTTAAATCTGAAACGTGATTTCTCAAGAACCCTTGCGTCGATTATAATTAAAAGGAAATAAAAGGAAATAAAAGGGCAAAAATAGATTATAAAACGTGCCAACTTTGCGGCCTCGACGACGCGTACTTACAGAGTTATGAGCATTTCAAATTTGTGACGTGATTTCTCAATAACACCTGCGCCGATTATAATGATTTTAATGGAATTAAAAGGGCAAATATAGATTATAAAATGTGCCAACTTTGAGGCCTCTACGACGCGTATTTACGGAGGCATAGGCATTTTAAATTTTAGATTACTCAAGAATCCTTGCGCCGATTATAATGATTTATATGGAATTAAAAGGGCAAATATGGATTATAAAATGTGCCAACTTTGAGGCCTCAACGACGCGTATTTATGGAGTTATGGGCCTTTTAAATTTGAAACGTGATTTCTCAAGAACCCTTGCGTCGATTATAATTAAAAGGAAATAAAATGGCAAAAATAGATAACAAAAACGTGCCAACTTTGAGGCCTCTACGACGCGTACTTACGGAGTTTTTAGCATTTCAAATTTGGGTACGCGATTTCTCAAGAACCCTTTCGCCGATTATAATGATTTATATGGAATTAAAAGGGCAAATATGGATTATAAAATGTGCCAACTTTGAGGCCTCAACGACGCGTATTTATGGAGTTATGGGCCTTTTAAATTTGAAACGTGATTTCTCAAGAACCCTCCGCCGATTATAATGATTTATATGGAATTAAAAGGCAAATATGGATTATAAAATGTGCCAACTTTGAGGCCTCTACGACGCGTATTTACGGAGGCATAGGCATTTTAAATTTTAGATTACTCAAGAATCCTTGCGCCGATTATAATGATTTATATGGAATTAAAAGGGCAAATATGGATTATAAAATGTGCCAACTTTGAGGCCTCAACGACGCGTATTTATGGAGTTATGGGCCTTTTAAATTTGAAACGTGATTTCTCAAGAACCCTTGCGTCGATTATAATTAAAAGGAAATAAAATGGCAAAAATAGATAACAAAAACGTGCCAACTTTGAGGCCTCTACGACGCGTACTTACGGAGTTTTTAGCATTTCAAATTTGGGTACGCGATTTCTCAAGAACCCTTTCGCCGATTATAATGATTTATATGGAATTAAAAGGGCAAATATGGATTATAAAATGTGCCAACTTTGGGGCCTCTACGACGCGTAATTACGGAGTTTTCAGCATTTCAAATTTGGGTACGCGATTTCTCAAGAACCCTTTCGCCGATTATAATGATTTATATGGAATTAAAAGGGCAAATCTGGATTATAAAATGTGCAAACTTTGAGGCCTCTACGACGTGTATTTACGGAGGCATAGGCATTTTAAATTTTAGATTACTCAAGAATCCTTGCGCCGATTATAATGATTTATATGGAATTAAAAGGGCAAATATGGATTATAAAATGTGCCAACTTTGAGGCCTCAACGACGCGTATTTACGGAGTTATGGGCCTTTTAAATTTGAAACGGGATTTCTCAAGAACCCTTGCGTCGATTATAATTAAAAGGAAATAAAATGGCAAAAATAGATTACAAAAACGTGCCAACTTTGGGGCCTCTACGACGCGTAATTACGGAGTTTTTAGCATTTCAAATTTGGGTACGCGATTTCTCAAGAACCCTTTCGCCGATTATAATGATTTATATGGAATTAACACAGCAAATCTGGATTATAAAATGTGCCAACTTTGAAGCCTCGACGACGCGTATTTACGGAGTTATGGGCCTTTTAAATCTGAAACGTGATTTCTCAAGAACCCTTGCGTCGATTATAATTAAAAGGAAATAAAAGGAAATAAAAGGGCAAAAATAGATTACAAAACGTGCCAACTTTGAGGCCTCTACGACGCGTACTTACGGAGTTATTAGCATTTCAAATTTGGGTACGTGATTTCTGAAGAACCCTTGCGCCGATTATAATGATTTATATTGGAATTAAGAGTGCAAAAATAATTTACAAAACGTGCTAACTTTGAGGCCTCTACGACGCGTACTTACGGAGTTATGGGCCTTTTAAATTAGAAACGTGTTTTCTCAAGAACCCTCCGCCGATTATAATGATTTATATGGAATTAAAAGGCAAATATGGATTATAAAATGTGCCAACTTTGAGGCCTCTACGACGCGTGTTTACGGAGTTATAGGCATTTTAATGATTTATATGGATTATAATGATTTATATGGAATTAAAAGGGCAATTATGGTTTATGAAATGTGCAACTTTGGCGCGTATTTACGGAGTTATGGGCATTTTAAATTTGAGACGTGATTTCTCATGAATCCTTGCGCCGATTATAACGATTTATATGGAATTAAAAGCCAATTATGGATTAGAAAATGTGCAACTTTGACGCCTCTACAACGCGTATTTACGGAGTTATGGGCATTTTCAATTTCCCTTTCTCCGATTATAATGATTTTTATGGAATTAAAATGGCAAAGATTATAAAATGTGCCAACTTTGAGTCCTCTACGAAGCGTACTTACGGAGTTATAAGCATTTTAAGTTTGAGACGTGATTTCACCAGAACCCTTGCGCCGATTATAATGATTTATATTGGAATTAAAAGGGCAAAATTAGATTACAAAACGTGCCAACTTTGAGGCCTCTACAACGCGTACTGAGCAATTCAAATTTGTGACGAGATTTCTCAAGAACACCTGAGCTGATTATAATGATTTTAATGGAATTAAAATGTCAAATATAGTTTATAAAATGTGCCAACTTTGAGGCCTCTACGACGCGTTTTAACGGAGTTATAGGCATTTTAAATTTTTGATTTCTCAAGAACGCTTGCGCCGATTATAATGATTTATATGGAATTAAAAGGGCAATTATGGATTATAAAATGTGCAACTTTGACGCGTATTTACGGAGTTATGGGCATTTTAAATTTGAGACGTGATTTCTCATGAACTCTTGCGCCGATTATAACGATTTATATGGAATTAAAAGCCAATTATGGATTATAAAATGTGCAACTTTGACGCCTCTACAACGCGTATTTACGGAGTTATGGGCATTTTAAATTTCCCTTTCGCCGATTATAATGATTTATATAGGAATTAAAAGGGCAAATATGGATTATAAAATGTGCCAACTTTGAGGCTTCTACGACGCGTATTTACGGAGTTATAGGCATTTTAAATTTTTGATTTCTCAAGAACGCTTGCGCCGATTATAATGATTTATATGGAATTAAAAGGGCAAATATGGATTATAAAATGTGCCAACTTTGAGGCCTCAACGACGCATATTTACGGAGTTATGGGCCTTTTAAATTTGAAACGTGATTTCTCAAGAACCCTTGCGTCGATTATAATAATTTATATGGAATTAGAAGGGCAACTATGGATTATACAATGTAACAACTTTAGGACCTCTACGGCGCGTACTTACGGAGTTATGAGCATTTTAAGTTTGAGACGTGATTTACCAATTATAATGAATTATATTGGAATTAAAAGGGCAAAAATAGATTATAAAACGTGCCAACTTTGCGGCCTCGACGACGCGTACTTACAGAGTTATGAGCATTTCAAATTTGTGACGTGATTTCTCAAGAACACCTGCGCCGATTATAATGATTTTAATGGAATTAAAAGGGCAAATATAGATTATAAAATGTGCCAACTTTGAGGCCTCTACGACGTGTATTTACGGAGGCATAGGCATTTTAAATTTTTGATTTCTCAAGAACCCTTGCGCCGATTATAATGATTTATATGGAATTAAAAGGGCAAATATGGATTATAAAATGTGGCCTTTTAAATTTGAAACGTGATTTCTCAAGAACCCTTATAATTAAAAGGAAATAAAAGGGCAAAAATAGATTACAAAACGTGCCAACTTTGAGGCCTCTACGACGCGTACTTACGGAGTTATTAGCATTTCAAATTTGGAGTTATTGGCCTTTTAAATTAGAAACGTGTTTTCTCAAGAACCCTCCGCCTATTATAATGATTTATATGGAATTAAAAGGGCAAATATGGATTATAAAATGTGCCAACTTTGACGCCTCTACGACGCGTACTTACGGAGTTATGAGCATTTTAGGTTTGAGACGTGATTTACCAATTATAATGAATTATATTGGAATTAAAAGGGCAAAAATAGATTACTTACAGAGTTATGAGCATTTCAAATTTGTGACGTGATTTCTCAAGAACACCTGCGCCGATTATAATGATTTTAATGGAATTAAAAGGGCAAATATAGATTATAAAATGTGCAAACTTTGAGGCCTCAACGACGCATATTTAAGGAGTTATGGGCCTTTTAAATTTGAATCGTGATTTCTCAAGAACCCTTGCGTCGATTATAATTAAAAGGAAATAAAAGGAAATAAAAGGGCAAATATAGATTATAAAACGTGCCAACTTTGCGGCCTCGACGACGCGTACTTACAGAGTTATGAGCATTTCAAATTTGTGACGTGATTTCTCAATAACACCTGCGCCGATTATAATGATTTTAATGGAATTAAAAGGGCAAATATAGATTATAAAATGTGCCAACTTTGAGGCCTCTACGACGCGTATTTACGGAGGCATAGGCATTTTAAATTTTAGATTACTCAAGAATCCTTGCGCCGATTATAATGATTTATATGGAATTAAAAGGGCAAATATGGATTATAAAATGTGCCAACTTTGAGGCCTCAACGACGCGTATTTATGGAGTTATGGGCCTTTTAAATTTGAAACGTGATTTCTCAAGAACCCTTGCGTCGATTATAATTAAAAGGAAATAAAATGGCAAAAATAGATAACAAAAACGTGCCAACTTTGAGGCCTCTACGACGCGTACTTACGGAGTTTTTAGCATTTCAAATTTGGGTACGCGATTTCTCAAGAACCCTTTCGCCGATTATAATGATTTATATGGAATTAAAAGGGCAAATATGGATTATAAAATGTGCCAACTTTGAGGCCTCTACGACGCGAACTTACGGAGTTTTTAGCATTTCAAATTTGGGTACGCGATTTCTCAAGAACCCTTTCGCCGATTATAATGATTTATATGGAATTAAAAGGGCAAATATGGATTATAAAATGTGCGAACTTTGAGGCCTCTACGACGCGTATTTACGGAGGCATAGGCATTTTAAATTTTAGATTACTCAAGAATCCTTGCGCCGATTATAATGATTTATATGGAATTAAAAGGTCAAATATGGATTATAAAATGTGCCAACTTTGAGGCCTCAACGACGCGTATTTACGGAGTTATGGGCCTTTTAAATTTGAAACGGGATTTCTCAAGAACCCTTGCGTCGATTATAATTAAAAGGAAATAAAATGGCAAAAATAGATTACAAAAACGTGCCAACTTTGGGGCCTCTACGACGCGTACTTACGGAGTTTTTAGCATTTCAAATTTGGGTACGCGATTTCTCAAGAACCCTTTCGCCGATTATAATGATTTATATGGAATTAAAAGGGCAAATCTGGATTATAAAATGTGCAAACTTTGAGGCCTCTACGACGTGTATTTACGGAGGCATAGGCATTTTAAATTTTAGATTACTCAAGAATCCTTGCGCCGATTATAATGATTTATATGGAATTAACACAGCAAATCTGGATTATAAAATGTGCCAACTTAGAAGCCTCGACGACGCGTATTTACGGAGTTATGGGCCTTTTAAATCTGAAACGTGATTTCTCAAGAACCCTTGCGTCGATTATAATTAAAAGGAAATAAAAGGAAATAAAAGGGCAAAAATAGATTACAAAACGTGCTAACTTTGAGGCCTCTACGACGCGTACTTACGGAGTTATTAGCATTTCAAATTTGGGTACGTGATTTCTGAAGAACCCTTGCGCCGATTATAATGATTTATATTGGAATTAAGAGTGCAAAAATAATTTACAAAACGTGCTAACTTTGAGGCCTCTACGACGCGTACTTACGGAGTTATGGGCCTTTTTAATTAGAAACGTGTTTTCTCAAGAACCCTCCGCCGATTATAATGATTTATATGGAATTAAAAGGCAAATATGGATTATAAAATGTGCCAACTTTGAGGCCTCTACGACGCGTATTTACGGAGTTATAGGCATTTTAATGATTTATATGGATTATAATGATTTATATGGAATTAAAAGGGCAATTATGGTTTATGAAATGTGCAACTTTGGCGCGTATTTACGGAGTTATGGGCATTTTAAATTAGAGACGTGATTTCTCATGAATCCTTGCGCCGATTATAACGATTTATATGGAATTAAAAGCCAATTATGGATTAGAAAATGTGCAACTTTGACGCCTCTACAACGCGTATTTACGGAGTTATGGGCATTTTCAATTTCCCTTTCTCCGATTATAATGATTTTTATGGAATTAAAATGGCAAAGATTATAAAATGTGCCAACTTTGAGTCCTCTACGAAGCGTACTTACGGAGTTATAAGCATTTTAAGTTTGAGACGTGATTTCACCAGAACCCTTGCGCCGATTATAATGATTTATATTGGAATTAAAAGGGCAAAATTAGATTACAAAACGTGCCAACTTTGAGGCCTCTACAACGCGTACTGAGCAATTCAAATTTGTGACGTGATTTCTCAAGAACACCTGAGCCGATTATAATGATTTTAATGGAATTAAAATGTCAAATATAGTTTATAAAATGTGCCAACTTTGAGGCCTCTACGACGCGTTTTAACGGAGTTATAGGCATTTTAAATTTTTGATTTCTCAAGAACGCTTGCGCCGATTATAATGATTTATATGGAATTAAAAGGGCAATTATGGATTATAAAATGTGCAACTTTGACGCGTATTTACGGAGTTATGGGCATTTTAAATTTGAGACGTGATTTCTCATGAACTCTTGCGCCGATTATAACGATTTATATGGAATTAAAAGCCAATTATGGATTATAAAATGTGCAACTTTGACGCCTCTACAACGCGTATTTACGGAGTTATGGGCATTTTAAATTTCCCTTTCGCCGATTATAATGATTTACATAGGAATTAAAAGGGCAAATATGGATTATAAAATGTGCCAACTTTGAGGCTTCTACGACGCGTATTTACGGAGTTATAGGCATTTTAAATTTTTGATTTCTCAAGAACGCTTGCGCCGATTATAATGATTTATATTGGAATTATATGATTTATATAGATTATAAAATGTGCCAACTTTAAGGCCCCTTGACGCCTCTACAACGCGTATTTACGGAGTTATGGGCATTTTCAATTTCCCTCTCTCCGATTATAATGATTTTTATGGAATTAAAAGGGCAAATATGGATTATAAAATGTGCCAACTTTGAGGCCTCTACGACGCGTACTTACGGAGTTATAAGCATTTTAAGTTTGAGACGTGATTTCACCAGAACCCTTGCGCCCATTATAATGATTTATATTGGAATTAAAAGGGCAAATTAGATTACAAAACGTGCCAACTTTGAGGCCTCTACAACGCGTACTGAGCATTTCAAATTTGTGACGTGATTTCTCAAGAACACCTGAGCCGATTATAATGATTTTAATGGAATTAAAATGGCAAATATAGTTCATAAAATGTGCCAACTTTGAGGCCTCTAAGACGCGTATGAACGGAGTTATAGGCATTTTAAATTTTTGATTTCTCAAGAACGCTTGCGCCGATAATAATGATTTATATGGAATTAAAAGGGCAATTATGGATTATAAAATGTGCAACTTTGACGCGTATTTACGGAGTTATGGGCATTTTAAATTTGAGACGTGATTTCTCATGAACTCTTGCGCCGATTATAACGATTTATATGGAATTAAAAGCCAATTATGGATTATAAAATGTGCAACTTTGACGCCTCTACAACGCGTATTTACGGGGTTATGGGCATTTTAAATTTCCTTTTCGCCGATTATAATGATTTATATTGGAATTAAAAGGGCAAATATGGATTATAAAATGTGCCAACTTTGAGGCTTCTACGACGCGTATTTACGGAGTTATAGGCATTTTAAATTTTTGATTTCTCAAGAACGCTTGCGCCGATTATAATGATTGATATGGAATTAAAAAGGCAAATATGGATTATAAAATGTGCCAACTTTGAGGCCTCAACGACGCGTATTTACGGAGTTATGGGCCTTTTAAATTTGAAACGTGATTTCCCAAGAACCCTTGCGTCGATTATAATTTATATGGAATTAAAAGGGCAATTATGGATTATACAATGTGCCAAATTTGAGGCCTCAACGACGCGAATTTACGGAGTTATGGGCCTTTTAAATTTGAAACGTGATTTCTCAAGAACCCTTGCGTCGATTATAATTAAAAGGAAATAAAATAGATTACAAAAACGTGCCAACTTTGAGGCCTCTACGACGCGTACTTACGGAGTTTTTAGCATTTCAAATTTGGGTACGCGATTTCTCAAGAACCCTTTCGCCGACTATAATGATTTATATGGAATTAAAAGGGCAAATATGAATTATAAAATGTGCCAACTTTGAGGCTTCTACGACGCGTATTTACGGAGTTATGGGCATTTTAAATTTTTGATTTCTCAAGAACGCTTGCGCCGATTATAATGATTTATATGGAATTAAAAAGGCAAATATGGATTATAAAATGTGCCAACTTTGAGGCCTCAGCGACGCGTATTTACGTGATTTCCCAAGAACCCTTGCGCTGATTATAATTATTTATATGGAATTAAGAGGGCAATAATGGATTATACAATGTAACAACTTTAAGGCCTCTACGGCGCGTACTTACGGAGTTATGAGCATTTTAAGTTTGAGACGTGATTTACCAAGAACCCTTGCGCCGATTATAATGATTTATATTGGAAATAAAAGGGCAAAAATAGATTAAAAAACGTGCCAACTTTGAGGCCTCAACGACGCATATTTAAGGAGTTATGGGCCTTTTAAATTTGAAACGTGATTTCTCAAGAACCCTTGCGTCGATTATAATAATTTATATGGAACTAAAAGGGCAATTATGGATTATACAATGTAACAACTTTAAGGCCTCCACGGCGCGTATTTATGGAGTTATGGGCCTTTTAAATTTGAAACGTGTTTTCTCAAGAACCCTTGCGTCGATTTTAATTAAAAGGAAATAAAAGGGCAAAAATAGATTATAAAACGTGCCAACTTTGCGGCCTCGACGACGCGTACTTACAGAGTTATGAGCATTTCAAATTTGTGGCGTGATTTCTCAAGAACACCTGCGCCGATTATAATGATTTTAATGGAATTAAAAGGGCAAATATAGATTATAAAATGTGCCAACTTTCAGGCCTCTACGACGCGTATTTACGGAGGCATAGGCATTTTAAATTTTAGATTACTCAAGAATCCTTGCGCCGATTATAATGATTTATATGGAATTAAAAGGGCAAAAATGTATTATAAAATGTGCCAACTTTGAGGCCTCAACGACGCGAATTTACGGAGTTATGGGCCTTTTAAATTTGAAACGTGATTTCTCAAGAACCCTTGCGTCGATTATAATTAAAAGGAAATAAAATGGCAAAAATAGATTACAAAAACGTGCCAACTTTGAGGCCTCTACGACGCGTACTTACGGAGTTTTTAGCATTTAAAATTTGGGTACGCGATTTCTCAAGAACCCTTTCGCCGATTATAATGATTTATATGGAATTAAAAGGGCAAATATGGATTATAAAATGTGCCAACTTTGAGGCCTCTACGACGCGTATTTACGGAGGCATAGGCATTTTAAATTTTAGATTACTCAAGAATCCTTGCGCCGATTATAATGATTTATATGGAATTAAAAGGGCAAATATGGATTATAAAATGTGCCAACTTTGAGGCCTCAACGACGCGTATTTACGGAGTTATGGGCCTTTTAAATTTGAAACGGGATTTCTCAAGAACCCTTGCGTCGATTATAATTAAAAGAAATAAAATGGCAAAAATAGATTACAAAAACGTGCCAACTTTGGGGCCTCTACGACGCGTACTTACGGAGTTTTTAGCATTTCAAATTTGGGTACACGATTTCTCAAGAACCCTTTCGCCGATTATAATGATTTATATGGAATTAAAAGGGCTTTGGATGGATTATAAAATGTGCCAACTTTGAGGCCTCTACGACGCGTACTTAAGGAGTTATGAGCATTTCAATTTTGTGACGTGATTTCTCAAGAACACCTCCACCGATTATAATGTTTTTAATAGAATTAAAAGGGCAAATATAGATTATAAAATGTGCCAACTTTGAGGCCTCTACGACGCGTATTTACGGAGTTATAGGCATTTTAAATTTTTGATTTCGCAAGAACCCTTGCGCCGATTATAATGATTTATATGGAATTAAAAGGGCAATTATGGTTTATGAAATGTGCAACTTTGACGCGTATTTACGGTGTTATGGGCATTGTAAATTTGAGACGTGATTTCTCATGAACCCTTGCGCCGATTATAACGATTTATATGGAATTAAAAGCCAATTATGGATTATAAAATGTGCAACTTTGACGCCTCTACAACGCGTATTTACGGAGTTATGGTCATTTTAAATGTCCCTTTCGCCGATTATAATGATTTATATTGGAATTAAAAGTGCAAATATGGATTATAAAATGTGCCAACTTTAAGGCCTCTACGACGCGTATTTACGAAGTTATAGGCATTTTAAATTATTGATTTCTCAAGAACACTTGCGCCGATTATAATGATATTGGATTTATATGATTTATATTGGAATTAAAAGGGCAAAAATAGATTACAAAACGTGCCAACTTTGAGGCCTCTACGACGTGTATTTACGGAGTTATAGGCATTTTAAATTTTTGATTTCTCAAGAACCCTTGCGCCGATTATAATAATTTATATGGAATTAAAAGGGCAATTATGGATTATGAAATGTGCAACTTTGACGCGTATTTACGGAGTTATGGGCATTTTAAATTCTAGACGTGATTTCTCATGAATCCTTGCGCCGATTATAACGATTTATATGGAATTAAAAGCCAATTATGAATTATAAAATGTGCAACTTTGACGCCTCTACAACGCGTATTTACGGAGTTATGGGCATTTTCAATTTCCCTTTCGCCGATTATAATGATTTATATTGGAATTAAAAGGGCAAATATGGATTATAAAATGTGCCAACTTTGAGGCTTCTACGACGCGTATTTACGGAGTTATAGGCATTTTAAATTTTTGATTTCTCAAGAACGCTTGCGCCTATTATAATGATTGATATGGAATTAAAAAGGCAAATATGGATTATAAAATGTGCCAAATTTGAGGCCTCAACGACGCGTATTTACGGAGTTATGGGCCTTTCAAATTTGAAACGTGATTTCCCAAGAACCCTTGCGTCGATTATAATTTAAATGGAATTAAAAGGGCAATTATGGATTATACAATGTAACAACTTTAAGGCCTCTACGGCGCGTACTTACTGAGTTATGAGCATTTAAATTTGAGACGTGATTTCTCAAGAAGCCTTGCGTCGATTACAATGATTTATATTGGAATTAAAAGCCTTGCGCCGATTGCAATGATTTATATTGGAATTAAAAGGGCAAAAATATATTACAAAAAGTGCCAACTTTGAGGCCTCGACGACACGTACTTACAGAGTTATGAGCATTTTAAGTTTGAGACGTGATTTCTCAAGAACCCTTGCGCCGATTATAATAATTTTTATGGAATTAAAAGGACAATTATGGCTTATAAAATGTGCTAACTTTGAGGACTTTTAAATATGAGACGTAATTTCTCAAGAAGCCATGCGCCGATTATATTATTTATATGGAATTAAAAGGGCAAATATGGATTATAAAATGTGCCAACTTTGAAGCCTCAACGACGCATATTTAAGGAGTTATGGGCCTTTTAAATTTGAAACGTGATTTCTCAAGAACCCTTGCGTCGATTATAATAATTTATATGGAACTAAAAGGGCAATTATGAATTATACAATGTTTAAGGCCTCTACGGCGCGTACTTACGGAGTTATGAGCATGTTAAGTTTGAGACGTGATTTATCAAGAACCCTTGCGCCGATTATAATGATTTATATTGTAAATAAAAGGGCAAAAAAAGATTACAAAACTTGCAAACTTTGAGGCCTCTACGACGCGTACTTACGGATTTATCAGCATTTTAAGTTTGAGACGTGATTTATCAAGAACCCTTGTGCCAATTATAATGACTTATATTGGGATTAAACGGGCAAAAATAGATTATAAAACGTGCCAACTTTGCGTCCTCGACGACGCGTAGTTACAGAGTTATGAGCATTTCAAATTTGTGACGTGATTTCTCAAGAACACTTGTGCCGATTATAATGTCTTATATTGGAATTAAAAGGGCAAAAATAGATTATAAAATGTGCCAACTTTGACGCCTATATGACGCGTATTTACAGAGTTATGGGCCTTTTAAATTTGAGACGTGATTTCTCAAGAACCCTTGCGCTGATTATAATGATTTATATTGGAATTAAAAGGGCAATTATGGATTATAAAATGTGCAACTTTGACGCGTATTTACGGAGTTATGCGCATTTTAAATTTAAGACGTGATTTCTCAAGAACCGTCCGCCGATTATAATGATTTATATGGAATTATGGATTATGGAAATATGGATTATAAAATGTACCAACTTTGAGGCCTCTACGACGCGTATTTACGGAGTTATGAGCATTTTAAGTTTGAGACGTGATTTCTCAAGAACCCCTGCGCCGATTATAATGATTTATATGGAATTAAAAGGGTAAATATGTATTATAAAATGTGCCAACTTTGAAGCCTCTACGACGCGTATTTACAGAGTTATGTGCATTTTAAATTCGAGACGTGATTTCTCAAGAACCCTTACGCCAATTATAATGATTTATATTGGAATTAAGAGGGCAAATATGGATTATAAAATGTGCCAACTTTGAGGCCTCTACTATGCGTACTTACGGAGTTATGAGCATTTTAAATTTGAGACGTGATTTCTCAAGAACACCTGCGCCGATTATAATGATTTATATTGTAAATAAAAGGGCAAAAATAGATTGCCAAACGTGCCAACTTTGAGGCCTCTACGACGCGTACTGAGCATTTCAAATTTGTGACATGATTTCTCAAGAACACCTGCGCCGATTATAATGATTTTAATGGAATTAAAAGGGCAAATATTGATTATAAAATGTGCAACTTTGACGCGTATTTACGGAGTTACGGGCATTTTAAATTTGAGACGTGACTTCTCATGAATTCTTGCGCCGATTATAACGATTTATATGGAATTAAAAGCCAATTATGAATTATAAAATGTGAAACTTTGACGCCTCTACAACGCTTATTTACGGAGTTATGGGCATTTTCAATTTCCTTTTCGACGATTATAATGATTTTTATGGAATTAAAGGGGCAAATATAGATTATAAAATGAGCCAACTTTAAGGCCCCTACGACGCGTATTTACGGAGTTATAGGCTTTTTAAATTTTTGATTTCTTAAAAACCCTTCCGCCGATTATAATGATTTATATTGGAATTAAATGGTTTATGAAGTGTATTTACGGAGTTATAGGAATTTAAATTTGAGACGTAATTTCTCATTAATCCTTGCGCCGATTATAACGATTTATATGAAATTAAAAGCCAATTGTGGATTAGAAAATGTGCAACTTTGACGCCTCTACAACGCGTATTTACGGAGTTATGGGCATTTTCAATTTCCCTTTCTCCGATTATAATGATTTTTATGGAATTAAAATGGCAAATATGGATTATAAAATGTGCCAACTTTGTGGCTTCTACGATGCGGACTTACGGAGTTATAAGCATTTTAAGTTTGAGACGTGATTTCACCAGAACCCTTGCGCCGATTATAATGATTTATATTGGAATTAAAAGGGCAAAATTAGATTACAAAACGTGCCAACTTTGAGGCCTCTACAACGCGTACTGAGCATTTCAAATTTGTGACGTGATTTGTCAAGAACACCTAAGCCGATTATAATGATTTATATTGGAAATAAATGATTTATGAAGTGTATTTACGGAGTTATAGGCATTTTAAATTTGAGACGTGATTTCTCATGAACCCTTGCGCCGATTATAACGATTTATATGGAATTAAAAGCCAATTATGGATTATAAAATGTGCAACTTTGACGCCTATACAACGCGTATTTACGGAGTTATGGGCATTTTAAATGTCCCTTTCGCCGATTATAATGATTTATATTGGAATTAAAAGGGCAAATATGGATTATAAAATGTGCCAACTTTAAGGCCTCTACGACGCGTATTTACGGAGTTATAGGCATTTTAAATTATTGATTTCTCAAGAACCCTTGCGCCGATTATAATGATTTATATTGGAATTATATGATTTATATTGGAATTAAAATGGCAAAAATAGATTACAAAACGTGCCAACTTTGAGGCCTCTACGACGCGTATTTACGGAGTTATAGGCATTTTAAAATTTTTATTATGGCTTATAAAATGAGGCCTTTTAAATATGAGACGTAATTTCTCAAGAAGCCTTGCGCCGATTATAATGATTTAAATGGAATTAAATGGGCAAATATGGATTATAAAATGTGCCAACTTTGAGGCCCCAACGACGCATATTTACGGAGTTATGGGCCTTTTAAATTTGAAACGTGATTTCTAAAGAACCCTTGTGCCAATTATAATGACTTATATTGGAATTAAAAGGGCAAAAATAGATTATAAAACGTGCCAACTTTGCGGCCTCGACGACGCGTACTTCCAGAGTTATGAGCATTTTAAATTTGTGACGTGATTTCTCAAGAACACCTGCGCCGATTATAATGGAATTAAAAGGGTAAATATAGATTATAAAATGTGCCAACTTTGAGGCTTCTACGACGCGTATTTACGGAGTTATATGCATTTTAAATTTTTGATTTCTCAAGAACGCTTGCGCCGATTATAATGATTTATATGGAATTAAAAAGGCAAATATGGATTATAAAATGTGCCAATTTTGAGGCCTCAACGACGCGTACTTACTGAGTTATGAGCATTTAAATTTGAGACGTGATTTCTCAAGAAGCCTTGCGCCGATTATAACGATTTATATGGAATTAAAAGCCAATTATGGATTATAAAATGTGCAACTTTGACGCCTCTACAACGCGTATTTACGGAGTTATGGGCATTTTAAATTTCCCTTTCGCCGATTATAATGATTTATATAGGAATTAAAAGGGCAAATATGGATTATAAAATGTGCCAACTTTGAGGCTTCTACGACGCGTATTTACGGAGTTATAGGCATTTTAAATTTTTGATTTCTCAAGAACGCTTGCGCCGATTATAATGATTTATATGGAATTAAAAGGGCAAATATGGATTATAAAATGTGCCAACTTTGAGGCCTCAACGACGCATATTTACGGAGTTATGGGCCTTTTAAATTTGAAACGTGATTTCTCAAGAACCCTTGCGTCGATTATAATAATTTATATGGAATTAGAAGGGCAACTATGGATTATACAATGTAACAACTTTAGGACCTCTACGGCGCGTACTTACGGAGTTATGAGCATTTTAAGTTTGAGACGTGATTTACCAATTATAATGAATTATATTGGAATTAAAAGGGCAAAAATAGATTATGAAACGTGCCAACTTTGCGGCCTCGACGACGCGTACTTACAGAGTTATGAGCATTTCAAATTTGTGACGTGATTTCTCAAGAACACCTGCGCCGATTATAATGATTTTAATGGAATTAAAAGGGCAAATATAGATTATAAAATGTGCCAACTTTGAGGCCTCTACGACGTGTATTTACGGAGGCATAGGCATTTTAAATTTTTGATTTCTCAAGAACCCTTGCGCCGATTATAATGATTTATATGGAATTAAAAGGGCAAATATGGATTATAAAATGTGTCCTTATAAATTTGAAACGTGATTTCTCAAGAACCCTTATAATTAAAAGGAAATAAAGGGGCAAAAATAGATTACAAAACGTGCCAACTTTGAGGCCTCTACGACGCGTACTTACGGAGTTATTAGCATTTCAAATTTGGAGTTATTGGCCTTTTAAATTAGAAACGTGTTTTCTCAAGAACCCTCCGCCTATTATAATGATTTATATGGAATTAAAAGGGCAAATATGGATTATAAAATGTGCCAACTTTGAGGCCTCTACGACGCGTACTTACGGAGTTATGAGCATTTTAGGTTTGAGACGTGATTTACCAATTATAATGAATTATATTGGAATTAAAAGGGCAAAAATAGATTACTTACAGAGTTATGAGCATTTCAAATTTGTGACGTGATTTCTCAAGAACACCTGCGCCGATTATAATGATTTTAATGGAATTAAAAGGGCAAATATAGATTATAAAATGTGCAAACTTTGAGGCCTCAACGACGCATATTTAAGGAGTTATGGGCCTTTTAAATTTGAAACGTGATTTCTCAAGAACCCTTGCGTCGATTATAATAATTTTTATGGAACTAAAAGGGCAATTATGGATTATACAATGTAACAACTTTAAGGCCTCTACGGCGCGTATTTATGGAGTTATGGGCCTTTTAAATTTGAAACGTGATTTCTCAAGAACCCTTGCGTCGATTATAATTAAAAGGAAATAAAAGGAAATAAAAGGGCAAAAATAGATTATAAAACGTGCCAACTTTGCGGCCTCGACGACGCGTACTTACAGAGTTATGAGCATTTCAAATTTGTGACGTGATTTCTCAATAACACCTGCGCCGATTATAATGATTTTAATGGAATTAAAAGGGCAAATATAGATTATAAAATGTGCCAACTTTGAGGCCTCAACGACGCGTATTTATGGAGTTATGGGCCTTTTAAATTTGAAACGTGATTTCTCAAGAACCCTTGCGTCGATTATAATTAAAAGGAAATAAAATGGCAAAAATAGATAACAAAAACGTGCCAACTTTGAGGCCTCTACTACGCGTACTTACGGAGTTTTTAGCATTTCAAATTTGGGTACGCGATTTCTCAAGAACCCTTTCGCCGATTATAATGATTTATATGGAATTAAAAGGGCAAATATGGATTATAAAATGTGCCAACTTTGAGGCCTCTACGACGCGTACTTACGGAGTTTTTAGCATTTCAAATTTGGGTACGCGATTTCTCAAGAACCCTTTCGCCGATTATAATGATTTATATGGAATTAAAAGGGCAAATATGGATTATAAAATGTGCGAACTTTGAGGCCTCTACGACGCGTATTTACGGAGGCATAGGCATTTTAAATTTTAGATTACTCAAGAATCCTTGCGCCGATTATAATGATTTATATGGAATTAAAAGGTCAAATATGGATTATAAAATGTGCCAACTTTGAGGCCTCAACGACGCGTATTTACGGAGTTATGGGCCTTTTAAATTTGAAACGGGATTTCTCAAGAACCCTTGCGTCGATTATAATTAAAAGGAAATAAAATGGCAAAAATAGATTACAAAAACTTGCCAACTTTGGGGCCTCTACGACGCGTACTTACGGAGTTTTTAGCATTTCAAATTTGGGTACGCGATTTCTCAAGAACCCTTTCGCCGATTATAATGATTTATATGGAATTAAAAGGGCAAATCTGGATTATAAAATGTGCAAACTTTGAGGCCTCTACGACGTGTATTTACGGAGGCATAGGCATTTTAAATTTTAGATTACTCAAGAATCCTTGCGCCGATTATAATGATTTATATGGAATTAAAAGGGCAAATATGGATTATAAAATGTGCCAACTTTGAGGCCTCAACGACGCGTATTTACGGAGTTATGGGCCTTTTAAATTTGAAACGGGATTTCTCAAGAACCCTTGCGTCGATTATAATTAAAAGGAAATAAAATGGCAAAAATAGATTACAAAAACGTGCCAACTTTGGGGCCCCTACGACGCGTAATTACGGAGTTTTTAGCATTTCAAATTTGGGTACGCGATTTCTCAAGAACCCTTTCGCCGATTATAATGATTTATATGGAATTAACACAGCAAATCTGGATTATAAAATGTGCCAACTTTGAAGCCTCGACGACGCGTATTTACGGAGTTATGGGCCTTTTAAATCTGAAACGTGATTTCTCAAGAACCCTTGCGTCGATTATAATTAAAAGGAAATAAAAGGAAATAAAAGGGCAAAAATAGATTACAAAACGTGCCAACTTTGAGGCCTCTACGACGCGTACTTACGGAGTTATTAGCATTTCAAATTTAGGTACGTGATTTCTGAAGAACCCTTGCGCCGATTATAACGATTTATATGGAATTAAAAGCCAATTATGGATTATAAAATGTGCCAACTTTGAGGCCTCAACGACGCGTATTTACGGAGTTATGGGCCTTTTAAATTTGAAACGGGATTTCTCAAGAACCCTTGCGTCGATTATAATTAAAAGGAAATAAAATGGCAAAAATAGATTACAAAAACGTGCCAACTTTGGGGCCTCTACGACGCGTACTTACGGAGTTTTTAGCATTTCAAATTTGGGTACGCGATTTCTCAAGAACCCTTTCGCCGATTATAATGATTTATATGGAATTAAAAGGGCAAATCTGGATTATAAAATGTGCAAACTTTGAGGCCTCTACGACGTGTATTTACGGAGGCATAGGCATTTTAAATTTTAGATTACTCAAGAATCCTTGCGCCGATTATAATGATTTATATGGAATTAAAAGGGCAAATATGGATTATAAAATGTGCCAACTTTGAGGCCTCAACGACGCGTATTTACGGAGTTATGGGCCTTTTAAATTTGAAACGGGATTTCTCAAGAACCCTTGCGTCGATTATAATTAAAAGGAAATAAAATGGCAAAAATAGATTACAAAAACGTGCCAACTTTGGGGCCTCTACGACGCGTACTTACGGAGTTTTTAGCATTTCAAATTTGGGTACGCGATTTCTCAAGAACCCTTTCGCCGATTATAATGATTTATATTGGAATTAAAAGGGCAAATATGGATTATAAAATGTGCCAACTTTGAGGCTTCTACGACGCGTATTTACGGAGTTATAGGCATTTTAAATTTTTGATTTCTCAAGAACGCTTGCGCCGATTATAATGATTGATATGGAATTAAAAAGGCAAATATGGATTATAAAATGTGCCAACTTTGAGGCCTCTACGACGCGTACTTACGGAGTTTTTAGCATTTCAAATTTGGGTACACGATTTCTCAAGAACCCTTTCGCCGATTATAATGATTTATATGGAATTAAAAGGGCTTTGGATGGATTATAAAATGTGCCAACTTTGAGGCCTCTACGACGCGTACTTAAGGAGTTATGAGCATTTCAATTTTGTGACGTGATTTCTCAAGAACACCTCCACCGATTATAATGTTTTTAATAGAATTAAAAGGGCAAATATAGATTATAAAATGTGCCAACTTTGAGGCCTCTACGACGCGTATTTACGGAGTTATAGGCATTTTAAATTTTTGATTTCGCAAGAACCCTTGCGCCGATTATAATGATTTATATGGAATTAAAAGGGCAATTATGGTTTATGAAATGTGCAACTTTGACGCGTATTTACGGTGTTATGGGCATTGTAAATTTGAGACGTGATTTCTCATGAACCCTTGCGCCGATTATAACGATTTATATGGAATTAAAAGCCAATTATGGATTATAAAATGTGCAACTTTGACGCCTCTACAACGCGTATTTACGGAGTTATGGTCATTTTAAATGCCCCTTTCGCCGATTATAATGATTTATATTGGAATTAAAAGTGCAAATATGGATTATAAAATGTGCCAACTTTAAGGCCTCTACGACGCGTATTTACGAAGTTATAGGCATTTTAAATTATTGATTTCTCAAGAACACTTGCGCCGATTATAATGATATTGGATTTATATGATTTATATTGGAATTAAAAGGGCAAAAATAGATTACAAAACGTGCCAACTTTGAGGCCTCTACGACGTGTATTTACGGAGTTATAGGCATTTTAAATTTTTGATTTCTCACGAACCCTTGCGCCGATTATAATAATTTATATGGAATTAAAAGGGCAATTATGGATTATGAAATGTGCAACTTTGACGCGTATTTACGGAGTTATGGGCATTTTAAATTCTAGACGTGATTTCTCATGAATCCTTGCGCCGATTATAACGATTTATATGGAATTAAAAGCCAATTATGAATTATAAAATGTGCAACTTTGACGCCTCTACAACGCGTATTTACGGAGTTATGGGCATTTTCAATTTCCCTTTCGCCGATTATAATGATTTATATTGGAATTAAAAGGGCAAATATGGATTATAAAATGTGCCAACTTTGAGGCTTCTACGACGCGTATTTACGGAGTTATAGGCATTTTAAATTTTTGATTTCTCAAGAACGCTTGCGCCTATTATAATGATTGATATGGAATTAAAAAGGCAAATATGGATTATAAAATGTGCCAAATTTGAGGCCTCAACGACGCGTATTTACGGAGTTATGGGCCTTTCAAATTTGAAACGTGATTTCCCAAGAACCCTTGCGTCGATTATAATTTAAATGGAATTAAAAGGGCAATTATGGATTATACAATGTAACAACTTTAAGGCCTCTACGGCGCGTACTTACTGAGTTATGAGCATTTAAATTTGAGACGTGATTTCTCAAGAAGCCTTGCGTCGATTACAATGATTTATATTGGAATTAAAAGCCTTGCGCCGATTGCAATGATTTATATTGGAATTAAAAGGGCAAAAATATATTACAAAAAGTGCCAACTTTGAGGCCTCGACGACACGTACTTACAGAGTTATGAGCATTTTAAGTTTGAGACGTGATTTCTCAAGAACCCTTGCGCCGATTATAATAATTTTTATGGAATTAAAAGGACAATTATGGCTTATAAAATGTGCTAACTTTGAGGACTTTTAAATATGAGACGTAATTTCTCAAGAAGCCATGCGCCGATTATATTATTTATATGGAATTAAAAGGGCAAATATGGATTATAAAATGTGCCAACTTTGAAGCCTCAACGACGCATATTTAAGGAGTTATGGGCCTTTTAAATTTGAAACGTGATTTCTCAAGAACCCTTGCGTCGATTATAATAATTTATATGGAACTAAAAGGGCAATTATGAATTATACAATGTTTAAGGCCTCTACGGCGCGTACTTACGGAGTTATGAGCATGTTAAGTTTGAGACGTGATTTATCAAGAACCCTTGCGCCGATTATAATGATTTATATTGTAAATAAAAGGGCAAAAAAAGATAACAAAACTTGCAAACTTTGAGGCCTCTACGACGCGTACTTACGGATTTATCAGCATTTTAAGTTTGAGACGTGATTTATCAAGAACCCTTGTGCCAATTATAATGACTTATATTGGGATTAAACGGGCAAAAATAGATTATAAAACGTGCCAACTTTGCGTCCTCGACGACGCGTAGTTACAGAGTTATGAGCATTTCAAATTTGTGACGTGATTTCTCAAGAACACTTGTGCCGATTATAATGTCTTATATTGGAATTAAAAGGGCAAAAATAGATTATAAAATGTGCCAACTTTGACGCCTATATGACGCGTATTTACAGAGTTATGGGCCTTTTAAATTTGAGACGTGATTTCTCAAGAACCCTTGCGCTGATTATAATGATTTATATTGGAATTAAAAGGGCAATTATGGATTATAAAATGTGCAACTTTGACGCGTATTTACGGAGTTATGCGCATTTTAAATTTAAGACGTGATTTCTCAAGAACCGTCCGCCGATTATAATGATTTATATGGAATTATGGATTATGGAAATATGGATTATAAAATGTACCAACTTTGAGGCCTCTACGACGCGTATTTACGGAGTTATGAGCATTTTAAGTTTGAGACGTGATTTCTCAAGAACCCCTGCGCCGATTATAATGATTTATATGGAATTAAAAGGGTAAATATGTATTATAAAATGTGCCAACTTTGAAGCCTCTACGACGCGTATTTACAGAGTTATGTGCATTTTAAATTCGAGACGTGATTTCTCAAGAACCCTTACGCCAATTATAATGATTTATATTGGAATTAAGAGGGCAAATATGGATTATAAAATGTGCCAACTTTGAGGCCTCTACTATGCGTACTTACGGAGTTATGAGCATTTTAAATTTGAGACGTGATTTCTCAAGAACACCTGCGCCGATTATAATGATTTATATTGTAAATAAAAGGGCAAAAATAGATTGCCAAACGTGCCAACTTTGAGGCCTCTACGACGCGTACTGAGCATTTCAAATTTGTGACATGATTTCTCAAGAACACCTGCGCCGATTATAATGATTTTAATGGAATTAAAAGGGCAAATATTGATTATAAAATGTGCAACTTTGACGCGTATTTACGGAGTTACGGGCATTTTAAATTTGAGACGTGACTTCTCATGAATTCTTGCGCCGATTATAACGATTTATATGGAATTAAAAGCCAATTATGAATTATAAAATGTGAAACTTTGACGCCTCTACAACGCTTATTTACGGAGTTATGGGCATTTTCAATTTCCTTTTCGACGATTATAATGATTTTTATGGAATTAAAGGGGCAAATATAGATTATAAAATGAGCCAACTTTAAGGCCCCTACGACGCGTATTTACGGAGTTATAGGCTTTTTAAATTTTTGATTTCTTAAAAACCCTTCCGCCGATTATAATGATTTATATTGGAATTAAATGGTTTATGAAGTGTATTTACGGAGTTATAGGAATTTAAATTTGAGACGTAATTTCTCATTAATCCTTGCGCCGATTATAACGATTTATATGAAATTAAAAGCCAATTGTGGATTAGAAAATGTGCAACTTTGACGCCTCTACAACGCGTATTTACGGAGTTATGGGCATTTTCAATTTCCCTTTCTCCGATTATAATGATTTTTATGGAATTAAAATGGCAAATATGGATTATAAAATGTGCCAACTTTGTGGCTTCTACGATGCGGACTTACGGAGTTATAAGCATTTTAAGTTTGAGACGTGATTTCACCAGAACCCTTGCGCCGATTATAATGATTTATATTGGAATTAAAAGGGCAAAATTAGATTACAAAACGTGCCAACTTTGAGGCCTCTACAACGCGTACTGAGCATTTCAAATTTGTGACGTGATTTGTCAAGAACACCTAAGCCGATTATAATGATTTATATTGGAAATAAATGATTTATGAAGTGTATTTACGGAGTTATAGGCATTTTAAATTTGAGACGTGATTTCTCATGAACCCTTGCGCCGATTATAACGATTTATATGGAATTAAAAGCCAATTATGGATTATAAAATGTGCAACTTTGACGCCTATACAACGCGTATTTACGGAGTTATGGGCATTTTAAATGTCCCTTTCGCCGATTATAATGATTTATATTGGAATTAAAAGGGCAAATATGGATTATAAAATGTGCCAACTTTGAGGCCTTTTAAATATGAGACGTAATTTCTCAAGAAGCCATGCGCCGATTATAATGATTTATATGGAATTAAAAGGGCAAATGTGGATTATAAAATGTGCCAACTTTGAGGCCTCAACGACACATATTTAAGGAGTTATGGGCCTTTTAAATTTGAAACGTGATTTCTCAAGAACTCTTGCGTCGATTATAATAATTTATATGGAACTAAAAGGGCAATTATGGATTATACAATGTTTAAGGCCTCTACGACGCGTACTTACGGAGTTATGAGCATGTTAAGTTTGAGACGTGATTTATCAATAACCCTTGCGCCGATTATAATCATTTATATTGTAAATAAAAGGGCAAAAAAAGATTACAAAACGTGCAAACTTTGAGGCCTCAACGACGCGTACTTACGGATTTATCAGCATTTTAAGTTTGAGACGTGATTTATCAATAACACTTGTGCCGATTATAATGTCTTATATTGGAATTAAAAGGGCAAAAATAGATAATAAAATGTGCCAACTTTGACGCCTATATGACGCGTATTTACAGAGTTATGGGCCTTTTAAATTTGAGACGTGATTTCTCAAGAACCCTTGCGCTGATTATAATGATTTAAATAGAATTAAAAGGGCAATTATGGATTATAAAATGTGCAACTTTGACGCGTACTTACGGAGTTATGCGCATTTTAAATTTAAGACGTGATTTCTCAAGAACCGTCCGCCGATTATAATGATTTATATGGAATTAAAAGGGCAAATATGGATTATAAAATGTGCCAACTTTGAGGCCTCTACGACGCGTACTTACAGAGTTATGAGCATTTTAAGTTTGAGACGTGATTTCTCAAGAACCCCTGCGCCGATTATAATGATTTATATGGAATTAAAAGGGTAAATATGTATTATAAAATGTGCCAACTTTGAAGCCTATACGACGCGTATTTACGGAGTTATAGGCATTTTAAATTTTTGATTTCTCAAGAACGCTTGCGCCGATTATAATGATTGATATGGAATTAAAAAGGCAAATATGGATTATAAAATGTGCCAACTTTGAGGCCTCAACGACGCGTATTTACGGATTTATGGGCCTTTTAAATTTGAAACGTGATTTCCCAAGAACCCTTGCGTCGATTATAATTTATATGGAATTAAAAGGGCAATTATGGATTATACAATGTAACAACTTTAAGGCCTCTACGACGCGTATTTACGAAGTTATAGGCATTTTAAATTATTGATTTCTCAAGACCACTTGCGCCGATTATATTGATATTGGAATTATATGATTTATATTGGAATTAAAAGGGCAAAAATAGATTACAAAACGTGCCAACTTTGAGGCCTCTACGACGCGTATTTACGGAGTTATGGGCCTTTTAAATTTGAAACGTGATTTCCCAAGAACCCTGGCGTCGATTATAATTTATATGGAATTAAAAGGGCAATTATGGATTATACAATGTAACAACTTTAAGGCCTCTACGGCGCGTACTTACTGAGTTATGAGCATTTTAAGTTTGAGACGTGATTTCTCGTGAACCCTTGCGCCGATTATAACGATTTATATGGAATTAAAAGCCAATTATGGATTATAAAATGTGCAACTTTGACGCCTCTACAACGCGTATTTACGGAGTTATGGGCATTTTAAATTTTTGATTTCTCAAGAACGCTTGCGCCGATTATAATGATTGATATGGAATTAAAAGGGCAAATATGGATTATAAAATGTGCCAACTTTGAGGCCTCTACGACGCGTACTTACGAAGTTATGAGCATTTTAAGTTTGAAACGTGATTTCTCATGAACCCTTGCGCCGATTATAACGATTTATATGGAATTAAAAGCCAATTATGGATTATAAAATGTGCAACTTTGACGCCTCTACAACGCGTATTTACGGAGTTATGGTCATTTTAAATGTCTCTTTCGCCGATTATAATGATTTATATTGGAATTAAAAGGGCAAATATGGATTATAAAATGTGCCAACTTTAAGGCCTCTACGACGCGTATTTACGAAGTTATAGGCATTTTAAATTATTGATTTCTCAAGAACACTTGCGCCGATTATAATGATATTGGAATAATATGATTTATATTGGAATTAAAAGGGCAAAAATAGATTACAAAACGTTCCAACTTTGAGGCCTCTACGACGCGTATTTACGGAGTTATAGGCATTTTAAATTTTTGATTTCTCAAGAACCCTTGCGCCGATTATAATAATTTATATGAAATTAAAAGGGCAATTATGGATTATGAAATGTGCAACTTTGACGCGTATTTACGGAGTTATGGACATTTTAAATTTGAGACGTGATTTCTCATGAATCCTTGCGCCGATTATAACGATTTATATGGAATTAAAAGCCAATTATGAATTATAAAATGTGCAACTTTGACGCTTCTACAACGCGTATTTACGGAGTTATGGGCATTTTCAATTTCCTTTTCGCCGATTATAATGATTTTTATGGAATTAAAAGGGCAAATATAGATTATAAAATGTGCCAACTTTAAGGCCCCTTGACGCCTCTACAACGCGTATTTACGGAGTTATGGGCATTTTCAATTTCCCTTTCTCCGATTATAATGATTTTTATGGAATTAAAAGGGCAAATATGGATTATAAAATGTGCCAACTTTGAGGCCTCTACGACGCGTACTTACGGAGTTATAAGCATTTTAAGTTTGAGACGTGATTTCACCAGAACCCTTGCGCCCATTATAATGATTTATATTGGAATTAAAAGGGCAAAATTAGATTACAAAACGTGCCAACTTTGAGGCCTCTACAACGCGTACTGAGCATTTCAAATTTGTGACGTGATTTCTCAAGAACACCTGAGCCGATTATAATGATTTTAATGGAATTAAAATGGCAAATATAGTTCATAAAATGTGCCAACTTTGAGGCCTCTAAGACGCGTATGAACGGAGTTATAGGCATTTTAAATTTTTGATTTCTCAAGAACGCTTGCGCCGATTATAATGATTTATATGGAATTAAAAGGGCAATTATGGATTATAAAATGTGCAACTTTGACGCGTATTTACGGAGTTATGGGCATTTTAAATTTGAGACGTGATTTCTCATGAACTCTTGATTTATATGGAATTAAAAGCCAATTATGGATTATAAAATGTGCAACTTTGACGCCTCTACAACGCGTATTTACGGAGTTATGGGCATTTTAAATTTCCCTTTCGCCGATTATAATGATTTATATTGGAATTAAAAGGGCAAATATGGATTATAAAATGTGCCAACTTTGAGGCTTCTACGACGCGTATTTACGGAGTTATAGCCATTTTAAATTTTTGATTTCTCAAGAACGCTTGCGCCGATTATAATGATTGATATGGAATTAAAAAGGCAAATATGGATTATAAAATGTGCCAACTTTGAGGCCTCAACGACGCGTATTTACGGAGTTATGGGCCTTTTAAATTTAAAACGTGATTTCCCAAGAACCCTTGCGTCGATTATAATTTATATGGAATTAAAAGGGCAATTATGGATTATACAATGTAACAGCTCTAAGGCCTCTACGGCGCGTACTTACGGAGTTATGAGAATTTTAAATTTGAGACGTGATTTCTCAAGAAGCCTTTCGCCGATTACAATGATTTATATTGTAAATAAAAGGGGAAAAAAAGATTACAAAAGTTGCAAACTTTGAGGCCTCTACGACGCGTACTTACGGTTTTATCAGCATTTTAAGTTTGAGACGTGATTTATCAAGAACCCTTGTGCCAATTATAATGACTTATATTGGGATTAAACGGGCAAAAATAGATTATAAAACGTGCCAACTTTGCGGCCTCGACGACGCGTACTTACAGAGTTATGAGCATTTCAAATTTGTGACGTGATTTCTCAAGAACACTTGTGCCGATTATAATGTCTTATATTGGAATTAAAAGGGCAAAAATAGATTATAAAATGTGCCAACTTTGACGCCTATATGACGCGTATTTACAGAGTTATGGGCCTTTTAAATTTGAGACGTGATTTCTCAAGAACCCTTGCGCTGATTATAATGATTTATATGATTTATACGATTATAATGATTTATATGGAATTATGGATTATGGAAATATGGATTATAAAATGTACCAACTTTGAGGCCTCTACGACGCGTACTTACGGAGTTATGAGCATTTTAAGTTTGAGACGTGATTTCTCAAGAACCCCTGCGCCGATTATAATGATTTATATGGAATTAAAAGGGTAAATATGTATTATAAAATGTGCCAACTTTGAAGCCTCTACGACGCGTATTTACGGAGTTATGTGCATTTTAAATTCGAGACGTGATTTCTCAAGAACCCTTACGCCAATTATAATGATTTATATTGGAATTAAAAGGGCAAATATTGATTATAAAATGTGCAACTTTGACGCGTATTTACGGAGTTATGGGCATTTTAAATTTGAGACGTGATTTCTCATGAATCCTTGCGCCGATTATAACGATTTATATGGAATTAAAAGCCAATTATGAATTATAAAATGTGAAACTTTGACGCCTCTACAACGCTTATTTACGGAGTTATGGGCATTTTCAATTTCCTTTTCGCCGATTATAATGATTTTTATCGAATTAAAGGGGCAAATATAGATTATAAAATGAGCCAACTTTAAGGCCCCTACGACGCGTATTTACGGAGTTATAGGCTTTTTAAATTTTTGATTTCTTAAAAACCCTTGCGCCGATTATAATGATTTATATTGGAATTAAATGATTTATAAAGTGTATTTACGGAGTTATAGGAATTTAAATTTGAGACGTAATTTCTCATGAATCCTTGCCAATTATGGATTAGAAAATGTGCAACTTTGACGCCTCTACAACGCGTATTTACGGAGTTATGGGCATTTTCAATTTCCCTTTCTCCGATTATAATGATTTTTATGGAATTAAAATGGCAAATATGGATTATAAAATGTGCCAACTTTGAGGCCTCTACGATGCGGACTTACGGAGTTATAAGCATTTTAAGTTTGAGACGTGATTTATCAAGAACCCTTGCGCCGATAATGATTTATATTGTAAATAAAAGGACAAAAAAAGATTACAAAACGTGCCAACTTTGAGGCCTCTACGATGCGGACTTACGGAGTTATAAGCATTTCACATTTGTGACGTGATTTCCCAAGAACACCTGCGCCGATTATAATGATTTTAATGGAATTAAAATGGCAAATATAGATTATAAAATGAGCCAACTTTAAGGCCCCTACGACGCGTATTTACGGAGTTATAGGCATTTTAAATTATTGATTTCTCAAGAACCCTTGCGCCGATTATAATGATTTATATTGGAATTATATGATTGATATTGGAATTAAAATGGCAAAAATAGATTACAAAACGTGCCAACTTTGAGGCCTCTACGACGCGTATTTACGGAGTTATAGGCATTTTAAAATTTTTGTTATGGCTTATAAAATGAGGCCTTTTAAATATGAGACGTAATTTCTCAAGAAGCCTTGCGCCGATTATAATGATTTATATGGAATTAAATGGGCAAAAATAGATTATAAAACGTGCCAACTTTGCGGCCTCGACGACGCGTACTTCCAGAGTTATGAGCATTTCAAATTTGTGACGTGATTTCTCAAGAACACCTGCGCCGATTATAATGGAATTAAAAGGGTAAATACAGATTATAAAATGTGCCAAATTTGAGGCTTCTACGACGCGTATTTACGGAGTTATTGGCATTTTAAATTTTTGATTTCTCAAGAACGCTTGCGCCGATTATAATGATTTATATGGAATTAAAAAGGCAAATATGGATTATAAAATGTGCCAAATTTGAGGCCTCAACGACGCGTATTTACGGAGTTATGGGCCTTTTAAATTTGAAACGTGATTTCCCAAGAACCCTTGCGTCGATTATAATTTATATGGAATTAAAAGGGCAATTATGGATATACAATGTAACAACTTTAAGGCCTCTACGGCGCGTACTTACTGAGTTATGAGCATTTAAATTTGAGACGTGATTTCTCAAGAAGCCTTGCGCCGATTACAATGATTTATATTGGAATTAAAAGGACAATTATGACTTATAAAATGTGTCATCTTTGAGGTCTTTTAAATATGAGACATAATTTCTCAAGAAGCTTTGCGCCGATTATAATGCTTTATATGGAATTAAAAGAGCAAATATGGATTATAAAATGTGCCAACTTTGAGGCCTCAACGACGCGTATTTACGGAGTTATGGGCCTTTTAAATTAGAAACGTGATTTCTCAAGAACCCTTGCGTCGATTATAATAATTTATATAGAATTAGAAGGGCAATTATGGAGTATATTGGAAATAAAAGGGCAAAAATAGATTACAAAACGTGCCAACTTTGAGGCCTCTACGAAGTGTTCTTACGGAGTTATGAGCATTTTAAGTTTGAGACGTGATTTACCAATTCTAATGACTTATATTGAAATTAAAAGGGCAATTATGGATTATATACTTTAAGGCCCCTACGACGCGTATTTACGGAGTTATAGGCATTTTAAATTATTGATTTCTCAAGAACCCTTGCGCCGATTATAATGATTTATATTGGAATTATATGATTGATATTGGAATTAAAATGGCAAAAATAGATTACAAAACGTGCCAACTTTGAGGCCTCTACGACGCGTATTTACGGAGTTATAGGCATTTTAAAATTTTTGTTATGGCTTATAAAATGAGGCCTTTTAAATATGAGACGTAATTTCTCAAGAAGCCTTGCGCCGATTATAATGATTTATATGGAATTAAATGGGCAAAAATAGATTATAAAACGTGCCAACTTTGCGGCCTCGACGACGCGTACTTCCAGAGTTATGAGCATTTCAAATTTGTGACGTGATTTCTCAAGAACACCTGCGCCGATTATAATGGAATTAAAAGGGTAAATACAGATTATAAAATGTGCCAAATTTGAGGCTTCTACGACGCGTATTTACGGAGTTATTGGCATTTTAAATTTTTGATTTCTCAAGAACGCTTGCGCCGATTATAATGATTTATATGGAATTAAAAAGGCAAATATGGATTATAAAATGTGCCAAATTTGAGGCCTCAACGACGCGTATTTACGGAGTTATGGGCCTTTTAAATTTGAAACGTGATTTCCCAAGAACCCTTGCGTCGATTATAATTTATATGGAATTAAAAGGGCAATTATGGATATACAATGTAACAACTTTAAGGCCTCTACGGCGCGTACTTACTGAGTTATGAGCATTTAAATTTGAGACGTGATTTCTCAAGAAGCCTTGCGCCGATTACAATGATTTATATTGGAATTAAAAGGACAATTATGACTTATAAAATGTGTCATCTTTGAGGTCTTTTAAATATGAGACATAATTTCTCAAGAAGCTTTGCGCCGATTATAATGCTTTATATGGAATTAAAAGAGCAAATATGGATTATAAAATGTGCCAACTTTGAGGCCTCAACGACGCGTATTTACGGAGTTATGGGCCTTTTAAATTAGAAACGTGATTTCTCAAGAACCCTTGCGTCGATTATAATAATTTATATAGAATTAGAAGGGCAATTATGGAGTATATTGGAAATAAAAGGGCAAAAATAGATTACAAAACGTGCCAACTTTGAGGCCTCTACGAAGTGTTCTTACGGAGTTATGAGCATTTTAAGTTTGAGACGTGATTTACCAATTCTAATGACTTATATTGAAATTAAAAGGGCAATTATGGATTATATAATGTAACAACTTTAAGGCCTCTACGGCGCGTACTTACGGAGTTTTGAGCATTTTAAATTTGAGACGTGATTTCTCAAGAAGCCTTGCGCCGATTACAATGATTTATATTGGAATTAAAAGCCTTGCGCCGATTGCAGTGATTTATATTGGAATTAAAAGGGCAAAAATATATTACAAAACGTGCCAACTTTGAGGCCTCGACGACACGTACTTACAGAGTTATGAGCATTTTAAGTTTGAGACGTGATTTCTCAAGAACCCTTGTGCCAATTATAATAATTTTTATGGAATTAAAAGGACAATTATGGCTTATAAAATGTGCTAACTTTGAGGACTTTTAAATATGAGACGTAATTTCTCAAGAAGCCATGCGCCGATTATAATGATTTATATGGAATTAAAAGGGCAAATATGGATTATAAAATGTGCCAACTTTGAGGCCTCAACGACACATATTTAAGGAGTTTTGGGCCTTTTAAATTTGAAACGTGATTTCTCAAGAACCCTTGCGTCGATTATAATAATTTATATGGAACTAAAAGGGCAATTATGGATTATACAATGTTTAAGGCCTCTACGACGCGTACTTACGGAGTTATGAGCATGTTAAATTTGAGACGTGATTTATCAATAACCCTTGCGCCGATTATAATGATTTATATTGTGAATAAAAGGGCAAAAAAAGATTACAAAACGTGCAAACTTTGAGGCCTCAACGACGCGTACTTACAGATTTATGAGCATTTCAAATTTGTGACGTGATTTCTCAAGAACACTTGTGCCGATTATAATGTCTTATATTGGAATTAAAAGGGCAAAAATAGATTATAAAATGTGCCAACTTTGACGCCTTTATGACGCGTATTTACAGAGTTATGGGCCTTTTAAATTTGAGACGTGATTTCTCAAGAACCCTTGCGCTGATTATAATGATTTATATGGAATTAAAAGGGCAATTATGGATTATAAAATGTGCAACTTTGACGCGTACTTACGGAGTTATGCGCATTTTAAATTTAAGACGTGATTTCTCAAGAACCGTCCGCCGATTATTATGATTTATATGGAATTAAAAGGTCAAATATGGATTATAAAATGTGCCAACTTTGAGGCCTCTACGACGCGTACTTACGGAGTTATGAGCATTTTAAGTTTGAGACGTGATTTCTCAAGAACCCCTGCGCCGATTATAATGATTTATATGGAATTAAAAGGGTAAATATGTATTATAAAATGTGCCAACTTTGAAGCCTCTACGACGCGTATTTACGGAGTTATGTGCATTTTAAATTCGAGACGTGATTTCTCAAGAACCCTTACGCCGATTATAATGATTTATATTGGAATTAAGAGGGCAAATATGGATTATAAAATGTGCCAACTTTGAGGCCTCTACTACGCGTACTTACGGAGTTATGAGCATTTTAAATTTGAGACGTGATTTCTCAAGAACACCTGCGCCAATTATAATGATTTATATTGTAAATAAAAGGGCAAAAATAGATTGCCAAATATGCCAACTTTGAGGCCTCTACGACGGGTACTGAGCATTTCAAATTTGTGACGTGATTTCTCAAGAACACCTGCGCCGATTATAATGATTTTAATGGAATTAAAAGGGCAAAAATAGATTATAAAATGTGCCAACTTTGACGCCTATATGACGCGTATTTACGGAGTTATGGGCATTTTAAATTTGAGACGTGATTTCTCATGAATCCTTGCGCCGATTATAACGATTTATATGGAAATAAAAGCCAATTATGAATTATAAAATGTGCAACTTTGACGCCTCTACAACGCTTATTTACGGAGTTATGGGCATTTTCAATTTCCTTTTCGCCGATTATAATGATTTTTATGGAATTAAAATGGCAAATATAGATTATAAAATGAGCCAACTTTAAGGCCCCTACGACGCGTATTTACGGAGTTATTGGCTTTTTAAATTTTTGATTTCTTAAAAACCCTTGCGCCGATTATAATGATTTATAGTGGAATTAAATGATTTATGAAGTGTATTTACGGAGTTATAGGAATTTAAATTTGAGACGTAATTTCTCATGAATCCTTGCGCCGATTATAACGATTTATATGAAATTAAAAGCCAATTATGGATTATAAAATGTGCAACTTTGACGCCTATACAACGCGTATTTACGGAGTTATGGGCATTTTAAATGTCCCTTTCGCCGATTATAATGATTTATATTGGAATTAAAAGGGCAAATATGGATTATAAAATGTGCCAACTTTAAGGCCTCTACGACGCGTATTTACGGAGTTTTAGGCATTTTAAATTATTGATTTCTCAAGAACCCTTGCGCCGATTATAATGATTTATATTGGAATTATATGATTTATATTGGAATTAAAATGGCAAAAATAGATAACAAAACGTGCCAACTTTGAGGCCTCTACGGCGCGTATTTACGGAGTTATAGGCATTTTAAAATTTTTATTATGGCTTATAAAATGAGGCCTTTTAAATATGAGACGTAATTTCTCAAGAAGCCTTGCGCCGATTATAATGATTTATATGGAATTAAATGGGCAAATATGGAATATAAAATGTGCCAACTTTGAGGCCTCAACGACGCATATTTACGGAGTTATGGGCCTTTTAAATTTGAAACGTGATTTCTCAAGAACCTTTGTGCCAATTATAATGACTTATATTGGAAATAAAAGGGCAAAAATAGATTATAAAACGTGCCAACTTTGCGGCCTCGACGACGCGTACTTCCAGAGTTATGAGCATTTCAAATTTGTGACGTGATTTCTCAAGAACATCTGCGCCGATTATAATGGAATTAAAAGGGTAAATATAGATTATAAAATGTGCTAACTTTGAGGCTTCTACGACGCGTATTTACGGAGTTATAGTCATTTTAAATTTTTGATTTCTCAAGAACGCTTGCGCCGATTATAATGATTTATATGGAATTAAAAAGGCAAATATGGATTATAAATTGTGCCAAATTTGAGGCCTCAACGACGCGTATTTACGGAGTTATGGGCCTTTTAAATTTGAAACGTGATTTCCCAAGAACCCTTGCGTCGATTATAATTTATATGGAATTAAAAGGGCAATTATGGATTATACAATGTAACAACTTTAAGGCCTCTACGGCGCGTACTTACTGAGTTATGAGCATTTAAATTTGAGACGTGATTTCTCAAGAAGCCTTGCGCCGATTACAATGATTTATATTGGAATTAAAAGGACAATTATGGCTTATAAAATGTGTCAACTTTGAGGCCTTTTAAATATGAGACATAATTTCTCAAGAAGCTTTGCGCCGATTATAATGATTTATATGGAATTAAAAGAGCAAATATGGATTATAAAATGTGCCAACTTTGAGGCCTCAACGACGCGTATTTACGGAGTTATGGGCCTCTTAAATTAGAAACGTGATTTCTCAAGAACCCTTGCGTCGATTATAATAATTTATATAGAATTAGAAGGGCAATTATGGAGTATATTGGAAATAAAAGGGCAAAAATAGATTACAAAACGTGCCAACTTTGAGGCCTCTACGAAGTGTACTTACGGAGTTATGAGCATTTTAAGTTTGAGACGTGATTTACCAATTCTAATGACATATTGGAATTAAAAGGGCAATTATGGATTATACAATGTAACAACTTTAAGGCCTCTACGGCGCGTACTTACGGAGTTTTGAGCATTTTAAATTTGAGACGTGATTTCTCAAGAAGCCTTGCGCCGATTACAATGATTTATATTGGAATTAAAAGCCTTGCGCCGATTGCAGTGATTTATATTGGAATTAAAAGGGCAAAAATATATTACAAAACGTGCCAACTTTGAGGCCTCGACGACACGTACTTACAGAGTTATGAGCATTTTAAGTTTGAGACGTGATTTCTCAAGAACCCTTGTGCCAATTATAATAATTTTTATGGAATTAAAAGGACAATTATGGCTTATAAAATGTGCTAACTTTGAGGACTTTTAAATATGAGACATAATTTCTCAAGAAGCCATGCGCCGATTATAATGATTTATATGGAATTAAAAGGGCAAATATGGATTATAAAATGTGCCAACTTTGAGGCCTCAACGACACATATTTTATTAGTTATGGGCCTTTTAAATTTGAAACGTGATTTCTCAAGAACCCTTGCGTCGATTATAATAATTTATATGGAACTAAAAGGGCAATTATGGATTATACAATGTTTAAGGCCTCTACGACGCGTACTTACGGAGTTATGAGCATGTTAAGTTTGAGACGTGATTTATCAATAACCCTTGCGCCGATTATAATGATTTATATTGTAAATAAAAGGGCAAAAATAGATTATAAAATGTGCCAACTTTGACGCCTATATGACGCGTATTTACAGAGTTATGGGCCTTTTAAATTTGAGACGTGATTTCTCAAGAACCCTTGCGCTGATTATAATGATTTATATGGAATTAAAAGGGCAAATATTGATTATAAAATGTGCAACTTTGACGCGTATTTACGGAGTTATGGGCATTTTAAATTTGAGATGTGATTTCTCATGAATCCTTGCACCGATTATAATAATTTATATGGAACTAAAAGGGCAATTATGGATTATACAATGTTTAAGGCCTCTACTACGCGTACTTACGGAGTTATGAGCATTTTAAATTTGAGACGTGATTTCTCAAGAACACCTGCGCCGATTATAATGATTTTAATGGAATTAAAAGGGCAAAAATAGATTATAAAATGTGCCAACTTTGACGCCTATATGACGCGTATTTACAGAGTTATGGGCCTTTTAAATTTGAGACGTGATTTCTCAAGAACCCTTGCGCTGATTATAATGATTTATATGGAATTAAAAGGGCAAATATTGATTATAAAATGTGCAACTTTGACGCGTATTTACGGAGTTATGGGCATTTTAAATTTGAGATGTGATTTCTCATGAATCCTTGCACCGATTATAACGATTTATATGGAATTAAAAGCCAAATATGAATTATAAAATGTGCAACTTTGACGCCTCTACAACGCTTATTTACGGAGTTATGGGCATTTTCAATTTCCTTTTCGCCGATTATAATGATTTTTATAGAATTAGAAGGGCAAATATGGATTATAAAATGTGCCAACTTTGTGGCCTCTACGATGCGTACTTACGGAGTTATAAACATTTTAAGTTTGAGACGTGATTTCACCAGAACCCTTGCGCTGATTATAATGATTTATATGGTATTAAAAGGGCAATTATGTATTATAAAATGTGCAACTTTGACGCGTATTTATGGAGTTATGCGCATTCTAAATTTAAGACGTGATTGCTCAAGAACCCTCCGCCGATTATAATGATTTATATGGAATTAAAAGGGCAAATATGGATTATAAAATGTGCCAACTTTGAGGCCTCTACGACGCGTATTTACGGAGTTATAGGCATTTTAAAATTTTGATTTCTCAAGAACCTTTGCGCCGATTATAATAATTTATATGGAATGAAAGGGCAATTATGGATTATGAAATGTGCAACTTTGACGCGTATTTACGGAGTTATGGGCATTTTAAATTTGAGACGTGATTTCTCATGAACCCTTGCGCCGATTATAACGATTTATATGGAATTAAAAGCCAATTATGGATTAGAAAATGTGCAACTTTGACGCCTCTACAACGCGTATTTACGGAGTTATGGGCATTTTCAATTTCCTTTTCGCCGATAATAATGATTTTTATGGAATTAAAAGGGCAAATATGGATTATAAAATGTGGATTATAAAATGTGTGGGCTTCTACGACGCGTATTTACGGAGTTATACGCATTTTAAATTTTTGATTTCTCAAGAACGCTTGAGCCGATTATAATGTCTTATATTGGAATTAAAAGGGCAAACATAGATTATAAAATGTGCCAACTTTGACGCCTCTACAACGCGTATATACGGAGTTATGGGCATTTTAAATTTCCCTTTCGCCAATTATAATGATTTATATTGTAATTAAAAAGGCAAATATGGATTATAAAATGTGCCAACTTTGAGGCCTCAACGACGCGTATTTACGGAGTTATGGGCCTTTTAAATTTGAAACGTGATTTCCCAAGAACCCTTGCGTCGATTATAATTTATATGGAATTAAAAGGGCAATTATGGATTATACAATGTAACAACTTTAAGGCCTCTACGGCGAGTACTTACTGAGTTATGAGCATTTAAATTTGAGACGTGATTGCTCAAGAAGCCTTGCGCCGATTACAATGATTTATATTGGAATTAAAAGGACAATTATGGCTTATAAAATGTTCCAACTTTGAGGACTTTTAAATTTTTTTTGTGCCAACTTTGAGGCCTCAACGACGCGTATTTACGGAGTTATGGGCCTTTTAAATTTAAAACGTGATTTCTCAAGAACCCTTGCGTCGATTATAATTAAAAGGAAATAAAAGGAAATAAAAGGGCAAAAATAGATAACAAAACGTGCCAACTTTGAGGCATCTACGACGCGTACTTACGGAGTTATTAGCATTTCAAATTTGGAGTTATGGGCCTTTTAAATTAGAAACGTGTTTTCTCAAGAACCCTCCGCCTATTATAATGATTTATATGGAATTAAAAGGGCAAATATGGATTATAAAATGTGCCAACTTTGAGGCCTCTACGACGCGTACTTACGGAGTTATGAGCATTTTAGGTTTGAGACGTGATTTATCAAGAACACTTGTGCCGATTATAATGTATTATATTGGAATTAAAAGGGCAAACATAGATTATACAATGTGCCAACTTTGACGCCTATATGACGCGTATTTACAGAGTTATGGGCCTTTTAAATTTGAGACGTGATTTCTCAAGAACCCTTGCGCTGATTATAATGATTTATATGGAATTAAAAGGGCAATTATGGATTATAAAATGTGCAACTTTGACGCGTATTTATGGAGTTATGCGCATTTTAAATTTAAGACGTGATTGCTCAAGAACCCTCCGCCGATTATAATGATTTATATGGAATTAAAAGGGCAAATATGGATTATAAAATGTGCCAACTTTGAGGCCTCTACGACGCGTACTTACGGAGTTATAAGCATTTTAAGTTTGAGACGTGATTTCTCAAGAACCCCTGCGCCGATTATAATGATTTATATGGAATTAAAAGGGTAAATATGTATTATAAAATGTGCCAACTTTGAAGCCTCTACGACGCGTATTTACGGAGTTATAGGCATTTTAAATTTGAGACGTGATTTCACCAGAACCCTTGCGCCGATTATACTGATTTATATGGAATTAGAAGTGCAATTATGGATTATACAATGTAACAATTTTAAGGCCTCTACAGCGCGTACTTACGGAGTTATGGGCATTTTCGCCGATTATAATGATTTTTATGGAATTAAAAGGGTAAATATGTATTATAAAATGTGCCAACTTTGAAGCCTCTACGACGCGTATTTACGGAGTTATAGGCATTTTAAATTTGAGACGTGATTTCTCATGAATCCTTGCGCCGATTATAACGATTTATATGGAATTAAAAGCCAATTATGAATTATAAAATGTGCAACTTTGACGCCTCTACAACGCGTATTTACGGAGTTATGGGCATTTTCAATTTCCTTTTCGCCGATTATAATGATTTTTATGGAATTAAAAGGGCAAATATAGATTATAAAATGTGCCAACTTTAAGGCCCCTACAACGCGTATTTACGGAGTAATAGGCTTTTTAAATTTTTGATTTCTCAAAAACCCTTGCGCCGATTATAATGATTTATATTGGAATTAAATGATTTATGAAGTGTATTTACGGAGTTATAGGCATTTTAAATTTGAGACGTAATTTCTCATGAATCCTTGAGCCGATTTTAACGATTTATATGGAATTAAAAGCCAATTATGGATTAGAAAATGTGCAACTTTGACGCCTCTACAACGCGTATGTACGGAGTTATGGGCATTTTCAATTTCCCTTTCTCCGATTATAATGATTTTTATGGAATTAAAAGGGCAAATATGGATTATTAAATGTGCCAACTTTGAGGCCTCTACGACGCGTACTTACGGAGTTATAGGCCTTTTAAATTAGAAACGTGATTTCTCAAGAACCCTTGCGTCGATTATAATGATTTATATTGGAATTAAAAGGGCAAAATTAGATTACAAAACGTGCCAACTTTGAGGCCTCTACAACGCGTACTGAGCATTTCAAATTTGTGACGTGATTTGTCAAGAATACCTGAGCCGATTATAATGATTTTAATGGAATTAAAATGGCAAATATAGTTCATAAAATGTGCCAACTTTGAGGCCTCTAAGACGCGTATGAACGGAGTTATAGGCATTTTAAATTTTTGATTTCTCAAGAACGCTTGCACCGATTATAATGATTTATATGGAATTAAAAGGGCAATTATGGAATGTAAAATGTGCAACTTTGACGCGTATTTACGGAGTTATGGGCATTTTAAATTTGAGACGTGATTTCTCATGAACCCTTGCGCCGATTATAACGATTTATATGGAATTAAAAGCCAATTATGGATTATAAAATGTGCAACTTTGACGCCTCTACAACGCGTATGTACGGAGTTATGGGCATTTTAAATTTCCCTTTCGCCGATTATAATGATTTATATTGGAATTAAAAGGGCAAATATGGATTATAAAATTTGCAAACTTTGAGGCTTCTACGACGCGTATTTACGGAGTTATAGGCCTTTTAAATTAGAAACGTGATTTCTCAAGAACCCTTGCGTCGATTATAATAATTTATATGGAATTAGAAGGGCAATTATGGATTATATTGGAAATAAAAGGGCAAAAATAGATTACAAAACGTGCCAACTTTGAGGCCTCTACGAAGCGTACTTACTGAGTTATGAGCATTTTAAGTTTGAGACGTGATTTACCAATTATAATGACTTATATTGGAATTAAAAGGGCAATTATGGATTATACAATGTAACAACTTTAAGGCCTCTACGGCGCGTACTTACTGAGTTATGAGCATTTAAATTTGAGACGTGATTT
The DNA here is from genome assembly GCA_951804985.1 of Dryomyza anilis. Classification (NCBI taxonomy): domain Eukaryota; kingdom Metazoa; phylum Arthropoda; class Insecta; order Diptera; family Dryomyzidae; genus Dryomyza; species Dryomyza anilis. Next base: position 71,176,878 of record OX638130.1, read on the forward strand.
CTCAAGAAGACTTGCGCCGAATACAATTATTTATATTGGAATTAAAAGGACAATTATGGCTTATAAAATGTGCTAACTTTGAGGCCTTTTAAATATGAGACGTAATTTCTCAAGAAGCCATGCGCCGATTATAATGATTTACATGGAATTAAAAAGGCATATATAGATTATAAAATGTGCCAACTTTGAGGCCTCAACGACTCTTATTTAAGGAGTTATGGGCCTTTTAAATTTGAAACGTGATTTCTCAAGAACCCTTGCGTCGATTATAATAATTTATATGGAACTAAAAGGGCAATTATGGATTATACAATGTAACAACTTTAAGGCCTCTACGGCGCGTATTTATGGAGTTATGGGCCTTTTAAATTTGAAACGTGATTTCTCAAGAACCCTTGCGTCGATTATAATTAAAAGGAAATAAAAGGAAATAAAAGGGCAAAAATAGATTACAAAACGTGCCAACTTTGCGGCCTCGACGACGCGTACTTACAGAGTTATGAGCATTTCAAATTTGTGACGTGATTTCTCAAGAACACCTGCGCCGATTATAATAATTTATATGAAACTAAAAGGGCAGTTATGGATTATACAATGTAACAACTTTAAGGCCTCTACGGCGCGTATTTACGGAGTTATGGGCCTTTTAAATTTGACACGTAATTTCTCAAGAACCCTTGCGTCGATTATAATTAAAAGGAAATAAAAGTGCAAATATGGATTATAAAATGTGCCAATTTTGAGGCCTCAACGACGCATATTTAAGGAATTATGGGCCTTTTAAATTTGAAACGTGATTTCTCAAGAACCCTTGCGTCGATTATAATAATTTATATGGAACTAAAAGGGCAATTATGGATTATACAATGTAACAACTTTAAGGCCTCTACGGCGCGTATTTACGGAGTTATGGGCCTTTTAAATTAGAAACGTGATTTCTCAAGAACCCTTGCGTCGATTATAATAATTTATATGGAATTAGATGGGCAATTATGGATTATATTGGAAATAAAAGGGCAAAAATAGATTACAAAACGTGCCAACTTTGAGGCCTCTACGACGCGTACTTACGGAGTTATGGGCCTTTTAAATTAGAAACGTGTTTTCTCAAGAACCCTCCGCCGATTACTTTGAGGCCTCTACAACGCGTACTTACGGAGTTATGAGCATTTTAAGTTTGAGACGTGATTTACCAATTATAATGAAATATATTGGAATTAAAAGGGCAAAAATAGATTATAAAACGTGCCAACTTTGCGGCCTCGACGACGCGTACTTACAGAGTTATGAGCATTTCAAATTTGTGACGTGATTTCTCAAGAACACCTGCGCCGATTATAATGATTTTAATGGAATTAAAAGGGCAAATATAGATTATAAAATGTGCCAACTTTGAGGCTTTTACGACGCATATTTACGGAGGCATAGGCATTTTAAATTTTTGATTACTCAAGAACCCTTGCGCCGATTATAATGATTTATATGGAATAAAAAGGGCAAATATGGATTATAAAATGTGCCAACTTTGAGGCCTTAACGACGCGTATTTACGGAGTTATGGGCCTTTTAAATTTGAAATGTGATTGCTCAAGAACCCTTGCGTCGATTATAATTAAAAGGAAATAAAATGGCAAAAATAGATTACAAAACGTGCCTACTTTGAGGCCTCTACGACGCGTACTTACGGAGTTTTTAGCATTTCAAATTTGGGTACGTGATTTCTCAAGAACCCTTTCGCCGATTATAATGATTTATATGGAATTAAAAGGGCAAATATGGATTATTTTAAATTTAAAACGTGATTTCTCAAGAACCCTTGCGTCGATTATAATTAAAAGGAAATAAAAGGAAATAAAAGGGCAAACATAGATTACAAAACGTGCCAACTTTGAGGCCTCAACGACGCGTATTTACGGAGTTATGGGCCTTTTAAATTTGAAACGTGATTTCTCAAGAACCCTTGCGTCGATTATAATTAAAAGGAAATAAAAGGGCAAACATAGATTACAAAATGTGCCAACTTTGAGGCCTCTACGACGCGTATTTACGGAGTTATAGGCATTTTAAATTTTTGATTTCTCAAGAACCCTTGCGCCGATTATAATGATTTATATGGAATTAAAAGGGCAATTATGGATTATGAAATGTGCAACTTTGACGCTTATTTACGGAGTTATGGGCATTTTAAATTTGAGACGTGATTTCTCATGAATCCTTGCGCCGATTATAACGATTTATATGGAATTAAAAGCCAATTATGGATTAGAAAATGTGCAACTTTGACGCCTCTACAACGCGTATTTACGGAGTTATGGTCATTTTAAAAGTCCCTTTCGCCGATTATAATGATTTATATTGGAATTAAAAGGGCAAATATGGATTATAAAATGTGCCAACTTTGAGGCTACTACGACGCGTATTTACGGAGTTATAGGCATTTTAAATTTTTGATTTCTCAAGAACGCTTGCGCCGATTATAATGATTTATATGGAATTAAAAAAGGAAATATGGATTATAAAATGTGCCAACTTTGAGGCCTCAACGACGCGTATTTACGGAGTTATGTGCCTTTTATATTTGAAACGTGATTTCTCAAGAACCCTTGCGTCGATTATAATTTATATGGAATTAAAAGGGCAATTATGGATTATACAATGTAACAACTTTAAGGCCTCTACGGCGCGTACTTACTGAGTTATGAGCATATAAATTTGAGACGTGATTTCTCAAGAAGCCTTGCGCCTATTACAATGATTTGTATTGGAATTAAAAGGACAATTATGGCTTATAAAATGTGCCAACTTTGAGGCCTTTTAAATACGAGACATAATTTCTCAAGAAGCTTTGCGCCGATTATAATGATTTATATGGAATTAAAAGGGCAAATATGGATTATAAAATGTGCCAACTTTGAGGCATCAACGACGCGTATTTACGGAGTTATGAGCATTTTAAGTTTGAGACGTGATTTACCAATTATAATGACTTATATTGGAATTAAAAGGGCAAAAATAGATTATAAAACGTGCCAACTTTGCGGCCTCGACGACGCGTACTTACAGAGTTATGAGCATTTCAAATTTGTGACGTGATTTCTCAAGAACACCTGCGCCGATTATATTGATTTTAATGGAATTAAAAGGGCAAATATAGATTATAAAATGTGCCAACTTTGAGGCCTGTACGACGCGTATTTACGGAGGCATAGGCATTTTAAATTTTTGATTACTCAAGAACCCTTGCGCCGATTATAATGATTTATATGGAATTAAAAGGGCAAATATGGATTATAAAATGTGCCAACTTTGAGGCCTCAACGACGCGTATTTAAGGAGTTATGGGCCGTTTAAATTTGAAACGTGATTTCTCAAGAACCCTTGCGTCGATTATAATTAAAAGGAAATAAAATGGCAAAAATAGATTACAAAACGTGCCAACTTTGAGGCCTCTACGACGCGTACTTACGGAGTTTTTAGCATTTCAAATTTGGGTACGTGATTTCTCAAGAACCCTTTCGCCGATTATAATGATTTATATGGAATTAAAAGGGCAAATATGGATTATAAAATGTGCCAACTTTGAGGCCTCAACGACGCGTATTTACGGAGTTATGGGCCTTTTAAATTTGAAACGTGATTTCTCAAGAACCCTTGCGTCGATTACAATTAAAAGGAAATAAAAGGGCAAAAATAGATTACAAAACGTGCCAACTTTGAGGCCTCTACGACGCGTACTTACGGAGTTATTAGCATTTCAAATTTGGGTACGTGATTTCTCAAGTACCCTTGCGCCGATTATAATGATTTATATTGGAATTAAGAGGGTAAAAATAGTTTACAAAACGTGCTAACTTTGAGGCCTCTACGACGCGTACTTACGGAGTTATGGGCCTTTTAAATTAGAAACGTGTTTTCTCAAGAACCCTCCGCCGATTATAATGATTTATATGGAATTAAAAGGGCAAATATGGATTATAAAATGTGCCAACTTTGAGGCTTCTACGACGCGTACTTACGGAGTTATGAGCATTTTAGGTTTGAGACGTGATTTATCAAGAACACTTGTGCCGATTATAATGATTTATATTGGAATTAAGAGGGCAATTATGGATTATAAAATGTGCAACTTTGATGCGTATTTACGGAGTTTTGCGCATTTTAAATTTAAGACGTAATTTCTCAAGAAGCCTTGTGCCGATTATAATGATTTATATGGAATTAAATAGGCAAATATGGATTATAAAATGTGCCAACTTTGAGGCCTCAACGACGCATATTTACGGAGTTATGGGCATTTTAAATTTGAAACGTGATTTCTCAAGAACTCTTGTGCCAATTATAATGACTTATATTGGAATTAAAATGGCAAGTATAGTTTATAAAATGTGCCAACTTTGCGGCCTCGACGACGCGTACTTACAGAGTTATGAGCATTTCAAATTTGTGACGTGATTTCTCAAGAACACCTGCGCCGATTATAATGGAATTAAAAGGGCAAATATAGATTATAAAATGTGCCAACTTTGAGGCTTCTACGACGCGTATTTACGGAGTTATAGGCATTTTAAATTTTTGATTTCTCAAGAACGCTTGCGCCGATTATAATGATTTATATGGAATTAAAAAGGCAAATATGGATTATAAAATGTGCCAAATTTAGGCCTCAACGACGCGTATTTACGGAGTTATGGGCCTTTTAAATTTGAAACGTGATTTCCCAAGAACCCTTGCGTCGATTATAATTTATATGGAATTAAAAGGGCAATTATGGATTATACAATGTAACAACTTTAAGGCCTCTACGGCGCGTACTTACTGAGTTATGAGCATTTAAATTTGAGACGTGATTTCTCAAGAAGCCTTGCGACGATTACATTGATTTATATTGGAATTAAAAGGACAATTATGGCGTATAAAATGTGCCAACTTTGAGGCCTTTTAAATATGAGACATAATTTCTCAAGAAGCTTTGCGCCGATTATAATGATTTATATAGAATTAAAAGGGCAAATATGGATTATAAAATGTGCCAACTTTGAGGCCTCAACGACGCGTATTTACGGAGTTATGGGCCTTTTAAATTAGAAACGTGATTTCTCAAGAACCCTTGCGTCGATTATAATAATTTATATGGAATTAGAAGGACAATTATGGATTATATTGGAAATAAAAGGGCAAAAATAAATTACAAAACGTGCCAACTTTAAGGCCTCTACGAAGCGTACTTACGGAGTTATGAGCATTTTAAGTTTGAGACGTGATTTACCAATTATAATGACTTATATTGGAATTAAAAGGGCAATTACGGATTATACAATGTAACAACTTTAAGGCCTCTACGGCGCGTACTTACGGAGTTTTGAGCATTTTAAATTTGAGACGTGATTTCTCAAGAAGCCTTGCGCCGATTACAATGATTTATATTGGAATTAAAAGCCTTGCGCCGATTGCAATGATTTATATTGGAATTAAAAGGGCAAACATATATTACAAAACGTGCCAACTTTGAGGCCTCTACAAAGCGTACTTACGGAGTTATGAGCATTTTAAGTTTGAGACGTGATTTCTCAAGAACCCTTGCGCCAATTATAATAATTTTTATGGAATTAAAAGGACAATTATGGCTCATAAAATGTCCTAACTTTGAGGACTTTTAAATATGATACGTAATTTCTCAAGAAGCCATGCGCCGATTATAATGATTTATATGGAAATAAAAGGGCAAAAATAGATTACAAAACGTGCCAACTTTGCGGCCTCGACGACGCGTACTTACAGAGTTATGAGCATTTCAAATTTGTGACGTGATTTCTCAAGAACACTTGTGCCGATTATATTGTCTTATATTGGAATTAAAATGGCAAAAATAGATTATAAAATGTGCCAACTTTGACGCCTATATGACGCGTATTTACAGAGTTATGGGCCTTTTAAATTTGAGACGTGATTGCATATTAAATTTGAGACGTGATTTCTCAAGAACCCCTGCGCCGATTATAATGATTTATATGGAATTAAGAGGGCAAAAATAGATTACAAAACGTGCTAACTTTGAGGCCTCTACGACGCGTACTTACGGAGTTATAAGCCTTTTAAATTAGAAACGTGTTTTCTCAAGAACCCTCCGCCGATTATAATGATTTATATGGAATTAAAAGGGCAAAAATAGATTACAAAACGTGCCAACCTTGAGGCCTCTACAAAGCGTACTTACGGAGTTATGAGCATTTTAAGTTTGAGACGTGATTTACCAATTATAATGAATTATATTGGAATTAAAAGGGCAAAAATAGATTATAAAACGTGCCAACTTTGCGGCCTCGACGACGCGTACTTACAGAGTTATGAGCATTTCAAATTTGTGACGTGATTTCTCAAGAACACCTGCGCCGCTTATAATGATTTTAATGGAATTGAAAGGGCAAATATAGATTATAAAATGTGCCAACTTTGAGGCCTCTACGACGCGTATTTACGGAGGCATAGGCATTTACAATTTTTGATTACTCAAGAACCCTTGCGCCGATTATAAAGATTTATATGGAATTAGAAGAACAAATATGGATTATAAAATGTGCCAACTTTGAGGCCTCAACGACGCGTATTTACGGAATTATGGCCCTTTTAAATTTGAAATGCGATTTCTCAAGAACCCTTGCGTCGATTATAATTAAAAGGAAATAAAAGGAAATAAAAGGGCAAAAATAGATTACAAAACGTGCCAACTTTGAGGCCTCTTCGATGCGTACTTACGGAGTTATTAGCATTTCAAATTTGGGTACGTGATTTCTCAAGAACCCTTTCGCCGATTATAATGATTTATATGGAATTAAAAGGGCAAATATGGATTATAAAATGTGCCAACTTTGAGGCCTCAACGACGCGTATTTACGGAGTTATGGGCCTTTTAAATTTGAAACGTGATTTCTCAAGAACCCTTGCGTCGATTATAATTAAAAGGAAATAAAAGGAAATAAAAGGGCAAAAATAGATTACAAAACGTGCCAACTTTGAGGCCTCTTCGATGCGTACTTACGGAGTTATTAGCATTTCAAATTTGGGTACGTGATTTCTTAAGAACCCTTGCGCCGATTATAATGATTTATATTGGAGTTAAAGGGGCAAAAATAGTTTACAAAACGTGCTAACTTAGAGGCCTCTACGACGCGTACTTACGGAGTTATGGGCCTTTTAAATTAGAAACGTGTTTTCTCAAGAACCCTCCGCCGATTATAATGATTTATATGGAATTAAAGGGCAAATATGGATTATAAAATGTGCCAACTTTGAGGCCTCTACGACGCGTACTTACGGAGTTATGAGCATTTTAGGTTCGAGACGTGATTTATCAAGAACACTTGTGCCGATTATAATGATTTATATTGGAATTAAGAGGGCAATTATGGATTATAAAATGTGCAACTTTGACGAGTATTTACGGAGTTATGCGCATTTTAAATTTAAGACGTGATTTCTCAAGAACCCTTGCGCCGATTATAATGATTTATATGGAATTAAATGGGCAAATATGGATTATAAAATGTGCCAACTTTGAGGCCTCTACGACGCGTACTTAAGGAGTTATGAGCATTTCAAATTTGTGACGTGATTTCTCAAGAACACCTGCACCGATTATAATGATTTTAATGGAATTAAAAGGGCAAATATAGATTATAAAATGTGCCAACTTTGAGGCCTCTACGACGCGTATTTACGGAGCATTTTAAATTTTTGATTTCTCAAGAACCCTTGCGCCGATTATAATAATTTATATGGAATTAAAAGGGCAATTATGGATTATAAAATGTGCAACTTTGACGCGTATTTACGGAGTTATGGGCATTTTAAATTTGAGACGTAATTTCTCATGAATCCTTGCGCCGATTATAACGATTTATATGGAATTAAAAGCCAATTATGGATTAGAAAATGTGCAACTTTGACGCCTCTACAACGCGTATTTACGGAGTTATGGGCATTTTCAATTTTTCCTTTCTCCGATTATAATGATTTTTATGGAATTAAAATGGCAAATATGGATTATAAAATGTGCCAACTTTGAGGCCTCTACGACGCGTACTTACGGAGTTATAAGCATTTTAAGTTTGAGACGTGATTTCACCAGGACCCTTGCGCCGATTATAATGATTTATATTGGAATTAAAAGGGCAAAATTAGATTACAACACGTGCCAACTTTGAGGCCTCTACAACGCGTACTGAGCATTTCAAATTTGTGACGTGATTTCTCAAGAACACCTGAGCCGATTTTAATGATTTTAATGGAATTAAAATGGCAAATATAGTTTATAAAATGTGCCAACTTTGGGGCCTCTACGACGCGTATTAACGGAGTTATAGGCATTTTAAATTTTTTATTTCTCAAGAACCCTTGCGCCGATTATAATGATTTATATGGAATTAAAGGGCAATTCTGGATTATAAAATGTGCAACTTTGACGCGTATTTACGGAGTTATGAGCATGTTAAGTTTGAGACGTGATTTATCAAGAACCCTTGCGCCGATAATGATTTATATTGTAAATAAAAGGACAAAAAAAGATTACAAAACGTGCAAACTTTGAGGCCTCTACGACGCGTACTTACGGATTTATCAGCATTTTAAGTTTGAGACGTGATTTATCAAGAACCCTTGTGCCAATTATAATGACTTATATTGGGATTAAACGGGCAAAAATAGATTATAAAACGTGCCAACTTTGCGGCCTCGACGACGCGTACTTACTGAGTTATGAGCATTTCAAATTTGTGACGTGATTTCTCAAGAACACTTGTGCCGATTATAATGTCTTATATTGGAATTAAAAGGGCAAAAATAGATTATAAAATGTGCCAACTTTGACGCCTATATGACGCGTATTTACAGAGTTATGGGCCTTTTAAATTTGAGACGTGATTTCTCAAGAACCCGTGCGCTGATTATAATGATTTATATGGAATTAAAAGGGCAATTATGGATTATAAAATGTGTAACTTTGAAGCATATTTACGGAGTTATGCGCATTTTAAATTTAAGACGTGCTTTCTCCAGAACCGTCCGCCGATTATAATGATTTATATGGAATTAAAAGGGCAAATATGGATTATAAAATGTGCCAACTTTGAGGCCTCACGACGCGTACTTACGGAGTTATGAGCATTTTAAGTTTGAGACGTGATTTCTCAAGAACCCTTACGCCGATTATAATGATTTATATTGGATTTAAGAGGGCAAATATGGATTATAAAATGTGCCAACTTTGAGGCCTCTACTACGCGTACTTAAGGAGTTATGAGCATTTCAAATTTGTGACGTGATTTCTCAAGAACACCTGCACCGATTATAATGATTTTAATGGAATTAAAAGGGCAAATATAGATTATAAAATGTGCCAACTTTGAGGCCTCTACGACGCGTATTTACGGAGCATTTTAAATTTTTGATTTCTCAAGAACCCTTGCGCCGATTATAATAATTTATATGGAATTAAAAGGGCAATTATGGATTATAAAATGTGCAACTTTGACGCGTATTTACGGAGTTATGGGCATTTTAAATTTGAGACGTAATTTCTCATGAATCCTTGCGCCGATTATAACGATTTATATGGAATTAAAAGCCAATTATGGATTAGAAAATGTGCAACTTTGACGCCTCTACAACGCGTATTTACGGAGTTATGGGCATTTTCAATTTCCCTTTCTCCGATTATAATGATTTTTATGGAATTAAAATGGCAAATATGGATTATAAAATGTGCCAACTTTGAGGCCTCTACGAAGCGTACTTACGGAGTTATAAGCATTTTAAGTTTGAGACGTGATTTCACCAGAACCCTTGCGCCGATTATAATGATTTATATTGGAATTAAAAGGGCAAAATTAGATTACAACACGTGCCAACTTTGAGGCCTCTACAACGCGTACTGAGCATTTCAAATTTGTGACGTGATTTCTCAAGAACACCTGAGCCGATTATAATGATTTATATGGAATTAAAGGGCAATTATGGATTATAAAATGTGCAACTTTGACGCGTATTTACGGAGTTATGGCCATTTTAAATTTGAGACGTGATTTCTCATGAACCCTTGCGCCGATTATAATGATTTATATTGGAATTAAAAGGGCAAAATTAGATTACAACACGTTCCAACTTTGAGGCCTCTACAACGCGTACTGAGCATTTCAAATTTGTGACGTGATTTCTCAAGAACCCTTGCGCCGATTATAATGATTTATATGGAATTAAAGGGCAATTATGGATTATAAAATGTGCAACTTTGACGCGTATTTACGGAGTTATGGGCATTTTAAATTTGAGACGTGATTTCTCATGAACCCTTGCGCCGATTATAACGATTTATATGGAATTAAAAGCCAATTATGGATTATAAAATGTGCAACTTTAACGCCTCTACAACGCGTATTTACGGCGTTATGGGCATTTTAAATTTCCCTTTTGCCGATTATAATGATTTATATTGGAATTAAAAGGGCAAATATGGATTATAAAATGTGCCAACTTTAAGGCCTCTACGACGCGTATTTACGGAGTTATAGGCATTTTAAATTATTGATTTCTCAGAACCCTTGCGCCGATTATAATGATTTATATTGGAATTATATGATTTATATTGGAATTAAAAGGGCAAAAATAGATTACAAAACGTGCCAACTTTGAGGCCTCTACGACGCGTATTTACGGAGTTATAGGCATTTTAAATTTTTGATTATAGCTTATAAAATGAGGCCTTTTAAATATGAGACGTAATTTCTCAAGAAGCCTTTCGACGATTATAATGATTTATATGGTATTAAATGGGCAAATATGGATTATAAAATGTGCCAACTTTGAGGCCTCAACGACGCATATTTACGGAGTTATGGGCCTTTTAAATTTGAAACTTGATTTCTCAAGAACTCTTGTGCCAATTATAATGACTTATATTGGAATTAAAAGGGCAAAAATAGATTATAAAACGTGCCAACTTTGCGGCCTCGACGACGCGTACTTACGGAGTTATGAGCATTTCAAATTTGTGACGTGATTTCTCAAGAACACCTGCGCCGATTATAATGGAATTAAAAGAGCAAATATAGATTATAAAATGTGCCAACTTTGAGGCTTCTACGACGCGTATTTACGGAGTTATAGGCATTTTAAATTTTTGATTTCTCAAGAACGCTTGCGCCGATTATAATGATTTATATGGAATTAAAAAGGCAAATATGGATTATAAAATGTGCCAAATTTGAGGCCTCAACAACGCGTATTTACGGAGTTATGGGCCTTTTAAATTTGAAACGTGATTTCCCAAGAACCCTTGCGTCGATTATAATTTAGATGGAATTAAAAGGGCAATTATGGATTATACAATGTAACAACTTTAAGGCCTCTACGGCGCGTACTTACTAAGTTATGAGCATTTAAATTTGAGACGTGATTTCTCAAGAAGCCTTGCGCCGATTACAATGATTTATATTGGAATTAAAAGGACAATTATGGCTTATAAAATGTGCCAACTTTGAGGCTTTTTAAATATGAGACATAATTACTCAAGAAGCTTTGCGCCGATTATAATGATTTGTATGGAATTAAAAGGGCAAATATGGATTATAAAATATGCCAACTTTGAGGCCTCAACGACTCATATATAAGGAGTTATGGGCCTTTTAAATTTGAAACGTGATTTCTCAAGAACCCTTGCGTCGATTATAAAAATTTATATGGAACTAAAAGGGCAATTATGGATTATACAATGTAACAACTTTAAAGCCTCTACGGCGCGTACTTACGGAGTTCTGAGCATGTTAAGTTTGAGACGTGATTTATCAAGAACCCTTGCGCCGATAATGATTTATATTGTAAATAAAAGGACAAAAAAAGATTACAAAACGTGCAAACTTTGAGGCCTCTACGACGCGTACTTACGGATTTATCAGCATTTTAAGTTTGAGACGTGATTTATCAAGAACCCTTGTGCCAATTATAATGACTTATATTGGGATTAAACGGGCAAAAATAGATTATAAAACGTGCCAACTTTGCGGCCTCGACGACGCGTACTTACTGAGTTATGAGCATTTCAAATTTGTGACGTGATTTCTCAAGAACACTTGTGCCGATTATAATGTCTTATATTGGAATTAAAAGGGCAAAAATAGATTATAAAATGTGCCAACTTTGACGCCTATATGACGCGTATTTACAGAGTTATGGGCCTTTTAAATTTGAGACGTGATTTCTCAAGAACCCGTGCGCTGATTATAATGATTTATATGGAATTAAAAGGGCAATTATGGATTATAAAATGTGTAACTTTGACGCATATTTACGGAGTTATGCGCATTTTAAATTTAAGACGTGATTTCTCAAGAACCGTCCGCCGATTATAATGATTTATATGGAATTAAAAGGGCAAATATGGATTATAAAATGTGCCAACTTTGAGGCCTTACGACGCGTACTTACTGAGTTATGAGCATTTTAAGTTTGAGACGTGATTCTCAAGAACCCCTGCGCCGATTATAATGATTTATATGGAATTAAAAGGGTAAATATGTATTATAAAATGTTCCAACTTTGAAGCCTCTACGACGCGTATTTACGGAGTTATGCGCATTTTAAATTTGAGACGTGATTTCTCAAGAACACCTGCGCCGATTATAATGATTTTTATGGAATTAAAAGGGCAATTATGGATTATAAAATGTGTAACTTTGACGCATATTTACGGAGTTATGAGCATTTTAAATTTAAGACGTGATTTCTCAAGAACCGTCCGCCGATTATATTGATTTATATGGAATTAAAAGGGCAAATATGTATTATAAAATGTGCCAACTTTGAGGCCTTACGACGCGTACTTACGGAGTTATGAGCATTTTAAGTTTGAGACGTGATTTCTCAAGAACCCTTACGCCGATTATAATGATTTATATTGGATTTAAGAGGGCAAATATGGATTATAAAATGTGCCAACTTTGAGGCCTCTACAACGCGTACTTACGGAGTTATGACATTTTAAATTTGAGACGTGATTTCTCAAGAACACCTGCGCCGATTATAATGATTTTTATGGAATTAAAAGTACAATATGGCTTATAAAATGTGCCAACTTTGAGGCCTCTACGACGCGTACTTACGGAGTTATGAGCATTTTAAGTTTGAGACGTGATTTCTCATTAAGCCTTGCGCCGATTATAATGATATATATGGAATTAAAAGGGCAAATATTTATTATAAAATATGCCAACTTTAAGGCCTCAACGACGCGTATTTACGGAGTTATGGGCCTTTTAAATTTGAAACGTGATTTCCCAAGAACCCTTGCGTCGATTATAATTTATATGGAATGAAAAGGGCAATTATGGATTATAGAATGTAACAACATTAAGGCCTCTACGGCGTGATTTCTCAAGAACCCTTGCGCCGATTATAATAATTTTTATGGAATTTAAAGGACAATTATGGCTTATAAAATGTGCTAACTTTGAGGACTTTTAAATATGAGACGTAATTTCTCAAGAAGCCATGCGCCGATTATAATGATTTATATGGAATTAAAAGGGCAAATATGGATTATAAAATGTGCCAACTTTGAGACCTCAACGACGCATATTTAAGGACTTATGGGCCTTTTAAATTTGAAACGTGATTTATCAAGAACCCTTGTGCCAATTATAATGACTTATATTGGAATTAAACGGGCAAAAATAGATTATAAAACGTGCCAACTTTGCGGCCTCGACGACGAGTTATGAGCATTTCAAATTTGTGACGTGATTTCTCAAGAACACCTGCGCCGATTATAAGGATTTTAATGGGATTAAAAGGGCAAATATAGATTATAAAATGTGCCAACTTTGAGGCCTATACGACGCGTATTTACGGAGTTATAGGCATTTTAAAATTTTGATTTCTCAAGAACCCTTGCTCTTATTATAATGATTTATATTAAAAGGGCAAATATGGATTATAAAATGTGCCAACTTTGAGGCCTCAACGACGCGTATTTACGGAGTTATGGGCCTTTTAAATTTGAAACGTGATTTCTCAAGAACCCTTGCGTCAATTATAATTTATATGGAATTAAAATGGCAATTATGGATTATACAATGTAACAACTTTAAGGCCTCTACGGCGCGTACTTACGTAGTTATGGGCCTTTTAATTTTGAAACGTGATTTCTCAAAAACCCTTGCGTCGATTATAATTTATATGGAATTAGAAGGCCAATTCTGGATTATATTGGAAATAAAAGGGCAAAAATAGATTACAAAAGGTGCCAACTTTGCGGCCTCGACGACGCGTACTTACAGGGTTGTGAGCATTTCAAATTTGTGACGTGATTTCTCAAGAATCCTTGCGCCGATTACAATGATTTATATTGGAATTAAAAGGACAATTATGGCTTATAAAATGTGCCAACTTTGAGGCCTTTTAAATATGAGACGTAACTTCTCAAGAAGCCTTGCGCCGATTATAATGATTTATATGGAATTAAAAGGGCAAATATGGATTATAAAATGTGCCAACTTTGAGGCCTCAACGACGAGTATTTACGGAGTTATAGGCCTTTTAAATCAGAAACGTGATTTCTCAAGAACACTTGCGTCGATTATAATATTTTATATGGAATTAGAAGGGCAAGTATGGATTATATTGGAAATAAAAGGGCAAAAATAGATTACAAAACGTGCTTACTTTGAGGCCTCTACGCAGCGTACTTACGGAGTTATGAGCACTTTAAATTTGAAACGTGATTTCTCAAGAAACCTTGCGCCGATCACAATGATTTATATTGGAATTAAAAGCCTTGCGCCGATTACAATGATTTATATTGGAATTAAAAGGGCAAACATATATTACAAAACGTGCCAACTTTGAGGCCTCGACGACACGTACTTACAGATTTATGAGCATTTTAAGTTTGAGACGTGATTTCTCAAGAACCCTTGCGCCGATTATAATGATTTTTATGGAATTAAAAGGACAATTATGGCTTGTAAAATGTGCCAAATGGCGGCCTCGACGACGCGTACTTACAGAGTTATGAGCATTTCAAATTTCTGTTGTGATTTCTCAAGAACACTTGCGCCGATTATAATGATTTTAATGGAATTAAAAGGGCAAATATAGATTATAAAATGTGCCAACTTTTAGGCCTCTACGACGCGTATTTACGGAGTTATAGGTATTTTAAATTTTTGATTTCTCAAGAACCCTTGCGCCGATTATAATGATTTATATGGAATTAAAAGGGCAAATATGGATTATAAAATGTGCCAACTTTGAGTCCTCAACGACGCGTATTTACGGAGTTATGGGCCTTTTAATTTTGAAACGTGATTTCTCAAGAACCCTTGCGTCGATTATAATTTATATGGAATTAGAAGGCCAATTATGGATTATATTGGAAATAAAAGGGCAAAAATAGATTACAAAAGGTGCCAACTTTGAGGCCTCGACGACACGTAATTACAGAGATATGAGCATTTTACGTTTGAGACGTGATTTCTCAAGAACCCTTGCACCGATTATAATCATTTTTATGGAACTAAAAGGACAATTATGACTTATAAAATGTGCCAACTTTGAGGCCTTTTAAATATGAGACGTAATTTCTCAAGAAGCCTTGCGCCGATTATAATGATTTATATGGAATTAAAAGGGCAAATATGGATTATAAAATGTGCCAACTTTGAGGCCTCAACTGCGCATATTTACGGAGTTATGGGCATTTTAAATTTGAAACGTGATTTGTCAAGAACCCTTGCGCCGATTATAATAATTTATATGGAATTAGAAGGGCAATTATGGATTATACAATGTAACAACTTTAAGGCCTCCACGACGCGTACTTACGGAGTTATGAGCATTTTAAGTTTGAGACATGATTTATCAAGAACCCTTGCGCCAATTACAATGACTTCTATTGGAATTAAAAGGGCAAAAATAGATTATAAAATGTGCCAACTTTGCGGCCTCGACGACGCGTATTTACAGGGTTTCAAATTTGTGACGTGATTTCTCAAGAACACCTGCGCCGATTATAATGATTTTAATGGAATTAAAAGGGAAAATATAGGTTATAAAATGTGTCAAATTTGAGGCCTCTACGACGAGTATTTACGGAGTTATAGGCATTTTAAATTGTTGATTTCTCAAGAACCCTTGCGCCGATTATAATGATTTATATGGAATTAAAATGGCAAATATGGGTTATAAAATGTGACAACTTTGAGGCCTCAACGACGCGTATTTACGGAGTTATGGGCCTTTTAAATTTGAAACGTGATTTGTCAAGAACCCTTGCGTCGATTATAATTAAAAGGAAATAAAAGGGCAAAAATAGATTACAAAACGTGCCAACTTTGAGGCATCTACGACGCGAACTTACGGAATTTTTAGCATTTCAAAATTGGGTACGTGATTTCTCAAGAACCCTTTCGCCGATTATAATGATTTATATGGAATTAAAAGGGCAAATATGGATTATAAAATGTGCCAATTTTGAGGCCTAAACGACGCGTATTTACGGAGTAATGGGCCTTTTAAATTTGAAACGTGATTTCTCAAGAACCCTTGCGTCGATTATAATTCAAAGGAAATAAAAGGGCAAAAATAGATTACAAAACGTGCCAACTTTGAGGCCTCTACGACGCGTACTTACGGAGTTATTAGCATTTCAAATTTGGGTACGTGATTTCTCAAGAACCCTTGCGCCGATTATAATGATTTATATTGGAATTAAGAGGGCAAAAATAGATTACAAAACGTGCTAACTTTGAGGCCTCTACGACGCGTACTTACGGAGTTATGGGCCATTTAAATTAGAAACGTGTTTTTTCAAGAACCCTCCCGCCGATTATAATGATTTATATGGAATTAAAAGGGCATATATGGATTATAAAATGTGCCAACTTTGAGGCCTCTACGACGCGTACTTACGGAGTTATGATGCCTATTATAATGTCTTATATTGGAATTAAATGATTTATGAAGTGTATTTACGGAGTTATAGGCATTTTTAATTTGAGACGTAATTTCTCATGACTCCTTGCGCCGATTATAATGATTTATATTGGAATTATATGATTTATATTGGAATTAAAAGGGCAAACATATATTACAAAACGTGCCAACTTTGAGGCCTCGACGACACGTACTTACAGATTTATGAGCATTTTAAGTTTGAGACGTGATTTCTCAAGAACCCTTGCGCCGATTATAATGATTTTTATGGAATTAAAAGGACAATTATGGCTTGTAAAATAAGCCAAATGGCGGCCTCGACGACGCGTACTTACAGAGTTTTGAGCATTTCAAATTTCTGTTGTGATTTCTCAAGAACACTTGCGCCGATTATAATGATTTTAATGGAATTAAAAGTGCAAATATAGATTATAAAATGTGCCAACTTTTAGGCCTCTACGACGCGTATTTACGGAGTTATAGGTATTTTAAATTTTTGATTTCTCAAGAACCCTTGCGCCGATTATAATGATTTATATGGAATTAAAAGGGCAAATATGGATTATAAAATGTGCCAACTTTGAGTCCTCAACGACGCGTATTTACGGAGTTATGGGCCTTTTAATTTTGAAACGTGATTTCTCAAGAACCCTTGCGTCGATTATAATTTATATGGAATTAGAAGGCCAATTATGGATTATATTGGAAATAAAAGGGCAAAAATAGATTACAAAAGGTGCCAACTTTGAGGCCTCGACGACACGTAATTACAGAGATATGAGCATTTTACGTTTGAGACGTGATTTCTCAAGAACCCTTGCACCGATTATAATCATTTTTATGGAACTAAAAGGACAATTATGACTTATAAAATGTGCCAACTTTGAGGCCTTTTAAATATGAGACGTAATTTCTCAAGACGCCTTGCGCCGATTATAATGATTTATATGGAATTAAAAGGGCAAATATGGATTATAAAATGTGCCAACTTTGAGGCCTCAACTGCGCATATTTACGGAGTTATGGGCCTTTTAAATTTGAAACGTGATTTGTCAAGAACCCTTGCGCCGATTATAATAATTTATATGGAATTAGAAGAGCAATTATGGATTATACAATGTAACAACTTTAAGGCCTCCATGACGCGTACTTACGGAGTTATGAGCATTTTAAGTTTGAGACATGATTTATCAAGAACCCTTGCGCCAATTATAATGACTTCTATTGGAATTAAAAGGGCAAAAATAGATTATAAAATGTGCCAACTTTGCGGCCTCGACGACGCGTACTTACAGGGTTTCAAATTTGTGACGTGATTTCTCAAGAACACCTGCGCCGATTATAATGATTTTAATGGAATTAAAAGGGAAAATATAGGTTATAAAATGTGTCAAATTTGAGGCCTCTACGACGAGTATTTACGGAGTTATAGGCATTTTAAATTTTTGATTTCTCAAGAACCCTTGCGCCGATTATAATGATTTATATGGAATTAAAATGGCAAATATGGATTATAAAATGTGACAACTTTGAGGCCTCAACGACGCGTATTTACGGAGTTATGGGCCTTTTAAATTTGAAACGTTATTTCTCAAGAACCCTTGCGCCGATTATAATAATTTATATGGAATTAGAAGGGCAATTATGGATTATACAATGTAACAACTTTAAGGCCTCCACGACGCGTACTTACGGAGTTATGAGCATTTTAAGTTTGAGACATGATTTATCAAGAACCCTTGCGCCAAAATAGATTATAAAACGTGCCAACTTTGCGGCCTCGACGACGCGTAATTACAGGGTTGTGAGCATTTCAAATTTGTGACGTGATTTCTCAAGAACACCTGCGCCGATTTTAATGGAATTAAAATGGCAAATATAGTTTATAAAATGTGCCAACTTTGAGGCCTCTACGACGCGTATTAACGGAGTTATAGGCATTTTAAATTTTTTATTTCTCAAGAACGCTTGCGCCGATTATAATGATTTATATGGAATTAAAGGGCAATTATGGATTATAAAATGTGCAACTTTGACGCGTATTTACGGAGTTATGGGCATTTTAAATTTGAGACGTGATTTCTCATGAACCCTTGCGCCGATTATAACAATTTATGTGGAATTAAAAGCCAATTATGGATTATAAAATGTGCAACTTTGACGCGTATTTACGGAGTTATGGGCATAAAAGGACAATTATGGCTTATAAAATGTGCCAACTTTGAGGCCTTTTAAATATGAGACATAATTTCTCAAGAAGCTTTGCGCCGATTATAATGATTTATATGGAATTAAAAGGGCAAATATGCATTATAAAATGTGCCAACTTTGAGGCATCAACGACGCGTATTTACGGAGTTATGAGCATTTTAAGTTTGAGACGTGATTTACCAATTATAATGACTTATATTGGAAATAAAAGGGCAAAAATAGATTATAAAACGTGCCAACTTTGCGGCCTCGACGACGCGTACTTACAGAGTTATGAGCATTTCAAATTTGTGACGTGATTTCTCAAGACCCTTGCGTCGATTATAATTAAAAGAAAATAAAATGGCAAAAATAGATTACAAAACGTTCCAACTTTGAGGCCTCTACGACGCGTACTTACGGAGTTTTTAGCATTTCAAATTTGGGTACGTGATTTCTCAAGAACCCTTTCGCCGATTATGATGATTTATATGGAATTAAAAGGGCAAATATGGATTATAAAATGTGCCAACTTTGAGGCCTCAACGATTTACGGAGTTATGGGCCTTTTAAATATGAAACGTAATTTCTCAAGAACCCTTGCGTCGATTACAATTAAAAGGAAATAAAAGGAAATAAAAGGGCAAAATAGATTACAAAACGTGCCAACTTTGAGGCCTCGACGACGCGTACTTACAGAGTTATGAGCATTTTAAGTTTGAGACGTGATTTCTCAAGAACCCTTGCGCAGACTATAATGATTTTTATGGAATTAAAAGGGCAAATATAGATTATAAAATTTGCCAACTTTGAGGCCTCCACGGCGCATATTTACGGAGTTATGGGCATTTTAAATTTGAGACGTGATTACTCATGAATCCTTGCGCCGATTATATGGAATTAAAAGCCAATTATGGATTATAAAATGTGCAACTTTGACGCATCTACGGCGCATATTTACGGAGTTATGGGCATTTTAAATTTGAGACGTGATTTCTCATGAATCCTTGCGCCGATTATAACGATTTATATGGAATTAAAAGCCAATTATGGATTATAAAATGTGCCAACTTAGACGCGTATTTACGGAGTTATGGGCATTTTAAATTTGAGACATGATTTCTCATGAATCCTTGCGCCGATTATAACGATTTATATGGAATTATGGATTAGAAAATGTGCAACTTTGACGCCTCTACAACACGTATTTACGGAGTTATGGGCATTTTCAATTTCCCTTTCTCCGATTATAATGATTTTTATGGAATTAAAATGGCAAATATGGATTATAAAATGTGCCAACTTTGAGGCCTCTACGACGCGTACTTACGGAGTTATGAGCATTTTAAGTTTGAGACGTGATTTCACCAGAACCCTTGCGCCGATTATAATGATTTATATTGGAATTAAAAGGGCAAAATTAGATTACAACACGTGCCAACTTTGAGGCCTCTACAACGCGTACTGAGCATTTCAAATTTGTGACGTGATTTCTCAAGAACACCTGAGCCGATTATAATGATTTTAATGGAATTAAAATGGCAAATATAGTTTATAAAATGTGCCAACTTTGAGGCCTCTACGACGCGTATTAACGGAGTTATAGGCATTTTAAATTTTTGATTTCTCAAGAACGCTTGCGCCGATTATAATGATTTATATGGAATTAAAGGGCAATTATGGATTATAAAATGTGCAACTTTGACGCGTATTTACGGAGTTATGGGCATTTTAAATTTGAGACGTGATTTCTCATGAACCCTTGCGCCGATTATAACGATTTATATGGAATTAAAAGCCAATTATGGATTATAAAATGTGCAACTTTGACGCGTATTTACGGAGTTATGGGCATAAAAGGACAATTATGGCTTATAAAATGTGCCAACTTTGAGGCCTTTTAAATATGAGACATAATTTCTCAAGAAGCTTTGCGCCGATTATAATGATTTATATGGAATTAAAAGGGCAAATATGGATTATAAAATGTGCCAACTTTGAGGCATCAACGACGCGTATTTACGGAGTTATGAGCATTTTAAGTTTGAGACGTGATTTACCAATTATAATGACTTATATTGGAAATAAAAGGGCAAAAATAGATTATAAAACGTGCCAACTTTGCGGCCTCGACGACGCGTACTTACAGAGTTATGAGCATTTCAAATTTGTGAAGTGATTTCTCAAGAACCCTTTCGCCGATTATAATGATTTATATGGAATTAAAAGGGCAAATATGGATTATAAAATGTGCCAACTTTGAGGCCTCAACGATTTACGGAGTTATGGGCCTTTTAAATATGAAACGTAATTTCTCAAGAACCCTTGCGTCGATTACAATTAAAAGGAAATAAAAGGGCATAATAGATTACAAAACGTGCCAACTTTGAGGCCTCTACGACGCGTACTTACGGAGTTATTAGCATTTCAAATTTGGGTACGTGATTTCTCAAGAACCCTTGCGCCGATTATAATGATTTATATTGGAATTAAGAGGGCAAAAATAGATTACAAAACGTGCTAACTTTGAGGCCTCTACGACGCGTACTTACGGAGTTATGGGCCTTTTAAATTAGAAACGTATTTTCCCAAGAACACTCCGCCGATTATAATGATTTATATGGAATTAAAAGGGCATATATGGATTATAAAATGTGCCAACTTTGAGGCCTCTACGACGCGTACTTACGGAGTTATGAGCATTTTAGGTTTGAGACGTGATTTATCAAGAACACTTGTGCCTATTATAATGTCTTATATTGGAATTAAATGATTTATGAAGTGTATTTACGGAGTTATAGGCATTTTTAATTTGAGACGTAATTTCTCATGACTCCTTGCGCCGATTATAATGATTTATATTGGAATTATATGATTTCTATTGGAATTAAAAGGGCAAAAATAGATTACAAAACGTGCCAACTTTGAGGCCTCTACGACGCGTATTTACGGACTTATAGGCATTTTAAATTTTTGATTCCCCAATTATAAGATGTGCATCTTTGACGCGTATTTACGGAGTTATAGGCATTTTAAATTTGAGACGTGAACCCTTGCGCCGATTATAATGATTTTTATGGAATTAAAAGAGCAAATATAGATTACAAAATTTGCCAACTTTGAGGCCTCCACGACGCATATTTACGAAATTATGGGCATTTTAAATTTGAGACGTAATTTTTTAAGAAACCTTGCGCCGATTATAATGATTTACATTACAATTAAAAGGGCAAAAATAGATTACAAAACGTGCCAACTTTGAGGCCTCGACGACGCGTACTTACAGAGTTATGAGCATTTTAAGTTTGAGACGTGATTTCTCAAGAACCCTTGCGCAGACTATAATGATTTTTATGGAATTAAAAGGGCAAATATAGATTATAAAATTTGCAACTTTGAGGCCTCCACGGCGCATATTTACGGAGTTATGGGCATTTTAAATTTGAGACGTGATTACTCATGAATCCTTGCGCCGATTATATGGAATTAAAAGCCAATTATGGATTATAAAATGTGCAACTTTGACGCATCTACGGCGCATATTTACGGAGTTATGGGCATTTTAAATTTGAGACGTGATTTCTCATGAATCCTTGCGCCGATTATAACGATTTATATGGAATTAAAAGCCAATTATGGATTATAAAATGTGCCAACTTTGACGCGTATTTACGGAGTTATGGGCATTTTAAATTTGAGACATGATTTCTCATGAATCCTTGCGCCGATTATAACGATTTATATGGAATTAAAAGCCAATTATGGATTAGAAAATGTGCAACTTTGACGCCTCTACAACGCGTATTTACGGAGTTATGGGCATTTTCAATTTCCCTTTCTCCGATTATAATGATTTTTATGGAATTAAAAGAGCAAATATAGATTACAAAATTTGCCAACTTTGAGGCCTCCACGACGCATATTTACGAAATTATGGGCATTTTAAATTTGAGACGTAATTTTTTAAGAAACCTTGCGCCGATTATAATGATTTACATTACAATTAAAAGGGCAAAAATAGATTACAAAACGTGCCAACTTTGAGGCCTCGACGACGCGTACTTACAGAGTTATGAGCATTTTAAGTTTGAGACGTGATTTCTCAAGAACCCTTGCGCAGACTATAATGATTTTTATGGAATTAAAAGGGCAAATATAGATTATAAAATTTGCAACTTTGAGGCCTCCACGGCGCATATTTACGGAGTTATGGGCATTTTAAATTTGAGACGTGATTACTCATGAATCCTTGCGCCGATTATATGGAATTAAAAGCCAATTATGGATTAGAAAATGTGCAACTTTGAGGCCTCTACGACGCGTACTTACGGAGTTATGAGCATTTTAAGTTTGAGACGTGATTTCACCAGAACCCTTGCGCCGATTATAATGATTTATATTGGAATTAAAAGGGCAAAATTAGATTACAACACGTGCCAACTTTGAGGCCTCTACAACGCGTACTGAGCATTTCAAATTTGTGACGTGATTTCTCAAGAACACCTGAGCCGATTATAATGATTTTAATGGAATTAAAATGGCAAATATAGTTTATAAAATGTGCCAACTTTGAGGCCTCTACGACGCGTATTAACGGAGTTATAGGCATTTTAAATTTTTGATTTCTCAAGAACGCTTGCGCCGATTATAATGATTTATATGGAATTAAAGGGCAATTATGGATTATAAAATGTGCAACTTTGACGCGTATTTACGGAGTTATGGGCATTTTAAATTTGAGAGTTGATTTCTCATGAACCCTTGCGCCGATTATAACGATTTATATGGAATTAAAAGCCAATTATGGATTATAAAATGTGCAACTTTGACGCGTATTTACGGAGTTATGGGCATAAAAGGACAATTATGGCTTATAAAATGTGCCAACTTTGAGGCCTTTTAAATATGAGACATAATTTCTCAAGAAGCTTTGCGCCGATTATAATGATTTATATGGAATTAAAAGGGCAAATATGGATTATAAAATGTGCCAACTTTGAGGCATCAACGACGCGTATTTACGGTTTTTATAATGACTTATATTGGAATTAAAAGGGCAAAAATAGATTATAAAACGTGCCAACTTTGCGGCCTCGACGACGCGTACTTACAGAGTTATAAGCATTTCAAATTTGTGACGTGATTTCTCAAGAACCCTTGCGTCGATTATAATTAAAAGGAAATAAAATGGCAAAAATAGATTACAAAACGTGCCAACTTTGAGGCCTCTACGACGCGTACTTGCGGAGTTATTAGCATTTCAAATTTGGGTACGTGATTTCTCAAGAACCCTTGCGCCGATTATAATGATTTATATGGAATTAAAAGGGCAAATATGGATTATAAAATGTGCCAACTTTAAGGCCTCAACGATTTACGGAGTTATGGGCCTTTTAAATTTGAAACGTAATTTCTCAAGAACCCTTGCGTCGATTACAATTAAAAGGAAATAAAAGGAAATAAAAGGGCAAAAATAGATTACAAAACGTGCCAACTTTGAGGCCTCTACGACGCGTACTTACGGAGTTATTAGCATTTCAAATTTGGGTACGTGATTTCTCAAGAACCCTTGCGCCGATTATAATGATTTATATTGGAATTAAGAGAGCAAAAATAGTTTACAAAACGTGCTAACTTTGAGGCCTCTACGACGCGTACTTACGGAGTTATGGGCCTTTTAAATTAGAAACGTGTTTTCTCAAGAACCCTCCGCCGATTATAATGATTTATATGGAATTAAAAGGGCAAATATGGATTATAAAATGTGCCAACTTTGAGGCCTCTACGACGCGTACTTAAGGAGTTATGAGCATTTAAAATTTGTGACGTGATTTTTCAAGAACACCTGCACCGATTATAATGATTTTAATGGAATTGAAAGGGCAAATATAGATTATAAAATGTGCCAACTTTGAGGCCTCTACGACGCGTATTTACGGAGTTATAGGCATTTCAAATTTTTGATTTCTCAAGAACCCTTGCGCCGATTATAATGATTTATATGGAATTAAAAGGGCAATTATGGATTATGAAATGTGCAACTTTGACGCGTATTTACGGAGTTATAGGCATTTTAAATTTGAGACGTGATTTCTCATGAATCCTTGCGCCGATTGTAACGATTTATATGGAATTAAAAGCCAATTATGGATTATAAAATGTGCAGTTTTGACGCCTCTACAACGCGTATTTACGGAGTTATGGGCATTTTAAATTTCCCTTTCGCCGATTATAATGATTTATATTGGAATTAAAAGGGCAAATATGGATTATAAAATGTGACAACTTTAAGGCCTCTACGACGCGTATTTACGGAATTATAGGCATTTTAAATTATTGATTTCTCAAGAACCCTTGCGCCGATTATAATGATTTATATTGGTATTATATGATTTATATTGGAATTAAAAGGGCAAAAATAGATTACAAAACGTGCCAACTTTGAGGCCTCTACGACGCGTATTTACGGAGTTATAGGCATTTTAAATTTTTGATTATGGCTTATAAAATGAGGCCTTTTAAATATGAGACGTAATTTCTCAAGAAGCCTTGCGCCGATTATAATGATTTATATGGAATTAAATGGGCAAATATGGATTATAAAATGTGCCAACTTTGAGGCCTCAACGACGCATATTTACGGAGTTATGGGCCTTTTAAATTTGAAACGTGATTTCTCAAGAAATCTTGTGCCAATTATAATGACTTATATTGGAATTAAAATGGCAAATATAGTTTATAAAATGTGCCAACTTTGCGGCCTCGACGACGCGTACTTACAGAGTTATGAGCATTTCAAATTTGTGACGTGATTTCTCAAGAACACTTGTGCCGATTATATTGTCTTATATTGGAAATAAAAGGGCAAAAATAGATTACAAAACGTGCCAACTTTGAGGCCTCTACGACGCGTACTTACAGAGTTATGAGCATTTCAAATTTGTGACGTGATTTCTCAAGAATACTTGTGCCGATTATATTGTCTTATATTGGAATTAAAAGGGCAAAAATAGATTATAAAATGTGCCAACTTTGAGTTAACGCCGCGTATTTACGGAGTTATGGGCCTTTTAAATTTGAAACGTGATTTCTCAAGAACCCTTGCGTCGATTCTAATTTATATGGAATTAAAAGGGCAATTATGGATTATACAATGTAACAACTAGTTTATAAAATGTGCCAACTTTGCGGCCTCGACGACGCGTACTTACAGAGTTTTGAGCATTTTAAATTTGAGACGTGATTTCTCAAAAAGCATTGCGCCGATTACAATGATTTATATTGGAATTAAAAGCCTTGCGCCGATTGAAATGATTTATATTGGAATTAAAAGGGCAAACATATATTACAAAACGTGCCAACTTTGAGGCCTCGACGACACGTACTTACAGAGTTATGAGCATTTTAAGTTTGAGACGTGATTTCTCAAGAACCCTTGCGCCAATTATAATAATTTTTATGGAATTAAAAGGACAATTATGGCTTATAAAATGTGCTAACTTTGAGGACTTTTAAATATGATACGTAATTTCTCAAGAAGCCATGCGCCGATTATAATGAATTATATGGAAATAAAAGGGCAAAAATAGATTACAAAACGTGCCAACTTTGCGGCCTCGACGACGCGTACTTACGGAGTTATGAGCATTTGACGCGTATTTACAGAGTTATGGGCCTTTTAAATTTGAGACGTGATTTCTCAAGAACCCTTGCGCCGATTATAATGATTTATATGGAATTAAATGGGCAAATATGGATTATAAAATGTGCCAACTTTGAGGCCTCTACGACGCGTACTTACGGAGTTATGAGCATTTTAAATTTGAGACGTGATTTCTCAAGAACCCCTGCGCCGATTATAATGATTTATATGGAATTAAGAGGGCAAAAATAGATTACAAAACGTGCTAACTTTGAGGCCTCTACGACGCGTACTTGCGGAGTTATAGGCCTTTTAAATTAGAAACGTGTTTTCTCAAGAACCCTCCGCCGATTATAATGATTTATATGGAATTAAAAGGGCAAAAATAGATTACAAAACGTGCCAACTTTGCGGCCTCGACGACGCGTACTTACAGAGTTATGAGCATTTTAAGTTTGAGACGTGATTTACCAATTATAATGAATTATATTGGAATTAAAAGGGCAAAAATAGATTATAAAACGTGCCAACTTTGCGGCCTCGACGACGCGTACTTACAGAGTTATGAGCATTTCAAATTTGTGACGTGATTTCTCAAGAACACCTGCGCCGATTATAATGATTTTAATGGAATTAAAAGGGCAAATATAGATTATAAAATGTGCCAACATTGAGGCCTCTACGACGCGTATTTACGGAGGCATAGGCATTTTAAATTTTTGATCACTCAAGAACCCTTGCGCCGATTATAAAGATTTATATGGAATTAGAAGGGCAAATATGGATTATAAAATGTGCCAACTTTGAGGCCTTAACGCCGCGTATTTACGGAGTTATGGGCCTTTTAAATTTGAAACGTGATTTCTCAAGAACCCTTGCGTCGATTCTAATTTATATGGAATTAAAAGGGCAATTATGGAAGGGGTATGGATTACAAAACGTGCCAACCTTGAGGCCTCTACAACGCGTACTTACGGAGTTATGAGCATTTTAAGTTTGAGACGTGATTTACCAATTAGAATGAATTATATTGGAATTAAAAGGGCAAACATATATTACAAAACGTGCCAACTTTGAGGCCTCGACGACACGTACTTACAGAGTTATGAGCATTTTAAGTTTGAGACGTGATTTCTCAAGAACCCTTGCGCCAATTATAATAATTTTTATAAATTATATGGAATTAAAAGGGCAATTATGGAAGGGGTATGGATTACAAAACGTGCCAACCTTGAGGCCTCTACGACGCGTACTTACGGAGTTATGAGCATTTTAAATTTGGGTACGTGATTTCTCAAGAACCCCTGCGCCGATTATAATGATTTATATGGAATTAAGAGGGCAAAAATAGATTACAAAACGTGCCAACTTTGAGGCCTCTCCGACGCGTATTTACGGAGTTATGGGCCTTTTAAATTTGAAACGTGATTTCTCAAGAACCCTTGCGTCGATTATAATTAAAAGGAAATAAAAGGGCAAAAATAGATTACAAAACGTGCCCACTTTGAGGCCTCTACGACGCGTACTTACGGAGTTATGGGCCTTTTAAATTAGAAACGTGTTTTCTCAAGAAACCTCCGCCGATTATAATGATTTATATGGAATTAAAGGGCAAATATGGATTATAAAATGTGCCAACTTTGAGGCCTCTACGACGCGTACTTACGGAGTTATGAGCATTTTAGGTTTGAGACGTGATTTATCAAGAACACTTGTGCCGATTATAATGATTTATATTGAAATTAAGAGGGCAATTATGGATTATAAAATGTGCAACTTTGACGAGTATTTACGGAGTTATGCGCATTTTAAATTTAAGACGTGATTTCTCAAGAACCCTCCCTAGGCCTTTTAAATTAGAAACGTGTTTTCTCAAGAACCCTCCGCCGATTATAATGATTTATATGGAATTAAAAGGGCAAAAATAGATTACAAAACGTGCCAACCTTGAGGCCTCTACAACGCGTACTTACGGAGTTATGAGCATTTTAAGTTTGAGACGTGATTTACCAATTATAATGAATTATATTGGAATTAAAAGGGCAAAAATAGATTATAAAACGTGCCAACTTTGCGGCCTCGACGACGCGTACTTACAGAGTTATGAGCATTTCAAATTTGTGACGTGATTTCTCAAGAACACCTGCGCCGATTATAATGATTTTAATGGAATTAAAAGGGCAAATATAGATTATAAAATGTGCCAACATTGAGGCCTCTACGACGCGTATTTACGGAGGCATAGGCATTTTAAATTTTTGATCACTCAAGAACCCTTGCGCCGATTATAAAGATTTATATGGAATTAGAAGGGCAAATATGGATTATAAAATGTGCCAACTTTGAGGCCTTAACGCCGCGTATTTACATAGTTATGGGCCTTTTAAATTTGAAACGTGATTTCTCAAGAACCCTTGCGTCGATTCTAATTTATATGGAATTAAAAGGGCAATTATGGAAGGGGTATGGATTACAAAACGTGCCAACCTTGAGGCCTCTACAACGCGTACTTACGGAGTTATGAGCATTTTAAGTTTGAGACGTGATTTACCAATTAGAATGAATTATATTGGAATTAAAAGGGCAAACATATATTACAAAACGTGCCAACTTTGAGGCCTCGACGACACGTACTTACAGAGTTATGAGCATTTTAAGTTTGAGACGTGATTTCTCAAGAACCCTTGCGCCAATTATAATAATTTTTATAAATTATATGGAATTAAAAGGGCAATTATGGAAGGGGTATGGATTACAAAACGTGCCAACCTTGAGGCCTCTACGACGCGTACTTACGGAGTTATGAGCATTTTAAATTTGGGTACGTGATTTCTCAAGAACCCCTGCGCCGATTATAATGATTTATATGGAATTAAGAGGGCAAAAATAGATTACAAAACGTGCCAACTTTGAGGCCTCTCCGACGCGTATTTACGGAGTTATGGGCCTTTTAAATTTGAAACGTGATTTCTCAAGAACCCTTGCGTCGATTATAATTAAAAGGAAATAAAAGGGCAAAAATAGATTACAAAACGTGCCCACTTTGAGGCCTCTACGACGCGTACTTACGGAGTTATGGGCCTTTTAAATTAGAAACGTGTTTTCTCAAGAAACCTCCGCCGATTATAATGATTTATATGGAATTAAAGGGCAAATATGGATTATAAAATGTGCCAACTTTGAGGCCTCTACGACGCGTACTTACGGAGTTATGAGCATTTTAGGTTTGAGACGTGATTTATCAAGAACACTTGTGCCGATTATAATGATTTATATTGAAATTAAGAGGGCAATTATGGATTATAAAATGTGCAACTTTGACGAGTATTTACGGAGTTATGCGCATTTTAAATTTAAGACGTGATTTCTCAAGAACCCTCCGCCGATTATAATGATTTATATGGAATTAAAAGGGCAAATATGGATTATAAAATGTGCAAACTTTGAGGCCTCTACGACGTGTACTTAAGGAGTTGTGAGCATTTCAAATTTGTGACGTGATTTCTCAAGAACACCTGCACCGAATATAATGATTTTAATGGAATTAAAAGGGCAAATATATATTATAAAATGTGCCAACTTTGACGCGTATTTACGGAGTTATGGGCATTTTAAATTTGAGACGTAATTTCTCATGAATCCTTGCGCCGATTATAACGATTTATATGGAATTAAAAGCCAATTATGGATTAGAAAATGTGCAACTTTGACGCCTCTACAACGCGTATTTACGGAGTTATGGGCATTTTCAATTTCCCTTTCTCCGATTATAATGATTTTTATGGAATTAAAATGGCAAATATGGATTATAAAATGTGCCAACTTTGAGGCCTCTACGACGCGTACTTACGGAGTTATAAGCATTTTCAGTTTGAGACGTGATTTCACCAGAACCCTTGCGCCGATTATAATGATTTATATTGGAATTAAAAGGGCAAAATTAGATTACAATACGTGCCAACTTTGAGGACTCTACAACGCGTACTGAGCATTTCAAATTTGTGACGTGATTTCTCAAGAACACCTGAGCCGATTATAACGATTTTAATGGAATTAAAATGGCAAATATAGTTTATAAAATGTGCCAACTTTGAGGCCTCTACGACGCGTATTAACGGAGTTATAGGCATTTTATATTTTTGATTTCTCAAGAACGCTTGCGCCGATTATAATGATTTATAAGGAATTAAAGGGCAATTATGGATTATAAAATGTGCAACTTTGACGCGTATTTACGGAGTTATGGGCATTTTAAATTTGAGACGTGATTTCTCATGAACCCTTGCGCCGATTATAACGATTTATATGGAAATAAAAGCCAATTATGGATTATAAAATGTGCAACTTTGACGCCTCTACAACGCGTATTTACGGCGTTATGGGCATTTTAAATTTCCCTTTTGCTGATTATAATGATTTATATTGGAATTAAAAGGGCAAATATGGATTATAAAATGTGCCAGGCCTCTACGACGCGTATTTACAGAGTTATAGGCATTTTAAATTATTGATTTCTCAAGAACCCTTGCGCCGATTATAATGATTTATATTGGAATTATATGATTTATATTGGAATGAAAAGGGCAAAAATAGATTACAAAACGTGCCAACTTTGCGGCCTCGACGACGCGTACTTACAGAGTTATGAGCATTTCAAATTTGTGACGTGATTTCTCAAGAACACCTGCGCCGATTATAATGGAATGAAAAGGGCAAAAATAGATTACAAATTGTGCCAACTTTGCGGCCTCGACGACGCGTACTTACAGAGTTATGAGCATTTCAAATTTGTGACGTGATTTCTCAAGAACACCTGCGCCGATTATAATGGAATTAAAAGGGCAAATATAGATTATAAAATGTGCCAACTTTGAGGCTTCTACGACGCGTATTTACGGAGTTATAGGCATTTTAAATTTTTGATTTCTCAAGAACGCTTGCGCCGATTATAATGATTTATATGGAATTAAAAAGGCAAATATGGATTATAAAATGTGCCAAATTTGAGGCCTCAACGACGCGTATTTACGAAGTTATGGGCCTTTTAAATTTGAAACGTGATTTCCCAAGAACCCTTGCGTCGATTATAATTTATATGGAATTAAAAGGGCAATTATGGATTATACAATGTAACAACTTTAAGGCCTCTACGGCGCGTACTTACTGAGTTATGAGCATTTAAATTTGAGACGTGATTTCTCAAGAAGCCTTGCGCCGATTACAATGATTTATATTGGAATTAAAAGGACAATTATGGCTTATAAAATGTGCCAACTTTGAGGCTTTTTAAATATGAGACATAATTTCTCAAGAAGCTTTGCGCCGATTATAATGATTTATATGGAATTAAAAGGGCAAATATGGATTATACAATGTGCCAACTTTGAGGCCTCAACGACGCGTATTTACGATTATAATGATTTATATGGAATTAAAAAGGCAAATATGGATTATCAAATATGCCAACTTTGAGGCCTCAACGACTCATATATAAGGAGTTATGGGCCTTTTAAATTTGAAACGTGATTTCTCAAGAACCCTTGCGTCGATTATAAAAATTTATATGGAACTAAAAGGGCAATTATGGATTATACAATGTAACAACTTTAAAGCCTCTACGGCGCGTACTTACGGAGTTATGAGCATGTTAAGTTTGAGACGTGATTTATCAAGAAATCTTGCGCCGATAATGATTTATATTGTAAATAAAAGGACAAAAAAAGATTACAAAACGTGCAAACTTTGAGGCCTCTACGACGCGTACTTACGGATTTATCAGCATTTTAAGTTTGAGACGTGATTTATCAAGAACCCTTGTGCCAATTATAATGACTTATATTGGGATTAAACGGGCAAAAATAGATTATAAAACGTGCCAACTTTGCGGCCTCGACGACGCGTACTTACAGAGTTATGAGCATTTCAAATTTGTGACGTGATTTATCAAGAACACTTGTGCCGATTATAATGTCTTATATTGGAATTAAAAGGGCAAATATGGATTATAAAATGTGCCAACTTTAAGGCCTCTACGACGTGTATTTACAGAGTTATAGGCATTTTAAATTATTGATTTCTCAAGAACCCTTGCGCCGATTATAATGATTTATATTGGAATTATATGATTTATATTGGAATGAAAAGGGCAAAAATAGATTTCAAAACGTGCCAACTTTGCGGCCTCGACGACGCGTACTTACAGAGTTATGAGCATTTCAAATTTGTGACGTGATTTCTCAAGAACACCTGCGCCGATTATAATGGAATGAAAAGGGCAAAAATAGATTACAAAACGTGCCAACTTTGCGGCCTCGACGACGCGTACTTACAGAGTTATGAGCATTTCAAATTTGTGACGTGATTTCTCAAGAACACCTGCGCCGATTATAATGGAATTAAAAGGGCAAATTTAGATTATAAAATGTGCCAACTTTGAGGCTTCTACGACGCGTACTTCCGGAGTTATAGGCATTTTAAATTTTTGATTTCTCAAGAACGCTTGCGCCGATTATAATGATTTATATGGAATTAAAAAGGCAAATATGGATTATAAAATGTGCCAAATTTGAGGCCTCAACGTCGCGTATTTACGGAGTTATGGGCCTTTTAAATTTGAAACGTGATTTCCCAAGAACCCTTGCGTCGATTATAATTTAGATGGAATTAAAAGGGCAATTATGGATTATACAATGTAACAACTTTAAGGCCTCTACGGCGCGTACTTACTGAGTTATGAGCATTTAAATTTGAGACGTGATTTCTCAAGAAGCCTTGCGCCGATTACAATGATTTATATTGGAATTAAAAGGACAATTATGGCTTATAAAATGTGCCAACTTTGAGGCTTTTTAAATATGAGACATAATTTCTCAAGAAGCTTTGCGCCGATTATAATGATTTATATGGAATTAAAAGGGCAAATATTGATTATACAATGTGCCAACTTTGAGGCCTCAACGACGCGTATTTACGATTATAATGATTTATATGGAATTAAAAAGGCAAATATGGATTATAAAATATGCCAACTTTGAGGCCTCAACGACTCATATATAAGGAGTTATGGGCCTTTTAAATTTGAAACGTGATTTCTCAAGAACCCTTGCGTCGATTATAAAAATTTATATGGAACTAAAAGGGCAATTATGGATTATACAATGTAACAACTTTAAAGCCTCTACGGCGCGTACTTACGGAGTTATGAGCATGTTAAGTTTGAGACGTGATTTATCAAGAACCCTTGTGCCAATTATAATGACTTATATTGGGATTAAACGGGCAAAAATAGATTATAAAACGTGCCAACTTTGCGGCCTCGACGACGCGTACTTACAGAGTTATGAGCATTTCAAATTTGTGACGTGATTTATCAAGAACACTTGTGCCGATTATAATGTCTTATATTGGAATTAAAAGGGCAAAAATAGATTATAAAATGTGCCAACTTTGACGCCTCTACTACGCGTACTTACGGAGTTATGACATTTTAAATTTGAGACGTTATTTCTCAAGAACACCTGCGCCGATTATAATGATTTTTATGGAATTAAAAGGACAATATGGCTTATAAAATGTGCCAACTTTGAGGCCTCTACGACGCGTACTTACGGAGTTATAAGCATTTTAAGTTTAAGACGTGATTTCTCATTAAGCCTTGCGCCGATTATAATGATTTATATGGAATTAAAAGGGCAAATATGGATTATAAAATATGCCAACTTTGAGGCCTCAACGACGCGTATTTACGGAGTTATGGGCCTTTTAAATTTGAAACGTGATTTCCCAAGAACCCTTGCGTCGATTATAATTTATATGGAATTAAAAGGACAATGGCTTATAAAATGTGCCAACTTTGAGGCCTTTTAAATTTTTGATTTCTCAAGAACGCTTGCGCCGATTATAATGATTTATATGGAATTAAAAGGGCAAATATGGATTATAAAATGTGCAAAATTAGAGGCCTCAACGACGCGTATTTACTGAGTTATGGGCTTTTTAAATTAGAAACGTGATTTCTCAAGAACCCTTGCGTCGATTATAATAATTAATATGGAATTAGAAGGGCAATTATGGATTATATTGGAAATAAAAGGGCAAAAATAGATTACAAAATGTGCCAACTTTGAGGCCTCTACGACGCGTACTTACGGAGTTATGAGTATTTTAAGTTTGAGACGGGATTTACCAATTATAATGACTTATATTGGAATTAAAAGGGCAATTATGGATTATACAATGTAACAACTTTAAGGCCTCTACGGCGTGATTTCTCAAGAACCCTTGCGCCGATTATAATAATTTTTATGGAATTAAAAGGACAATTATGGCTTATAAAATGTGCTAACTTTGAGGACTTTTAAATATGAGACGTAATTTCTCAAGAAGCCATGCGCCGATTATAATGATTTATATGGAATTAAAAGGGCAATTATGGATTATAAAATGTGCCAACTTTGAGACCTCAACGACGCATATTTAAGGAGTTATGGGCCTTTTAAATTTGAAACGTGATTTCTCAAGAACCCTTGCGTCAATTATAATTTATATGGAATTAAAATGGCAATTATGGATTACTAGCTGGACCCGTGCACGACTCGTGCCAAGATTTAGTGAATGCAAGGATATGGAGTGATTTTATTAATATAAAGAACATATTTATTATTCATATCTTCCCCGTAAAATTCTTCCCCGTAGAACGCTTTCCCGTAAAATTCTTCGGGTAGAATTCTTTCCCGTAGAATTCTCCCCGTAGAGTTTTCCCAAGTAGAAGTTTTAGTGTGGCGAGTTTTAGTGTGGTGAATTTTAGAGTGGTGAATTTTAGTGTGGTGAGTTTTAGTGTAGTGAATTTTAGTGTGGTGAGTTTAGTGTTGTGAGTTTTAGTGTGGTGAATTTTGGTGTGGTAAGTTTTGTTGTGGTGAATTTTAGAGTGGTGAGTTTTAGTGTGGTGTGTTTTAGTGTGGTGAGTTTGAGTGTGGTGAATTTTAGAGTGGTGAGTTTTAGTTTGGTGAGTTTTAGTTTGGTGAATTTCGGTGTGGTGAGTTTAAAGAATTTGGGATGGTTGGTATACCCAGGTGTGAAATATCATAAGATCACTACAAAGATCACTATAATATCTGTTGAAATACACCATCTGGAAAATGTACCTTCTATGGGGGGTGCCACGCCCAGTGGTCTAATACCGTCCACATTTCGCGAGACCGTTTAGAATGGTTATATATAACGCTGACCAGAATTTCATTAAATTTGCTATGCTAATTGCTGACATAATGTGTTTTTAATTTTTGGGTTATATGGGAGGTGCCACGCCCAGTCCACCAATCTCACCGAGATATAGCCTATATGTGCCCAGACCCAACATACATGTTGTGTTAAAATTTGATTCAATTCGGTTCAGCCGTTTTGACGCCTATTCGGAACATACAGACATACAGACATACATACTTACATTCGCAAATATATAGTAGATACAATGTAACAACTTTAAGGCCTCTACGACGCGTACTTACGGAGTTATGAGCATTTTAAATTTGAGACGTGATTTCTCAAGAACCCTTGCGCCGATTATAATGATTTTTATGGAATTAAAAGGACAATTATGGCTTGTAAAATGTGCCAAATGGCGGCCTCGACGACGCGTACTTACAGAGTTATGAGCATTTCAAATTTCTGTTCTGATTTCTCAAGAACACTTGCGCCGATTATAATGATTTTAATGGAATTAAAAGGGCAAATATAGATTATAAAATGTGCCAACTTTGAGGCCTCTACGACGCGTATTTACGGAGTAATGGGCCTTTTAAATTTGAAACGTGATTTCTCAAGAACCCTTGCGTCGATTATAATTAAAAGGAAATAAAAGGGCAAAAATAGATTACAAAACGTGCCAACTTTGAGGCCTCTACGACGCGTACTTACGGAGTTATTAGCATTTCAAATTTGGGTACGTGATTTCTCAAGAACCCTTGCGCCGATTATAATGATTTATATTGTAATTAAGAGGGCAAAAATAGATTACAAAACGTGCTAACTTTGAGGCCTCTACGACGCGAACTTACGGAGTTATGGGCCTTTTAAATTAGAAACGTGTTTTCTCAAGAACCCTCCGCCGATTATAATGATTTATATGGAATTAAAAGGGCAAAAATAGATTACAAAACGTGCAAACCTTGAGGCCTCTACGACGCACACTTACGGAGTTATGGGCCTTTTAGGTTTGAGACGTGATTTATCAAGAACACTTGTGCCTATTATAATGTCTTATATTGGAATTAAATGATTTATGAAGTGTATTTACGGAGTTATAGGCATTTTTAATTTGAGACGTAATTTCTCATGACTCCTTGCGCCGATTATAATGATTTATATTGGAATTATATGATTTATATTGGAATTAAAAGGCCAAAAATAGATTACAAAACGTGCCAACTTTGAGGCCTCTACGACGCGTATTTACGGACTTACAGGCATTTTAAATTTTTGATTCCCCAAGAACCCTTGCGCCGATTATAATGATTTATATGGAGTTAAAAGGGCAATTATGGATTATAAGATGTGCATCTTTGACGCGTATTTACGGAGTTATGGGCATTTTAAATTTGAGACGTGAACCCTTGCGCCGATTATAATAATTTTTTGAAATTAAAAGGGCAAATATAGATTACAAAATTTGCGAACTTTGAGGCCTCCACGACGCATATTTACGAAATTATGGGCATTTTAAATTTGAGACGTAATTTTTTAAGAAACCTTGCGCCGATTATAATGATTTACATTACAATTAAAAGATTACAAAGATTACAAAACGTGCCAACTTTGAGGCCCCGACGACGCGTACTTACAGAGTTATGAGCATTTTAAGTTTGAGACGTGATTTCTCAAGAACCCTTGCGCAGACTATAATGATTTTTATGGAATTAAAAGGGCAAATATAGATTATAAAATTTGCCAACTTTGAGGCCTCCACGGCGCATATTTACGGAGTTATGGGCATTTTAAATTTGAGACGTGATTTCTCATGAACCCTTGCGACGATTATAACGATTTATATGGAATTAAAAGCCAATTATGGATTATAAAATGTGAAACTTTGACGCATCTACAACGCGTATTTACGGAGTTATGCGCATTTTCAATTTCCATTTCGCCGATTATAATGATTTTGTATGGAATTAAAAGCAAATATAGATTATAAAATGTGCCAACTTTAAGGCCCCTACGACGCGTATTTACGGAGTTATAGGCATTTTAAATTTTCGATTTCTCAAGAACGCTTGCGCCGATTATAATGATTTATATGGAATTAAGAGGGCAAAAATAGATTACAAAACGTGCTAACTTTGAGGCCTCTACGACGCGTACTTACGGAGTTATAGTCCTTTTAAATTAAAAACGTGTTTTCTCAAGAACCCTCCGCCGATTATAATGATTTATATGGAATTAAAAGGGCAAAAATAGATTACAAAACGTGCAAACCTTGAGGCCTCTACGACGCGTACTTACGGAGTTATGAGCATTTTAAGTTTGAGACGTGATTTACCAATTATAATGAATTATATTGGAATTAAAAGTGCAAACATATATTACAAAACGTGCCAACTTTGAGGCCTCGACGACACGTACTTACAGAGTTATGAGCATTTTAAGTTTGAGACGTGATTTCTCAAGAACCCTTGCGCCAATTATAATAATTTTTATGGAATTAAAAGGACAATTATGGCTTATAAAATGTGCTAACTTTGAGGACTTTTAAATATGATACGTAATTTCTCAAGAAGCCATGCGCCGATTATAATGATTTATATGGAAATAAAAGGGCAAAAATAGATTACAA
Organism: Dryomyza anilis; assembly: GCA_951804985.1. Classification (NCBI taxonomy): domain Eukaryota; kingdom Metazoa; phylum Arthropoda; class Insecta; order Diptera; family Dryomyzidae; genus Dryomyza; species Dryomyza anilis. The sequence goes on from OX638130.1 coordinate 71,215,520, forward strand.
AACGTGCCAACTTTGCGGCCTCGACGACGCGTACTTACGGAGTTATGAGCATTTCAAATTTGTGACGTGATTTCTCAAGAACACTTGTGCCGATTATATTGTCTTATATTGGAATTAAAAGGGCAAAAATAGATTATAAAATGTGCCAACTTTGACGCCTATATGACGCGTATTTACAGAGTTATGGGCCTTTTAAATTTGAGACGTGATTTCTCAAGAACCCTTGCGCCGATTATAATGATTTATATGGAATTAAATGGGCAAATATGGATTATAAAATGTGCCAACTTTGAGGCCTCTACGACGCGTACTTACGGAGTTATGAGCATTTTAAATTTGAGACGTGATTTCTCAAGAACCCCTGCGCCGATTATAATGATTTATATGGAATTAAGAGGGCAAAAATAGATTACAAAACGTGCTAACTTTGAGGCCTCTACGACTCGTACTTACGGAGTTATAGGCCTTTTAAATTAGAAACGTGTTTTCTCAAGAACCCTCCGCCGATTATAATGATATATATGGAATTAAAAGGGCACAAATAGATTACAAAACGTGCCAACCTTGAGGCCTCTACAACGCGTACTTACGGAGTTATGAGCATTTTAAGTTTGAGACGTGATTTACCAATTATAATGAATTATATTGAAATTAAAAGGGCAAAAATAGATTATAAAACGTGCCAACTTTGCGGCCTCGACGAGGCGTACTTACAGAGTTATGAGCATTTCAAATTTGTGACGTGATTTCTCAAGAACACCTGCGCCGATTATAATGATTTTAATGGAATTAAAAGGGCAAATATAGATTATAAAATGTGCCAACATTGAGGCCTCTACGACGCGTATTTACGGAGGCATAGGCATTTTAAATTTTTGATCACTGAAGAACCCTTGCGCCGATTATAAAGATTTATATGGAATTAGAAGGGCAAATATGGATTATAAAATGTGCCAACTTTGAGGCCTCAACGACGCGTATTTACGGATTTATGGCCCTTTTAAATTTTAAACGTGATTTCTCAAGAACCCTTGCGTCGATTATAATTAAAAGGAAATAAAATGACAAAAATAGATTACAAAACGTGCCAACTTTGAGGCCTCTCCGACGCGTACTTAGTGAGTTTTTAGCATTTTAAATTTGGGTACGTGATTTCTCAAGAACCCTTTCGCCGATTTAATGATTAATATGGAATTAAAAGGGCAAATATGGATTATAAAATGTGCCAACTTTGAGGCCTCAACGACGCGTATTTACGGAGATATGGGCCTTTTAAATTAGAAACGTGTTTTCTCAAGAACCCTCCGCCGATTATAATGATTTATATGGAATTAAAGGGCAAATATGGATTATAAAATGTGCCAACTTTGAGGCCTCTACGACGCGTATTTACGGAGCATTTTAAATTTTTGATTTCTCAAGAACCCTTGCGCCGATTATAATAATTTATATGGAATTAAAAGGGCAATTATGGATTATAAAATGTGCAACTTTGACGCGTATTTACGGAGTTATGGGCATTTTAAATTTGAGACGTAATTTCTCATGAATCCTTGCGCCGATTATAACGATTTATATGGAATTAAAAGCCAATTATGGATTAGAAAATGTGCAACTTTGACGCCTCTACAACGCGTATTTACGGAGTTATGGGCATTTTCAATTTCCCTTTCTCCGATTATAATGATTTTTATGGAATTAAAATGGCAAATATGGATTATAAAATGTGCCAACTTTGAGGCCTCTACGACGCGTAATTACGGAGTTATAAGCATTTTAAGTTTAAGACGTGATTTCACCAGAACCCTTGCGCCGATTATAATGATTTATATTGGAATTAAAAGGGCAAAATTAGATTACAATACGTGCCAACTTTGAGGACTCTACAACGCGTACTGAGCATTTCAAATTTGTGACGTGATTTCTCAAGAACACCTGAGCCGATTATAATGATTTTAATGGAATTAAAATGGCAAATATAGTTTATAAAATGTGCCAACTTTGAGGCCTCTACGACGCGTATTAACGGAGTTATAGGCATTTTAAATTTTTGATTTCTCAAGAACGCTTGCGCCGATTATAATGATTTATAAGGAATTAAAGGGCAATTATGGATTATAAAATGTGCAACTTTGACGCGTATTTACGGAGTTATGGGCATTTTAAATTTGAGACGTGATTTCTCATGAACCCTTGCGCCGATTATAACGATTTATATGGAATTAAAAGCCAATTATGGATTATAAAATGTGCAACTTTGACGCCTCTACAACGCGTATTTACGGCGTTATGGGCATTTTAAATTTCCCTTTTGCCGATTATAATGATTTATATTGGAATTAAAAGGGCAAATATGGATTATAAAATGTGCCAACTTTAAGGCCTCAACGACGCGTATTTACAGAGTTATAGGCATTTTAAATTATTGATTTCTCAAGAACCCTTGCGCCGATTATAATGATTTATATTGGAATTATATGATTTATATTGGAATGAAAAGGGCAAAAATAGATTACAAAACGTGCCAACTTTGCGGCCTCGACGACGCGTACTTACAGAGTTATGAGCATTTCAAATTTGTGACGTGATTTCTCAAGAACACCTGCGCCGATTATAATGGAATGAAAAGGCCAAAAAAAGATTACAAAACGTGCCAACTTTGCGGCCTCGACGACGCGTACTTACAGAGTTATGAGCATTTCAAATTTGTGACGTGATTTCTCAAGAACACCTGCGCCGATTATTATGGAATTAAAAGGGCAAATATATATTATAAAATGTGCCAACTTTGAGGCTTCTACGACGCGTATTTACGGAGTTATAGGCATTTTAAATTTTTGATTTCTCAAGAACGCTTGCGCCGATTATAATGATTTATATGGAATTAAAAAGGCAAATATGGATTATAAAATGTGCCAAGTTTGAGGCCTCAACGACGCGTATTTACGGAGTTATGGGCCTTTTAAATTTGAAACGTGATTTCCCAAGAACCCTTGCGTCGATTATAATTTAGATGGAATTAAAAGGGCAATTATGGATTATACAATGTAACAACTTTAAGGCCTCTACGGCGCGTACTTACTGAGTTATGAGCATTTAAATTTGAGACGTGATTTCTCAAGAAGCCTTGCGCCGATTACAATGATTTATATTGGAATTAAAAGGACAATTATGGCTTATAAAATGTGCCAACTTTGAGGCTTTTTAAATATGAGACATAATTTCTCAAGAAGCTTTGCGCCGATTATAATGATTTATATGGAATTAAAAGGGCAAATATGGATTATACAATGTGCCAACTTTGAGGCCTCAACGACGCGTATTTACGATTATAATGATTTATATGGAATTAAAAAGGCAAATATGGATTATAAAATATGCCAACTTTGAGGCCTCAACGACTCATATATAAGGAGTTATGGGCCTTTTAAATTTGAAACGTGATTTCTCAAGAACCCTTGCGTCGATTATAAAAATTTATATGGAACTAAAAGGGCAATTATGGATTATACAATGTAATAACTTTAAAGCCTCTACGGCGCGTACTTACGGAGTTATGAGCATTTTAAATTTGTGACGTGATTTCTCAAGAACACATGCGCCGATTATAATGATTTTAATGGAATTAAAAGGGCAAATATAGATTATAAAATGTACCAACTTTGAGGCCTCTTCGACGCGTATTTACGTACTTACAGATTTATGAGCATTTTAAGTTTGAGACGTGATTTCTCAAGAAGCCTTGCGCCGATTACAATGATTTATATTGGAATTAAAAGGACAATTATGGCTTATAAAATGTGCCAACTTTGAGGCTTTTTAAATATGAGACATAATTTCTCAAGAAGCTTTGCGCCGATTATAATGATTTATATGGAATTAAAAGGGCAAATATGGATTATACAATGTGCAAACTTTGAGGCCTCTACGACGCGTACTTACGGATTTATCAGCATTTTAAGTTTGAGACGTGATTTATCAAGAACCCTTGTGCCAATTATAATGACTTATATTGGGATTAAACGGGCAAAAATAGATTATAAAACGTGCCAACTTTGCGGCCTCGACGACGCGTACTTACAGAGTTATGAGCATTTCAAATTTGTGACGTGATTTATCAAGAACACTTGTGCCGATTATAATGTCTTATATTGGAATTAAAAGGGCAAAAATAGATTATAAAATGTGCCAACTATATGACGCGTATTTACAGAGTTATGGGCCTTTTAAAATTATAATGATTTATATGGAATTAAAAGGGCAATTATGGATTATAAAATGTGTAACTTTGACGCGTATTTACGGAGTTATGCGCATTTAAAATTTAAGACGTGATTTCTCAAGAACCGTCCGCCGATTATAATGATTTATATTGGATTTAAGAGGGCAAATATGGATTATAAAATTTGCCAACTTTGAGGCCTCTACTACGCGTACTTACGGAGTTATGACATTTTAAATTTGAGACGTTATTTCTCAAGAACACCTGCGCCGATTATAATGATTTTTATAAAATTAAAAGGACAATATGGCTTGTAAAATGTGCCAACTTTGAGGCCTCTACGACGCGTATTTACGGAGTTATAAGCATTTTAAGTTTGAGACGTGATTTCTCATTAAGCCTTGCGCTGATTATAATGATTTATATGGAATTAAAAGGGCAAATATGGATTATAAAATATGCCAACTTTGAGGCCTCAACGACGCGTATTTACGGAGTTATGGGCCTTTTAAATTTGAAACGTGATTTCCCAAGAACCCTTGCGTCGATTATAATTTATATGGAATGAAAAGGGCAATTATGGATTATAGAATGTAACAACATTAAGGCCTCTACGGCGCGTACTTACTGAGTTATGAGCCTTTTAAATTAGAAACGTGTTTTCTCAAGAACCCTTTCGTCGATTATAATAATTTATATGGAATTAGAAGGGCAATTATTATATTGGAAATAAAAGGGCAAAAATAGATTACAAAATGTGCCAACTTTGAGGCCTCAACGACGCGTATTTACGGAGTTATGGGCCTTTTAAATTTGGAACGTGATTTCCCAAGAACCCTTGCGTCGATTATAATTTATATGGAATTAAAAGGACAATGGCTTATGGCTTATAAAATGTGCCAACTTTGAGGCCTTTTAAATTTTTGATTTCTCAAGAACGCTTGCGCCGATTATAATGATTTATATGGAATGAAAAGGGCAATTATGGATTATAGAATGTAACAACATTAAGTCCTCTACGGCGCATACTTACTGAGTTATGAGCCTTTTAAATTAGAAACGTGTTTTCTCAAGAACCCTTGCGTCGATTATAATAATTTATATGGAATTAGAAGGGCAATTATGGATTATATTGGAAATAAAAGGGCAAAAATAGATTACAAAACGTGCCAACTTTGAGGCCTCTACGAAGCGTACTTACGGAGTTATGAGTATTTTAAGTTTGAGACGGGATTTACCAATTATAATGACTTATATTGGAATTAAAAGGGCAATTATGGATTATACAATGTAACAACTTTAAGGCCTCTACGGCGTGATTTCTCAAGAACCCTTGCGCCGATTATAATAATTTTTATGGAATTAAAAGGACAATTATGGCCTATAAAATGTGCTAACTTTGAGGACTTTTAAATATGAGACGTAATTTCTCAAGAAGCCATGCGCCGATTATAATGATTTATATGGAATTAAAAGGGCAATTATGGATTCTAAAATGTGCCAACTTTGAGACCTCAACGACGCATATTTAAGGAGTTATGGGCCTTTTAAATTTGAAACGTGATTTCTCAAGAACCCTTGCGTCGATTATAATAATTTATATGGAACTAAAAGGGCAATTATGGATTATACAATGTAACAATTTTAAGGCCTCTACGGCGCGTACTTACGGAGTTATGAGCATGTTAAGTTTGAGACGTGATTTATCAAGAACCCTTGCGCCGATTATAATGATTTATATTGTAAATAAAAGGGCAAAAAAAAATTACAAAACGTGCAAAATTTGAGGTACGACGCGTACTTACGGATTTATCAGCATTTTAAGATTGAGACGTGATTTATCAAGAACCGTTGTGCCAATTATAATGACTTATATTGGAATTAAACGGGCAAAAATAGATTATAAAACATGCCAACTTTGCGGCCTCGACGACGAGTTATGAGCATTTCAAATTTGTGACGTGATTTCTCAAGAACACCTGCGCCAATTATAATGATTTTAATGGGATTAAAAGGGCAAATATAGATTATAAAATGTGCCAACTTTGAGGCCTCAACGACGCGTATTTACGGAGTTATGGGCCTTTTAAATTTGAAACGTGATTTCTCAAGAACCCTTGCGTCAATTATAATTTATATGGAATTAAAATGGCAATTATGGATTATACAATGTAACAACTTTAAGGCCTCTACGACGCGTACTTACGGAGTTATGAGCATTTTAAATTTGTGACGTGATTTCTCAAGAATCCTTGCGCCGATTACAATGATTTATATTGGAATTAAAAGGACAATTATGGCTTATAAAATGTGCCAACTTTGAGGCCTTTTAAATATGAGACGTAATTTCTCAAGAAGCCTTGCGCCGATTATAATGATTTATATGGAATTAAAAGGGCAAATTTGGATTATAAAATGTGCCAACTTTGAGGCCTCAACGACGAGTATTTACGGAGTTATGGGCCTTTTAAATTAGAAACGTGATTTCTCAAGAGCACTTGCGTCGATTATAATATTTTATATGGAATTAGAAGGGCAAGCATGGATTATATTGGAAATAAAAGGGCAAACATATATTACAAAACGTGCCAACTTTGAGGCCTCGACGACACGTACTTACAGATTTATGAGCATTTGAAGTTTGAGACGTGACTTCTCAAGAAGCCTTGCGCCGATTATAATGATTTTTATGGAATTAAAAGGACAATTATGGCTTGTAAAATGTGCCAAATGGCGGCCTCGACGACGCGTACTTACAGAGTTATGAGCATTTCAAATTTCTGTTGTGATTTCTCAAGAACACTTGCGCCGATTATAATGATTTTAATGGAATTAAAAGGGCAAATATAGATTATAAAATGTGCCAACTTTGAGGCCTCTACGACGCGTATTTACGGAGTTATAGGTATTTTAAATTTTTGATTTCTCAAGAACCCTTTCGCCGATTATAATGATCTATATGGAATTAAAAGGGCAAATATGGATTATAAAATGTGCCAACTTTGAGGCCTCAACGACGCGTATTTACGGAGTAATGGGCCTTTTAAATTTGAAACGTGATTTCTCAAGAACCCTTGCGTCGATTATAATTAAAAGGAAATAAAAGGGCAAAAATAGATTACAAAACGTGCAAAATTTGAGGCCTCTACGACGCGTACTTACGGAGTTATTAGCATTTCAAATTTGGGTACGTGATTTCTCAAGAACCCTTGCGCCGATTATAATGATTTATATTGTAATTAAGAGGGCAAAAATAGATTACAAAACGTGCTAACTTTGAGGCCTCTACGACGCGTACTTACGGAGTTATGGGCCTTTTAAATTAGAAACGTGTTTTCTCAAGAACCCTCCGCCGATTATAATGATTTATATGGAATTAAAAGGGCATATATGGATTATAAAATGTGCCAACTTTGAGGCCTCTACGACGCGTACTTACGGAGTTATGGGCCTTTTAGGTTTGAGACGTGATTTATCAAGAACACTTGTGCCTATTATAATGTCTTATATTGGAATTAAATGATTTATGAAGTGTATTTACGGAGTTATAGGCATTTTTAATTTGAAACGTAATTTCTCATGACTCCTTGCGCCGATTATAATGATTTATATTGGAATTATATGATTTATATTGGAATTAAAAGGCCAAAAATAGATTACAAAACGTGCCAACTTTGAGGCCTCTACGACGCGTATTTACGGACTTACAGGCATTTTAAATTTTTGATTCCCCAAGAACCCTTGCGCCGATTATAATGATTTATATGGAGTTAAAAGGGCAATTATGGATTATAAGATGTGCATCTTTGACGCGTATTTACGGAGTTATGGGCATTTTAAATTTGAGACGTGAACCCTTGCGCCGATTATAATAATTTTTTGGAATTAAAAGGGCAAATATAGATTACAAAATTTGACAACTTTGAGGCCTCCACGACGCATATTTACGAAATTATGGGCATTTTAAATTTGAGACGTAATTTTTTAAGAAACCTTGCGCCGATTATAATGATTTACATTACAATTAAAAGATTACAAAGATTACAAAACGTGCCAACTTTGAGGCCTCGACGACGCGTACTTACAGAGTTATGAGCATTTTAAGTTTGAGACGTGATTTCTCAAGAACCCTTGCGCAGACTATAATGATTTTTATGGAATTAAAAGGGCAAATATAGATTATAAAATTTGCCAACTTTGAGGCCTCCACGGCGCATATTTACGGAGTTATGGGCATTTTAAATTTGAGACGTGATTTCTCATGAATCCTTGCGCCGATTATAACGATTTATATGGAATTAAAAGCCAATTATGGATTATAAAATGTGCAACTTTGACGCATCTACAACGCGTTTTTACGGAGTTATGCGCATTTTCAATTTCCATTTCGCCGATTATAATGATTTTTATGGAATTAAAAGCAAATATAGATTATAAAATGTGCCAACTTTAAGGCCCCTACGACGCGTATTTACGAAGTTATAGGCATTTTAAATTTTCGATTTCTCAAGAACGCTTGCGCCGATTATAATGATTTATATGGAATTAAACGGCAATTATGGATTATAAAATGTGCAACTTTGACGCGTATTTACGGAGTTATGGGCATTTTAAATTTGAGACGTGATTTCTCATGAACCCTTGCGACGATTATAACGATTTATATGGAATTAAAAGCCAATTGTGGATTATAAAATGTGCAACTTTAACGCCTTTACAACGCGTATTTACGGAGTTATGGGCATTTTAAATTTCCCATTCGCCGATTATAATGATTTTTATGGAATTAAGAGCAAATATAGATTATAAAATGTGCCAACTTTAAGTCCTCTACGACGCGTATTTACGGAGTTATAGGCATTTTAAATTATTGATTTCTCAAGAACCCTTGCGCCGATTATAATCATTTATATTGAAATTAAAAGGGCAATAATAGAGTACATATTTACGAAATTATGGGCATTTTATATTTGAGACGTAATTTCTCAAGAAGCCTTGCGCCGATTTAATGATTTATATGTAATTAAAAGGGCAAATATGAATTATAAAATGTGCCTACTTTGAGGCCTCAACGAAGCGTATTTACATAATTTGAAACGTGATTTCTCAAGAACCCTTGCGTCGATTATAATAATTTATATGGAATTAAAAGTGTAATTATGGATTATACAATGTAACAACTTTAAGGCCTCGACGACGCGTACTTACAGAGTTATGAGCATTTCGAATTTGTGACGTGATTTCTCAAAAACACATGCGCCGATTATAATGATTTATATGGAATTAAAAGGGCAAATATAGATTACAAAATTTGCCAACTTTGAGGCCTCCACGACGCATATTTACGAAATTATGGGCATTTTAAATTTGAGACTTAATTTTTTAAGAAACCTTGCGCCGATTATAATGATTTACATTACAATTAAAACGGCAAAAATAGATTACAAAACGTGCCAACTTTGAGGCCTCGACGACGCGTACTTACAGAGTTATGAGCATTTTAAGTTTGAGACGTGATTTCTCAAGAACCCTTGCGCAGACTATAATGATTTATATTGGAATTAAAAGGGCAAAAATTGATTATAAAACGTGCCAACTTTGCGGCCTCGACGACGCGTACTTACAGAGTTATGAGCATTTCGAATTTGTGACGTGATTTCTCAAAAACACCTGCGCCGATTATAATGATTTTAATGGAATTAAAAGGGCAAATATAGATTATGAAACGTGCCAACTTTTCGGCCTCGACGACGCGTACTTACAGAGTTATGAGCATTTCGAATTTGTGACGTGATTTCTCAAAAACACCTGCGCCGATTATAATGATTTTTATGGAATTAAAAGGGCAAATATAGATTACAAAATTTGCCAACTTTGAGGCCTCCACGACGCATATTTACGAAATTATGGGCATTTTAAATTTGAGACGTAATTTTTTAAGAAACCTTGCGCCGATTATAATGATTTACATTACAATTAAAAGGGCAAAAATAGATTACAAAACGTGCCAACTTTGAGGCCTCGACGACGCGTACTTACAGAGTTATGAGCATTTTAAGTTTGAGACGTGATTTCTCAAGAACCCTTGCGCAGACTATAATGATTTATATTGGAATTAAAAGGGCAAAAATTGATTATAAAACGTGCCAACTTTGCGGCCTCGACGACGCGTACTTACGGAGTTATGAGCATTTTAAATTTGTGACGTGATTTTTTAAGAACACATGCGCCGATTATAATGATTTTAATGGAATTAAAAGGGCAAATATAGATTATAAAATGTGCCAACTTTGAGGCCTCTACGACGCGTATTTACGTACTTACAGATTTATGAGCATTTTAAGTTTGATACGTGATTTCTCAAGAACCCTTGCGCCGATTTTTATGGAATTAAGAGGACAATTATGGCTTATAAAATGTGCCAACTTTGAGGCCTTTTAAATATGAGACGTAATTTCTCAAGAAGCCTTGCGCCGATTATAATGATTTATATGGAATTAAAAAGGCAAATATGGATTATAAAATGTGCAAACTTTGAGGCCTCAACGACGCGTATTTACGGAGTTATGGGCCTTTTAAATTTGAAAAGTGATTTCTCAAGAACACTTGCGTCGATTATAATAATTTATATGGAATTAGAAGGGCAATTATAGATTACACAATGTAACAACTTTAAGGCCTCTACGGCGCGTACTTACGGAGTTATGAGCATTTTAAATTTGAGACGTGATTTCTCAAGAACACCTGCGCCGATTATAATGATTTAAATGGAATTAAAAGGGCAAATATAGATTATAAAATGTGCCAACTTTGAGGCCTCTACGCCGCGTATTTACGGAGTTATGAGCATCTTAGGTTTGAGACCTTATTTCACCAGAACCCTTGCTCTGATAATAATGATTTATATTGGAATTAAAAGGGCAAAAATAGATTACAAAACGTGCCAACTTTTAGGCCTCTACAACGCGTACTGAGCATTTCAAATTTGTGACGTGATTTCTCAAGAACACCTAAGCCGATTAAATGATTTTAATGAAATTAAAATGGCAAATATAGTTTATAAGATGTGCCAACTTTGAGGCCTCTACGACGCGTATTTACGGAGTAATAGACATTTTAAATTTTTGATTTCTCAGGAACGCTTGAGCCGATTATAATGATTTATATGGAATTAAAAGGGCAATTAAGGATTATAAAATGTGCAACTTTGACGCGTATTTTCGGAGTTATGGGCATTTTAAATTTGAGACGTGATTTCTCATGAACGCTTGCGCCGATTATAACGATTTATTTGGAATTAAAAGGCAGTTATGGATTATACAATGTAACAACTTTAAGGCCTCTACGGCGCGTACTCACGTAGATATGAGCATTTTAAATTTGAAACGTGATTTCTCAAGAAGCCTTGCGCCGATTACAATGATTTATAGTGGAATTAAAAGGGCAAAAATATATTACAAAACGTGCCAACTTTGAGGCCGCTACGACGCGTATTTACGGAGTTATAGGCATTTTAAATTTTTGATTTCTCAAGAACCCTTGTGCCGATTATAATGATTTATATTGGAATTAAAAGGGGAAATATGGATTATAAAATGTGCCAATTTTGAGGCCTCAACGACGCGTATATACGGAGTTATGGGCCTTTTAAATTTGAAACGTGATTTCTCAAGAACCCTTGCGCCGATTATAATGATTTTTATGGAATTAAAATGACAATTATGGCTTATAAAATGTGCCAACTTTGAGGCCTTTTAAATATGAGACTTAATTTCTCAAGAAGCCTTGCGCCGATTATAATGATTTATATGGAATTAAGAGGGCAAATATGGATTATACAATGTAACAACTTTAAGGCCTCTACGGCGCGTACTTCCGGAGTTATGAGCATTTTAAGTATGACACGTGATATATCAAGAACCCTTGCGCCGATTATAATGATTTATATTGGAAATAAAAAGGCAAAAATAGACAAAACGTACCAACTTTCTCAAGAACCCTTGCGCCGATTATAATGATTTATATGAAATTCAAAGGGCAAATATGGATTAAAAATTTGCCAACTTTGAGGCCTCAACGACGCGTATTTACGGAGTTATGGGCCTTTTAAATTTGAAACGTGATTTCTCAAGAACCCTTGCGTCGATTCTAATTTATATGGAATTAAAAGGGCAATTATGGATTATACAATGTAACAACTTTAAGGCCTCTACGGCGCGTAATTACGGAGTTATGGGCATTTTAAATTTGAGACGTGATTTCTCAAGAAGCCTTGCGCCGATTACAATGATTTATATTGGAATTAAAAGGCATTTTAAATTTGAGACGTAATTTTTTAAGAAACCTTGCGCCGATTATAATGATTTACATTACAATTAAAAGATTACAAAGATTACAAAACGTGCCAACTTTGAGGCCTCGACGACGCGTACTTACAGAGTTATGAGCATTTTAAGTTTGAGACGTGATTTCTCAAGAACCCTTGCGCAGACTATAATGATTTTTATGGAATTAAAAGGGCAAATATAGATTATAAAATTTGCCAACTTTGAGGCCTCCACGGCGCATATTTACGGAGTTATGGGCATTTTAAATTTGAGACGTGATTTCTCATGAACCTTTGCGACGATTATAACGATTTATATGGAATTAAAAGCCAATTATGGATTATAAAATGTGCAACTTTAACGCCTCTACAACGCGTATTTACGGAGTTATGGGCATTTATAGATTATAAAATGTGCCAACTTTAAGGCCTCTACGACGCGTATTTACGGAGTTATAGGCATTTTAAATTATTGATTTCTCAAGAACCCTTGCGCCGATTATAATGATTTATATTGGAATTAAAAGGGCAATAATAGATTACAAAACGTGCCAACTTTGAGGCCTCGACGACGCGTACTTACAGAGTTATGAGCATTTTAAGTTTGAGACGTGATTTCTCAAGAACCCTTGCGCCGATTATAATGATTTTTATGGAATTAAAAGAGCAAATATAAATTATAAAATTTGCCAACTTTGAGGCCTCAACGAAGCGTATTTACGGAATTTGAAACGTGATTTCTCAAGAACCCTTGCGTCGATTATAATAATTTATATGGAATTAAAAGTGCAATTATGGATTATACAATGTAACAACTTTAAGGCCTCTACGGCGCGTACTTACGGAGTTATGAGCATTTTAAGTTTGAGACGTGATTTATCAAAAACCCTTGCGCCGATTATAATGATTTATATTGGAATTATAAGGGCAAAAATTGATTATAAAACGTGCCAACTTTGCGGCCTCGACGACGCGTACTTACAGAGTTATGAACATTTCGAATTTGTGACGTGATTTCTCAAGAACACCTGCGCCGATTATAATGATTTTAATGGAATTAAAAGGGCAAATATAGATTATAAAACGTGCCAACTTTGCGGCCTCGACTACGCGTACTTACAGAGTTATGAGCATTTCGAATTTGTGATTATAATTTATATGGAATTAAAAGGGCAATTATGGATTACACAATGTAACAACTTTAAGGCCTCTACGGCGCGTACTTACGGAGTTATGAGCATTTTAAATTTGTGACGTGATTTCTCAAGAACACATGCGCCGATTACAATGATTTATATTGGAATTAAAAGGCATTTTAAATTTGAGACGTGATTTCTCATGAATCCTTGCGTCGATTATAACGATTTATATGGAATTAAAAGCCAATTATGGATTATTAAATGTGCAACTTTGACGCCTCTACAACGCGTATTTACGGAGTTATGGGCATTTTCAATTTCCATTTCGCCGATTATAATGATTTTTATGGAATTAAAAGCAAATATAGATTATAAAATGTGCCAACTTTAAGGCCTCAAGAACCCTTGTGCCGATTATAATGATTTATATTGGAATTAAAAGGGAAAATATGGATTATAAAATGTGCCAATTTTAAGGGCTTCAACGACGCGTATATACGGAATTATGGGCCTTTTAAATTTGAAACGTGATTTCTCAAGAACCCTTGCGCCGATTATAATGATTTTTATGGAATTAAAAGGTCAATTATGGCTTATAAAATGTGCCAACTTTGAGGCCTTTAAAATATGAGACGTAATTTCTCAAGAAGCGGAGTTATTGGCCTTTTAAATTTGAAACGTGATTTCTCAAGAACCCTTGCGTCGATTATAATAATTTATATGGAACTAAAAGGGCAATTATGGATTATACAATGTAACAACTTTAAGGCCTCTACGGCGCGTACTTACGGAGTTATGAGCATTTTAAGTTTGACACGTGATATATCAAGAACCCTTGCGCCGATTATAATGATTTATATTGGAAATAAAAAGGCAAAAATAGATTACAAAACGTACCAACTTTCTCAAGAACCCGTGCGCCGATTATAATGATTTATATGAAATTCAAAGGGCAAATATGGATTACAAAATGTGCCAACTTTGAGGCCTCAACGACGCGTATTTACCGAGTTATGGGCCTTTTAAATTTGAAACGTGATTTCTCAAGAACCCTTGCGTCGATTATAATTTATATGGAATTAAAAGGGCAATTATGGATTATACAATGTAACAAGTTTAAGGCCTCTACGGCGCGTACTTACAGAGTTATGAGCATTTTAAATTTGAGACGTGATTTCTCAAGAAGCCTTGAGCCGATTACAATGATTTATATTGGAATTAAAAGCAGATATAGATTATAAAACGTGCCAACTTTGCGGCCTCGACTACGCGTACTTACAGAGTTATGAGCATTTCGAATTTGTGATTATAATTTATATGGAATTAAAAGGGCAATTATGGATTATACAATGTAACAACTTTAAGGCCTCTACGGCGCGTACTTACGGAGTTATGAGCATTTTAAATTTGTGACGTGATTTCTCAAGAACACATGCGCCGATTACAATGATTTATATTGGAATTAAAAGGCATTTTAAATTTGAGACGTGATTTCTCATGAATCCTTGCGTCGATTATAACGATTTATATGGAATTAAAAGCCAATTATGGATTATTAAATGTGCAACTTTGACGCCTCTACAACGCGTATTTACGGAGTTATGGGCATTTTCAATTTCCATTTCGCCGATTATAATGATTTTTATGGAATTAAAAGCAAATATAGATTATAAAATGTGCCAACTTTAAGGCCTCAAGAACCCTTGTGCCGATTATAATGATTTATATTGGAATTAAAAGGGAAAATATGGATTATAAAATGTGCCAATTTTAAGGGCTTCAACGACGCGTATATACGGAATTATGGGCCTTTTAAATTTGAAACGTGATTTCTCAAGAACCCTTGCGCCGATTATAATGATTTTTATGGAATTAAAAGGACAATTATGGCTTATAAAATGTGCCAACTTTGAGGCCTTTAAAATATGAGACGTAATTTCTCAAGAAGCGGAGTTATTGGCCTTTTAAATTTGAAACGTGATTTCTCAAGAACCCTTGCGTCGATTATAATAATTTATATGGAACTAAAAGGGCAATTATGGATTATACAATGTAACAACTTTAAGGCCTCTACGGCGCGTACTTACGGAGTTATGAGCATTTTAAGTTTGACACGTGATATATCAAGAACCCTTGCGCCGATTATAATGATTTATATTGGAAATAAAAAGGCAAAAATAGATTACAAAACGTACCAACTTTCTCAAGAACCCGTGCGCCGATTATTATGATTTATATGAAATTCAAAGGGCAAATATGGATTACAAAATGTGCCAACTTTGAGGCCTCAACGACGCGTATTTACCGAGTTATGGGCCTTTTAAATTTGAAACGTGATTTCTCAAGAACCCTTGCGTCGATTATAATTTATATGGAATTAAAAGGGCAATTATGGATTATACAATGTAACAAGTTTAAGGCCTCTACGGCGCGTACTTACAGAGTTATGAGCATTTTAAATTTGAGACGTGATTTCTCAAGAAGCCTTGAGCCGATTACAATGATTTATATTGGAATTAAAAGCAGATATAGATTATAAAATGTGCCAACTTTAAGGCACATAAATACGACGCACGTAAATACGACGCGTATTTACGGAGTTATAGGCATTTTAAATTTTTGATTTCTCAAAAACCCTTGCGCCGATTATAATGATTTATATTGGAATTAAATGATTTATGACGTGTATTTACGGAGTTATGGGCATTTTAAATTTGAGACGTGATTTCTCATGAATCCTTGCGCCGATTATAAAGATTTATATGGAATTAAAAGCTAATTATGGATTAGAAAATGTGCAACTTTGACGCCTCTACAACGCGTATTTACGGAGTTATGGGCATTTTAAATTTCTCTTTCGCCGATTATAATGATTTTTATGGAATTAAAAGCAAATATAGATTATAAAACGTGCCAACTTTGCGGCCTCGACGACGCGTACTTACAGAGTTATGAGCATTTCGAATTTGTGATTATAATTTATATGGAATTAAAAGGGCAATTATGGATTATACAATGTAACAACTTTAAGGCCTCTACGGCACGTACTTACGGAGTTATGAGCATTTTAAATTTGTGACGTGATTTCTCAAGAACACATGCGCCGATTACAATGATTTATATTGGAATTAAAAGGCATTTTAAATTTGAGACGTGATTTCTCATGAATCCTTGCGCCGATTATAACGATTTATATGGAATTAAAAGCCAATTATGGATTATAAAATGTGCAACTTTGACGCCTCTACAACGCGTATTTACGGAGTTATGGGCATTTTCAATTTCCATTTCGCCGATTATAATGATTTTTATGGAATTAAAAGCAAATATAGATTATAAAATGTGCCAACTTTAAGGCCCCTACGACGCGTATTTACGGAGTTATAGGCATTTTAAATTTTTGATTTCTCAAAAACCCTTGCGCCGATTATAATGATTTATATTGGAATTAAATGATTTATGTCGTGTATTTACGGAGTTATGGGCATTTTAAATTTGTGATTATAATTTATATGGAATTAAAAGGGCAAATATGGATTATACAATGTAACAACTTTAAGGCCTCTACGGCGCGTACTTACGGAGTTATGAGCATTTTAAATTTGTGACGTGATTTCTCAAGAACACATGCGCCGATTATAATGATTTTAATGGAATTAAAAGGGCAAATATAGATTATAAAATGTGCCAACTTTGAGGCCTCTACGACGCGTATTTACGTACTTACAGATTTATGAGCATTTTAAGTTTGAGACGTGATTTCTCAAGAACCCTTGCGCCGATTTTTATGGAATTAAGAGGACAATTATGGCTTATAAAATGTGCCAACTTTGAGGCCTTTTAAATATGAGACGTAATTTCTCAAGAAGCCTTGCGCCGATTATAATGATTTATATGGAATTAAAAAGGCAAATATGGATTATAAAATGTGCCAACTTTGAGGCCTCAACGACGCGTATTTACGGAGTTATGGGCCTTTTAAATTTGAAAAGTGATTTCTCAAGAACCCTTGCGTCGATTATAATAATTTATATGGAATTAGAAGGGCAATTATAGATTATACAATGTAACAACTTTAAGGCCTCTACGGCGCGTACTTACGGAGTTATGAGCATTTTAAATTTGTGACGTGATTTCTCAAGAACACCTGCGCCGATTATAATGATTTTAATGGAATTAAAAGGGCAAATATAGATTATAAAATGTGCCAACTTTGAGGCCTCTACGACGCGTATTAACGGAGTTATAGGCATTTTATATTTTTGATTTCTCAAGAACGCTTGCGCCGATTATAATGATTTATATGGAATTAAAAGGGCAATTAAGGACTATAAAATGTGCAACTTTGACGCGTATTTACGGAGTTATGGGCATTTTAAATTTGAGACGTGATTTCTCATGAACGCTTGCGCCGATTATAACGATTTATCTGGAATTACGATTTATCTGGGCAAATATAGATTATAAAATGTGCCAACTTTGAGGCCTCTACGACGCGTATTTACGGAGTTATAGGCATTTTAAATTTTTGATTTCTCAGGAACGCTTGAGCCGATTATAATGATTTATATGGAATTAAAATGGCAATTAAGGATTATAAAATGTGCAACTTTGACGAGTATTTACGGAGTTATGGGAATTTTAAATTTGAGACGTGATTTCTCATGAACGCTTGCGCCGATTATAACGATTTATCTGGAATTAAAAGGCAGTTATGGATTATACAATGTAACAATTTTAAGGCCTCTACGGCTCGTACTTACGTAGTTATGAGCATTTTAAATTTGAGACGTGATTTCTCAAGAAGCCTGCGCCGATTACAATGATTTATATTGGAATTAAAAGGCATTTTAAATTTGAGACGTGATTTCTCATGAATCCTTGCGCCGATTATAACGATTTATATGGAATTAAAAGCCAATTATGGATTATAAAATGTGCAACTTTGACGCGTATTTACGGAGTTATGGGCTTTTTAAATTTGAGACGTGATTTCTCATGAACCCTTGCGACGATTATAACGATTTATATGGAATTAAAAGCCAATTATGGATTATAAAATGTGCAACTTTAACGCCTCTACAACGCGTATTTACGGAGTTATGGGCATTTTAAATTTCCCTTTCGCCGATTATAATAATTTTTATGGAATTAAGAGCAAATATAGATTATAAAATGTGCCAACTTTAAGGCCTCTACGACGCGTATTTACGGAGTTATAGGCATTTTAAATTATTTATTTCTCAAGAACCCTTGCGCCGATTATAATGGAATTTATATTGGAATTAAAAGGGCAATAATAGATTACAAAACGTGCCAACTTTGAGGCCTCGACGACGCGTACTTACAGAGTTATGAGCATTTTAAGTTTGAGACGTGATTTCTCAAGAACCCTTGCGCCGATTATAATGATTTTTATGGAATTAAATGGGCAAATATAAATTATAAAATTTGCCAACTTTGAGGCCTCCATGACGCATATTTACGAAATTATGGGCATTTTATATTTGAGACGTAATTTTTCAAGAAGCCTTGCGCCGATTATAATGATTTATATGGAATTAAAAGGGCAAATATGAATTATAAAATGTGCCTACTTTGAGGCCTCAACGAAGCGTATTTACGGAATTTGAAACGTGATTTCTCAAGAACCCTTGCGTCGATTATAATAATTTATATGGAATTAAAAGTGCTATTATGGATTATACAATGTAACAACTTTAAGGCCTCTACGGCGCGTACTTACGGAGTTATGAGCATTTTAAGTTTGAGACGTGATTTATCAAAAACCCTTGCGCCGATAATAATGATTTATATTGGAATTAAAAGGGCAAAAATTGATTATAAAACGTGCCAACTTTGCGGCCTCGACGACGCGTACTTACAGAGTTATGAACATTTCGAATTTGTGACGTGATTTCTCAAGAACACCTGCGCCGATTATAATGATTTTAATGGAATTAAAAGGGCAAATATAGATTATAAAACGTGCCAACTTTGTGGCCTCGACGACGCGTACTTACAGAGTTATGAGCATTTCGAATTTGTGATTATAATTTATATGGAATTAAAAGGGCAATTATGGATTATACAATGTAACAACTTTAAGGCCTCTACGGAGCGTACTTACGGAGTTATGAGCATTTTAAATTAGTGACGTGATTTCTCATGAACACATGCGCAGATTACAATGATTTATATTGGAATTAAAAGGCATTTTAAATTTGAGACGTGATTTCTCATGAATCCTTGCGCGATTATAACGATTTATATGGAATTAAAAGCCAATTATGGATTATAAAATGTGCAACTTTGACGCCTCTACAACGCGTATTTACGGAGTTATGGGCATTTTAAATTTCCCTTAAGCCGATTATAATGATTTTTATGGAATTAAAAGCAAATATAGATTATAAAATGTGCCAACTTTAAGGCCCCTACGACGCGTATTTACGGAGTTATAGGCATTTTAAATTTTTGATTTCTCAAAAACCCTTGCGCCGATTATAATGATTATATTAGAATTAAATGATTTATGACGTGTATTTACGGAGTTATGGGCATTTTAAATTTGAGACGTGATTTCTCATGAATCCTTGCGCCGATTATAAAGATTTATATGGAATTAAAAGCCAATTATGGATTAGAAAATGTGCAACTTTGACGCCTCTACAACGCGTATTTACGGAGTTATGGGCATTTTAAATTTCCCTTTCGCCGATTATAATGATTTTTATGGAATTAAAAGCAAATATAGATTATAAAATGTGCCAACTTTAAGGCCCCTACGACGCGTATTTACGGAGTTATAGGCATTTTAAATTTTTGATTTCTCAAAAACCCTTGCGCCGATTATAATGATTATATTAGAATTAAATGATTTATGTCGTGTATTTACGGAGTTATGGGCATTTTAAATTTGTGATTATAATTTATATGGAATTAAAAGGGCAAATATGGATTATACAATGTAACAACTTTAAGGCCTCTACGGCGCGTACTTACGGAGTTATGAGCATTTTAAATTTGTGACGTGATTTCTCAAGAACACATGCGCCGATTATAATGATTTTAATGGAATTAAAAGGGCAAATATAGATTATAAAATGTGCCAACTTTGAGGCCTCTACAACGCGTATTTACGTACTTACAGATTTATGAGCATTTTAAGTTTGAGACGTGATTTCTCAAGAACCCTTGCGCCGATTTTTATGGAATTAAGAGGACAATTATGGCTTATAAAATGTGCCAACTTTGAGGCCTTTTAAATATGAGACGTAATTTCTCAAGAAGCCTTGCGCCGATTATAATGATTTATATGGAATTAAAAAGGCAAATATGGATTATAAAATGTGCCAACTTTGAGGCCTCAACGACGCGTATTTACGGAGTTATAGGCCTTTTAAATTTGAAAAGTGATTTCTCAAGAACCCTTGCGTCGATTATAATAATTTATATGGAATTAGAAGGGCAATTATAGATTATACAATGTAACAACTTTAAGGCCTCTACGGCACGTACTTACGGAGTTATGAGCATTTTAAATTTGTGACGTGATTTCTCAAGAACACCTGCGCCGATTATAATGATTTTAATGGAATTAAAAGGGCAAATATAGATTATAAAATGTGCCAACTTTGAGGCCTCTACGATGCGTATTTACGGAGTTATAGGCATTTTAAATTTTTGATTTCTCAGGAACGCTTGAGCCGATTATAATGATTTATATGGCATTAAAAGGGCAATTAAGGATTATAAAATGTGCAACTTTGACGCGTATTTACGGAGTTATGGGCATTTTAAATTTGAGACGTGATTTCTCATGAACGCTTGCGCCGATTATAACGATTTATCTGGAATTACGATTTATCTGGGCAAATATAGATTATAAAATGTGCCAACTTTGAGGCCTCTACGACGCGTATTTACGGAGTTATAGGCATTTTAAATTTTTGATTTCTCAAGAACGCTTGCGCCGATTATAATGATTTATATGGAATTAAAAGGGCAATTATGGATTATAAAATGTGCAACTTTGACGCGTATTTACGGAGTTATGGGCATTTTAAATTTGAGACGTGATTTCTCATGAACCCTTGCGACGATTATAACGATTTATATGGAATTAAAAGCCAATTATGGATTATAAAATGTGCAACTTTAACGCCTCTACAACGCGTATTTACGGAGTTATGGGCATTTTAAATTTCCCTTTCGCCGATTATAATGATTTTTATGGAATTAAGAGCAAATATAGATTATAAAATGTGCCAACTTTAAGGCCTCTACGACGCGTATTTACGGAGTTATAGGCATTTTAAATTATTTATTTCTCAAGAACCCTTGCGCCGATTATAATGATTTATATTGGAATTAAAAGGGCAATAATAGATTACAAAACGTGCCAACTTTGAGGCCTCGACGACGCGTACTTACAGAGTTATGAGCATTTTAAGTTTGAGACGTGATTTCTCAAGAACCCTTGCGCCGATTATAATGATTTTTATGGAATTAAATGGGCAAATATAAATTATAAAATTTGCCAACTTTGAGGCCTCCACGACGCATATTTACGAAATTATGGGCATTTTATATTTGAGACGTAATTTTTCAAGAAGCCTTGCGCCGATTATAATGATTTATATGGAATTAAAAGGGCAAATATGAATTATAAAATGTGCCTACTTTGAGGCCTCAACGAAGCGTATTTACGGAATTTGAAACGTGATTTCTCAAGAACCCTTGCGTCGATTATAATAATTTATATGGAATTAAAAGTGCTATTATGGATTATACAATGTAACAACTTTAAGGCCTCTACGGCGCGTACTTACGGAGTTATGAGCATTTTAAGTTTGAGACGTGATTTATCAAAAACCCTTGCGCCGATAATAATGATTTATATTGGAATTAAAAGGGCAAAAATTGATTATAAAACGTGCCAACTTTGCGGCCTCGACGACGCGTACTTACTGTTGTAATTATAATGTCCGTTGCTTAGGCGTGAGGCCAAATGTCGCAACGTTCCATTTATAATTACCCATGATGTCCTACCAGAGAATGTCCAACGTCGAAGTTCCATTTTTATTAACCGAAATATTTCAAACAAGTCTTTTCTTTTAAGACATACTTTTATTTACTCTAAAGTTATATTTTAATATTAACATTATTGTTTACTACTGAACTACTGATTTACAACTAACAACTGACTTAAAATCTAACTTAAACTATTATATGAAGGCATGTTTCAAATCTAAATGTTCCGGCAGAGTGCCGTGCGCAAATTCCACTCACTATTTGCTTCCGTAAGGGAAAAGGCCCTTAGCCAATCATGCTGCTGCTGGTATTACCCAGCTTCGCTCATACTGTTGCTAGTTCATTGGCTTGCTTGACTATGACACATATGTCCTACGTTGCACTTTACTGCAACGTAACGATAACTGCATGAAATAGTCATCGCGTAAATAGGTCACGATACGTTTATAATATCAACGTATAGTGACTTACCAAAACACACTATGTTGACTTACAACATACCTCCACCCTTATTTTAAGAAAAAATTATTATTAAAATGAATAATAGTTTTTTCTTTTACATCATTAATATCATCATATAAAGCATTACTACTATAAAAAAAAATAAATAAACTTAATAATAGTTTTTTCTTGTTCATCAATATACTATATTATTTGAAAATATAATGTATTTGGAGGTTAATAACCTAATTACTAAACAACAGTTACAATGCACAGAACGTTGCAGTTGACAAAACAGTAGTTGATCAGGTTACCGCTTTGCACTTGCTGCGTTTTGTGTTGTTCAGTTGTTCTTTTTAATTATACATATCAG